>CM048747.1:522322871-523522871 GCA_026315105.1 Locusta migratoria
GGCACGTAGCACACCTTGAGATTGAGGTTTTTTTTTATAGAGGTTTGTACCATCCTCGCGACCCGGGCGATTAAGCCAAGATCCCCGGGCTCTGAGACGTACAACGTTCCACCGTCACGCCGAACGATGGTCGTTGAGGCACGCACAGAGCTTACGGTGTAGCGGACTGTTGGCGCGACACAGCCCACAGCTCAGGACCCCGGGTTTGCCAAGCCCGTACCTAGCAAATTAATGCTGAGCCCCTGAGGGGGATGAAGATGGCTCCAGGCCCTCATGCCACTGTTTGACGTAACTTCCCATCATCATGGAACCAAAAGTTATGTCAATTACTTCTTCCCTTTTACTATTCCTGAATGTAGGTTCATCACCCCTATTCAGGATCTCCAAGTTGTTAGATAGGAGAAATTCAAGAAGGTGCTCACCTCTACTGTTGGTGTCCTTGCTGCCCCACGATAGATTGTGGGCATTGGCATCACATCCTACCACCAGTTTGTCACCTTGCTGATGGCAGGCTTCCGTCAGTCTTCTCACTTCCAAAGAAGGAGGAGAGCTGTCTTCGTAAGGAAGGTATGCTGAGGCCAAAACAATTTCCCTCGTGATACCTTCCTCACGTTGCTGCATCCTGATGGTCACCAGGTCCCTGGAACAAAAATCCATAATTGGTATGAAAGGTAGTCAATTTCTAACATAAATGCATGTTCTGGAGTTTTTTTAGATTTCTGGCATAAATCAGCTTACCTCCAGTACCACCGAGGCCCGATACACCCCCTTTGTATAAATAGGGTTCTTGTATCAGGGCCACGTCCACCTCCTGTCTCCCCAGGCGATGGCTCAGGGCAGCAGTGGCACCTTTACTGTGCTGCAGGTTTATCTGCAGCACTTTCAGTCCTCATCTTGTTGTTGTTGGGTGTTTAAAGGGGACTCAACTGCTAAGAGTTAACTTTTAAAAGTTTCCTTTTTGTCGCATAGTACTCGAAGTCCAGCGTACTCCGGGTACAGAGAGACAGTCAATGGAAAAATGATGACATATAACAAAGAACAAGAAAGAATTTGACAATTTGTTTTAACAAGGCAGCAGAAGCGTGTGGCTGGCTGATCACAAAATAATACAGGATGAGCCAGCCACTCTGCACACTTTAAAATCCTTAATGGAAAAACAAGTCATAAACCGTAAAATAACAGCGGCCCATTGTTCTGGAGGGGTTGAAGCTCGACAGGGCGGGCTTATAGGCCCCATCACTAAATAGAACAATAAAAGCCAGTTGCGCGAATAAAACCTAAAACACGATCGATCATAGAGGCATTGTCTGATAAAATCAATGGAAGCTCAAAAGGCAGTGTAAAAGACTGCCTCAAGTCGGCTAAAAGTAAGCTGTCCACCAGAACGTGGACCACAGTCAATAGGGCGCCACAACAGCAAGTTGGTGGGTCCTCTCGTCGTAGAAGGTGGCCGCGCGTCAACCACGTATGTCCAATACGTAGTCTTCAGATGACTACTGACTCCCTACGAGAGGCTCGCAGGGAGGATCGCCACACGGCTGTGGTGGGCTTGACTATGCGCAGCTTATTTGGTTCAGTCAAGGCAGCCCATTCCGATGTCCAAATCCCCAGAACCTTACGGGTCATTTGCTGCCTGAAGTCCTGGTCTTGGAGACTATCTTTAAGGGCCGTGATGTGGTGGCCTGCTTGGCCAGGCGATCAACCCATTCATTACCCGGAATGCCGACGTGGCCCGGAGTCCAAATGAACACCACCGAACGGCCTGACTCGCCCAGAGTGAAAACGGCATCCTGAATGGACCGAAACAAATGGTGCTTTGGCATAAACTGGTCAAGGGCGATCAAGCCACTCAGGGAGTCACTACAGATAACTATAGACTCCCCGGGGCAGGCGCGGAAATGTGTAAGAGCGCGAGAGATGGCCACCAGCTCAGCTGTGAAAACACTAGTCCCACAGGGTAAGGAACGCTGCTCAACATGATCACCGAGAACATAGGCGTACCCAACACGACTGTCCACAAGGGAGCCATCGGTGTATACTACTTCTGCACCATGGAAAGAATCAACGAGTGCCTGGAATTGACGACAAAGGACCATTGGCAAAACTGAGGCTTTCGAGTCACCGGACAAGTCTAACCTAAGCTGTAGGCGAGGTACAAACCATGGAGGTGTATGAGAAAGGTATCGGAATGTGGTAGGGATAGGAAGGGATGCGATGGCAGAAAGAAGGGAACGAACACGAACTGCAGTCGGGAAACCCGACCGTGGACGTCGTCGTGGGGAAGGGAGAATGGCAGCTGGGAACAGAAGCCTGTGATTTGGGTGGTCAGGTGTGGCATGAATACGGGCGACATATGAAGCCAGTAGCTGCTGCCGGCGGATTCGGAGGGGGGAACCCCAGCTTCAGCAAGCAGACTTGTCACGGGACTTGTGCGGAAGGCACCCGTCGCTAAACGTATGCCACTATGGTGTATTGGGTCCAAGACACGCAGTGCAGAAGGGGCTGCAGAGTCGTATACCAGGCTGCCATAATCCAGACGGGATTGGATGAGAGCCCTATACAGTTGCAGGAGAGATGTACGAGCTGCTCCCCAAGTGGTATGTCTTAGGCAACGATGGACATTCAGGTGGCGCCAACACTTCTTCCGCAGCTGTTGCAGGTGTGGGACCCACGTGAGCCAGAAATCAAACAGCATACCTAAAAAACGGTGCGTCTGGACAACACAAAGCAAATCCGGACCCAAATACAACTCAGGGTCCGGGTGTACTGCCCGACGGCGACAGAAGTGCATGACCCGGGTTTTGGCGGCAGAGAACTGGAATCCATGGGTCGTGGCCCAGGACTGAGTTTATTTGATGGCCCCCTGCAAACGCCTTTCAGCGACACCCATGCCGTGAGAACTGAAATATGGGCAGAAGTCATCGGCATAGAGTGAGGAGGATAGGGTTGATCCCACTGGCACAGCAAGGCCGTCGATAGCGATCAGAAAGAGAGGAACACTAAGGACCGAGCCCTGTGGGACTCGATTCTCCTGTATATGGGGTGAGCTAAGAGAGGTACTGACACAAACTCTGAAAGAGCGAAGCGAAAGAAAGTTCTGTATAAAAAGCGGGAGTGAGCCCCGCAAGCCCCAACCGTGCAGTGTGGCCAGAATGTGGTGGCGCCAGGTGGTGTCATAAGCCTTCCTGAGGTCAAAAAAGACGGCAACAAGGTGTTCACGTCTGCTGAAAGCCGTACGGATGGCCGACTCCAGAGTTACCAGGTTATCTATAGTGGAGCGGCCTTGGCGGAAGGCCCCCGTCATGGGGACAACAGACCCCGACATTCTAGTATCCACATGAGCCGCCGACTCACAATACGTTCTAAGAGCTTGCACAGAACGTTGGTGAGACAGATCGGACGGTAGCTATCAGCCACCTGTGGGTCAGCACCAGGTTTCATCACGGGGATAACGATGCTTTCCCGCAATTGTGATGGGAAAGCCCCCTCTGCCCATAGATGATTGAACAGGGCGAGAAGGTGGTATTGGGACTCTGCTGAAAGGTGGCGAAGGAACTGGCTGTGGATACGATCCGGTCCCGGGGAGTTATCGGGACATGCAGCAAGGGCAGTTTCGAATTCCCATTGACTGAAAGGGGCATTGTACGTTTCTTCTCGGCGGGTACAGAATGACAGATGCCGTCGTTCAACCCGCACTTTCAGTGCACGAAAGGCTGCACTGTAAGCTGCAGTTGCGGAGATGCAAGCGTAGTGGTCCGCCAGGTGTTCAGCGATGGCAGTGGGGTCTGTGCAGACGGTGCCCCGAATGTTTATGCTGGGAACTGCTGCTGGTGGACGGTGCCCAAAGAGGCGCCGAACCCGAGCCCACACCAGAGAAGAGGAGAGAGCCAATGTTGGCGACATACTGCTCCCAACAGTCCTGCTTACTCTGTTGGATGAGCTGTCGAGCTCGGGCCCGGAGCCGTTTAAAGGCGATGAGGTTGTCCATGGTGGGATGATGGCGATGGCGCTGGAGTGCCCGGCGACGATTCCAGATGGCCTCGGCGATTTCTGGCGTCCACCAGGGCACGGACCTACGCCGTGGGGAGCCAGATGTTTTGGGGATAGTTGCCTCAGTGGCTGAGCTATGGAGCTGGTGACCTGGTGAACCGCCATGTCCACATCAGCTGGCAGTGAAACAGGAACCACAGCGGCTGAGGTATAACGTTGCCAATCAGCTCTTCGGAGAGACCATCGAGGCTGGTGGCCGGCAGGTTAGAAATGCAGCAGCGACATGAGGATAGGGAAGTGGTCACTACCGCAAAGGTCATCATGGACCTTCCATTGGAGGGAGTAGTCATGGGCTACAAACAGAAAGATCTATCGCCGAATATGTGCCTTGCGCCACACAGAAGTGCGTGAGGGCACCTGTGTTTAAGAGGCAGATATCTCGCTGTGACAAAAGTGCCTCCACATCTCTACCGCGGCTCATTGTTTGTGTTCCACCCCACAATGGGTGGTGGGCATTAAAATCCCCCAAAAGGAGAAATGGTGGGGGTAGTTGTGTTATTAATGCAGCGATATCTGCGATAGAGACAGCTTCATCTGGAGGAAGGTAGATGGAGCAGATGGTGAACTCTCGCCTCGCCTGAATTCTAACAGCAACTGCCTCCAGAGCCGTGTGGAGAGGCACAGTAGCACTGGGGACAGTTGCGAGAATGTAGAGACACACCCCTCCTGAAACTCTGTCATATGCCACCCGGTTGGTTGGTTGGTTGGTTTGATGTTTTAGGGGGACAAAACTGCGGAGGTCATCAGTCCCCCATTCCATCACAGGGCTAGAGAAGTGTGGAAACACTGAAATGTCCGCCCAGAGTTAAAACTGTTATGGGAGGAAAACCCCACTCAATCAATAAAATGTAAACAAATTCGACAAAGGACAACAAGGCGGGAGACAACATGATAGGACACAATCACACGGAAACAGCAAACAAGTGTGGAAATGAAATGACAAAGTCAAAGTTCGTGGTTGACCGACCATGAGAATAAAATAGGAAGGGTCAGCCACGGGGCAACACAAGCTTCATATAGAGTTGTAAAAACCGCTGTTACGAATAAAACCTAAAACAGAATCAGCTATATTGGCATCGTTACGTAAAACGTCAGATAAAATTGCAGGAAGATTGAAATCCCGCCGCAGGGCGGCTAAAAGACGACAGTCCATCAAAATGTGGGACACTGTCAAGGGAGAACGACAACGAGGCGGGTCCTCACCGCGCAGGAGATGGCCATGGGTCAGCCAAGTGTGGCCAATGCGGAGCCGGCACAGGACTACCGAGTCCCGGCGAGAGGCCCGCATTGAGGAGCGCCACGCAGCCGTAGTCTCCTTGACAACCCGAAGCTTGTTGGGCGTGCTCAGGTTGCGCCATTCAGCATCCCAAAGCTGATGTACCCGACGGCGCAACAAGGTACGGATATCTGAAGCTGGGAGGCCGATCTCTAAGAGAGAGGCATTAACCGCCTCTTTGGCAAGCCCATCGGCACATTCGTTGCCTGGGATGCCAACGTGACCCGGAGACCAAAGAAACACCACTGATCTGCCAGACTGAATAAGGGCAAAAACAGCCACTCGGATGGCCATCAACAATGGCGAACGTGGATAACACTGTTCCAGAGCACGTAAACTACTCAGGGAGTCACTACATAGAAGGAAAGACTCACCTGAGCAGGAACGCATATGCTCGAGAGCACGGAAGATGGCCACCAGTTCTGCAGTAAGAACACTGCAGCCTTCTTGCAGAGACAGCTGCTCAACATGGTCACCATGTACGTAGGCAAGGCCAATGCAGCCGTTTACCATCGAGCCGTCCGTATAAACAATGTCGTAGCCCGGGTGCTCAGCAACGACAGCAAGAAACTGGCGACGGAGAGCCTCAGGGGGAAGCGAGTCCTTGCGCCCGTGGGCCAAGTCTAAACGAAGACATGGCCGTGGCAGGCACCATGGAGGTGTGCGTGAATGGGCCCGAAATGGAGGTGGTAGAGGATAGGACTCAAGCTCCCCCAGGAGGGACTGCACGCGGACAGCTATTGTGTGTCCTGACCTGGGGCGCTGCTGCTGGTGACGAACAGCCGCAGTAGAAAAAAGGAGGCGGTAGTTAGGATGTCCTTCTGTACTGTACACGCGGGCTGCATACGCTGTCAACAGTTGCTGGCGGCGGACCCGTAGCGGGGGGACCCCGGCCTCCGCTAGAAGACTGGCCACAGGGCTGGTTCGGAAGGCTCCCGTCGCAATTCGAACCCCACAGTGGTGAACAGGGTCCAATAAGCGCAACGCTGAAGGCGCTGCAGAGCCATAAGCAAGGCATCCATAATCTATGCGCGAGAGCACCAAGGCCATATAGAGCCGCAGCAGGGTGGAGCAGTCAGCTCCCCATGCGGTATGGCCCAAACATCGAAGGGCGTTGAGATGTCGCCCGCACTCCCGTTTCAGAGAACGAATATGAGGGAGCCAGGTCAGTCGGGCATCAAAGATCAGGCCTAAGAATCGGTGGGTGTCCACGACAGGAAGCAGATGGCCGTCAAGATAGAGTTCAGGGTGGGGGTGCACCGTCTGACGCCGACAAAAGTGCATCACACGTGTTTTGCCGGCGGAAAACTGGAAGCCATGATGCTGGGCCCACGTGTGAGCCTGGCGGATGGCCGCCTGGAGTCGGCGTTCAGCAGCACTTCTTGTGGTGGAGCAGAAAGATATGCAAAAATCATCGGCGTACAGGGAAGGAGACACCGATGACCCCACAGCTGCAGCCAGGCCATTAATGGCCACCAAAAACAGTGAGACACTCAGCACAGACCCCTGTGGGACCCCATTTTCTTGGATATGAGGCGAACTATGGGCAACACCGACTCGGACCCGAAACGTGCGGAGTCGGAGGAAATTTGCAATGAAGATGGGAAGTGACCCCCGAAGGCCCCACTCATGCAGCGTAGCTAGGATGTGACGCCGCTATGTGGTATCGTAGGCCTTCTGAAGGTCAAAGAAAACTGCAATAAGGTGCTGACGACGGGAAAAAGCTGTCCGAACCGCTGACTCCAGGCACACCAGATTATCCATCTTAGAACGACCCTGGCGAAATCCACCCTGCGATGGCGCCAGAAGGCCCTGGGACTCGAGCACCCAAGTCAAGCGACGTGCGACCATACGTTCGAGCAACTTGCAGAGAACGTTGGTCAGGCAGATGGGACGATAACTGTCAACCTCCAGTGGGTCCCTGCCAGGCTTCAGCACCGGTATGACGACGGCTTCCCGCCACTGGGACGGAAACTCGCCACCACCCCAAATGCGGTTGAATATCTCGAGGACATGGCGCTGAGAATCCCGCGAGAGGTGTTTCAGCATCTGTGCGTGGACACGGTCGGGACCGGGAGCCGTATCTGGGCAATTGGCCAAGGCACTAAGCAGCTCACTTTCGGTAAACGGGGCGTTGTAGGACTCCCGACGGCGCGTCGCAAAGGAGAGGCGCTGTCGCTCCACACGCTCCATGCGGGAGCGAAATGCTGCACTGTAGTTAGCAGATGCAGAGCACCTAGCGAAATGATCAGCAAGATGTTCAGCGATCACACTCGGGTCTGTACACACAGCCCCATGGATAGAAAGACCCGGGACGCCAATAGGAGTCTGGTGGCCATAGAGGCGCCTGATCTTAGTCCACACCTGAGATGGAGAGACACGAGAACCTAAGGTCGAGACATACCTCTCCCAACATTCTTGTTTGGATCGTTTGATGAGTTGCCGAGCCTTGGCACGAAGTCGCTTGAAAGCGATGAGGTTGGCCACTGATGGGTGCCGTTTGTGACGCTGAAGAGCTCGCCTACGTTCTCTGATTGCGGCAGTGATTTCCGGCGACCACCAGGGCACGGACCTCTGCCGGGACGAACCAGAAGAAGACGGGATTGCAGACTGAGCTGCAGAGACAATGACGTCTGTTAAATTATCGACCACCACATCAATGTTAGTGTCCGGCAAATATCGAACAGTGGCAGCAGTTGTAAATGCATCCCAGTCAGCTTTGTTAAGAGCCCAACGGGGCAAACGGCTAGGGCAATGACGCTGGGGCAGTGACAAAAAAATCGGAAAGTGGTCACTGCCACACAAGTCGTCATGCACTCTCCAATGAAGAGATGGTACGAGGCCAGGGCTGCAAATAGAGAGGTCGATGGCCGAGTAGGTGCCGTGTGCCACACTGAAATGCGTGGGAGCACCTGTATTTAAAATACAAAGGTCGAGCTGGGAGACAAGATTTTCAATCTTCCTACCTCGGCCAGTAATCATGTCACCACCCCACAAAGGGTTATGGGCATTGAAATCGCCCATGATGAGGAAAGGTGGGGGGAGCTGAGCAATCAGTGCAGCTAACACTTGGCAGGGGACTGCACCATCAGGTGGAAGATAAACACTGCAGGCGGTTATAGCTAGTGGTGTCCTGATCCGAACAGCCACTGCCTCCAAAGGTGTTTGAAGGGGCACAGCTTCACTGTAGGCAGAGTTGATGACATGAATGGAGACGCCACCAGATGCTCTGTCATATACAGGACGATTCGTGTAAAACCCACGATAGCCACGAAGGGCTGGGGTTCGCATTGCCGGAAGCCAGGTTTCCTGGAGGGCAACGCACAGTACATGAGAAGAGCTTAAAAGTTGTTTTAACTCTGCTAGGTGGGAAAAATAACCGCCGCAATTCCACTGGAGGAAAGTGCTGCCTAAGGACTGGGGAGGCATGAAAGTGATTAAGAGACGCGGTGCGCCTCAGTGTCACTTACCGCCACCCGCTGAGGGTCTGTGGGGTCCATATCCATTGCGTCTAGGGTGTCTGTAAGAGCGAGGTCCTCTTTAGACGCAAGGATTTCGACCTCATTGTCTGAGTCAGAACTGGTAGCGGACGGCATCGAGGAAGCCGCCTTTGCCGCCAGCTCTTTCTCCTGAGGGACATCCTTTTTTCTCGCCCGTTCCCGCTTGGGTTTGGGCTTCGGTGCTCGAGTGGGCTTCCCAGAAGTGGCGTCGGATGTCGACGCAGATGGGGAGGCCCGGCTACCAGCAGGTACCTGAACTTTGAGCCACTGGCTGACGTTTGGCTGCGACGAAACTGGCGTTTCGGAGACCTCAAGAGACCCTTTCCGTACAGCTATAGGTCGACTGATATCCAGGGTGTCAGACACAGTGGGAACTGCAGGAGGTGGTGGAAGGGGCTTCTCAGGCCCTTTCCCTGAGGGAAGAGCCGGAGAAGGAAGACATTTCTCCGGCAGAGGGACGGGGTTCAAAGACCCCGTTGAAGGGGGAGGCAAAAGCCTCGCAGAAGACGGTGCTCCCCCTGGCGTCTGGGGAGCGGAGATTAACTGATGGCCCAAAGGGCCCACAGAAGGTGTAATAGGGGGTCGGGAAACCGCCCTCGATGGAGGTGATGACACTGTGGCAGCAGCATATGTAGCAATCATGGATATCGGGTGGAGTTTCTCATACTTGCGGCGGGCCTCAGAGTAACTTACGCGATCGAGGGTCTTATACTCTACGATCTTGCGCTCCCTTTGGAAAGCGGGACAGTCCGGTGAGCAAGGCGAGTGATGGCCGCTGCAGTTCACACAGGAAGGTGGTGGGGTACAAGGTGCATCGGGGTGTACGGGACGGCCACAGTCACGACAAATAGGGGCTGCGTCGCAACGGGAAGACATGTGTCCAAACTGCCAGCACTTTAAACAGCGCATGGGTGGTGGGATGTACGGTCGGACATCACATCTGTATACCATCACCTTGACCTTCTCGGGCAAGGTATCGCCGTCGAAGGCCAAGATGAAGGCCCCGGTTGCCACCCTATTGTCTTTTGAACCCCGAAAGACTCTGCGGACAAAATGGACACCGCGCCGTTGCAGGTTTTCGCGCAACTCCCCATCCGACTGCAGCAAGAGGTCACGGTGAAAAATGACTCCCTGCACCAGATTCAACGTCTTATGTGCCGTTACAGAGACAGGCACGTCGCCAAGCTTAGTGCATGTGAGTAGAGCACGGGACTGTGCAGGGGACTCTGCTTGTATAAGAATCGATCCTTCTCGCATCTTAGAAATTCCCGCAACCTCACCGAACTTGTCCTCAATATGTTCAACAAAGAACATGGGCTTGGTTGCCTGGAAGGATCCCCCATCTGTCCTAGTACATACCAGAAATTTCGGGACATACGACTCATTATGTCGATCCCCACGTTCCCGCCAAGAAGAAGTCAGGGAAGGAAACGATGAAGGATCATAAGTAACTGCATTGCACTTTCCACGCTTAGAGACACCTGTCTGACCAGGATTTTGGTGGCTGGATTTGTTTCGCTTCATCGCGAATCATCCGCCCCGATGCCACCCACTCCGAACAGGGGCTCTCCTCATGGGCGCCACCCAGCCACAGCAACGTCACCTGGTGGGATGACCGTTGCCGGGAGTCCTGATGCTCCACGGTGACAAGCATCTACTCTTAGGCCTGCATGAGGAGCTTACAGCTCTGGCATCGGTAGAGCGATCCCTGCGTTGTTAGGGGGCTACAGCCAAGAGGGTACATGACGACCCCACCACAACGGACTGGCTACCGCGTTAGCTTTCTGGCGCTATGTGAACCATCATAATCGAGAGTGCTGAGATATCGGTGCACAATGGACGCGACTTGCATGAAAAAGAGATGGCATGCCCGATGGCACAATAGAAGCTGCAGTCACAAGTCCATTCCATGATGGGTGCCTAGGATGGCATGGCACGAGAATTACATGTAGCACCATGTAAGGTGTCCTTCCCCAAATGGTTCGCTCTTCTGAAAAAATTTTGAAAAATGGAGGGTCAAACCCAAATAGGGGACCTCAACGGAAAGCCGAAAAGTATGAAGACTCCTTTTAGTCGCCTCTTACGACAAGCAGGAATACCGCGGGCCTATTCTTACCCCCGAACCCGCAGGGGGATGCCACCCGGTTCTTGTAGTATCTCCGATAGCCGCGAAGGGCTGGGGTCCGCTGGGCAGGAAGCCACGTTTCCTGGAATGCCAAACAAAGCACAGGGAAGCGGCACAACAACTGCTGCAATTCAGCTAGGTGGTTGAAAAAACCACCGCAGTTCTACTGAAGGAGTACGTGGTCGCCGAGCTGATAAGCCATAAAAAATTTCGAATTGGGTTCATCCATAGTTACATCTGCTGCCAACTGTTCAGAATCGCCAGTGTCAGCGATCCTGGATGCTGGAGAACCCAGTATTGCGAGATCCTCAGCAGACGCGAGGATCTCAACCTCATCCTCCGAAGTAGAGGATGAGGATGCCTGTGGCTTTCTAGCCACCAAAGTCGCCTTCTTCTTGCTTTTTCTCTGTCGTCCCTCTCGCTGGCCCTTTGGTCTCGAGGCCTGGGAGGGCTTTTCACTGGTGACATCTGGGTTGGATGAAGAGCAAGAAGCCCTTCTACCAGCAGGTCTTGGACCCTTCAGCCGTCGGCTGGGATCCCCACGTTCACTGTAAGAAGCCTCGAAAGGGAGTGTCTCCAGGGACCCCTTCCGAGTGAGAGGAGCCGGAGGAGGCTGTTCCTTCTCCGGCTGGGGGGCGGGGACTGATGTCCGTGATGGAGGGGAGATATTTGCTCCCACTGGTGGTGTTGAGGGAGCAACTGATGAAGTGGTGCCCCCACCCATCGAGGGGGCAGTAGATCGTTGTTGGCCCATAGGGCCCACGGACGGAGAGAACACTGATTCCGTTGACCGCAGTAAAGCTGGTGCCTCTGTGACTGCGGCAAGAGAAGTTGACATCTTTACTGGATGGAGCCGATTGTATTTTTTCCACGCATCTGAATATGTCAAACAGTCCCGGGTCTTTATCTCCATGATTTTTCTTTCGCGATGTAATACTCCACAGTTCGGCGAGCGTGGCAGATGGTGTTGCCCACAATTCACACAAACTGGAGGTGGAGTACATGGGGCGTCTGGGTGCGATAGTCGCCCACATTCCCTGCAGTTAGGGCTGGAAGTACAACGGGAGGACATGTGCCCGAACTTCCAGCACCTGAAACACCGCATAGGGGGAGGGACATTGGGTTTTACATCGCACAGGTATACCATTACCTTGACCTTCTCAGGCAGTGTATCGCCTTCGAAGGTCAAGATAAAAGCACCGGTGGCAACCCTCTGGTCTTAAGGTCCCCTGTGCACTCACCGAACGAAGTGAACCCCCCGACGTTCCAAGTATGGTCTCAACTCCTCATCGGTCTGAGAGAGGAGATCTTTATGATAGATTAAACCCTGGACCATGTTGAGTGACTTATGAGGCGTGATACTGACTGGACCATCACCCAGCTTGCTGGGGACGCCGTCTGTATCAGCACTGCCCCACTGCGCATTTTAGAAAAGGATTCTATTTCACCGAAATTATCTTCAAGCTGTTCCACGAAAAACTGCGGCTTAGTGGTCATGAATGACTCTCCATCTTAACACGCACAAACAAGGTATTGTGGCGAATATGGCTCTGATCTATTCCGGGCCTGTCGTTCCTCCCACGGGGTGGTGAGGGAAGGAAACGCCTTAGGGTCATATGTAGACGCCTTGAATTCTGTCTTGCCACGCTTAGAGACGCCGTTTCCGCGACCGGCCACGCTTTTATTTGCTCGTTTCATTGTCGTCCCACGAGCAGCTTGGGAAAAGAGGTCCACCCAGGCAGAGCCCCACTTGCCTGTGTAAGCCTTATACAACTGAGGTGCGGCAGGTTCCTCAGAGGTTGCTCGCTAGCGACTGTTTAACCTCAACAGCCATGCATCTCCTCGGCACGTAGCACACCTTGAGATTGAGTTTTTTTTTTATAGAGATTTGTACCGTCCTCGCGACCCGGGCGATTAAGCCAAGATCCCCGGGCTCTGAAACGTACAACGTTCCACCGTTGCGCCGAACGATGGTCACTGAAGCACGCACAGAGCTTATGGTGTAGCGGACTGTTGGCGCGACACAGCCCACGGCTCAGGACCCCAGGTTCGCCAAGCCCGTAGTCAGCAAATTAATGCTGAGCCCCTGAGGGGAGTCCCCATCTTGCTGCCATTATTGCCTTTAAGGTCTTTGATTACCCTGACGCCGACCAGCGAGAACCCTAAAAACAGTTTCAGGCCTTGCTCTCGCAATGCCTTCAGGGACTTTTCTCCGACCTCCACCACCAGGGTTCGTCCTTCCGGAACAACCTTTTGGGTAATTACCATCTAATCCTCTGTCGAGAGTTTTGGGTTCTGGACCCTCATTTTCTCGAACAGAGTCTTTGGAGAGACATCCTTAAGGATCTTTGGTACCCATACAGATACCTTTGCGGTCTTCAGGAGTTTGGCTGCTGTCTTAACCAGCAGCTTTGCATCCTCCCACGTGGATAAATGTTCAAATGTTTGTAGAGTCTATGGGACTTAACTACAGGGTCATCAGGCCCTAAACTTACAAACTACTTATGAACTATTTACAACTAAGGACGGCACAAATATCCATGCCCTAGGGGGGATTCGAACCCCCGACCGTAGTGGCCGTGCAGATTGTGACTGGAGCGCCTCAATCCCCTCGGCCACCGCGGTCAGCCCCATGTGGTTATCACGGGCACCTTGTACTTAAGCCATTCTGCTGAATGCTCGCTCTCACAGACAAAAATGAGGGCACCGCAACCTAGATGGACCCTCCTGAATTTGGGTCCTGGACCAGCGTCCCCCCCAATCTCTTCAAAGAGGGCCTTCTGCACGAGCTCCTCATGCTGCGAGGTGATGCTTACCAGTAGGTATCCTTCTTGGACAACCGCCATTCTAAAGACTGAGACTGCAGTACTATTTCCTGCCTCAGCCTTTTAGGATCACGCTTGTCCAGAGAGGAGGGAGTCTTAGATTCCTCTCTAACCCTCTTGCCACCTGTCTTTGATGTCGAGGGGGTCTGTGTAACCCCTTCAACCTGAGGGAGTTTCTTTTTGGGGGTCTTGGGCTCAAGCCCTTTTGATTCCCTCCACTTATGTTTAGGAAGCCATTCTTTTCCTTCCTTTTGCTTCTGTTCCTTCAGAAGTTTCCTCCTCTGGGCCCCAGACAAGGCCTTAATCCTAATCTGGTCCAACTTCTCTGTTACAGTTCCCACTTCTTGCTCAGGTCTAGACCCTGACTGAAAAGTAGGAGTGCACTCCATCAGTCCTGAACCCGATATCTGAGTATCTGAGGTCTCAGATTGCTCCTCGGATTCTTTTAAAATAATTTTTCTCTCTGTGTTCATCTTAGTCCCACGAGATTTGGGGATTTATATGGTCCACACCACGATAACCTCGCGCGGTGCAAGGCTACTTACTCAGGGAGGTCGCCCGGTATCCCTGAGGCTCCGTTCGAGACACATCTACCCATGTGCCATGCACCCCTTGGCACGGATCGCATCACAACTTCGGTTGGGGAAGGAATTGGGAAAGGACTTGGAGAGGATAAGGAAGACGGGACGTTGTGGGACACACTTGGTCTGATCCATCAGCTGAGGCCTTTCCGGCAGTAGGTTCTCTACCTTCGGTATAGCCCTCAGCTTCACGCGGATACGCAAGCCTCTCCACCTGCAGGTACAGTGCTTCATCAAGGTGGTGCCCCCAGGGAGGGAGGAAGGGATGCAGGATGGTATTGCTCTGAGCTCGCAATATCAGAAAAATTGCGACCCTAGGTGTTGGAGATGTCGACGGGTTCCACAACGATATTATTTCCAACTGAGAGACCAGGGTAGGGGAGTGAGCCGAGGTTCCAGATAATCGACGGAGGTTACCTCAGATGACTGAAAAGGGGGTAAAACTGTTAAAAGAGCTAGTTGAAAGAGCTGGTTTACTATCGTGAATATTGCGGCGGCATTGACCATGCAACCGTTTATAGTTGATGCACTTCTCAAATGTATGATTGCATCGTGGCATTCCTCAATCGACCAGGAGGCAGGGGTGCATCTATGTGTAGAAGAGGAACGAGGCATGGAATGTTCCGCGGCTGGGAATAGTGTGGTTGTTGTTGTTGTTGGGGTTTGGAAGGGACTAAACAGCGACGGTTATCAGTCCCTTGTTCCAAAGAGATAAAACATTTTGTTAAGCGATCCGAAATAAATGCATTAACAAGTCAAAGTTTAAAACTTTGAGACTAATATGAAGAAAGGATAGGATTAACAACGAAGATGGGATAAAACAGCTGAAACAGTACAAGAGTGTTTTTGCTGGGTGGTCACAGGGATATAAGGAACACACCCAACCACTCTGAAACACGTTAAAACCATCTACCTAACAGACTTAGGCAGGTTGAGGTCATAGCAATGACAAACACAAAATTTAAATTGACTTGTAAAGTCCACACTCACGCGTAAAATTTAAAACAGATTCAACCGTGGAGGTGTTGTCAGCTAATGCATGCTGCAAAGCGTCAGGGAGATTAAGATATCGTCGCGCTGCAGCTAAATTGTGGCATTCAATTAAGATGTGGGCGACTGTCAATGGCGCATCACATTGACACTGAGGAGGGTCCTCGCAACGCAAAAGGTGACCATGCGTGAGCCAAGTATGGCCTATACGGAGACGGCAAAGGACAACAGAATCCCTGCAAGAACCCCTCAGGGAGGTCTTCCACACAGCGGTAGAGGGCTTGACAACACGGAGCTTATTGGGTTCGGTCGAATCTGCCCATTCAGAATTCCAAACCCGAAGGACCTTGCTGATCAACTGGGTTTGGAGGTCCGGGTCTGGAAGGCCAATATCTAGGGACCGTGAAGTAGTGGCCTGCTTGCCAGCTGATCGACGCGTTCATTGCCCGGTATACCTATGTGGCCCGGAGTCCAGACAAAAGTGACAGAACGGCCTGACTTGCCAAGGGCGAAGACAGCATCTTGAATTGCTCGCACCACTGTGTGTTTCGGTAGAAACTGGTTGAGGGCCTACAACCCACTCAGGGAGTCGCTGCAAATGACGAACGACCCCCTGGGGCGAGCTCTGAGGTGTTCAAGAGCTCTCAAAATACCGACCAGTTCTGCGGTGAAGATGCTGCTTCCGCAAGGCAATGACTGCTGTTCGATGTGGTCACCATAGATAAAGGCATATCCAGCATGGCCATCGACCAAAGAACCGTCCGTGTAAAGAATGTGTGCTCCGTGAAATGTGTCAAGCAGTGCATAGAACCGGCGACGGAGAACCAGTGGTGAGATAGAGGTCTTCGAATCCAGGGACAAGTCCAACCGAAGCTCCAGGCGAGGAATTGTTCAGGGGGGGGGATACGAGGGGAGTAATGGTAAGGTGGAGGAACGGGTAAGGAATCAAGTGAGGAGAGAGAGGGGAATGCACACGGACCGCAATCGGGAGACCCGACCTGGGCCGACGTCGCGGGGAAGGGAGTGCAGAAAGCGTGAAGAGAAGCCTGTGATTTGGATGACGTGGTGAAGCATCAACCCAGGCAATGTAACTCACCAACAACCGTTGCCGACGATACCGCAGAGGGAGAACACCAGCTTCAGTTAGAAGACTCGTTATGGGACTGGTGCGAAAAGCCCCTGTTACGAGCCGCACACCTGTGAGGTGAACGGGGTCTAGGACCCGCAAGGCAGAAGGGGCTGCTGAGTCATACACCAAGCTCCCGCAATCAAGCCGCGACAGAATAAGTGACTTGTAGAGCTGAAGAAGAGTTGAACGTGCTGCTCCCCAACTAGTATGGCTGAGGAATCGAAGAACATTTAAGTGCCGCCAACACTTCTGTCGCAGCACACGTAGGTGTGGCACCCAAGTCAGCCGGGCATCGAAGACCATGCCCGGGAAGCGATGTGTTTCCTCGACTTGAAGTAGTTCACCACCCAAGTACAGCTCTGGGTCAGGGTGAACTACACGACGGCGACAGAAGTGCATCACGCGGGTTTTTCACCTGAAAAACTGAAAGCCGTGAGTAGAGGCCCATGAGTGGGCCTTTCGGATGGCACCCTGCAGCCGCCGTTCAGCTACGCCGATGCTAACGGAGCTGAAATACAAGCAGAAGTCATCGGCGAACAGCTAGCAACTTGCCGATGACCCCACAGCCGCAGCAAGTCCGTTAATTTCCACTAAAAACAATGGGACACTGAGGACGGAGCCCTGTGGGACACCGTTCTCCTGAATACGGGGGGAGTTATAAGATGCCCCAACCCTCGCCCGAAACGAGCGGTGGAAGAGGAAATTGCGAATAAAAATAGGAAGGGCGCCACGAAAGCCCCAGTCATGCAGAGTCGTCAAAATATGGTGGCGCCAGGAGGTGTCATACACCTTTCGTAGGGCGAAAAATACAGCTATCAAATGCTCACGCCTAGAAAACGCCGTGCGAATGGCTGACTCCAGCGACACGAGGTTGTCAATGGTAGAACGGCCCTGGCGAAAGCGCCCCCCCCCCCCCTGTTGTGGAGCAAGGAGTCCACGCTCTTCAAGGATCCACATAAACCGCCGACTCACCATACGTTCGAAGAGCTTGCAGAGAACGTTGGTGTGGCTGATCGGACGGTAATTGTCAGCCACCAGGGGATCTGCACCAGGTTTCAGCACCGGGATGATAGTGCTTTCCCGCCACTGCGACGGGAAAGTGCCCTCTGCCCATAGATGGTTAAACAGGGCGACAATGCGGCGCTGATCAAAATGTTTAAATGTTTGTAGAACTTACGGGACTTAACTACGGAGTCATCAGTCCCTAAGCTTACAAACTACTTATGTACTAGCTAATACTAAGGACGGCACAAATATCCATGCCCGAGGGGGGATTCGAACCCCCAACCGTAGTGGCCGTGCAGACCGTGACTGGAGCGCCTTAGTCCCCGCGGCCACCGCGGCCGGCTGCGGCGCTGAAACTCTGGTGAAAGGTGTCGGAGGAATTGGCCGTGAATCCTATCTGGTCCTGGAGTTGTATCAGGACACGCAGCAAGGGCAGTTCGGAACTTCCGCTCGCTAAACGGGTCGTTGGATATGTCCCGACGACGAGTGCGGAAGGACAACTGTTTCTGCTCGGCCCGCTCTTTGAGAGAGCGGAAGTTGGCACTGTAGTGACAGTCGCAGAGCATCGTGCGTAGTGCTCTGCCATATGCTCGGCGATAGCTGTCAGGAGCGTGCAGAGCACACCCTGGATGGTGAGGGATGAGATTCCTGTCGGCGGGCGGTATCCAAAGACGCTTCGGACTTGCGTCCATACCTGAGTCAGGGAGGTGCGGGTGCCGCTACTGGCTACATACCGCTCCCAGGAATCCTGCTTGCTCTGCTGTACGAGTCGTCAAGCGCACGCACGGAGCCGTTTAAAGGCCACCAAATTCTCCACGGAAGGGTGGCGTCGATGGTGCTGGAGCGCTCGCCGACGTTCCCGGATGGCCTCAGCAATCTCCGGTGTCCACCAAGGCAGGACCTATGCCTACTGGAACCGGTGGTTTGTGGAACTGCCGCCTCAGCAGCCATGACAATACTATCAGTCACCTGCTGGACTGCATTGTCAATGTCATCTGGAAGTGGTGCAGCGATGACAGCGGTTGAAGCATACACAGGCCAAGCAGCTCTACAGAGACACCAATGGGGTAAGCTGTCTGCAGCTTGGTACTGCAGGCGCGACAAAGATTGGAAAGTGCTCGCTGCCACATAGGTCCTCATTCACACGCCAACCGAGGTGTGGTCGAAGGCTGGGGCTGCAGACAGAGAGATCGATCGCTGAATACGTGCCCTGTGCCACGCTAAAATGTGTGGGGGCACCTGTATTCAGGAGGCAAAGGTCTTGGTGCGCCAATAATGTCTCAACATCTCTACCGCGGCCTGTGGTCTGGAGTCCACCCCACAGAGGGTTGTGGGCGTTGAAGTCCCCCAATAGGAGGAATGGTGGGGTTGCTGAGAGACACGGCCTCATCTGGAGGAACGTACAAGCTGCAGACAGTGAATTCCTGCGTTGCCCGGATTCTAACAGCCACTGCCTCAAGAGTGGTGTTGAGCGGCACCGGGGCACTAGGTACAGTGTCCAGGACGTACAGACAGACGCCACCAGACACCCTTTCGTTTATGGGCCTGTTACGGTAATAGCCCTGATACCCACGAAGGGCAGGGGTCCACTGTGCTGGATACCACGTTTCCTGTAGGGCGATACAAAGTGCAGGGGAGCGGTACAGTAATTGTCACAGCTCAGCCAGGTGGTTAAAGAAGCCACTGCAGTTCCACTGGAGAATAATTCGTTCTCCACGCACTAAGACCATAAAAGGAAAGAAAAGAATAAGATCATTCCGTAGGAGTGTCTGCTGCCTGATGGTCAGGCTCAACAGAATATATAGCCATAGAATCAGGTGATTCTGGTTGTGCAGATCTCCTATGGTCGGGTGAATCAAGAAGTGCGAGATCCTCAGTGGAAGCGAGGATCTCGACCTCATCCTCTGAGGCAGAGGATGTGGGTGTGGGTGGCTTGGAAGCAACCAAAGAATTCTTTTTTCTTGCCCTCTCGCTGGCTTTTCGCTGTTGAGGGCCATGGGGGCTTCTCAGACAGGGTGGCAGGAGCTGACGAAGAGCAGGAGGCCCTTCGATCAGCAGCCGGTGGATCCTTCAGCCATTTGCTGGGATCCACTCTCCCAAAAGGAGAAGCCTTGGAAGGGAGAGTCCTGTGGGACCCCTTCCGGGCAGGAGTAGCCGGACAGGGCTGTTGTTTCTCCGGCTGTGAGGGTGGGGACCGACGTCCCCTGTGATGGTTTATCTGTTGCTCCCAACGTGAATAGTGTGGGAGCAACCGAAGGGGTTGGGTCCCCAACTGTCAAGGGTGCAGGTGGAGTGGATCGGGCCTGGGGGCCCACTGGCATTGGTGGTACACTCTGTGGTTTAGCGACTGTGGGGATCGACGACGAAGCTACTGTTGAGTATGAGGTCGTCATGGTCACTGGGTGGAGTTTTGCATACTTGTGCCTGGCCTCTGCATATGTCAGCCGGTCCAGGGTCTTGTACTCCATGATCTTACGCTCCTTGTGGAGTACAGAGCAGTTGGGAGAACAAGGAGGATGCTGCTGATTACAATTGATGCAAACTGGAGGTGGGGTACAAGGGGCGTCCAGGTGGGATGCATGCCCGCACTCCCGACATGTTGAGTTGGCATCACATCGGGAGGACATGTGCCCAAACCTCCAGCACTTGAAGCAGCGCATAGGGGGAGGAACATAGGGCTTCAAGTCAATCCGATATACCATCACCTTGACCTTCTCAGGCAATGAATCACCCTCGAAAGCCAAGATGAAGGCACCGGTGGCAACACTCTTGTCCTTCAGAACCCTATATATATACAGCGGATGAATGCACACCAAGCCGCTCCAAGTTAGCTCTCAATTCGTCATCTGATTGCAGCAGCAGATCCCTGTGGAAAATGATACCCTGGACCATGTTTAAGGTCTTATGTGGCGTAATAGAAACGGAAACATCACCCAGCTTGTCGCAGGCTAGCAAAGCCCGTGACTGCGCTGGGGATGACGTCGTTATCAGAACAGACCCAGATCTCATCTTTGACAAACCCTCCACCTCTCCATATTTATCCTCTAAATGTTCGACGAAGAACATCGGCTTCGTCGGCATAAAAGATTCTCTATCATTTCGAGTGCAGACCAGATATTTCGGGGCATAAACCTCACCCTGAATTTTCGCCCGACGTTCCTCCCATGGTGTGGACAAGGAAGGAAACGTTTGGGGATCATAGCTTGCAGCGTTGTAATCGCCTCGACCACACTTAGAGACGGCGGTTGTACGTTCGCCAACGTTTCGTGTTCTTTTCATCGTGTTCCCACGAGCAGCTAGGGAAATAAGCGTCCACCCAGACAGAACCCCGCTTGCCTGGGTAAGCCTTATACAACTGAGGTGCGGCAGGTTCCTCAGAGGTTGCTCGCTAGCAGCCGTTCAAACTCAACAGCCATGCATCTCCGGCACGTAGCACACCTTGAGATGGAGGGTTTTTTATATAGAGGTTTGTACCGTCCTCGCAACCCGGGCGATTAAGCCAAGATCCCCGGGCTCTGAAACGTCCAACGTTCCACCGTCGCGCCGAACGATGGTCGTTGAGGCATGCACAGAGCTTACGGTGTTGCGGACTGTTGGTGCGACACAGCCCACGGCTCAGGACCCCGGGTTCGCCAAGCCCGTACTCAGCAAATTAATGCTGAGCCCCTGAGGGGAGTAGTGTGCTTCTGAGGTAGTCTACCCTGTCGTCAATATTGGAAAAATGATGTTCAGTGAAGGTGGCTAAGGAAGAGTAGAGCTGACAGATTTGGAGAGTTGCCAGGAGGGTGGACACACTGATGTAGTGGACGTCAACAGGCGGATCACACATGGAGAGTGGTCACTGGAGTGTGTATGCGAACGGGCAGACCATTTGAGCCAACGGGCTAGTTGAGTAGTACAGATGGAATGGCCCAAATGGAAAAGGGTATGGGCAAAATCGGAAAGGAACGTAGGTTCGCTAGTATTGAGGCAGATGATGTTTAGATGGATGAAAGTATCAATTAAAAGAGCCTCTCTGACAGGGGGGCGAGGAGAGCCCCAAAGGGGATGGTGGGCGTTGAAATCGATGACAAGAAGAAACGAAGGAGGAAGCTGATCTATAAGGTGTAAAAATCAGCTGTGGTGACGGTTGATTTTTTTTTTTTTTTTTTTTTGTGGTTTTAGGGCGCACAACTTCTATGGTCATTAGCGCCCAGCCAAGAGCATTGATTCGCTATGATCTCAAAATAATGGTGACTGTCAGAACATCAACAAGAGGCTAAAAACGAAAGATAAAAGACAATTAAAAGGGTTAAATATCCTTGGATAGGTTGGCCAAGTTCATAAAACGCAAAACCCGAGCAGCTGCTCGTGTGTCATCAGCTAAAATTTCCTCCAGAGTAGACGGAAAGTGAAGGGCTACACGGAGATGATTAAAATTAACACAAGTCAGTAAAACATGTCGCACTGTCAGTAGTTCACCGCAGGAGCATAGCGGTGCAGGTTCGGCGGATAGCAAGTGACGGTGGCTGAAACGGCAATGAGGATGTCCTCCAAGCGGTCGGGATCGGTTTGACAGTTCGCAATATATTGTTGTACAGTGAAAGCCACACACTGTGCCATTGCGACACGATACTCCGGCGAAGAGCCCGTTGAACATCGTCCGATGGGACGCAAAAGGTAGCCATGCGAGGCAAAAGAGCTGCTGCCTTGGCTGCTGTGTCGGCGGCCTCATTCCCGGGCACACCCACATGGCCAGGGACCCACAGGAAAGAAACGTGACAGCTGTCATCCGCCAGCAACTGGAGGGAGCGGTGGAGGGCGAAAAGCTCAGCCGTGAAGGTCGAGCACCGGTCAGGGAGCTTGTATTGGAACCGGTTGTCCCCGACGACGAAGGCAGATCCGACACCGGCAGTGCTCTTGGAACCATCAGTGTAAATAAATACGGCATTATCGAACCGCGAACGGAGTTCGACAAGCTTCGAGCGGAATACCAAATCCGGAGTGCTCTCCTTGGGGAGCTAACTAAGCTCGAGGTGTGTGTGAACCTGGGCCTGATGCCACGGTGGCAATGGGCTTTCGCTCAACCGAAGGGTGGAAGGAAGGGTAAAATCGAGCCGTTGTAGCAGGCGGCGAAACCGAACTCCCGGTGGAAGCAAGGCAATCGCAGACAACTGATATTGGCGATCGAGTGAGTCGTCAAAAAATAATCTGTAAGAGGGATGGTTGGGCATCGACCGTAGGCGGCATGCATACCGACACAAGAGTATGTCACGTCGAGTGGTCAAGGGTAATACAACAGCCTCGGCATACAGACTTTCAACAGGGCTGGTATAAAATGCACCGGTCGCCAGACGTAATCCACGGTGGTGGATAGAGTTGAGACGGCGGAGAATCTACGGCCGTGCTGAAGAGTACACAAGGCTTCCATAGTCGAGCTTCGACTGAACAATGGCCTGGTAAAGGTGAAGCAGGACGGTACGGTCCGCTCCCCATGACGTGCCACTGAGGACACGAAGGACATTAAGGGGTCGGGCACAACGGGCAGCCAGGTAGGACACGTGCGTGGACCAGCAAAGTTTACGATCCAACATGAGTCCCAAGAATTTCGTAGTCTCCACGAAAGGGAGAGCAACAGGGCCGAGATGTAGAGAGGGTGGAAGAAATTCCTTGTATCTCCAGAAGTTTATACACACATTTTTCTCAGTGGAGAATCGGAAGCCGTTTGCGATGCTCCAGGAATATAGACGGTCAAAACAGCAGTGGAGAGAACGCTCCAAGAGACACGTCCGCTGGGCGCTACAATAAATTGCGAAATCGTCAACAAAGAGAGATCCGGAGACGTCGGCTGAAAGGCAGTCCACGATCGGATTGATTGCAATGGCAAAGAGCGCCACACTCAAGACGGAGCCCTGTGGTACCCCATTCTCCTGGCAAAAGGTATCTGACAAAACAGAGCCCACCCGTACCCGGAACTTGCGATCCGCCAAAAACGCTTGAATGAAAAGAGGAAGGCGGCCCCGAAGGCCCCATCTGTGCAATGTGCGGAGAATGCCCGCTCTCCAACAGGTATCGTATGCCTTCTCCAAGTCGAAGAACACTGCTACTGTTTGACGCTTCTTTAGAAAGTTGTTCACAATGAAGGTCGACAACGTAGCGAGGTGGTCAGCAGCAGAGCGGTGTCGACGAAAACCGCATTGGATATGAGTCAGGAGGCGGCGAGATTCGAGGAGCCAGACCAACCGAGCGTTAACCATGCGTTCCATCACCTTACAGACGCAGCTCGTCAGAGAAATAGGACGATAGCTGGAAGGAAGATGTTTGTCCTTCCCTGGTTTGGGGATGGGGACAACAGTGGCTTCACGCCAACTTCTGGGAACATGACCTTCAGTCCATATGCGATTGTAGGTACTAAGAAGAAAGCACTTGCCCGCAGGAGAGAGGTTCTTCAGCATCTCAATATGAATGGAATCGGGCCCGGGAGCAGAAGACCGGGACAGGGCGAGAGCACGATCTAGCTCCTGCATGGTGAAGGCGACGTTATAATTTTCACGATTAAAAGAGCGGAAAGAAGGCGGCCGTGCCTCCTCTACCTGTTTGCGAGGGAGAAAGGCAGGGTGGTAATGGGCAGAGCTCGAAACCTCCGCAAAGAAACGACCCAATGCGTTTGAAACATCAGCTGGGTCCACGAGGACCGCATTCTCCACGGTCAGGCCAGGAATCGGGGAGTGGACCTTGATGCCGGACAAACGGCGTAGGCCACCCCAGACAACAGTGGAGGGAGTAAAACGGTTAAAAGAACTAGTAAAAGCTGTCCAGCCAGCTTTCTTGCTGTCGTTTACGATACGACAGCACTGCGCTCTCATACGTTTGTAATTGATGCAATTCTCCAAAGTTGGGTGGTGTCGGAAGGTGCGTAAGGCACGGCGCCGGGCTCGAAGCGCGTCGCGGCAGGCTGCAGTCCACCAAGGGACCTGGACACGACGTGGAGAAGAGGATGTACGAGGTATGGAACGTTCAGCAGCAGTGAGGATAACCTCTGTGAGGTATTCGACCTGACTGTCACAGTTGGGTAAATGCTGATTGTGAAAAACAGCCATGGAAGAATAAAGCCCCCAGTCGGCTTTAGAAATGTTCCAACTGGCGGGACGTGGAGATGGGGAATGATGTAGGAAGTGGATGATACAAGGGAAATGGTCACTCGAGTACGTGTCAGAAAGTGCATACCACTCAAACCGACCGGCAAGCTGAGGAGTGCATATTGCGAGGTCTATATGGGAATAAGTGTGTGTTGTGTCAGAAAGGAAGGTCGGTGCACCGGTGTTGAGGCAGACAAGATCGAGGTGGTGGAGAAGGTCCACCAAAAGGGAGCCTCTCGGACAAGGTGCCGGAGAGCCCCATAGGGGGTGGTGGGCATTAAAGTCGCCTACCAACACGAAAGGTGAAGGGAGCTGGTCAACAAGGTTTAGCACATCTGCCCTAGTAAGGGCAGATGACGATGGCGAATATATATTACAGAGGGAGAAGGTAAATGTGGATAAGGTGATGCGGACGGCAACTGCCTGTAGGTGAGTGTGCAAGGAAATGGGATGGAAATAGACGTCGTCTCGAAGGAGCATCAGAACCCCTCCATGGTCTGGGACACCTTCCACGGGTGGCAGGTCGAACCGCACAGAGGTGTAGTGTGGAAAGTCTGCACGATCACGTGGACGCAGCTTAGTTTCCTGGAGGCAGACTAGAAGCGGGCATTGCAATCGAAGGAGTAGTTTTAACTCCTCCCGATTAGAACGAATGCCGCGAATGTTCCATTGAAGGAGCGGCATGATAAAAATGAGAGAAGAAATAAGGATAAAAACCAAGTAGCGAGCGGGGTCACCTCGACGGCCGCTGAGGACCGGATTTCGAGGGAGCACTGCTATCGCTGTCTGGGGGCAAAGGGTCATGTTCCATTGGTTCGACCGACGCGCCTGCCACCTCCCTGAGTTGATCAGGAGGGGCAGTTTCCACCGCCGGTAAAGGGCCGGGCGCCCTGCAAACGGAGCGTCCCGGTGAAACAGAAGACGGCCGAGGCCGGCAACTGTTGGACGGCGTGACGGATGGGTCACGCCTCGGCGGGGAAGGAGAGGAACTCTTTTTCTTGTCAGCTCTTCTGGAAGAGTGACGGCGAGAAGAGGCAGTTGACGGTTGGGAAGCCTGAGAACGCAGAAAATCCTCACGGACGGGTTCCTTTTTCAAGGTCCGGGCATCTTGTTTAGGTGCCCGCGGTTTACTAGAGTTTGACGAAGACTGTACCTTAGAAGCAGCAGGAGGAAGCGGGGACGTGGAACGGGCAATCTTCGGGCTGGCGGATCGCACAACTGTGTCAGCGAAAGTCAAGTCACATGTCTGGGTACTGGAATCCTTGGTAGGTCGAGTTGAGGTGAGTACCTTACTGTATGTACCCGCTGGGAGGACAGTGGGCTTTCGACTCGCCAACAACTTTCGAGCGGCAGATGTTGATACCTTCTCTGTAACCCGAATTTGCTGGATTACCTTCTCATCCTTGTATACAGGGCAGTCGCGAGAGGAAGCCGCATGGTCACCGTTGCAGTTTAGGCAGTGAGGGGACGGAGGTGGGCAATCCCCCTCATGGGCGTCCCTACCACAAGTGACACACTTTGCTGCATTTGGGCAATGTTCACGGGTATGGTTGTACCTGTGGCACTGAAAACAGCGCGTTGGGTTAGGTACATAAGGGCGGACGGAGATGACTTCATACCCTGCTTTGACCTTCGACCGGAGGTTAACTCTGTCGAACGTCAAAAACACAGTACGAGTCGGTGTCAATTGGTTATCGACCTTTTTCATCACCCTGTGGACGGCTGTCACACCCTGATCGGACATATACGATTGGATGTCTTCATCAGACAACCCGTCAAGGGATCTCGTAAAAACTACCCCCCCCCCCCCGTGACGAGTTGAGTGTGCGGTGCGCTTCTACCTTAACTGGAAACGTGTGCAACAACGTAGTACGTATCAGTTTTTGGGCTTGGAAGGCACTTTCCACTTCCAGCAACAATGTGCCATTGCGCTGACGTGAACAGGTTTTAACAGGGCCAGCAATTGCATCTACACCTTTCTGTATAACGAAAGGATTGACAGGATTGAAATCCTTTCCGTCGGTGCGAGAGACAACCAGAAATTTAGGTACATTAGGCAGAGTCTTTTTAGGCTGAGGCGAGTCTAACTTACGTTTGTGGGTCAACGTCACGAAAGAAGATAAGGAAGTCATCGCGGAAGTGTCCCCCGTGATTACCGGCGTCTCCGATGGCGCGCTCCTTCCTAGTGGGGGCCCTCTCCGAGGGCTTACCCGCCTTAGGTGATTGTTCACACCTCAGGTCACCCTCCCGAGAACTGACGGAGGGACCAATCGGCACGTTCGGAAGGTACCAGCTCGGGTAATCACCCCTCCCTGGGCCTGGCCTTTACCAGGGGGTACGTAGTGCCCTACTTGTCTACCCGGAACGGGGAATTACGTTTTACCTCGTCACCTGTTACGCATGATAATGCGTGGGTCGGCCTTCAGACACGCACAGGGAGGAAAGAAGAAGAATAGAGGAAGTGAAGAGAAAGAAGGAAAGAAGTTCCTCAAACGCCGAGGCGGAGACTAATGAGGAGAAGAAGGCTAGGAGAGTACAAGGAGAGAAAGACAGAAAACAAAGGGTAAGAAAGGAAGGAACGAAGGAATAAACGAAGGAAGAAACGACAAGAAGAACCACCGTAGCTCACGAAATATGCCCGTCTCCGGGCGAAGGCATAAACCGGGAGGGACAGTGAAGCAGCCTGGGGCAGAAGAAAGGCTGCTCCGGCTCGGGGCCCGTGCGCGCCACACACGTACCCACAAAAGAACTGTGGGCCCCCTGGGGGGGCTTTTTAATTGGAGTCGCAACCTTAAACCTTCAATTAAAAAACGTTAATAATAAGTCAATGAGTATTTTACATACTCTAAGCGTTTATTCGTAGACCCCAAAACGATTTGGCTGTATTCGAATGACGAAACACCGAAAAATGCTAAAGATAAATTCTATTTTCTATCACCTTCATATAGAACCATTTTTACTCCGAACTGGGCATAAACCAACAGGGAGAAACAAGTTGCAAGACTTCCAGGAAAAATGAAGCGAAATTGGCAGCCAATAGTTGGTTATAAATTACATTGCCTGTTAACTGTATAAATATAAATTATGGAATAGGCGGAACTCCTGTTCAGTACAGTCAAAAAGGTCTAAGGTAATAGGCAGTGGTTTACAATCAGATATCCGTATCACTCTCCTCCTCAAGAAGTCTGTGTGAAGATTTATATTCAGAACATTCAAGAAAAAGGCTACTGTGGCGTTGAAACTACAAGCAGCAGCTCATATACTCAGGAAGGGAAAACGTTATGGTGCCCGTAAATTTGAATAGCTGTATCTCTTGTAGTAACATTCATCTTTTGATAAAATGTTAAAATCCTCTGAATACGGCACAGGTAGCAGCTGGAGGGCGTGGAGTATGGGTGGTGTATCCCTACTTCTGGAACACCCTGTTCACTACCTGCAGCGTCCGGGTCTCCCCGCAAGTGTCACGAACTCGCCAGAGTTACCACAGACAGGGTCAATGGGGCACCTGGAGGACATAGGGCCAAAACGGAGGCAACGGAAGCAGCGCATAGTAGGTGGGATATACGGCTGCACATCGCATCGATGTACAGTCTTAGACAAAAAAACTGATCGCCAGCCGGCCGACGCAGAGGCTAGGTCAGAGTCGGTCGCTCAGTGTGGACAATAATTTCGATCGCCCCTCAGAATGCCAAGTCCGTCGATGTGCACGATCTGGCAACACTGTAGAATGCGGCACTGTCAGGGGGAAGTATTATGTCCTTCTCGAGACTGTTCTGTCATATATGAGCGTCTGGTCTCGTGGAAGAGTCGCAGTTACAAGCGTATGTGTAAGCAGTCGCGAGATCGAATCCAAACACATTCAACTTTTTTTTTTTTTTTTTACCGCCAATCGGCTGTCTTCGTTATCAGTGTGGAAGAACCTCAAAATGTAACAGCGAAAAGTCCCAGAAATAATCACACAAAACTGAACTGTTTACTCTCGGGAGTAGTGGGCACCGGCTACGGCGACGCGCCAGCGACCGCATCGCGGCTGCCGCCTGCGGACTCGGTGACAGCGGCGCGCCGCTGTGAGTCTATTTACCGGCTATTACAGCCTTACTTCAAGTTCTGGTACTTATATTACAGTCACGTATTGAATTTTTCTTATTGATATATGAACATAATTTAAACGTCGTAAAGTAGAATCAGTATAAAGGGTCATAGGAGTGACTATTACCACATTTTTTTGAACGTCATGAGGCCGCTCAATCAGGATTACTACTCACGATTGTTACTAGTGACGAGTTATGATGCTCTCATGCTGACATCTTAAGAAGAAATTAATGAGTGAGTACTAAAATATTTTTATACTCAGCAAAATGCAACCACAACGCCAGGGTGCGCCCATTTGTTACAAACAACGGAGACACCATTTAGTCGCACTGTAAGGACAAAAGAGCTAAAAAATTACATCATGTGTTAGTACTACACTACAATAATTCCAGTTGACTGCACAAACAAAACATCGAATAGTGTGCTTTGGAAGTGACCCATTCCGCTCCTACTCTTTCGATCATATGTCCTCAAATGATAATCTTTCTTGCCCCTACTCGAATAACCTTCGACAAAAACTTTATCCAGACGAAAATACACGTCGAACATTGATTGGCGTCATAATTAGGTTGGAATCAGTTCGATTCTGAAGTGACAGATTTGGTAAACTACGAGAACGTTGTCAGACTTTCCCATAATCGGAGAGAATATAGCAAGTAACCATAAGAGGTTTCTTGTTGTTTTCGATGTGGATTCGTGCAACTCCTGTGACGAAAAGAGCTAAAAAAATTCTACTCCAATGAGACCCGAACCATTGACCAAAGCCACCTCTCTGTGGCAGACTACTACTTTACCGCAGAGCTAGCGAGGAGCTGCGCACGCCAGCTCTTTCCTACTGCCACATACATCAGTAGAACATATAACTCGCAACGTAAGAGACGAGATTAGTTGGAATTTCGCCGTGTAAACTATTTTCTGGACCCAAAATCATTAACAAATATCCTTCTGTCGCCTCTCGACTGAGAAACCAGTCAGATTATTCAATGGAAATTACAGGAAACAAAGTGAATTTATGAGCATAGTTCTGTGCTAACCAGGAAGTAAGACCTCGGTACCAGCGTTGAGCCGGCCGCGGTGGCCGAGGTGACTGAGGCGCTCCAGTCACGGTCAGCACGGCCACTACGGTCGGGGGTTCGAATCCCTCCTCGGGCATGGATATTTGTGCCGTCCTAGTTTGTAAGTAGTTCATAAGTAGTTTGTAAGTTTAGGGACTGATGACCCCGTAGTTAAGTCCCATAAGCTTAACAAACATTTGAACCAGCGTTGACAGACTTACTGCGATGTTGCCAAGCTTCAGTCAGTCGCCCAGCGGACGTCGTCCAGAGCACACCTCTCCAGTGGCGTAGCAGTAATTTATCAGTTGTAAGTGTAACCGGCTTCTCTCTAGAAGCTACCTATTTTTACTTTTCAGTGCGTCTTTCCTTGAGTGCATTAAATTTATTGTGTGCTTGCGTTTTTATTTGATTCATATTCACGTTAAATATCTGGTTAGTGTATTATTCCGTCGTGTGAACCGCGTCGCGACAGTCGTCTGTCTTTATTTTCTGATTAGAAGCGACATATAGTATTTTGATTTTCGTCTACACTTTCTCGTCTCAATTTGTAAAGTTATACTGAGCTGTCGTGCGTATTGGATTCACATCCGCGTTCTAACGAACAGTTTAGTTTTCCTTTGAACGCATCGCGACTGTAGTTTTTGTTTTTGTTGGCACTGTAATCATGAATAGGGACTGTGACTACTGTGTGCGGATGCAGTCTGAGCTGGTGACACTTCGCTCCCAGCTTCAAGCTGTGTTAACCTCGGTTGCACAGTTGGAAGCTGCGATCGATGGGCGTCGTTGTTGGCCGGCGGTGGGGACCAAACGGACTCCCGTCGTCTCCACCGATCGGCCTGCGGCAGCGACATGCCCTGACACTGCTAGCAGTGAGGCAGACATCCCACCCGTGGTTGCGTGGGAGGTTGCTCCAGTGCGTGGCAGGAGGCGCAAGACATTCCGGGGGACCGATCGTGAGCCCTTCCTGGTTCGTCTTGCGAACAGGTTTGAGGCGCAGTCTGCTCAGGACGACGTTCCTGAGTCGGGTGGTGTCTCTCACCCTGTCACCACCCAGCCTGCAAGATCCGGGCTTTCACAGAGGATGGGTTTACTTGTAGTTGGGAGCTCCAACGTTGGGCGGGTGATGGAGCCCCTTAGAGAGATGGCTGCCAAGGAGGGGAAGAAGGCCAACGTGCACTCCGTGTGCATACCGGGTGGAGTCATTCCAGATGTGGAACGGGTCTTCCCGGATGCCATGAAGAGTACGGGGTGCAGCCAACTGCAGGTGGTGGCTCACGTCGGTACCAATGATGTGTGTCGTTTCGGATCTGAAGAGATCCTCTCAGGTTTCGAGCGGCTAACTGAAGTGGTAAAGACTGTCAGTCTTGCAAGATGAAAGCAGAGCTCACCATCTGCAGCATAGTTGACAGGACCGACTGTGGACCTCTGGTACAGAGCCGAGTGGAGGGTCTGAATCAGAGGCTCAGACGGTTCTGCGACCGTGTAGGCTGCAGATTCCTTGACTTGCGCCATCGGGTGGTGGGTTTCCGGGTTCCGCTGAATAGGTCAGGAGTCCACTACACGCAGGAAGCGGCTACACGGGTAGCGGGGCTGTGTGGCGTGGACTGGGCGGTTTTTTAGGATAAAAAGCTTCGGGGAAATAGAAAATGGGCAATCTCAAAGGGTTCAGGTGGATCACAGGAGAAATGTAGATCCGGAAACTATCGGTATAACAGTTGTAAATTGTCGTAGCTGTGTCGAGAAAGTTCCAGAACTGCAAGCGTTAATAGAAAGCACCGAAACACACATCATTATAGGCAGCGAAAGTTGGCAAAAGCCGGAAATAAGTTCAGAAGAAGTATTTTCAAAAGATTTATCGGTGTTCAGAAAGGATAGATTAAACAAAATAGGTGGGGGCGTGTTTGTCGCTGTCAAAAGTAGTATTTCATGTAGCGAAGTTGAAGTTGATAGTTCGTGCGAGCTATTATGGGTAGAGGTTGTACCCGAAAATCGTAAGAAGTTAATAATCGGTTCCTTTTACCGGCCTCCCGACTCTGACGATACAATAGCAGAAAGGTTCAAAGAAAACCTTAGTCTAATTACAAAAACGTACCCGACTCACACGATAATAGTAGGTGGTGATTTTAATTTACCCTCGATCTGTTGGCGAAATTATATTTTCAAATCAGGAGGTAACCATAAAGCATCGTGTGAAATTGTACTCAACGCATTCTCTGAGAATTACTTCGAACAATTAGTTCATGAGCCAACTAGAATTGTAAATGGATGTGAAAACACACTTGATCTCTTAGCAACAAATAATCCTGAGCTCATAACGAGCATCAAAACGGATACAGGTATTAGTGAACACAGAGCTGTAGTAGCGAAATTGAATATCGAAAGTCCCAAAGTTACCAAAAATAAACGCAAAGTATATTTGTTCAGGAAAGCAGATAGAAACAAAATACATTGCTTCTTGAAAGACAGCTTCCACTCGTTTCTAACACTAAACGTAGGTGAGATGTGGCTCAAATTCAAAGAAGTGGTATCGACAGCAATTTAAAGTTTTATACCTAATAAATTAATAAAAGAAGGAGGCGATCCCCCTTGGTACACAAAACAGGTTAGGACACTGTTGCAAAAGCAAAGGAAAAGGCATACTAAATTTAAACGAACACGAAATCCCCAGGATTTGCGATTGTACTCAGAAGCTCGAAATTTAGCGAGGATTTCAATGCGAGATGCCTACAACATTTATCACAACGAAACTTTTTCTCTTAATTTGACTGAAAACCCAAAGAGATTTTGGTCATATGTTAAATATACTCGGGGAAAGTTACAAACAATACCTTCACTACGTGATAGTAATAGCGATCCTGCCGATGACAGCGCTACTAAAGCAGAGTTACTAAACTTAGCTTTTAGAAACTCATTCACCAAAGAAGACGAAACCAATATTCCAGATTTCGAATTCCGAACAGATGCCGTAATGAGTAACATAGAAGTAGATATCATCGGAGTAGTGCAGCAACTAAAATCACTTAATAAGAACAAGTCTTCTGGTCCGGATTGTATACCCATTAGATATCTATCTGATTATACTGAAGCGATAGCTCCTTACTTAACAGTCATATACAACCGCTCTCTCATAGAAGGATCTGTACCAAAAGATTGGAAAGTTGCCCAGGTCACACCTATATTCAAGAAAGACAGTAGGAGTAACCCACTAAACTACAGGCCTATTTCATTGACGTCAATTTGCAGCAGGGTTTTGGAACATATCCTGTATTCAAATATTATGAATTATCTCGAACAGAACGATCTATTGACCCAAGGTCAACACGGATTTAGAAAATATCGTTCATGCGAAACACAACTAGCTCTATATTCACACGAAGTGATGGGTGCTATCGACAAAGGTTCGCAAATCGATTCCGTATTTCTTGATTTCCAGAAAGCTTTTGACACCGTACCTCACAAACGGCTTTTAATCAAATTGCGTGGTTATGGTATATCGCCCCAAATTTGCAATTGGATAGGGGATTTATTGTCAGAGAAGACACAGTTCGTAGTAATCGATGGTAAGGCATCGACTAAAACAGAGGTTATATCGGGCGTTCCACAGGGTAGTGTTATTGGTCCTCTGCTATTCCTTATTTATGTAAACGATTTAGGGGAAAATCTAAGTAGCTCTCTTAGGTTGTTTGCAGATGACGCCGTCATTTACCGTCTAGTAAAATCATCTGAAGATCAAAACCAACTGCAGAAGTATCTGAATAAGATATCTGTATGGTGTAAAAATTGGCAATTGACTTTAAATAATGAGAAGTGTGAAGTCGTCCACATGAGTACGAAAAGAAATCCGTTAAACTTTGTTTACAACATAAATCAATCAAATGTGAAGGCCGTAAACTCCACAAAATACCTAGGAATCACTATTACTTCAGACTTAAACTGGAAAGAACACGTAGATAATATCGTGGGAAAGGCGAACCAGAGACTGCGTTTTATTGGCAGAACCCTTAAAAGATGCAACAGAACTACTAAAGAAACTGCATACACTGCGCTTGTCCGTCCATTTTTGGAGTATTGCTGCCCAGTGTGGGATCCTTATCAGGTGGGTTTGACGGAGGACATCGAAAGAGTCCAAAGAAGGGCAGTTCGTTTCGTATTGTCGCGATACAGGGGAGACAGCGTTACGGAAATGATACAGGATCGGGGATGGGTATCATTACAACAACGGCGCTTATCGCTGCGGCGTGGACTATTTACGAAACTCCAATCGCCAACATTCTCCTCCGAATTCGAAAATATATTGTTGACTCCCACTTACATAGGTAGAAATTATCATCAGTATAAAATAAGAGAAATCAGAGCTCGAACAGAGAGATTTAGGTGTTCTTTCTTCCCGCGCGCTATTCGAGAATGGAATGGGAGATAAATAGTATAATTGTGGTTCGATGAACCCTCTGCCAGGCACTTAAATGTGATTTGCAGAGTATCCCATGTAGATGTAGATACTATCAACAGGAAGAATAAGAGCCGAGGTGATTGCCAAGCGAGCTCGACAGAGACTTTGCTCGCGCGTCGTGCGCCTGCTGGGGGTCCGAACACCTAAAGTATATGTCAATGAGCCCTGCTCGCAATTCCGTAACTAGCTTTAATGAGTCGATCGTTGTCACTAATAAAAATATACAGATGCACCGACCGCTAACATAGAATACGTAAATATTTGAGACACTTATTACTGTCTTAAGCGCAATGACAACAAAAGTCATTCACCAGTGCTGTTTCACATTTTCATTGATTTTACTGAAAACATTAGATGTAAGCGTCAGTTTTCTTTACAATTATAGACTCAGAAAACATCTTTCTTGTTATCGCTGTCAGTGACACGAACGAAGAGAGGCAAATAAACGAAAAGAAATCAATGCAGCATTGTTTTCCGGATGTGAACATTTCTGGGAAGGCTTCGTAACATGGAGTGGAAAATAAAAAGAGCTGTTATCCAAACGTAGAATTAGGGACAGTAATGTATAGATTAATTTATCTTTAAGCCAAACTGTCATACAGTCTAGAAATATTGCAAACATGAAACATATCACCTGTTGATTAGAGTACCACTAGCTTATATGACCGTGATTCGCAACGGTTGTTGAAGAAGGGCCTGTGTAGATCATGCTTTTTAGGGTTTCGGGCCTATGTCAGCAAAAACAGAATCCTTGTTGGATCGTTCTGTCAATAAACCCAGTTCCCCTAGCTAAGATGTCAAATTTAAGTAGAAGTAATTGTCAAAAACAATGAATGTTCATAACGTTTTTCATACAAAACGTGAAATTAAGTCCGTACTCCGGAACGATATAAATTCAATGTTATGTTGTGTTCATAAAGTTAACATTGCAGTGTGTAATTCTCTGAAGTTGTTGTTGTTGTTATGGGGGGGGTTTAGGGGGACTAGACTACTATGGCCATCAATCCCCCGATTCATGTCTAGGCGACACGCAGTAAAACAGAACCATGGAAAATTGTGCCTGAGCGAGACTTAAAACAAACCAAGATAAAAGAATGCACCGTCAATGAATTATTGACAGAGTCAACAAGAGACAATACGAAAGACGCCAGACACACAGTAACAAATACGAGACAAAAATGACAGAACCAGTGGATGTGGTTGACCGACCATGTGTATAAAAAGGGAAAAGCCAACCACATAGCGTACAAAATAAAAACTGTAGTCTAAAGACACGTCAAAGGGAACATAGAAAATTATCTAAAAGACCACCCAGAGGACTCACAGCAACTTTTAAATCCCCCCAGCAGGAAGAAATCGTAAAACCAAATTAGCCACAGAGGCATCGTCGCCGAGCACCAAAGAGAGAGTGTTTGTGAGGTTAAAAGAAATCCGCAGTGGGGCTAAAATGGGACAGTCGAGTAGGAGATGGACAACAGTCAATGGAGCACCACATTGGCACACGGGCGGGTCCTCTCGACGGAGGTGGTGACCATGCGTCAAATGGGTGTGACCAATGTGGAGACGGCAGAGAACCACGGAGTCCCTACGGGATCCCAGCTGCGACGACTTCCAGACAGATGTTGTGTCCTTTATCGTACGCAGCTTATTGGGCACGTCCAGAGCGGACCATTCAGCATTCCACAGTTCGCGTGTTTTATTGCGAAGCAACGAGCGGAAGTCTGCTTCTGGGAGGCCAATCGCCAGAGGGCGGCAAGTGGTAGCCTGTTTGGCTAGCTGGTCAACGCTCTCGTTGCCCGGAATGCCTACATGGCCCGGGGTCCAAACGAATGTAACACAGCGACCAGAGTCACCAAGAGACAGTATCGACTCCTGAATGGCCCTGACCAATGTATGACGAGCATAACACTGATCAAGGGCCTGTAAACCTCTCAGCGGTATATAGCCACCAGTTCTGCGGTGAAGTCGCTGCTGCCGGGTGGCAAAGAGCGTTGCTCAACATAGGCGCCATGCATGTAGGCATATCCCGTGTGGTCGCCATCTGACGAACCGTCTGTATAAATGACCTCCGAGTTAGAGAACTCACGGAGCAGGGCAGAAAACTGATGCCGTAGGACCAGAGGAGAAATAGAGGTCTTCGGCTCACGGGAAAGATCCAACCGAATCCACGGCCGAGGAACGGTCCAGGGAGGAGCATGGAAAGTCGAGCGGAAGGGACGGTGAAGAGGAAAGGAGTCCAGGGTCGATAGTAGCGATAGGACACGCGCTGCTATCGGGAGTCCCGATCGAGGTCGCCTCTGCGGCAAACGAGTGACCTTTCCCGGAAAGAGGAGTCTGTTATTCGGATGCCGAGGGGTACAGTGAACTCTGGCAGCATACTGGGCGAGTAGTTGTTGGCGCCGGTATCGCAATGGGGCGACTCCGGCCTCTGCCAAGAGACTTGCGACAGGGCTTGTACGAAAGGCTCCAGTGGCCAGACGGATGCCGGTATGAAGCACTGGGTCGAGAACTCGCAGTGCAGACGGAGAGGCTGAGCCATAGACCTGGCTTCCCTAGTCTAGACGTGACTGCACCAGCGCGTTGTACAGCCGCAAGAGGACAGGGCATGCTGCCCCCCAGACAGTATGGCTGAGGCAACGAAGGATGTCCAAATATCGTGAACACCGTTACTTGAGCTGGCGCAGATGAGGGAGCCATGTCAAACGTGAGTCAAAAAGGAGACCCAGGAAACGGTGTGTATCCACAACCTGAAGGAGCTCACCATCAAGGTAGAGCTCCGGATGCGGATGTACCGTGCGTTGGCGGCAAAAGTGCATCACCCTGGTTTTCGCAGGGGAAAATGTAAAACCCTGGGCAGAAGCCCAATTCTGCGCCCGATGAATGGCTGCCTGCAGTCGTCGTTCAGCTACAGTTGTACTAGCGGTAGAGTAGTACAGGCAAAAGTCATCCGCATAGAGAGAGCAAGAAACTGACGGCCCCACTGCAGCCACTAGGCCATTAATGGCCACTAAGAAGAGGGGTACACTTAGGACGGACCCTTGTGGTACCCCATTCTCTTGGATATGGGAGGAACTGAAGGAGGTGCCAACGCGGACTCTAAAACGGCGCGAAAGTAAAAAATTCTGAATAAAAATTGGGAGGGCGCCACGTAGACCCCACCCATGTAGCGTGGCAAGGATGTGATGACGCCATGCCGTGTCATATGCTTTCCGGAGGTCGAAAAAGATGGCGACGAGGTGGTGACGTCGGGCGAAAGCAGTACGGATCGCCGACTCCAAAGATAGGAGGTTATCAATGGCAGAGCGACCCTGCCGGAAAGCACCTTGTTGTGGGGCGAGCAGACCACGATACTCGAGAACCCACAGAAGTCGCCGGCTCACCAAACGTTCAAAAAGCTTACAAAGAACGTTTGTGAGACTTATGGGACGGTAACTGTCAATGTGCAGTGGATCTGCACCTGGTTTCAGCAGGGGAATAACGGTACTCTCCTGCCATTGGGACGGGTATGCTCCCTCGATCCAGAGACGATTGAAGAAATCCAAAAGATGGTGCTGCGAGCTTACAGAGAGATGTTTTAACAGTTGACAGTGGATTCGGTCCGGTCCTGGGGATGTATTGGGGCAACTGGCAAGAATACTTTGAAATTCCCACTCGGTAAAAGGCGCATTGTACGGCTCCTGGCGATTTTTGCGAAATACCAACTGCCTTCGCTCAGCCCGCTCTTTTAAGGTAAAAAAAACCTTGGCTGTAGGCAGTGGACGCCGAATTAAGAGCAAAGTGCCAGTTAAGTAGTGGGCGTAAGCCCGGACTACACACAGAAAGGTCTATGGCGGAAAAGGTGCCATGGGCCACACTAAAATGGGTTGGAGCTCCTGTATTAAGAAGACAAAGGTCAAGTTGGTTAAAAAGTAGTTCAAATTCTCGACCACGTCCTGTAGTCACGTTGCTCCCCCATAGGGGGTGATGTGCGTTAAAATCTCCTAAAATAAGAAATGGTGAAGGAAGTTGACCGATCAAGGCTGCCAGGTCAGCTGGTGCCACTGCTGCATCAGGAGGGATATAAAGGGAACAGATGGTAACGTCCCGTGTTGCTCGAACCCTGACAGCGACAGCCTCCAGGGCTGTGTGAAGTGGCAGTAGGGAACTATAGGCAGAGGTATGTACATATAGACATACCCCGCCCGACACCCTATTTTAGATGGTGCGGTTATTGAAGTACCCCCGGTAGCCCCGAAGGGTGGGGGTCCGATCACTAGGAAACCAGGTTTCCTGGAGAGCAACACAAAGTTGTGGAAAAGAGCTCATCAGCTGACGCAATTCGGCCAAGTGACCGAAAAATCCTCCACAATTCCATTGGAGGATCAGACTGTCTCCTGGTTGACGGTGCATGAAGATGAAGATGGAAGAGGGATGGAAGGAGCACTCGTCTTTGGCTGTGAAGTCTGATCCTCCGTCTCCATGGAATCCCCAAGATCTGTGAAGGCCAGATCTTCGGGCGTTGCAAGAAGGATGACCTCATCCTCCGGTGCGTCACGTGCAAGGGCTGGGGGCACCAAGGCCGCCAGCGTTTCCTTGCGCTTCACTGGCTTATCCTTCTTGTCTTTTTTGTCCTACCGGAGGATGGGGGTTTCTCCGGAGGGGCTTGAGGAGTGTGGGAAGACTGGGGAGCCAGGCGGCTTCCTGGCCGAGGGTCCTTCAGCCGCTGGCTAGTGTCGGATGTCTGGGAGGACATGGTTGGAAGGGGAGAAGAGGTTCCCTTCCCAGAAACAGAAGCCAGAGAAGGGGAACCCTTTTCTGGCTGGGGAGCGGGGCTAGCCACTCCCGACGTGGGGGGCAGTACCTGCCCCACAGAAGATGGTGTGCCTCCAGATGTCTGGGAGGCAGAGGTAGAAGGGCGGCCCATAGAGCCCACAGATGGAGGTGGAGCAGGGCGAGAAGTGGCCACCGGTGGTGGCGCCATCGTCGTAGCTGCAGCATAGGATGTAAGTAGGGATACTGGATGCAGTTTGTTGTACTTCCTCCGAGCCTCTGAGTATGTGAGTCGGTCCAAGGTCTTGTACTCTACTATTTTACGCTCTTTTTGTAGAGCGGACAGTCCTGCAAACAGGGAGAGTGGTGACCGCCGCAATTGACACAATAAGGAGGAGGGGCACAGGCAGTGTCTGGATGGGAGGGACGGCCACAGTCCCGACAAGTTGCAGCAGCGTTGCAACGAGAGGACATGTGCCCGAAACGCCAACACTTGAAACATCGCATTGGAGGGGGGATGTATGGCTGGACGTCACAACGATACATCATGACCTTGACCTTTTCGGGCAGATTGTCACCCTCAAAGGCCAAGACAAATGCGCCAGTGGCCACCCTATTATCCTTTGGTCCTCTAAATACGCGCCAGACAAAATGGATTCCGCGTCGTTGTAGGTGCTCGCGTAACTCCTCATCTGTCTGTAGCAAAAGGTCTCGATGGTATATTTTGTGTCCCGACTTCGTCGCCGCTTTTGTGTCCCAGCCTCGCCGTAGGTGTCGGTGGCCGAGTGAATGAGACCGACACGCTGGTGCAGGTACGGAGGGGAGCAGCCAGAAACTATAAACACTCGAGTAAATTAGAAAGAGATATATTGCACAGAATGTAACAATACTTAACTTTTACATAGTACTGCAGAATGTTGATACGTAGTTGTTAGAGGCCTGCCTAGTGCCTGTACAATAGCGAAGTCTTCAATCGTGCCTATCTGATTACGAAGGTCGTAACTGTTTGCTAGCTCAGTCCGAAGTGCCCGATGTCCTTCAGTGGTGGCCACGAGCGGCGTTGTCGCAGAGGGCGCTCGTGGCTGTCGTCGTGAGAACGCCGCGCCGTGCGTGCATGGCGGCGCGCGGCGAAAGTAAGTGGCGCGCACTTTGTACTTGTGCGACACCACACCCCTCCCCCCCAAACCGCCGCGCCGTCGTGGCGTAGGGCTGAGGGCCACGGCGACGGCACTGGGAGGAGGGCCTGGGCGGGGGTGTTACTGGTGGGACGGGCGTCGTAGCTGAGGCCGGGATCGAGACGCCGTCCGCGCCCCGGCATCCGCCTTGCGATCCTCCAGGGAACCCGCCGAAACCTGGGGAAGGGCGCCCGCCCCCGCCCAGAGGGAGCAGGTCATCTTCTTCTGAGGTGCGTGGCCCAAGCTGGGGGGGCCCGCACGGTCCCGGAGTCCCTCTCGGTGACGCTGTCATCTGCGGCGGCGACAGCGGCGGCGACGACTGCGTCGGATGTACGTCGACGTCCATAGGGATCTCGTAGTCCGGGGACGAACGATGTGGTTGTGCTCCCTGGCGGTGAACTGGGTCTGGAATCAAGAAACCGGAGACAGGATCGCGCGGTCTGTGCAGACGCAATTGGTTTGCGTGGCGCCGCAGCTCCGACCCTGTGGAAGAACGTACAACAAACATATTGCGCCCAAGCACGCGTTGAATGGTGCCCGGAACCATGTCTTCTTGTTTCCAGCAAACACCCTGTACAGCACCGGCGCGGAAACCTGAAAACGCGTAGCGCCATTAGAACCGACTCGATGCGTGGAAGGCTGCAGCAGGTGAAGGAGAGTGCGGTGACGGCGGCCGTGTAGCAGCTCGGCAGGAGACGGGCCGTCACGTGGCATGCACCGATACGTAGACAGGAAAATTTGAAGAGCTTGCTGCCTGGAGTGCTGACCTTTCATCTTCTCCATGTGAGACTTGAATGTTCGAACGAAACGTTCTGCTTCACCATTGGACTGAGGGTGAAAAGGTGCGGTGGTGATATGCTGAATGCCATTCACACGACAAAACTATTGAAATTCCGCACTAACAAACTGAGGTCCATTGTCACTGACGATAGTTTCAGGCAAGCCTTCGATGCAAAACACTGATGTTAAGGCACTGATTGTACTAGAAGCTGTCGTTGAGTTCATGGCAATCACAAAAGGAAACTTGCTGAAAGCGTCTACAACAATTAACCAGCGCGTATTCCAGAAAGGTCCGGCAAAGTCAATATGTAAACGTTGCCATGGTCCCTTGGGGCGTGGCCAGTCTGAGAAACGCTGTGGAGGAGCCGCCTGATGCTCCGCACAAACTGTACACTGTGATGTCATGCTCTCTATCTGAGCGTCCATACCAACCCAGGTACAATGACGTCTGGCCAGTTGCTTTGTCCTAACAATGCCCCAATGTCCTTGATGCAGGAGGCGTAACACTTCTCGTTGCAGGGAACGAGGAACAATCACTCTTGCTTGGTCGTTGTCGGTATGCAACAACAGTACACCCTGACTTAAAGATAATGCATGACGTTGTGCAAAATAACGTCGAACCAGAGGCCGATCAATGTCTTTGGCTCTGGCAGGCCAACCAAAGCGAACAAAACGTGCTACCACACTTAGGTCTGCATCCGCAGCTGTTTCCTGTGCAACCCGACGAGAGTTCAAAGGAAAGTCTGTGACAGCGGAAGCATCTCTGGAGTCTATCTGACAACATGCCATTTCTGAAGAATCAAATGATACATCCTGGCCAACCGGAAGTCGGGAAAGTGTGTCCGCGTTGGCGTGTTTAGTGGTAGGTCGGTACAAAATCTCATACTGATAATTAGACAGTATTAAGGACCATCTCTGAAGCTTTTGTGCCGTACGTGGCGGAATTGGCTTTGTGGGTGAGAACAACGACGTGAGAGGCTTGTGGTCTGTCAACAAATAGAATTTCCTGCCATAGAGATAATGATGAAACTTTGTGACGCCGTAAATGATTGCTAAGGCCTCCTTTTCTATCTGACTGTAATTCTGTTGCGTTGGCGTCAGTAGCTTGGATGCAAAGGCAATAGGACGATCGTGAGATCCAATACGATGCGACAGAACAACACCCAGACCGTACGACGAGGCGTCAACTGCTAACACTACAGGCTTCTGTGGGTCAAAGGGAATCAAACATGCATCACTGAGTAGTGCAGACTTTAATTTGTCAAAGGCAACCTGACAATCTTTGGACCATACAAAAGGAACATTCTTCCTACGTAAGTGATGCAGTGGAGCTGCAATCTGAGAGGCATTGGGAATAAACCTGAAATAATAGTTAAGCTTTCCCATTACTGCTTGCAATTCATGCACATTCTTAGGAGGAGGCAAGTCTTTGATTGCTCTAAGATGTGACTGTAAGGGATGGATTCCTTGAGCATTAATCACATGGCCTAGGTACTCTATTTCAGTTTGAAAAAACGAACACTTTGCTTTATTGCAACGTAGACCTGCTGCAGTCAACACTTTGAAAAGGCACTCCAGGTTTGCTAAATGTTCTTCAACTGTACTTCCGGATACCACAATATCATCTAAATAGTTCGAACAACACGGTACAGAAACTGTCAGCTGTTCCAAAAAACGCTGAAAAATAGCGGGAGCGGAAGAACTGCCAAAGGGTAGGCGTTGAAATTGAAAAAGGCCCATGTGAGTATTAATGACGAAAAATTTTTTTGACTCGTCATCAAGTGGAATTTGTAAGTATGCCTCTGCTAAATCAATCTTGGAAAAGAAGCGAGACTGTCCTAATTTGTCCATAAGTTCGTCAGGTCTGGGCAGGGGGTAAGTGTCTACAATTGTTTGACTGTTGACAGTTGATTTGAAGTCCGCACAGAGACGAAGTTTTCCTGACGGCTTGGGTATAATTACTATAGGCGAGGCCCACTGACTCGCAGAAACAGGAGAAATCACACCACTATCTTGCCAACGTTTAAGTTCTTCGGCAACTGTATCACGCAAGGCGATAGGCACTGGTCTAGCTTTACGAAATTTTGGAACTGCAGATTCTTTTAAAGTTACATGTGCCACGAAGTCTTTTGCACAACCTAGTTCCGGCGAAAACAGGTCACTATATTTGTCACACAATGCATTGATTTTATCCTGAGGCACTATTGACGAAATTTGAAGCACATCTCTTTGAATTGATAAACCAAACAAATCAAAAGCATCTAGTCCAAAAATGTTCTGTGTAGATTTGGCCTGAAGAACAACAAAAGCAACCGTTTTTGTTACACCTTGGAAAGAGGCAGGCAGGCTACACGTTCCTAGCACGGGAATATTTTCACCTGTATAAGCTGTTAACACTTGCTGTGACGGCGACAATTTTGGAGAACCCAGAAGTTCATAAGTATCTTTATTAATTAAGGTAACAGCGGAACCAGTGTCGAGCTGAAATTGCACAGTCTTATTGTCAATGGAAAGATTCACAAAAAGTTTTTGCTTGCGGCGCTCGACAGGTGCGCGAATGTGGGCAACGTCTGCTACGGTTTGTTTACTGCGCTTGCGCGGGTTGCGTGCGGTAGGAAGTGGCGCATACTCGGCACACAGCGGATTAACCACACTGTCACTAGATGACACTACCGCCGGAACGGCGTCCGCGCAATGCGAGGCTACTACAGAGTCACTAACTACTGCACTACACTTTTGAGTAGCTACTTGATGTCTACTGTCACTAGCTACACAGTACTGGGCACTATTACAAGGAGCAGTTGCAGAAGGCACTATTTTCACTACAGGAATGCACTGTTCATAGTCATTTTGCTTGTCCCGAACCCTTTTCCGTTGCACTGTTTTACGCGCTCGTCGGCGCTTGCTACGTGGTGCACTATATAGATTTGCCATAGGCGCAGAACTACTTTCTTGAAATTGAGAACCAACTAAAGCACTGTTCAATTCCACAGCCCGTATTACATTGACAGAATGAACTGTTCTCGCACTCTGAGAAAGACTGTTTCTAACGGTACCGTTCTTTGAGTTTTTAATTTGCATACACACAGACTGTACATGTCCTGATTTGCCACATTGATAACAGGTTGCGTTGCGACTTGGGCACTGTGCACGTTTGTGGCGAGATACACACTGGGGGCAAGATTTACGTACATTTTTCTGAAATGAGCGTTGGCGCCCGTTATTCAAATTAATGTTTCTAACACGACGGGGCGACCTTTGCGTCGCACTTTTACACTGGCTACTGTTCACTGTCTGTTCAGCACGGCCGGTAGAAAAATAAGAATCACTAGTGCTATACTGAGAACTACGGCTAGGAAAGCGTCCGTTGCGGCGCACTGAATTTACACTATGGCTTTGCATTTCTACATCAGCTAAGTCAAAAGTATCATGCGCTTCTATAAGCTGCAGTACACTGTCTAAGGAGGGGTCAGACTGTTTCAGAATTGCTGCTCTAATTCTGGGGTCCTGAATATTCTGCGTAATCGCATCCCTCAACATCTACATCTACATCTACATCTACATGGGATACTCTGCAAATCACATTTAAGTGCCTGGCAGAGGGTTCATCGAACCACAATTATACTATTTATCTCCCATTCCATTCTCGAATAGCGCGCGGGAAGAAAGAACACCTGAATCTCTCTGTTCGAGCTCTGATTTCTCTTATTTTATTCTGATGATCATTTCTACCTATGTAAGTGGGAGTCAACAATATATTTTCGCATTCGGAGGAGAATGTTGGCGATTGGAGTTTCGCAAGTAACCCACGCCTCAGCGATAAGCGCCGTTGTTGTAATGATTCCCATCCCAGATCCTGTATCATTTCCGTAACGCTGTCTCCCCTGTATCGTGACAATACGAAACGAGCTGCCCTTCTTTGGACACTTTCGATGTCCTCCGTCAAACCCACCTGATAAGGATCCCACACTGGGCTGCAATACTCCAAAAATGGACGGACAAGCGCAGTGTATGCAGTTTCTTTAGTAGTTCTGTTGCATCTTTTAAGGATTCTGCCAATAAAACGCAGTCTCTGGTTCGCCTTTCCCACGATATTATCTACGTGTTCTTTCCAGTTTAAGTCTGAAGTAATAGTGATTCCTAGGTATTTTGTGGAGTTTACGGCCTTCACATTTGATTGATTTATGTTGTAAACAAAGTTTAACGGATTTCTTTTCGTACTCATGTGGACGACTTCACACTTCTCATTATTTAGAGTCAACTGCCAATTTTTACACCATACTGATATCTTATTCAGATCGTTCTGCAGTTGGTTTTGATCTTCAGATGATTTTACTAGACGGTAAATGACGGCGTCATCTGCAAACAACCTAAGAGAGCTACTTAGATTTTCCCCTAAATCGTTTATGTAAATAAGGAATAGCAGAGGACCAATAACACTACCTTGTGGAACGCCCGATATCACCTCTGTTTTAGTCGATGCCTTACCATCGATTACTACGAACTGTGTCCTCTCTGACAAGAAATCCCCTATCCAATTGCAAATTTGGGGCGATATACCATAACCACGCAATTTGATTAAAAGCCGTTTGTGAGGTACGGTGTCAAAAGCTTTCTGGAAATCAAGAAATACGGAATCGATTTGCGAACCTTTGTCGATAGCACCCATCACTTCGTGTGAATATAGAGCTAGTTGTGTTTCGCATGAACGATATTTTCTAAATCCGTGTTGACCTTGGGTCAATAGATCGTTCTGTTCGAGATAATTCATAATATTTGAATACAGGATATGTTCCAAAACCCTGCTGCAAATTGACGTCAATGAAATAGGCCTGTAGTTTAGTGGGTTACTCCTACTGCTTTTCTTGAATATAGGTGTGACCTGTGCAACTTTCCAATCTTTTGGTACAGATCCTTCTATGAGAGAGCGGTTGTATATGACTTAAGTAAGGAGCTATCGCTTCAGCATAATCAGATAGAAATCTAATGGGTATACAATCCGGACCAGAAGACTTGTTCTTATTAAGTGATTTTAGTTGCTGCACTACTCCGATGATATCTACTTCTATGTTACTCATTACGGCATCTGTTCGTAATTCGAAATCTGGAATATTGGTTTCGTCTTCTTTAGTGAATGAGTTTCTAAAAGCTAAGTTTAGTAACTCTGCTTTAGTAGCGCTGTCATCGGCAGGATCGCCATTACTATCACGTAGTGAAGGTAATGTTTGTGACTTTCCCCGAGTATATTTAACATATGACCAAAATCTCTTTGGGTTTTCAGTCAAATTACGAGAAAGAGTTTCGTTGTGATAAATGTTGTAGGCATCTCGCATTGAAATCCTCGCTAAATTTCGAGCTTCTGAGTACAATCGCAAATCCTGGGGATTTCGTGTTCGTTTAAATTTAGTATGCCTTTTCCTTTGCTTTTGCAACAGTGTCCTAACCTGTTTTGTGTACCAAGGGGGATCGCCTCCTTTTATTAATTTATTAGGTATAAAACTTTCAATTGCTGTCGATACCACTTCTTTGAATTTGAGCCACATCTGGTCTACACCTACGTTTAGTGTTAGAAACGAGTGGAAGCTGTCTTTCAAGAAGCAATGTATTTTGTTTCTATCTGCTTTTCTGAACAAATATACTTTGCGTTTATTTTTGGTAACTTTGGGACTTTCGATATTCAATTTTGCTACTACAGCTCTGTGTTCACTAATACCTGTATCCGTTTTGATGCTCATTATGAGCTCAGGATTATTTGTTGCTAAGAGATCAAGTGTGTTTTCACATCCATTTACAATTCTAGTTGGCTCATGAACTAATTGTTCGAAGTAATTCTCAGAGAATGCGTTGAGTACAATTTCGGACGATGTTTTATGCCTACCTCCTGATTTGAAAATATAATTTCGCCAACAGATCGAGGGTAAATTAAAATCACCACCTACTATTATCGTGTGAGTCGGGTACGTTTTTGTAATTAGACTCAGGTTTTCTTTGAACCTTTCTGCTATTGTATCGTCAGAGTCGGGAGGCCGGTAAAAGGAACCGATTATTAACTTCTTACGATTTTCGGGTACAACCTCTACCCATAATAGCTCGCACGAACTATCAACTTCAACTTCGCTACATGAAATGCTACTTTTGACGGCGACAAACACGCCCCCACCTATTTTGTTTAATCTATCCTTTCTGAATACCGTTAGATCTTTTGAAAATACTTCTTCTGAACTTATTTCCGGCTTTTGCCAACTTTCGCTGCCTATAATGATGTGTGTTTCGGTGCTTTCTATTAACGCTTGCAGTTCTGGAACTTTCCCGACACAGCTACGACAATTTACAACTGTTATACCGATAGTTTCCGGATCTACATTTCTCCTGTGATCCACCTGAACCCTTTGAGATTGCCCATTTTCTATTTCCCCGAAGCTCTTTATCCTAAAAAACCGCCCAGTCCACGCCACACAGCCCCCGCTACCCGTGTAGCCGCTTCCTGCGTGTAGTGGACTCCTGAACTATTCAGCGGAACCCGGAAACCCACCACCCGATGGCGCAAGTCAAGGAATCTGCAGCCTACACGGTCGCAGAACCGTCTGAGCCTCTGATTCAGACCCTCCACTCGGCTCTGTATCAGAGGTCCACAGTCGGTCCTGTCAACTATGCTGCAGATGGTGAGCTCTGCTTTCATCTTACAAGCAAGACTGACAGTCTTTACCACTTCCGTTAGCCGCTCGAAACCTGAGAGGATCTCTTCAGATCCGAAACGACACACATCATTGGTACCGACGTGAGCCACCACCTGCAGTTGGCTGCACCCCGTACCCTTCATGGCATCCGGGAGGACCCGTTCCACATCTGGAATGACTCCACCCGGTATGCACACGGAGTGCACGTTGGCCTTCTTCCCCTCCTTGGCAGCCATCTCTCAACATCACGTCACTATACGAAAGTCCACAAGAGCAAGTAAATTTACATTGGCGGGTTAAGCCCTTCAATTCCGTAATCCACTCTTGGTGTGACTGCTGCGGTAATTTTTTAAGTCTGAAAAATCGGTATCGTGCAGCGGCTACAAGAACTTTTCTCTCATAATGAGCATTCAGTGCATCTACAATTTGTTCAAAGTCTACATCACGAGGAGATGCGAGAGGGAAAAGTTTTTGCAATAGTACGAACGTCTGGGGGCCCACAATCGATAAGAAAAGGTTCTTCACTCTCTGACCTGTAATTTGATGAGCCGCGACGAGTTCTTGAAACTGCGCGAAATAGTCACTCCATTCTTCCTCATGTTCGTTGTACTGGCGGAACGTCGGAAGCGGTGCGGCGGCAGGTGTGGGCTGCTGATGTGACGACTGTTGTTGTTGGTGAGCAGCCTGCGTCGTCAAATGCGACACGGCCTGGAGAAGCTGGGTAATTTGCGCCGTCTGTAACTGAATAATTTCCATTAAGTTTGGGTTCGGGTTAGCGGCCATGCTGACCGATTAGGCGCCGCGTATACAAGTAACTTATAACAAAACACAAATGCAATATGAAAGAGGACGCTCTGCAACAAAAAAGTCCACAAAATACGTAACAAAATATCTTTCCCCAAAATTGTTATAATAAGGGTGGGTGGGCGGGAGCAATTTTTGCGTGCTCCGACTGCTGCTGTCTGGCTGCTGCAAGCGGGCTGGTCCAAGCTTCTATCACTCCTCGTCGCCACTTTTGTGTCCCGACTTCGTCGCCGCTTTTGTGTCCCAGCCTCGCCGTAGGTGTCGGTGGCCGAGTGAATGAGACCGACACGCTGGTGCAGGTACGGAGGGGAGCAGCCAGAAACTATAAACACTCGAGTAAATTAGAAAGAGATATATTGCACAGAATGTAACAATACTTAACTTTTACATAGTACTGCAGAATGTTGATACGTAGTTGTTAGAGGCCTGCCTAGTGCCTGTACAATAGCGAAGTCTTCAATCGTGCCTATCTGATTACGAAGGTCGTAACTGTTTGCTAGCTCAGTCCGAAGTGCCCGATGTCCTTCAGTGGTGGCCACGAGCGGCGTTGTCGCAGAGGGCGCTCGTGGCTGTCGTCGTGAGAACGCCGCGCCGTGCGTGCATGGCGGCGCGCGGCGAAAGTAAGTGGCGCGCACTTTGTACTTGTGCGACACCACAGTATATCACCCCCTGTACCCTATTTAAGGATTTGTGGGGCGTTATTGTGACAGGAATTTCGCCTAAATGATCACATTTTAAGAGGCTCCGTGACTGAGCAGGGGTCTCCGCCTGTATCAAGACCGAACCGTCGCGCAGTTTCGACATTCCGGCAACTTCGCCAAACCTTTCTTCGACGTGTTCGACGAAGAAGGAAGGCTTAGTTGCCTGGAAAGATTCCCCATCCTGTCTGGTACACACTAAGTATCTTGGTGAATATGTCTCAGCCTGCTTTGTGGACCCACGTTCCCCCCCAAGATTGAGTTAGGGAAGGAAACGATTTGGGGTCGTATCTATTGAAAATTAAATCTTCCAACCTTAGAGACACCTGACTTAGAGCCAGGATTTTCAGAGGTTTGTTTCCTCTTCATTGCGGAATTTCCGCCCCGATGCCACCCACTCCGAAATAGGGGCTCTCCTCAAGGGCGCCACCCAGCCACAGCAACGCCACCTGGCAGGATGACCGTTGCCGGGAGTCCTGATGCCCCGCAAAGACAAGCATCGACTCCTTGGCATGCATGAGGTCACAGCTCAGGCATCGGCAGTGTGATCCCTGTGCAATTCAGGAGGCTCAACCATGAGGGTACATAACAGCCCCACCACACGGACTGGCTACCGTGCTGGTGACCTAGCGGGGAGGGAGCTACGGCGAGGAAGGGATGTGGAAGGAAAGGGTAGGAATCCGCGCCGTAGGGGCTAGGTTGGGAGTTCTTCCCCAAATGGCTCACACTAAATCTGAAATTTAGATGGAGGTCTAACCCCGAAGGGGACCTAACTGGGCCGAAAATGGTGAAAACGGCAAACAAAACATGAGAGAGAAACCAGGAGTACCGTGGACATAGCCGGGCCGTCATTGCGAGAACACCTAGAGACGGGGTTGGAGAAGGGTAGGGTGGGAAAAAGGATTAGGAAGGGAGGGAACCAGGGTGAGGAAAAACGGCCTGGGAAACAGGAAGGAAGGCCGCAATGGCTCGGGGACCCGTGCGCGCCACACACGTACCCACAAAAGAGTTGTGGGCCCCCTGGGGGGGGGGGGGGGGGCTGTTTGAAGTAAACTTCTGAAAACACTTCTATCGTTGAGATGAGAAATAGTAATAATTAAATCACTCACACCAACTAATCGAAGTATGACTGTGACTGTAGTGTAGCACTATTATTCATTTGTTAGCCTATCTGCATTTTCAACTTTGTCTCTGTCGATCGTCGGTAAAGTATTGAGGAAAACGCGCCGAGAAGTTAAAAACTTATATATTTGATATTATACGTCGTTATTCTAAATTTTGTTACATATTGCAACAGCAGCGCCGAAAGCAGCTGGCGAATTACATTTCTGAAAACGATATTGGTTAAGTGTGAATATTGATTTGTAACAGTTTTCACTTGAATAGGAATTTGGAATGAATTGTAAGACTGTGTGAATCATGAGACGCTATACAAAAGAGTTTCGCGTGAAAGTGCTGGTCATAATGAGATGTGACAACAACGGATGTATCTGATTCGGTAAAATTTTACTTTCTATCCTGGCGGCCTCGTGTTTTTATGTTGGCAACATCAATAGCACGATATAAAATCGTTGCAAAGATGACCGAACCACATAGAGTGTAGATAAATACTGCTGTTCTTGCTGTATGCTTGATTTCACGACAAAATATTTGCGTGTCACGCGATTGGCTTATGACGATGTCACACGATTCTCGTTATTCAACATCTGTTGCCAACATTATCACAGGAGGCCGCCGGGATATGAGTAGGACCACGTCGCATAGTTTTTCTTGACCCAGCTGTCAAACGATTACACCTTTCACATTAGATAGTGTCGCGGCATTGATCTCTATACTCTCTGGATGCTGAACTTCAGTTTTCTTAGCATGCCAGCCATAGATATTCATATTTAGTTTCTTGCCAAATTCAAACATGGCTGCTAAGAAGCATTAAAAAAAAAAAAAAAAAAGATGAAAATGTGTTTCGATTCCGTTCCCATATCAGCCTACAACATCGAATATGGAATTAAATTCCAAATCAAGAGGTAAGCAAGCAATTCTTTGTCACGTAATAACCGATGGAAACTCGTTTGCCAAATTTAAACATGGCGGACAATGCGAAATCGTTTTATTGCATATTTTGCAAATTTTTGCTCGTCACACTCACCCATTGCCACGCACCGCGACCAAACTCCCTTACTAACATCATTAGACCAAGGGCTATCTACCACCACAATCACGAGTGGGTGGCAGTATGTGGTCATGGAGAAAAGTCTGTCAGCACGTACACACACAAGCCTTTTATATATAGATTACATCCCCTAACAAAAACGAGCAGCAGATATACTGAAAATCTTTTGATGACTGTGCAGAACATTCACGGCAGAAAGAACCCTAAATCCAAAATAACTATGGGTTAAAGAAGCAGAGCATGGTGCTGATATTGTATGCAGCAGTCGCACAGTGTTTTATTTTTATTTATTTATTTTTTTATCCCAACCGTTTTCATATGAATGTAAGCTACAAGCTATCACAATATTCATATGAGAACCATCGGGCCGTAATATGACACAGTTGATCAGATGGTTATAGGAATTGCAGTGACCGTTTTTATGCTACCAATGGATAACGCCAAATTGTCACTATTTCGGAATATGTCACAGATTAAGTTCTGTCTATTAAAGAATTGCTCAACAGTTAGTGAACAGTAATGACACCTCTGCACGTAACACGAACCCATCAGTTGCCAATTATATGCAGCTGAATCTTATAATTTAATCTTCCTACGAACGATTTAATTTCTTTCACAACAGTGATATTACTTACTGAAAGTGTTCAACAAGCATGAGTCTATCACTTCTCGTTCACGTCCACTTCTGCTCTCACCCCTACACCCACTGTAGAGGTCTAATAAATGACACAAAGTATATGTTTATACCTACATTAATGGGGTTATTGATGTCAGTTTTCCCGGCAGTATTCTGCTATTGTTCTGAAGATGAATACTCAACGTAAATAGTAATATTCAGTTGGATGAATATCTGAGATGTCGATTTCAGTTCCACAAACGAAAAAAATGGTGGAACTAAGCGAATAAAAAGCGTCTACATGCCAATAAATAAAAATTAAATACAAGTTAATGGAAGTTTACAAACTCCATCAGAAAAGCATGAAAAATACTTTCTTGACCTACAGATCACTACAATCCAAATTCTTGGATTTCACAGAAATGAATTACTTAGGCCCTACTTTTGTTTTGGTGCATTTCACTTGCACTAGCGACGGGATAAAACATGCGAATATTTCATTAGTATTACAGGTCCTGGAACTCCGTCGATTATTACTGAGTTGACAATCACTTTTCATATGGTATTCGTTGTTTGAGACTGATTAAAGGGGCTTTACGACATCCTTTTATTAATCGAATTCTTTAAACTTTTCGGTAGTCGCAGGATAGTGAATTCAGGTAGACAGCGGTAATATTGAAAATTTGTGCCGCAGCGGTACTGGAACCCTGCTTTCTTTTTCCTAGAGCTATTCTCTGCGGTCGTTGGATAGTTTTTGTTCTATGCTGACTGGTAAGATTGATCTCAGTTTCCCTCCCTTAAAAAAGACAACAAAAAAATTACAGATTCGGTCACTCCTCTGGCCGAGCGAGTTGAAAGAATCGCCTCGGCTATTTATGCAAATAATACTCAATATTCTTCAAGTTTTTCAAAACGTTGTCACTGGGTCTCATAGAGTGGAGATAGCTAGAAACGCATTTATGGTGCGATTACGTTTGTGCAAATCACCTCACAAAAGAGCTTTTCCGTTTCAAGAAAGATCTTTCCGGTATTCACGATTTTACACATGAAGGGAGACTCGATAATTCACGTAAGTCATGAACTATGATGAGTTGACCATCGTGCGACGTTGTCACTGGTCAGACAGGATTCAAAAGTTGGGAGCAGGAGTATTGCACACGCACTTTCAAAGCGACAAAATCCAAATTATTGCGTTTGCACATAAACGTCATTAGTTCACTCATTAAGTATAATGTTATTAGTGACTTATTCTGTAGACTTTATGTTATCTTCTTAAATGGCTGGTAGCTCTATCAACATTGGATTAAAATTCTGATCTACAGAGGGACTGGACAATGACCAAAAGCATCCCTCGCTTAGGAAGTAGACACGTCATCTCAGGGCTACTGACGCGCTGCTACGTCTCACTTCCTGCTTGTTCCACTGGTGGCTACAGCTAATCGTCAATTTCCGCATGGTATGACCTCCTTGCACTTGAAGTAGAAAATAATGCGCCGATGTCGCACCGTTAAAGTAGGTAACTGAGATTATTCAACCAGACAGACAAATATTAAGTGACTTTATCATGTTTCTGTGTCATACCGGAAGTAACTCGGCGGTCACGGCGGTGCCAAAGAGCTCCCAAACTTGCACTGCGCTCAAAACAGAGACCAAGATTGCAATGTGTTCAACTAGCTGAGCGTTGACCTTATTTTCCATAGAGTGCTTCTGAGTCGGTGCACGGTGTAGTTAACTGACGGTACGAATTACGAACGATGTTTCCACCCTGTCACAATATTCAAATGAGAATTCTAGGCCTTTAGTACGACAGCACAGATAGGCAGACAGATCTTGTAGATACTATCCATGTGCTACCTACGTCGGTTTGTAGGACTTATTTTCTGCCCGTGAAAGGATTTTGCAGCAGTGGCTAAATAAGCATTCACATTCTGGTACCACACACTTAACCATACATATAATATGCCAGTTAATCGCTATGAAATGCAATATGACCGTGTCTTTCTGGCAGCGACTACCTTTTCGGTTTTTCTATTTTCTGTTTTGCAGCAGTCTGCCACCTCGTTTTGGAAGTGATAAACGATTTTTGCAGTCCACCACACCTTAATTCACACACTTTCTTCTCGGACGATGACAATTGCAACCGGAAATGTTAAAATATCACACTGAATGCTCAAATGTTCAAATGTTTGTTAAGCTTATGGGGCTTAACTACGGGGTCATCAGTCCGTAAACTTAAAAACTACTTATGAACTACTTACGAACTAGGACGGCACAAATATCCATGCCCGAGTGGGGATTTTTTTTTTTTTTTTTTTGTGGTTTTAGGGCGCACAACTTCTATGGTCATTAGCGCCAGTCAAGAACATAGATTCCCTATGATCTTAAAATGGTGACTGTCAGAACATCAACAAGAGGCTAAAAAGAAAGATAAAAACAAGTAAAAGGGTTAAATATCCTTGGATAAGTTGGCCAAGTTGATAAAACGCAAAACTCGAGCAGCTGCTCGTGTGTCATCAGCTAAAATTTCCTCCAGAGTAGACGGAAAGTGAAGGGCTACACGGAGATGATTAAAATTAACACAAGTCAGTAAAAAAAGTCGCACGGTCAGCAGTTCACCGCAGGAGCACAGCGGTGCAGGGGCGGCGGAGAGCAAGTGACGGTGGCTGAAACGGCAGTGACCGATCCGCAACAGGGCCAGGATGACCTCCTCCCGCCGAGTGTGGCGTGAGTAGGCCCTCCAAGCGGTCGGGATCGGTTTTACAGTTCGCAATTTATTGTTGTACAGTGAAAGCCACGCACTGTGCCATGACGACACGATACTCCGGCGAAGAGCCCGTTGAACATCGTCCGGTGGGACGCAAAAGGTAGCCATGCGAGGCAAAGGAGCTGCTGCCTTGGCTGCTATGTCGGCGGCCTCATTCCCGGGCACACCCACATGGCCAGGGACCCACAGGAAAGAAATGTGACAGCTGTCATCTGCTAGCAACTGGAGGGAGCGTTGGATCCGATACACGAGAGGATGGTTCAAGAAAGGGTCCTTAAGACTCTGCAGGCCACTAAGGGAGTCCGAACATATGGCATACAAGGTTGGCGGTGGCGGCATGTATACAAAACGGCCTGGTGGAGGGCAAAAAGCTCAGCCGTGAAACTCGAGCACCGGTCAGGGAGCTTGTATTGGAACCAGGTGTCCCCGACGACGACGGCAGATCCGACACCGGCAGTGCTCTTGGAACCATCAGTATAAATATGGCATTATCGAACCGCGAACGGAGTTCGACAAGCCTCGAGCGATATACCAAATCCGGAGTGCTCTCCTTGGGGAGCGAACTAAGTTCAAGGTGAGTGCGAACCTGGGCCTGATGCCACGGTGGCGATGGGCTTTCGCTCAACCGAAAGGAAGGGTAAAATCGAGCCGCTGTAGCAGGCGGCGAAACTGAACTCCAGGTGGAAGCAAGGCAATCGCAGACAACTGATATTGGCGATCGAGTGAGTCGTCAAAAAATAATCGGTAAAATGGATGGTTGGGCATCGACCGCAGGCGGCATGCGTACCGACACAAGAGTATGTCACGCCGAGTGGTCAAGGGTAATACAGCAGCCTCGGCATACAGACTTTCAACAGGGCTGGTATAAAATGCACCGGTCGCCAGACATAATCCCCGATGGTGGATAGAGTTGAGAAGGCCGAGTATCGACGGCCGTGCAGAAGAGTATACAAGGCTTCCGTAGTCGAGCTTCGACTGAACAATGGCCTGGTAGAGGTTGTTGTTGTTGTTGTTGTTGTTGTTGTTGTTTAGAGGAGACTAGACTGCGTGGTCATCAGTCCCCTGTAGCGAGCTAAGTCGATACAGCGTAATGCATCCTGCAAAACAATGCGTGACTCACACATAAGACAAACTCATAATGGGCACGTAATGAGGGGCAATGAGTTCAGGACACTCAAAGAAGAAATCATAAAGAGGAAAGAAACGCAGAAAGAAGAAAACTGAAAGAGGATAGAAAGTTGGGAAGCCCGAGAACGCAGAAAATCCTGACGTACGGGTTCCTTTCTCAAAGTCCAGGCATCTTGTTTAGGTGCCCGCGGTTTACTCGAGGTTGACGAAGGCTGTACTTTAGGAGCAGCAGGAGGAAGCGGGGACGTGCAACGGGCAATCTTCGGGCTGGCGGATCGCAGAACTGTGTCAGCGAAGGTAAAAATCACACGTCTGGGTACTTGAATTCTTAGTAGGTGGAGTGGAGGTAAGGACCTTACTGTATGTGACCGCTGGGAGAAGAGCGGACTATCGACTCGCCAACATCTTTCGAGCGGCAGATGTCGATACCTTTTCCGTAACCCGAATTTCCTGGATTACCTTCTCATCCTTGTATATAGGGCAGTCGCGAGAGGGAGCCGCATGGTCACCGTTGCAGTTAAGGCAGTGAGGGGATGGAGGTGGGCAATCCCCCTCATGGTCGTTCCTACCACAAGTGACACACTTTGCTGCATTTGGGCAATGTTCACGGGTATGGCTGTACCTGTGGCTCTGAAAACAGCGCGTTGGGTTAGGTACATAAGGGCGGACGGAGATGACTTCATACCCTGCTTTGACCTTCGACCGGAGGTTAACTTTGTCGAACGTCAAAAACACAGTAAGAGTCGGTGTCAGCTGGTTATCGACCTTTTTCATGACCCTGTGGACGGCTGTCACACCCTGATCGGACATATACGATTGGATGTCGTCATCAGACAACCCGTCAAGGGATCTCGTAAAAACTACCCCCCGTGACGAGTTGAGTGTGCGGTGCGCTTCTACCTTAACTGGAAACGTGTGTAACAATGTAGTCCGGATTAGTTTCTGAGCTTGGAAGGCACTGTCCACTTTCAGCAACAATGTGCCATTGTGCTGACGCGAACAGGTTTTAACAGGGCCAGCAATTGCATCTACACCTTTCTGTATAACGAAAGGATTGACAGAATTGAACTCTTTTCCGACGGTGCGAGACACAACAAGAAATTTCAGTAAATTAGGCAGAGTCTTCTTTTGCTGAGGCGAATCTATCTTCCGTTTCTGGGTCAATGTCACTGAAGAAGAGAAGGAAGTCATCGCGCAAGTGTCCCCCGTGATTACCGGCGTCTCCGATGGCGCGCTCCTTCCTAGTGGGGGCCCTCTCCGAGGGCTTACCCGCCTTAGGTGATTGTTCACACCTCAGGTCACACCTCCCGAGAACTGACGGAGGGACCAATCGGCATGTTCGGAAGGTACCAGCTCTGGTAATCACCCCTCCCTGGGCCTGGCCTTTACCAGGGGGTACGTACGTGCCCTACTTGTCTACCCGGGGCGGGGAATTACGCGTTACCCCGTCACCTGCTACGCATGATAATGCGTGGGTCGGCCTTCAGACACGCACAGGGAGGGAAGAAGAAGATAAGAGGAAGTGAAGAGAAAGAAGGAAAGAAGTGTCTCAAACGCCGAGGCGGAGACTAATGAGGAGGAGAGGAAGGCTAGGAGAGTATAAGGAGAGAAAGACAGAAACAAAGGGTAAGAAAGGAAGGAACGAAGGAGAAAAAACCACAACAAGAACCACCGTAGCTCACGAAATATGCCCGTCTCCGGGCGAAGGCATAAACCGGGAGGGAAAGTGAAGTAGCCTGGGGCAGAAGAAAGGCTGCTCCGGTTCGGGGTCCCGTGCGCGCCACACACGTACCCACAAAAGAACTGTGGGCCCCCTGGGGGGACAAAACAACCAGTGAAATTGTTTTAAGTGCATTATCTGAAAAGCAGTTAAACAGAACCGACTCGTGGCGACAACATATTGGAGCTTCTGGTGACAGATCCGCCTATTCGAAACAATTAACATAGAGAATCAGCGATCATAAAGTAGTTACAGCATCGATAGTTTTAGCCGTAAATAGAAATTTTAAAAATGTAGGAAGATTTTTCTGTTTAGCAAAAGTGACAAAAAGCAGATTTCAGGGTACTTAACGGATCAACACAGAAGTTTTATCCAAAGTACAGAGTGATGAACAGTGGATAAAGTTCAAAAACATCTTACAATATGCAATATGTGCCAAGCAGGATCGTAGATGTGCAGAACTATAACATAAATGTTCCAAAATTCTACAATTCTAGAGTATAATTTTTCTGGGGACTAGAAATCTACTCTGTAGGAATCAGCATGGGTTTCGGAAAAGGCGATCGTGTGAAAACCAGCACGCGGCATTCGTCCACGAGACTCAGTGCCATAGACAGGGGTTCCCTGGTAGATGCCTTTTTACTTCCGCAAGGCGCTTAATACAGTTCCCCACAATCATCTAATGAACAAATCATCATATGGACTATCAGACCAGTTGTGTGATTGGATTGAACAGTTCCTAGATAACAGAACGCAGCATATCTCCATCAATGCATAGTAATCATCTGAAGTAAGAGTGATGTCAGGTGTGCCACAGGGGAGTGTCTTGGGACCATTGCTATTCATTTATATTATATATATATATATATATATATATATTTTGTGACCTTGTGGATAACATCGCAATTCACCGAGGCTTTTGTGCTTGACGCTGTAATGTATTTAAAGGTTGTAACAATGAAAAATTCTATATAAATGAAGGAGCATCTGCAACGAATCGACGCATGGTGCAGGAAATGGCAACAATCTCAATGTAGGGAAGTGCAATGTGCGACAAATACACAAAGCTACACTATAACAGGTCAGCTAATTCGATAAATTATCTGGAAGTAGGCACTAGGAGTTTTTAGAAATGGAACGACCATATAAATTTATTATCGGTAAAGCAGATGACAGATTCATTGGCACACTCTTATGGAAATGCAGTCCGAAAACGAAGTACATTACAGTACACTTGTTCGCCCACTGCTTGAATACTGTTCTCTGGTGTGGAGCGGGGTTGATAGAGTAAGTAGAGAGGATCCAACGGAGAACAGCGCACTTCGTTACAGCATCATTTAGTAATCGTGAAAGTATTACCGAGCTGAAACTTCCTGGAGGATTAAAATTGTTCCAGTACTGGGACTCTAATCTGGGACCTTTGTATTTCATGGACAAGCGCTTTACCAATGAGCTATCGCGACACGACTCATGATCCTTTCCCACAACTTCCGCCAGTACCTCGCCTACTCTCCAAGCCTCCTACTTAGAGCACTTGCCCGTGCACAACATAGGTCCCAGGTTTGAGTACCGGTTCCGGCACACAATTTTAATCTGCCAGGAAGTTTCCTAACAGCACACACTCCGCTGCAGAGTGAAAGTTTCATTCTCTTTACGGAGATGATCGATAAACTTCAGTGGAAGACTCTGCAAGAGAGATTTTAGCTCAGTATGGGCTTTTGTCAAAGTTTCGAGAACATACCTTTACTGAGGAGTCAAGCAGTATGTTGCTCCCTGCTACGTATATCTTGCGAAGAGATCATGAGGATAAAATCAGAGATTAGAGCCCACACACAGGCATATCGACGATCTTTCTTTCCACGAGCAATATGAGACTAATAGGAGGAAGAACCGCTAGTGGTATTCAAAGTACCTTCTGCCACACACCGTCAGGTGGCTTGCGGATTATGGATGTTGATATAGAGCCCCAAAGCTATGTTTTACATATTGTGTGCAAAGCCTCTTGCTTTAATCAGTATGTGCTATGAATAGGGTCAGTCTCGTGTTAAATCCTGGTATGGTAAAATGGAGGAATAAGATGTCTGATCACAGGCACGCGCTGGAACAGAGCATATGATGCAGTTTAAGATGTAGCTTTGAAAACCTATTTCCCTACTTGCTGGTATCGCCAATGTCATCACCACCTGGACCAGGTGATGACTCCACTACCACCCCCATAGTCACTGCTGCCCCCAGTCATGGTGCGTCTGCTGCTCACCCATATTGGACCAGCCCACCTGCTTCTCGAACCACCCCCTCTGCTGCTTCCACAAATTGCCATCACTGCATCACCCATCGGATTCTTATCACCACATTGCTCAAAACATTGCATTGGAACATTGTCATCGCCTTTTTACCACCACCAAAATGGACGTATTCCCCTTCCCTTACCTGCCCTGCCCCATCCGGTATGTCATCTCAGCCCACAATTTTACACACCTCCTCACCCATGCTTTCACCACAGCCTGGAACATCACCTCCAGCAAACCCACTCTCTGTCCCCTCTCCCGAAGGCCTCTTCAACCACTACCTCTAGCTCTGGTAACCTATCTCTTCCTCTCAGCCCTGTATCCCATCACCTGCCTAAATGAATATGCCACTCGCCACTCCTTATGTCACCCTCTGAGCGCTGCATATGGATGTCCCGCAGCGCTCCACCGGGCTGTGCTGCCGACGGACGTGGTTTGCTGTGGCAGTGATATTTCCAGCGAGCCCTGCAGGCGGTATTCGCCGCGCGGCCTGGCAGGTACCTGGGAGCTAATGCCGGCTTACACCGCAGCCGGTCCCTTTGCATGCTGGTCTGCGGACGTGAACAGCTGCAGGGCTGCGTGCCGGCCTGTCCCGAGTTCTTTTGTCCCTTCCACTGCACTGGATGGATGTTCCCTATTTATTTTTCTCTGTCGCTGCCCCTGCTTTCTGGGAAACACTGCTACGGATTTCACAGTTGCTGTTCGACATTCATGCTATCTGGTTCGTGTTAATATCTGCGTTCTGCTTCTGTGGTGTTCTTTAGCTTTCTGCCGTTTCGTTAGGATTTTTTGAGTTCGCCAGAGAAATGGCACATCGGCGTTGTTGCACTGAAGAAGAGATACTGGAGATACTGACAAGGAGTGACAGTGAGGGTGGCATCTTCAGTGAATGCAGTGACGATAATTCATCAGAAGAATCTCGTAGTAATACACCTCCACGTACTTCACCTAGCACAGCTCCCCAGGACAGTTCTTCAGATTCTGAATCTGAAGATGAATCAATCCGTAAAAGGCCACGCTATAACAACGAAAAATTTGATTGGCAAAAACGTGATATTAGTCCAGCACTTCATACATTTGATGACTCATCTTCAGGACAATTACCAACTGGCGCCTGATTCAAGCGTTCTATCGTTTTTCATGCTATTTCTATCAGATGATCTGCTGAAATTTATAGCACTTGAAACGAACCAATTTTATACGTTCACCATGGCAAATACGTCGGAATCAGTTTGTTCAGCTATCCACCTGGAAAGATACAAGTTTTGAGGAACTGTATAGCTTTATTGGTCTTTGGCTTCTCATGGCTCGTGTTAAAAAGTTGAGAATAAAGGTATATTGGTCCAGAGATGTACAAACTAAATATTCAAATTTTTCGCGAAGTTATGTCTCGTGACCGTTTTATGCTACTTTTGAGAATGCTACATTTTAATGACAACTCGGCAAATCGTGGGGATGACAGTTTGTTTAAAATTGGGAAAATAGTTGATACAGTTCGTGTGGCGTTCCACAGTGCATTTAATCCATACATAAAACTGTTATTGTTCAAAGGTCGCTTATCCTTTAAACAGTTCATTCCTTCAAAACGAAGTAGATTTGGTATCAAGCCATTCGTGTTGTGCGATTGTAAAACTGGATACGTCTTGGATTTCATTGTATACACAGGTACGACAACAGAAATTGAAGTCCATAATTTGGGGAAAATGTGGTGATATAGTAGCAACACTAATCAAGCCATATGTCGACAAATGGTACCCAAGTCCAGTGTTTTTCCTCTGGCTTCATAACAACAGCATGCGGTACTATACGTAGCAACAGGCGCAATTTTCTGAAGCTACAGAAGAAACAAACGAGGAGAAGTTGAATTTATGGTAACTGACAATTCTTGCCATCAAGTGATGCGACAAGAGAGACGTGTTCATGCTGACTACCTGTAACACTACAGAAATGCGTGACACGGGCAAGAAACAGGAAGACCGGCGAGAACGTAATGAAGCCGCAATGTGTTGACTACAATGCAAATATGGGCGCAGTAGATCACTCTGACATGTTACTATGCTCTGTTGCATCTTTGCGTCAATCTGTTAAATGGTACAAAGTTTTTTTCTTTCATGTTATGGACCTTTGTGTTTTGAATGCTCACACTCTTCACAGGTCAGTGACAGGGAGAAAAATATTAACATATTTTCATTTATGTCTGGTACGAGAACTTGTGGAACATTTTTCTACAGAACAGAGGAGAGATAGGACGCTTCGCTTTACTGGGATGCACTTTCTTTTGTGTCCCAGCCTCTTCGCCGCTTTTGTGTCTCGTTTCCGTCGTAGGTGTCTGTGGCCGAGTAGAAAGAGTCCGACACAGGAATAAAGGAAGCACGCTTGTGCAGGTACGAAGGTGAGCAGCCAGTGGGACAGCAGAAACTAGAAACACTAGAGTAAATTAGAACGAGATATATATTGCACAGAATTTATACAATACTTAACTTTCACATAGCTCAGTACTGCAGAATGCTGATAGTTGAGCTAGAGGCCTGCCTAGTGCCTATCCGATAGCCAAGTCTTCACTGGTGCCTATCTGAATACGAAGTGTTAACTGGTTCCTATCTCAGTCCCAAGTGAACGATGTCGTTCAGTGGTGGCCACGAACAGAGTTGTCGCAGAGGGCGCTCGTGGCCGACGTCGTAAGAACGCCGCGCCGTGCGTGCATGGCGACGCGCGGCGAAAGTAGGTGGCGCGCACTTTAGACTTGTGCGACACCACACTTTCCACATGTGATTCCAAGTGACCAGTCCAAGAAACGCGGACTGTTGCGTAGATGTGCAGTCTGCTTGAAACAGAATGTGCGCAGAGAAACGAAGTATGAATGCAAAACATGCAATGTATCTTTGTGTGATATGTTTCAAAACATGGGTCAACACACAAAGTAAAACTTTCAGTGAAGTTGCTACAGCTGGAAGATGAAATTAAGCCATCGCTTCTCAAAAAATTGTTTAAAAATAATAAAAACACAAAAATTAAAAAATATTTTTAACTTCTTTCTTACTCGGGCTTTGGACCGGCAATGGAGAAAGATGGGAAGTATAACAGTGCAAACAAAGACAAAAAGAAAATTATCTGAGCTTTAAAAGCCTCTCCAGATGAATTACTTTGCTGACAAACAACTGATGTACGAAGATGTGAAACCTCCAATCTGTGCTGACAGACTGATTGGTTAAAATGTTCTGACAAAGGATGCAAAAATAAATACTTAGTGCAAATTTGTGAATTCTTCCGTAACTTTTTGATAGGTATTAAACCTTAGATATTCTTAATTAAAAATTCTGGCATTATTATCTCTAGAATATTCTGACCTGGGTTGCGGTAAGAGATATTTATTTAAATGGCGGCTAGTGTCGAGCGAAGCCCAAACAAAGACTGACAGTCACATTACAGCTATCCATATCCTATGATTTTATTAACTGCTAAAATGTAGTTGTCCCATTTCTTTTTTACATGGTTGTTTGAAACTGGGCTTCGGCCGAATCTAGTCACCGCTTAAATAAATTTCTTTTACCGCAACTGGGGCTACAGTTTTCTAGTGATATTTAGTAACGGGTTGCTGTTCTATTTTTCCAGGACGTGGGATTTATGAAAATAATGTCTAGGCCTATAATTTATCTCCTTATATTTACGTCAGAATAATTTCTGCTTATCATAAGTACTTAGATACCTTTATTTGATTGATCGTTGCCTGCAGACAATTAACTGGGTTTACCTAAGCGAAATGTATTCGCAAACTTTGAAGGGGCGTCTTGCCACAAATTTGTCAGTTGCACAAACTCGCCCGTTTCTGAAGCACAAAAGGTCATTAAGAATTAAAGGTGACTTTATTAGGTAGTTTAGAAACTTATGTATTTCCTTATCTAGTTCTTAAGCAAAAGTTGTACATAATAGATTATTTCTACTGTACAGTAACAATTGCGTCCCGTATAAAAAGTACTCAATAATGTTGAATATTTTGTTTTTAAGTTTCCCTGTGGATAATTTGTTGGATTAATGCTCTCAAAATATAGTGGTTAGATTCAAAAGTGTGACTGCTTCCAGATGCTTTCGTCGAAAGTAGTTTGTGCGAGAATTACTGCGCTAGTACAGAAGAACTTCAACGTTTAGTCATTACGGATTTTAGAGCGTTTTAGTCTCAAGTTGCGTACAAAAATCTGATAACTATCAGTATGCCAAATAAAATTCAGATGTATACAAAGACTTTATGATGATTCTTAAGAACTAAACGCAAATAAAGAGTGTCATTACACGTCATCTCACCTAACACTCCCTGTTCGACCGTTGCAGATTTTGTTGAAATTTTATATGAACATTCGCTGAAATTTCTCTTGCCATCCTAACAAGTTTCATGAGCAGCATGCATTTACGGTCGGTGATAGAACCCAAAATTTACAATTTTCTCGCGACGTGATTTACGCGTGATTTACCTTTGATTCAAATCATCTAGCATTGTTGGCCTGCGTTGGTTGACCATTTACACTTTTTTCTTCAGTTAAAATAATGTTCTATCCAATAAGCCCAATTTGGAAAGTTTTATAGAACACAGGTTTTTGCAAAATAAGGTTGAATTACCGCATTTTTATCCTTTCTAATATCTTCAACTTTTACACTTAATTTGTTTAGCATTGTAAAGCGGCACATAAACGAAGCTTCATATATCAACCTTGTAGTTAGTCCCTAAGATACAAGGCGCCAAAAGTTGAAGTTTTTTGGGTCTCAAATTTTTAGAGAAAATTTGTTTAAACTTTTCTGACTGAATATAGCACGTAAAATCCTTTTCAATATTATTCCTATTAGAAAGCATACATTTATACACGATGGCAAAATTTCATATTTGTCATGGAATATTTCCCGAGTTACAACAGCTCAAAGTCGCCAGGAAGTCACGCTCACCCTTGGCAAAACTGTGCATGGCGTGAAACAAATGATTATAACTCGTCCAATATTGCTTCAACGAATCTTAAAATCCATCATTATTGATTGGCGGCATGTTTGAAAGTTCACAAATTTTTCCCTCATGGTAGAGCAGGAAAATGTTCCTAAATTAGGCGATTTGACATGGAATGGCCCAGGGGCTACATGTTAATAGTGTACATTGTCAGGGAATTATATCATGATTTAAAGTTAAGGAATAAGTATCCAGATGTTCTGTTTATTTGTAACGTCAGCAATCACACTGCGAGACTGGTTCCAGAAATACTCCGGCCAGGACGAGGACGGCCAGGCGGAGAGCTCAGGCACACACAACAGGCCGCGGAGACGGCGGCCAGCGCAGGTAGGCGGATTAAGGCCAATTCCCACTGTCCGTCACGGCACCGTCACGGCACCGTCACGTCAATTCTCCCATCTCAATACGCGATGTTGAAAGTGAGGTTATAAGTGGCGATCTGTTATGTAGAAAGTCACAATTTAATACTATAATTGAGGAAATAACAACGCTAAATGTTGTTGACGGCCAAAGAAAACTTTACAGTGTATGTTTTTGGCCAATTTACTGGGAACTGAATCAACATTTCAAAACATCGACATCTATTTTCAAGCGAAAAACATATGAAAACATCAAACAATACTTACAAGAACATAAATAGCATTTGTTTACGACGGTATTAACAATGTCAGCGGGCAAATCGTTACTGATAAAGTAAACAACTGAATTTTTTTCTTTCATTAGAACTGACTTTTCCATTTAAAATGTTACTTAACGAAAAATGCGTAATCAAAGTACAATCTTATACAAATATACATTTTGCTTCAGTATTTTCTGTAACAATGTTACGTAACAAACCATTTTTTGGTATCCGATATCCGACCTTTATTTTAGGGGGACACGCAATTGACAAATATTTAGGCTAAGTCGTCATGAAACATTGAGATTTACCCTAAAATGAAGTATAACAACAAAATAAAGATGAATAAGACACTTTTACATATAAACCGTGCAATGGTCGCCTGCAACATGTAATTTTCGTGACGAAAATAGGTTATCTTCCGATGTTAGCAGACGGCCGTTCCGTCAAAACATTCTTCTCGAGAAAGCTTGATATGACGTTGACGTGACGTGACGGTCCGGTGACGGACAGTGTGAATTCCGCCATTAGAAATACATTGCGGAATGTTCTGATGGACGTTGATGTGACGTGACGTGACGGACAGTGTGAATTGGCCTTTAGGCGGCTGCCAGGGCAGGCTTGACTCGGTCAGCCGGACGCGCAGGTGCAGCACTCTAAGGGTTATGTCACCTGCGAAACAGCCAAGGCGGTAACAAACTGCCACTACCGACAACCCTCCTCCCAAGGGGAGGGGGAGGGGGATGTTCAGGGAATCCACTGTCTTCTGTTGGGTACACCTTTTCTTTTTGCAATATTCATGAAGAATGAGTAACTGATATTTGAAAACTCAAATACTGGCAGCTTAAGTATTCTGGTTGTCAGAGTTTGCAGGCTTTAGTTTTAGACCAATCTGCCTCCTATGCATCTGCTTAAATCCTGGATAATCTCTAATACTTACATCCGAGTTTAAGAACCCAATCGAAAAAGCTGGATTCTGCGAGTCATGTAGTTGCCATTTCATTGTGAATATGAATGGCGACTAAACAGCTGTCACAGTTTTTGATTGAACTGCTGCATACTGTACAGTGTGGGTTCATCACCAGGGTGTCCAGATGCAATATATGAAGAGTACAGCTTCAGAAAAAAAAGGAAAAGACATCATCAATTTTAACTTACTAATTATTAATATACAAAACATACATCGTGGTGCATCCAGACAGTCAATAAGAATGTAACTACATTTTTCACTGTATAAACAATTAAGCTTTAAATTTTACTTATGGCATCATTTACAATACACAATGCTGGAAACGAAATTTTGGCATTGAGGATTTTTAATCTACTGACCAGCATAACAATTTAAAGTCTTACCACATTTGTAGAAAATTGCTCCATGCTTTTGATGAGTTACACTACAAACTAATTTGAAGAAAGCATTTCGTATTGAGGGTACAGCTTCTTAAAGATGTTGTTGTTGGTTGTTTAGGGGACTAAACAGCTAGGTCATCAGTCCTCTGAGCTAGTAACAGAGTCCACTGTCAAGAAAACAAAGCTCTAAATACGATCAGCACATAAGGGACAGGTTGACAATGGACAAGCCACTGATAACTTAAAACGAGGACACACAGAATTGGTAAAACAAAGTCGCGAACTCAACTAAAACTGGATAGCGGAGTACCATGACTGGCTGACCAGAAAGATAAAACAGGATGAGCCAACCATACCGCACACACTAAGAACCCCTACGTATTTCACTTAAGGGTCTGTAAAAGTCTTTAAAAGTGCTGGATTGGTGGTGGCCTAAGAGTTCAGGCTACAGCACCCACCACTAAATAGTCGTAAAAACCAGAAGCGCGGATAAAACTTAAAACTGAGTTAGCCATAGAGGCGTCGTCTCCAAAAGCTAATGATAGCGCGTCTGGGATATTAAAAGATTGCAGCAAGTCGGCTAAAGGGGACAGTCCATCAAAAGATGGGCCACTGTCAACACAGTGCCACATCGACACACGGGTGGAGCCTCGCGCCAAAGGAGATACCTGTGGGTTAACCACGGATGCCCAATTCGGAGGCGGCAGAGGACAACTGACTCTCGGCGGATCGGCCGCAGTGAGATTTCCACAAAGCTGTGGACAGCTTCACTGCCTGAAGTTTGTCCAGTGTATTCGCCGTAGCCCACTCGGTGATCCAGGCATCGCGCACCTTCCAGTGCAACACCAGTTTCACATAGCGTTCTGTGACGCCAATAGTGAGGTGGTCCCATAGTGGCCTGCTTGGCCAATCGATCAACATGTTCATTCCCTGGTATGCCAATATGGCCCAGGGTCCACACAAAGACCACAGAACGGCCTGATTGGCATAGGGTGTGAACAGTATCCTGGATCGATCACACCATTGGGTGCCGAGAGAAACACTGGTCGATCACTTGTAAGCCACTCAGGGAGTCAGTAAAGATGACGAATGACCCCCTGGGGCAGGCTTTGAGATGATGTAGAGCTCTGAGCATGGCGACCAGCTCAGTGGAGAAGATGCTACTCTCACAGGGCAGAGAATGCTGTTCCACGTGGTTATCATGCAGAAAGGCATACCCGACACGACCATCTACTACAGAACCATCTGTGTAAATGGCGTCTGCGGCACGGAGCGACTCTAGCACTTGCAGAAACTGGTGACGGAGATGTATGGAAGAAACAGAGGCCTTCAACGCATGGGACAGGTCCAGACGGAGCTTTTTTTTTTTTGTGTGGTTTTAGGGCGCACAACTTCTATGGTCATTAGCGCCCAGCCAAAACAGATTCGCGACGGCCTCAAAAAAAAAAAAAAAAAAAAAAAGGGACTGTCAGAACATCCAGAAGAGGCTAAAAACGAAAGATAAAAGACAAGTAAAAGGGTTAAATATCCTTGGATAAGTTGGCCAAGTTGATAAAACGCAAAACTCTAGCAACTGCTCGTGTGTCGTCAGATAAAATTTCCTCCAGAGTAGACGGAAAGTGAAGGGCTACACGGAGATGATTAAAAAGTACGCAAGACAGTAAAACATGTCGCACGGTCAGCAGTTCACCGCAGGAGCACAGCGGTGCAGGGTCGGCGGACAGCAAGTGACGGTGGCTGAACCGGCAGTGACCGATCCGCAACCGGGCCAGGATGACCTCCTCCCGCCGAGAGGGGCGTGAGGAGGTCCTCCAAGCGGTCGGGATCGGTTTTACAGTTCGCAATTTGTTGTTGGACAGTGAAAACCACGCACTGTGCCATTGCGACACGATACTCCGGCGGAGAGCCCGTTGAACATCGTCAGATGGGACGCAAAAGGTAGCCACGCGAGGTAAAAGAGCTGCGGCCTTGGCCGCTATGTCAGCCGTCTCATTCCCGGGCACACCTACGTGGCCAGGGACCCACAGGAAAGAAACGTGACAGCTGTCATCTGCTAGCAACTGGAGGGAGCGTTGGATCCGATACACGAGAGGATGGTGCGACAAAGGGTCCTTAAGACTCTGCAGGGCACTAAGGGAGTCCGAACAGATGGCATAGAAAGGTTGGCGGTGGTGGCAGGTGTACAAAACGGCCTGGTGGAGGGCAAAAAGCTCAGCCGTGAAGTTAGAGCACCGATCAGGGAGCTTGTATTGGAAACGGTTGTCCCCGACGACGAAGGCAGATCCGATACCGGCAGTGCTCTTGGAACCATCAGTGTAAATAAATACGGCATTATCGAACCGCGAACGGAGTTCGACAAGCCTCGAGCGGTATACCAAATCCGGAGTGCTCTCCTTGGGGAGCGAACTAAGTTCGAGGTGTGTGTGAACCTGGGCCTGATGCCACGGTGGCAATGGGCTTTCGCTCAACCGAAGGGTGGAAGGAAGGGTAAAATCGAGCCGTTGTAGCAGGCGGCGAAACCGAACTCCCGGTGGAAGCAAGGCAATCGCAGACAACTGATATTGGCGATCGAGTGAGTCGTCAAAAAATAATCTGTAAGAGGGATGGTTGGGCATCGACCGTAGGCGGCATGCATACCGACACAAGAGTATGTCACGTCGAGTGGTCAAGGGTAATACAGCAGCCTCGGCATACAGACTTTCAACAGGGCTGGTATAAAATGCACCGTTCGCCAGACGTAATCCCCAATGGTGGATAGAATTGAGACGGCGGAGAATCGACGGCCGTGCAGAAGAGTATACAAGGCTTCCGTAGTCGAGCTTCGACTGAACAATGGCCTGGTAAAGGTGAAGCAGGACGGTACGGTCCGCTCCCCATGACGTGCCACTGAGGACACGAAGGACGTTAAGGGATCGGGCACAACGGGCAGCCAGGTAGGACACGTGCGTGGACCAGCAAAGTTTACGATCCAACGTGAGTCCCAAGAATTTCGTAGTCTCCACGAAAGGGAGAGCAACAGGGCCGAGATGTAGAGAGGGTGGAAGAAATTCTTTGTATCTCCAGAAGTTTATACACACAGTTTTCTCAGTGGAGAATCGGTAGCCGTTTGCGATGCTCCAGGAATATAGACGGTCAAGACAGCGTTGAAGAGAACGCTCCAAGAGGCACGTCCGCTGGGCGCTACAATAAATTGCAAAATCGTCAACAAAAAGAGATCCGGAGACGTCGGCTGAAAGGCAATCCACGATCGGATTGATTGCAATGGCAAAGAGCGCCACACTCAAGACGGAGCCCTGTGGTACCCCATTCTCCTGGCAATAGGTATCTGACAAAACAGAACCCACCCGTACCCGGAACTTGCGATCCGCCAAAAACTCGTGAATGAAAAGAGGAAGGCGGCCCCGAAGGCCCCATCTGTGCAATGTGCGGAGAATGCCCGCTCTCCAACAGGTATCGTATGCCTTCTCCAAGTCGAAGAACACTGCTACTGTTTGACGCTTCCTTAGAAAGTTGTTCATAATGAAGGTCGACAACGTAACGAGGTGATCAGCAGCAGAGCGGTGTCGATGAAAACCGCATTGGATATTAGTCAGGAGGCGGCGAGATTCGAGGAGCCAGACCAACCGAGCGTTAACCATGCGTTCCATCACCTTACAGACAGCTCGTCAGAGAAATAGGACGATAGCTGGAAGGAAGATGTTTGTCCTTCCCTGGTTTGGGGATGGGGACAACAGTGGCTTCACGCCAACTTGTGGGAACATGACCTTCAGTCCATATGCGATTGTAGGTACTGAGAAGAAAGCACTTGCCCGCAGGAGAGAGGTTCTTCAGCATTTCAATGTGAATGGAATCGGGCCCGGGAGCAGAAGATCGGGACAGGCCGAGAGCACGGTCTAGCTCCTGCATGGTGAAGGCGACGTTATAATTTTCACGATTAGAAGAGTGGAAAGAAGGCGGCCGGGCCTCCTCTACCTGTTTGCGAGGAAGAAAGGCAGGGTGGTAATGGGCAGAGCTCGAAACCTCCGCAAAGAAACGGCCCAATGCGTTGGAAACGTCAGAGGGGTCCACGAGGACTGCGTTCTCCACGGTCAGGCGAGGAATCGGGGAGTGGACCTTGATGCCGGATAGACGGCGTAGGCCACGCCAAACAAACGTGGAGGGAGTAAAACGGTTAAAAGAACTAGTAAAAAGCAGTCCAGCAAGCTTTCTTGCTGTCGTTCATGATACGACGACCTTGCGCTCTCATACGTTTATAATTGATGCAATTCTCCAAAGTTGGGTGGCGGCGGAAGGTTCGTAAGGCACGGCGCAGGGGTCTTAGCGCGTCGCGGCAGGCTGCAGTCCACCAAGGGACCTGGACACGACGTGGACAAGAGGATGTACGAGGTATGGAACGTTCGGCAGCTGTGAGAATAACCTCTGTGAGGTATTCGACCTGACTGTCACAGGTGGGAAAATCCCGATCGTGAAAAACAGCCATGGTAGAATAAAGCCCCCAGTCGGCTTTAGAAATGTTCCAACTGGTGGGACGAGGAGATGGGGAATGATGCAGAATGTGGATGATACAAGGGAAATGGTCACTCGAGTACGTGTCAGAAAGTGCATACCACTCAAACCGACCGGCAAGCTGAGGAGTGCATATTGCGAGGTCTATATGGGAGTAACTGTGTGTTGTGTCAGAAAGGAAGGTCGGTGCACCAGTGTTGATGCATACGAGATCGGGTGTTGGAGAAGGTCCACCAAAAGGGAGCCTCTCTGACAATGTGCCGGAGAGCCCCATAAGGGGTGGTGGGCATTAAAGTCACCTATCAACACGAAGGGTGAAGGGAGCTGATCAACAAGGTGTAGCACATCTGCCCTAGTAAGGGCAGATGACGATGGCGAATAGATATTACAGAGGGAGAAGGTAAATGTGGATAGGGTGATGCGGACGGCAACTGCCTGTAGGTGAGTATGCAATGAAATGGGATGGTAATAGACATCGTCTCGAAGGAGCATCAGAACCCCTCCATGGGCTGGGATACCTTCCATGGGTGGCAAGTCGAACCGCACAGAGGTGTAGTGTGGAAAGTCTGCACGATCAAAAAAATGTTCAAATGTTTGTAAAGCTTATGGGACTTAACTACGGGGTCATCAGTCCCTAAACTTACAAACTACTTATGAACTACTTACGAACTAGGACGGCACAAATATCCATGCCCGAGGGGGGATTCGAACCCCCGACCGTAGTGGCCGTGGAGACCATGACTGGAGCGCCTCAGTCCCCTGGGCCACCGCGGCCGGCTCTGCACGATCACGCGGACGCAACTTAGTTTCCTGGAGGCAGACGAAAAGCGGGCAGTGCAATCGAAGGAGTAGTTTTAACTCCCCCCGATTAGAACGAATGCCGCGAATATTCCATTGAAGGAGCGCCATGATAATAAATGAGAGAAGAAATAAGGATAAAAACCAACTAGCAAGCGGGGTCACCTCGACGGCCGCTGAGGACCCGATTTCGAGGGAGCACTGCTATCGCTGTCCAGGGGCAAAGGGTCGTGGTCCATAGGTTCGACCGACGCACCTGCCACCTCCCTGAGTTGATCAGGAGGGGCAGTTTCCACCGCCGGTAGGGGCCGGGTGCCCGGCAGACGGAGCGACCCGGTGAAACAGAAGACGGCCGAGGCCGGCAACTGTTGGACGGCGTGACGGATGGGTCACGCCTCGGCGGGGAAGGAGAGTAACTTTTTTTCTTGTCAGCTCTTCTGGAAGAGTGACGGCGGGAAGAGGCAGTTGACGGTTGGGAAGCCTGAGAACGCAGAAAATCCTCACGGACGGGTTCCTTTTTCAAGGTCCGGGCATCTTGTTTAGGTGCCCGCGGTTTACTATAGGTTGACGAAGACTGTACTTTAGGAGCAGCAGGAGGAAGCGGTGACGTGGAACGGGCAATCTTCGGGCTGGCGGATCGCACAACTGTGTCAGCGAAAGTGAAGTCACATGTCTGGGTACTGGAATCCTTGGTAGGTCGAGTTGAGGTGAGTACCTTACTGTATGTACCCGCTGGACAGTGGGCTTTCGACTCGCCAACATCTTACGAGCGGCAGATGTCGATACCTTCTCCGTAACCCGAATTTGCTGGATTACCTTCTCATCCTTGTATACAGGGCAGTCGCGAGAGGAAGCCGCATGGTCACCGTTGCAGTTTAGGTAGTGAGGGGACGGAGGTGGGCAATCCCCCTCATGGGCGTCCCTACCACAAGTGACACACTTTGCTGCATTTGGGCAATGTTCACGGGTATGGTTGTACCTGTGGCACTGAAAACAGCGCGTTGGGTTAGGTACATAAGGGCGGACGGAGATGACTTCATACCCTGCTTTGACCTTCGACGGGAGGTCAACTTTGTCGAACGTCAAAAACACAGTACGAGTCGGTGTCAGATAGTTATCGACCTTTTTCATGACCCTGTGGACGGCTGTCACACCCTGATCGGACATATACGATTGGATATCTTCATCAGACAAACGCGTCAAGGGATCTCGTGAAGACTACCCCCCGTGACGAGTTGAGTGTGCGGTGCGCTTCGACCTTAACTGGAAACGTGTGCAACAACGTAGTACGTATCAGTTTTTGGGCTTGGAAGGCACTTTCCACTTCCAGCAACAATGTGCCATTGCGCTGACGTGAACAAGTTTTAACAGGGCCAGCAATTGCATCTACACATTTCTGTACAACGAAAGGATTGACAGAATTGAACTCTTTTCCGTCGGTGCGAGACACAACAAGAAATTTCAGTAAATTAGGCAGAGTCTTCTTTTGCTGAGGCGAATCTATCTTCCGTTTCTGGGTCAACGTCACTGAAGAAGAGAAGGAAGTCATCGCGGAAGTGTCCCCCATGATTACCGGCGTGTCCGATGGCGCGCTCCTTCCTAGTGGGGGCCCTCTCCGAGGGCTTACCCGCCTTAGGTGATTGTTCACACCTCAGGTCACAGCTCCCGAGAACTGACGGAGGGACCAATCGGCACGTTCGGAAGGTACCAGCTCGGGTAATCACCCCTCCCTAGGCCTGGCCTTTACCAGGGTGTACGTACGTGCCTTACTTGTCTACCCGGGACGGGGAATTATGCGTTACCCCGTCACCTGCTACGCACGATAATGCGTGGGTCGGCCTTCAGACACACACAGGGAGGAAAGAAGAAGAGGATAGGAAATGAAGAGAAAGAAGGAAGAAGTGTCTCAAACGCCGAAGCGGAGACTAATGAGGAGAAGAAGGCTAGGAGAGTTCAAGGAGAGAAAGACAGAAACAAAGGTTAAGAAAGGAAGGAACGAAGGAAGAAAAACCACAACAAGAACCACCGTAGCTCACGAAATATGCCCGTCTCCGGGCGAAGGCATAAACCGGGAGGGAAAGTGAAGCAGCCTGGGGCAGAAGAAAGGCTGCTCCGGCTCGGGGCCCCATGCGCGCCACACACGTACCCACAAAAGAACTGTGGGCCCCCTGGGGGGAATACAGACGGAGCTGCAAACGAGGAATGGACCAAGGAGGGGTGTGATAGGAATAGTGGAAAGCGGTAGGTAATGGATAGGATGCGAACACGAACCGAGATCGGGTATCCCGACCTGGGCCGTCGTGGAGGGATAGGTAGTGCAGCGTCTGGAAAAAGGAGCTGGCGGTTCGGGTGGAAGGGCGAGGCCTGAACATGAGCAACATAAGAAGTTAGCAGGTGTTGTCTACGGAACCGCAGTGGGAGGACTCCAGCTTGTCACAGGGCTTGTGCGAAAAGCCCCTGTTGCCAAACGGACACCACTGCGTAAAATTGGGTCCAACGCCTGCAGTGCTGACGGCGCAGCCGAATCGCAGACTATGCAGCCATAGTCTAGGCGCGACTGAATGAGTGCCTTGTAAATTTGCAAGAGCGTTGGTCGTGAGGCTCCCCAAACAGTGTGACTGATACAACGTAGGATGTTGAGGTGTCGCCAGCACTTTCGTTTCAGCTGGCGAAGGTGTTGCACCCAGGTGAGACGGTTGTCAAACAGCATGCCTAGAAACGTGTGTGTTTCGACGACATGTAGCACGTCTCCAGCTAAATAAAGTTCGTGTTCCGGGTGTACTGACCGACGTCTGCAGAAATGCATTACCCAGCTTTTCGACGCAGAGAACTGAAGACCGTGGGCAAACGCCCACAACTGAGGCTGATCGGGTGGTAACTATCAGCCACCTGCGGATCTCCCCAGGCTTAATCACCGGAATGATCATGCTTTCCCGCCAGGAGGACGGAAAAACACCCTCCAGCCATATCCGATTAAGCAGGGCGTCCGCTGATAAGTGTCTGAGGAACTGACTCTGAATGCGATCGGGTCCAGGTGAGGTATTTGGGCATGAAGCAAGGGCACCTTCAAACTCCCACTCAGTGAATGGGCTCCCAGCGTCGCGTTCGAAAGTAAAGCAGATGGCTCTCTACTCGCTTTAAGGGCGCGAAAGTCTGCACCATAAGCAGCAGTCTCTGAGGTGCGTGGAAAATGATCTGCCAGGTGCTCAGCGACGGCGACAGGGTCAGTACAGAGCGTACCCTGAACGCTGAGAGACGGAATTCCCGTCGGTGAGCGGTGACCAAAGAGGCGTTGAACCTGCGACCACACCTTGGAAGGAGAAGCTCGGGAACCAATGGAGGCGACGTACTTCTTCGAGGAAGCTCTGGAGACGCTTGAAGGCTACGAGATGTTCGACACAAGGGTGGCGTCGGTGGCGCTGTAGCGCTCGACGACGTTCCTGGATGGCCTCAGCGATCTCTAGTGTCCACCAGGGCACCGATGTACGATGGAGCGAACCGGACGTGGTGGGGACAGTTATAGGCTACAGAAACGACGGCATCAACATCAGCCGGAAAGGGAGAGGATTTCACAGCAGCTGAGGAATAAGCTGGCCAGTAAGCCCTACGGAGGGAGCAGCGAGGCGGACGGTCAGCAGGCAAACACTGTGTGTGTGTGACACACACACACACACACACACACACAGAGACACACACACAGAGACACACACACAGAGACACACACACAGAGACACACACACAGACACACACACACAGAGACACACACACAGAGACACACACACAGACACACACACACAGAGACACACACACAGAGACACACACACAGACACACACACACAGACACACACACAGAGACACACACACAGACACACACACACAGACACACACACACAGACACACACACACAGACACACACACACAGACACACACACACAGACACACACACACAGACACACACACACAGACACACACAGACACACACACACACACACACACACACACACACACACACACACACACACACACACACACACACACACACACACACACACACAGAGAGAGAGACACACAGAGAGACAGAGAGATAGAAAAATGGTCGCTGCCACACAGGTCGTCATGGACCCTCCAGGTGAGATGTGGAAGAAGGCCAGGGCTGCAGACAGACAAGTCTATTGCGGAAGAAGTACTATGCGCTGTACTAAAGTTGGTAGGAGCACCGGTGTTTAAAAGACAGAGATTCTGCTCCGACAGGAGAGACTCAACATCCCTACCCCGGACCGAGGTCTGTGCGCCATTGCACAGAGTGTGGTGGGCGTTGAAATCCCCCAAAAGAAGAAAGGGTGGGGGAAGTTGGGCGACCAAGGCAGCGACGTCGACGGGAGAGACGGCATCTGCTGGAAGGTAGACAGAGCAGATGGTAGAATATTGTAATAACCGGAGCCGTACAGCGACTGCCTCGAGAGCTGTTTGCAGAGGCACAGCAGCACTGGGGACAGAAGTGTGGACAAACACAGACGCTGCCGGAAACTCTGTTGTATGTTTTCCGGTTCTTAAAACAGCCCCGATAGCCTCGGAGGGCTGGGGTCCTCTCGACGGGAAACCAAGTTTCCTGCAAGGCAAGACAGATAGTAGACAAGTGGCAGAATAATTGCAGCAGCTCAAGCAGATGCGGAAAAAACCGCCGCAAGTCATTGCTTTAACTTGTTTCTGGTATGCAATATTAAAATAAATTGCTCATGTTAATCAGTTTCAGCGAAGTTTATACTCTACAATTGATAAAGCTGTTCGAAACATCCAAGGACTTTTGGGATATCTCAAAACGTCCCGGGATTCTTGTACCTTTGAAGCTATTTCTGAGGCCAAAGTGCTAGCAGAAGATAATGAGGTCTCAACGGTATTCTCCGAAAAAAGAAGAAAATGGCCGATGAGCTTTTTGAGGATGGAGTAGCCAACATTCACAGAAAAAAATCAGGAATAATTGTCAGAGCTTAGTACCAGGTTTGTCGCACTTGAGAAAATTGGTGCAAAAATTAGTTTTCTGTGTGGTGTGCAAATTCGAGAAATGGAAGTGGAGGACTTTAAAGCCAAAGCAGCGGAACTGGCTGAAGATCTTATCTAGGAAAAACGAAGTTGAAAGTTTCAGACAACATGCGCTGGCAGTAGACAGAGCCTTTCAAGATTCTACTGCATCATCAACATTAAATTTAATTTATAAAAATATGTTGGTAGAGGGGTATCCCAACTTTACTACAGCGTTAGAATATATCTTACCATTACAGTTTGTTTCGTCTGGAGAAAGAAGTTTCAGCAAGCTGAACTAATTAAATACATTTGAGGAGCACGACTACTTAAATCTGAGTAATTGTATTAAATCCAAACTTGTTTCTCAGATTTTATATGTATTGTAGTCATCGTCAGTCAGTCATCGAAAGTGGTGGCAAACACATTAGAGGTTATATTGTCCGCACCTAAATAACATTTTGCTAAATGTCTTCGTTTTTACACACCATGCTTTAAATGTGAACTACTGTTGCTTGCTTGTCTGCCTGATTCTGTTCTCGTCTTCAGATGTAAATCAAATGGTTTGTTATTTTGACAAAAGTCTCAATATAGTTGGCAAAGGCTGTACTGCATGGGAATGTCCATGTCCAGAACTGCACAGCCTCTGCTTTGTTCTTAGCATAAGTGAAAGTACTTTCCAAGTTTAGGGACCAGTAACTTCAGCAGTTTGGTCCATTACATTAACAGACATTGATAATGCTTGTTTTGAAATACTACCAGGCACCGGCGATTTTATACGTTACCAGTGTGTCGTAAGCAGGATGTGACTACTGGTGGAACGTGGATCCTGACGTGCTGCATTTCTGCAGGTACTGTATATCCAGTCCAAGGACTCGGTCTTGTTTAATTGTTGAGTAGTACTGTAATCCTTTCACTAAAGTAAGTAAACCAGAAAGTGATCAGGACTGACAGCCACTGAGGTGCTCACCATTTGCATTTCATCTTCACCATGGATGCTTAAACTGTGGGTGATACCTTATTGGTTAGCAACCATAATTTGAAATGTAGAACATGATGGGAACGTAAATGTGGAGGGGTTCAGTGAAGCAATTTACTATTATCAGAAAATGTACTGCTCAGATTGCATCTTTCGTGGCGAACTTTGGGCGACTGTGTTGGTGTGCAAACAAAAAACGGAAACGACTGTGGCAGGACAGTCAGTCCATTTCCTCATTCTGTCCTACTGCTGTATTGAGGAATTTGGTACTCTGCCAACTGACCTCACCTATATTGCCCCTTTGTAGTGATGTGTGTTTTTTTCCCCACAGAATAGGTAGTTGTTCCTGCAATTTCTAGTTCGGTAACTACCAGTCCACTTCGGAACAAGTGATTTATTCGAGATAGTTGTTACATTTCTGTAATGAATCCACTGTACCTATTTGAAATTCTGTTAGTTTTTACCTGCATTAAGAAATATGCAAGATTTAGTACTTCAATGAATTGTGCCAAAATTGAATTTTTGTTACACTGTACTTCAAACAAGTAAGTATTCATATATCTTGTTCTACTTGTGAAGTAGTAAAGAAAGTACTGTAACATTATTTAATGCCCCCCTTTTGGTTTATTAGTAAAATTGATGTAGACCAAGTGGAAATATCCACAATACCTGAGTATAGTTAGTACTAAGCTACTGTGGCACTTTCTGAATATTTAATGCAATTTCTTTAAGCTGTAAAATACATGCTGAAATTTAAGACATTGCCATAGTCAGTGAAAGCAATATAGTTATACAGCATACCTTATAAATCGATACTTCAGGTTTTATGAAGGCATCATACTGATATTCAGTCATGTTTCAGGATGGTTTCATTTGATGTACCGTGCAGAAATTGCCCTTACCTTGTCATTACATACAAAGTACCTGTTAATGGGCTGCACTACCACAGTATGTTACCAGTGTGACTTTCCATTCATGGTATTTGTGTGTGTAAATCGTGCAAATTAATGTGGCAAATTTGTCAGGAAGCTTAGACTTTACCTCTAATATAAACTGTTTCCGACTGAAATCTAAATACATTAAGAACATATTTACTATTTATTGACCACTAACAAGCTAATGAATCAGCCAGCAGTTTTGTTATAGGGGAATATTTACCCATTACTAGTATTCTTGTGGTAGTACTAGTACTGGTACTTCAGATAAAAAATTAGAATCTTTCAGGTGAATGGCGGAAATGCTAGGTGCACAGGATTTTGAATGAACGTTGGCACCTGTGGGCGGAGAGCAGATGTGACGACCTCTGTATCTTAAGGGATTCTTATGTTATTCCTGGAAACATGTGGTAGGTATGAATTTCAACCACGCAGTATTTGATTTAGTGCATACATGCTGGCAAGTTTGGTGTCAATGGCCTTTTTTTGTACAGTGCTATTAGATACTTCATATTATTAATTGTTCAAACAATGCTTCTGGGTGCTATTGCAAAAAAAATGTTCAAATGTTTGTAAAGTCTATGGGACTTAACTACGGGGTCATCAGTCCCTAAACTTACAAACTACTTATGAACTACTTACGAACTAGGACGGCACAAATATCCATGCCCGAGGGGGGATTCGAACCCCCGACCGTAGTAGCCGTGCTGACCGTGACTGGAGCGCCTCAGTCACCTCGGCCACCGCGGCCGGCGTGCTATTGCATTTGATACTGGTAACTAGATATAAATATTTCGGTAATCCTACATCAATGTTCAGATCAGTTAACTTTCTCAGGTCAACACTAACTACCATTCAACGTAATGAATACCTTGGAATATACCACAGTCAGCAATTCAGTTTTTCAGTTCACGTTTAATGAAATATACATTAACCACATTTTGAAGGCATATTTAATCAGACCAGCAAAAGATACTGTTGAGCTCTCCATGTAAGATCAATTTAAAAGTTTTAGATCTTTTTAAACAGTTCACTTTTTCTATATGATTATTTTTCCATATGATGCATTTAACAAAAGGGGTAAAGCAGCAGGCAAGATTTTCCAACAGTAAAGCTTGCCACAAAAATAGTCAAGAACATACTAAAAGCTTTCTTCTTTCAGTCCTGGTTTATAGGCCTCCCACGTGTAATCGCCATGTAAAATAATGAGTAACTCATCATTCTTGGTACCTCAAGGGTGATGTGGAAAACCAACTGGTGTTAGTGTTTGGCGCTGTGGGCAGATTTTCTATGCTATCACTTATTACATTGTAAACTATGTAGATTTTCTTAGATTTAGGCAAATCAGTTTCAGGAACCACCAGCTTTTCTAATACCACAATCTGAGCTGTTTGAATACAGCACTGGCATTATGCCAATACCATCTTGAGAGAATGGTGCACCTTGACAATTTGGTTAATAATATCATTACTGCATTGCCCCACGTATGAATGGGATCGGTAGCTCATCTTTTGGCATTGCAACATTCAGCAATGACTGCTGTGCATTACGAACCTTGCCACAGCTGGGTGGTGTTAAGTGGGTAAGCCCTTGCTCTGTGCATGAATCCTGCTAATACGTCTGTCTACTCTTCGGACAGTTGGCGCTCTACCCCCCTGATTTTGCTTTACCAGCCTTCCCTTCTGTGTCTAGTCCCCGGGGTTAGGGCAAATCCTGCACACTTGGTGCAGAAACTTTTCCGCTGTAACATTATCAACATTAAAGATATTTTCATAGTCACATGAGATCAGGCTGCAAACTTATGAAAAAGTCTTATACTAGTCACTCCATTTTTCTTCCTGCTTGTGACAATTTAGTTTCATGAAACATAAGTACTTATCAGTCATCATATATGGCCCAGTGTGATTTTCTCCGAAGACTTCCTCCTGTAATATGGCATATGGTGGTGTTCCTTTCATCTAATGCATCCAAGAAAAGAATTTGGACACCAGGATTTTCACTGTGTTTTCAATGGGCATAATCTGGTGGGAGACGTCTGTCTACAGGTGTGATGTAAAGCCATATATCCCACACACCGATGTCCGCGTTTTCAGAAAAAAAATTTTAGAATAGAAAAAGTGTGCACTGTTACTCCATGTGAGGATGCACCTGCACCACTATAGCAATATGTGTGAGCTGTGTTCGTCATTGTTATTTGCCTGATTGGCCAGTTTGTAAAATGGGAAGGAAAATTCAGGAACTAAAAACTAAGTATCATTTTCTGAGGATAGACGAAGTCAACCTCTACCTCTGTAGCTTTTCCACATAATTTTTGCTAATATTGTGAGTTTTCCATCTCTCCTCCATAACCCAAACCAGTTGCTTTTTCCCTTCCGTTCATCACTTGTGTAAGGAAACCCCCTTCCTTAATAATGGGAAGTCCAGCTTCAATTACACAGTACTATTATTGGTTGAGTTACAAACTAAGTGTTCAGCGATCTGCACGAAGCACACAGATTCATCCTACTTGTCTAACAGTCACATCAGAAAGGACACTCCTATCCATAAAACCATGTATGTCATTTCAGACACACAACTGTCCCCCACTGCTCCAGTCCTTGTGGACCCCGTCGATGTATACGTCAGGCCTGAAATGGGGGAGTGGACCTGAGTGCCACATAACAGGCGCAGGCTACCCCAGACAAGCGAGGAGAGAATGAATTTGTTACAAGAACTAGTGAAGGCAATCCAACAGGCTTTTTTCCTTTCCCTTAAAACAACGGCATTGCGCTCGCAGTCGTTTGTAATGGATGCAATTCTCCATCGTTGGATCACATTGAAAGGTGCGTAGCGCACGTCGCTGGGTTCTAATAGCGTCGCTGTATGGAGAAGACGAAGTACGAGGTGTGGCACGTTCGGCAGCAGTGAGAATAACTGCTGAGGTACTGAACGTGACTATCACAGCTGGGAAAATGTGGGTCGTGGAAAACCGCCAATGAAGGTTACAGCCCCCAGTCAGCTTTCGAGATGTTCCAGGTGGTTGAACGCGAAGATGGGGATATGATGCTGTAGGCGGATAACACAAGGGAAACGGTCGCTCGAGTATGCAACAGAAAGGCCATACTTGGACAGGAAACTTGTGTAGTAGCGTAGTCCTTATCACTTTTTGCGCCTGGAAAGCACTAACCGCTTCCAGCAACCATGTTACATTGCGCTGCCGGAAACAGGTCTAAACAGGGCCAGCAATCGCAAAAACACCCTTCTGAATTACGAAAGGTGTTAACAGAAGAGATATCTTGACCGTGAGTTAGAGAAAATCGGAAATTTGGGAAGACCAGGCAAAGTTTTCTTATGCTGAGGGGAATCTTATTTGGGTCAGAGTCATAGTAAAAGAGAAGGAAGTCCTTGCAGAAGTGTCCCCCATGATTACCAACGTCGCCGATGGCGCGCTCCTTGTTAGTGGGTGGGTGTGATGTGTTACCCGCCTTAGGTGATTGTTCACACCTCAGGAGTTATTCTGTTCATCCTTCTCAGAAGGAATCCACTGTCCTTCGCAATCTCTGCGTCAGACCTTCCAAGCTGATACCTGTTTTTATTTTGCACGATGAATCTCCCTCACATAATGGTTGTGGAGTCTTACAATCTGTGGCTCACATCTTTGACTGTCCGCTCCTGTTGGTGCTCCATGCCAAATACGGATTTTCTAAGTAATGGTGGAGGTGAGATACTATGGTGTTTCCTTGTCTGTTATACCGTTGTGAAGTATTGAGATATTGCGTCTTTATATTTGTACTGGTGAGGACGCCATTCTTCCTATGCTTATCAGCCAGGATGAGTCTGGAGACTGAGTAGATAATCATTGAAGAGTCGACAGCATAACAAACAGTTCAATATTTTGAACCTGAAAGTTATGTTCCATGACTTTCTTATTCCTAGAGGCTGCAACAACGAACAATAGCTAAAGGTGCATTTAATTTAATGACTTAGGTAAATTTTGTCCTTATGGAGGCAGTAAGTGTATGGTCCATTTGTGGTGCAACCTGTTGACAGCTAAGGGTTCACATAGCCACCCCAGGTATGGGTGGTGCACTAAGCAGTTTCTTCCTGTCAGGCAGCGTCTTGCTGTCTGGTGGTGACCACTGAGGCATCTCTGAACGGACTCGTGCTAAAGTGCGTGATATCTTTGATGCATTTCGTGGTAACCCTCGCATTACTGTTCAAAGGAAAAAGGGGGCTGCTGTCGCAAATACCCAAGAATGAAAATATTTTATTGGAGAACCATGATGAAGGCTACAGCCTCCCCCAGAAATGCGACTATCGCAATGTTGATATGGTCTGCTGGATTTTGTCAAACACTGATCTCAGCAGGGGAGCTTGCTCCTTACCACTGTAAATACGTTGTCTCAACCGGTATGAGGAATGTGTGGAAAATATTCTTAAGAATAGTGGTCAAATTGATGTGGATGCCAGGAACTAACAATCAAAACTGAAGAACGAGGCAAGTGCCATGTGCCCAATCAAAGCGTTGCTGACAGGTCAAGTGACGAACTGCAGAGTGCGGTTTATTGTATTGATGGTCACCAAGCAGATATCTTTGAATTGCTGACCCAACATTGTGACCACGACTGGTTGCTATGGCAACAGCGTCGACCACTACTGCACTTTGCTTGTGAGTGTGGTGCCTGGAACTGTGTTAAATATCTCGTTTCAGAACGTTCGGATGCAATTGATCAGTGCTACGATGAGTACTATCCTATACATCAAGCAACACGGCACCACCTAAAGTTCCTTGTACTTATCATAAATAGTAATGCGGAGACTCTTGTGTTATCTGCTGCGTTGTTGATTGGTCTTACATACTGTGTTCCTTATTGGACGTATATCAGCTGAAGATACCTTGCAAACGTGTACATTGCTGTTGTATTATCGATGACAGGAGCCGCTTAATGAGTTGGACTACTTAGACAACATCTCATTACATGATGGCATTGTGTGATATGCCTTTCACCGAATGGCTCTGACCATAATTATCAGCCTTGAAACAAATGGGATGTGTTGCACTTTTTTCGCCTCCTGCAGCAAAATAGAGCATAGCCATGTCAATGACGGAGTTTCGTTATAAGCTGCTAAATATGCTGCTGCAAGGAGGAAGATATCCAAATAATGTTGGTCCTGACAGATCTGTACCACTTATGGTATGCCTTCTTCCTCTCATTATCAAGGATCCACTCCATCAGTTAACACACTATGAAGGTGTGTTACCTGAATCGTTTGCTGATCCTCTGCAAGCATGGTGCAAATGCATACTGCACATCTTGTAGCATTAATGCACGTGCCTGTATACACAGCTGGCGAGAGCATAGCTTTGAATCAAGAGGAGAAAGCGCGAAACTTTGAATTCATTAGAAGCTTGCTGGTTCATTTTCTCCAGTGTGGTTTTTATCCCAATGCGCTACAATGGGTCCGCGTCTGTGGGTGGTGCTGGCCGTCTGTTAGCTGCTACAGTGCGATGTCTGCTATCTGCTGAAATGAAGAGTTACTGGCTGATCAACGATTTGCACCCCTTATCTGGTTATACTTTTGTGGTTTTAGGGCGCACAACTGCTAAGATCATTAGCGCCCAGACAAGAACAGAGATTCGCTAGATCTAAAGAAATTGGTAACTGCCAGTCACAATATCAAGAGAAAGCTAAAAAACGATAAAAAAATTAAAAGGTTTAAATAGACACTAATAAATTGGCCAAGTTGATAAAACGTAAAACTCTAGCAGCTGCCCGTGTGCCATCAGCTAAAATTTCATCCAGAGTAGACGGAAAGCGAAGGGCTACACGGAGATGATTAAAATTAACACAAGACAGTAAATCGTGTCGCACCGTCAGCAATTCACCGCAGGAGCACAGCGGTGCAGGATCGGCGGTTAGCAAATGACGGTAGCTGAAACGGCAGTGACCGATCCGCAACCGGGCCAGGATGACCACCTCTCGCCGAGAGGGGCGTGAGGAGGTCCTCCAAGCGGTCGGGATCGGTTTTACAGTTCTCAATTTATTGTCGTACAGTGAGAACCACGCACTGTGCCAGGACGACACGATACTCCGGCGAAGAACCCGTTGAACAACGTCCGATGAGACGCAAAAGGTAGCCATGCGAGGCAAAAGAGCTGTGGACTTGGCTGCTATGTCGGCGGTCTCATTCCCGGGCACACCCACGTGGCCAGCGACCCACAGGAAAGAAACGTGACAGCTGTCATCTGCTAGCAACTGGAGGGAGCGTTGGATCCGATACACGAGAGGATCGGTCGAGAAAGGGTTCTTAAGACTCTTCAGGGCACTAAGGGAGTCCGAACATATGGCATAGAAAGGTTGGCGGTGGCGGCAGGTGTACCAAACCGCCTGGTGGAGGGCAAAAAGCTCAGCCGTGAAATTCGAGCACCGGTCAGGGAGCTTGTATTGGAAATGGTTGTCCCCGACGACATAGGCAGATCCGACACCGGCAGTGCTCTTGGAACCATCAGTGTAAATAAATATGGCAATATCGAAATGCGAACGGAGTTCGACAAGCCTCGAGCGGTATACCAAATCCGGAGTGCTCTCCTTGGGGAGCGAACTAAGTTCAAGGTGAGTGTGAACCTGGGCATGATGCCACAGCGGCAATGGGCTTTCGCTCAATCGAAAGGTAGAAGGAAGAGTAAAATCGAGCCACTGTAGCAGGCGGCGAAACCCAACTCCAAGTGGAAACAAGGCTATCGCAGACAACTGATATTGGCGATCGATTGAGTCGTCAAAAAATAATCGGTAAAATGGATGGTTGGGCATCGACCGCAGGCGGCATGCGTACCAACACAAGAATATGTCACGCCGAGTGGTCAAGGGTAATACAGCAACCTCGGCATACAGACTTTCAACAGGGCTGGTATAAAATGCACCGGTCGAGAGACGTAATGGTGGAGAGAGCTGAGACGGCGGAGAATCTACGGCCATGCAGAAAAGTATACAAGGCTTCCGTAGTCGAGCTTCGACTGAACAATGGCCTGGTAAAGGCGAAGCAGGACGGTACGATCCGCTCCCCATTACGTGCCACTGAGGACACGAAGAACATTAAGGGATCGGGCACAACGGGCAGCCAGGTAAGATACGTGTGTGGACCAGCAAAGTTTCCGATCCAACATTAGCCCCAAGAATTTTGTCGTCTCCACGGATGGCAGAGCAATGGGGCCGAGACGTAGGGATGGTGGAAGAAAATCCTTGTATCTCCAGAAGTTTATACACACCGTTTTCTCTGTGGAGAATCTGAAGCCGTTCGCAATGCTCCAGGAATATAGGCGGTCAAGACAGCGTTGAAGACAACGCTCCAAGAGACACGTCCGCTGGGTGCTGCAATAAATTGCGAAATCGTCTACAAAAAGGGATCCGGAAACGGCTGAAACGCAATCTACGATGGGATTGATTGCAATGGCAAAGAGCCACACTCAAGACGGAGCCCTGTGGTACCCCATTCTCCTGGCACAAGTTATCTGACAAAACAGAGCCCACCCATACCCGGAACTTGCGATCCGCCAAAAACGCTTAAATGAAAAGAGGAAGGCGGCCCCGAAGGCCCCATGTGTGCAATGTGCGGAGTATGCCCGCTCTCCAACAGGTATCGTATGCCTTCTCCAAGTCGAAGAACACTGCTACTGTTTGACGCTTCTTTAGAAAGTTGTTCATAATGAAGGTCGACAACGTAACGAGGTGATCAGCAGCAGAGCGGTGTCGACGAAAACTGCATTGGATATTAGTCAGGAGGCAGCGAGATTCGAGGAGCCAGACCAACCGAGCGTTAACCATGCGTTCCCTCACCTTTTTGCTGCATTTGGGCAATGTTCACGGGTATGGTTGTACCTGTGGCATTGGAAACAGCGCGTTGGGTTAGGTACATAAGGGCGGACGGATATGACTTCATACCCTGCTTTGACCTTCGATGGGAGGTCAACTCTGTCGAACGTCAAAAACACAGTACGAGTCAGTGTCAGCTGGTTATCGACCTTTTTCATCACCCTATGGACGGCTGTCAAACCCTGGTCGGACATATAGGTTTGTATGTCTTCGTCAGACAACCCGTCAAGGGATCTCGTGAAGACTACCCCCCCCCCCCCCGTCACGAGATGAGTGTGCGATGCGCTTCTACCTTGACAGGAAACATGTGTAACAATGTAGTCCGGATTAGTTTCTGAGCTTGGAAGGCACTGTCCACTTCCAGCAACAATGTGCCATTGCGCTGACGCGAACAGGTTTTAACAGGGCCAGCAATTGCATCAACAGCTTTCTGGATGCCGAAAGGATTTATAGAAGTGAAGTCTTTTCTGTCGGTGCGAGAGACAAGACATTTCGGTAGATTAGGCAGCGTCTTCTTTTGCTGAGGCGAATCTATCTTTCGTTTCTGGGTCAACGTCACAGAAGAAGAGAAGGAAGTCATCGCGCAAGTGTCCCCCGTGATTACCGGCGTCTCCGATGGCGCGCTCCTTCCTAGTGGGGGCCCTATCCGAGGGCTTACCCGCCTTAGGTGATTGTTCACACCTCAGGTCACACCTCCCGAGAACTGACGGAGGGACCAATCGGCATGTTCGGAAGGTACCAGCTCGGGTAATCACCCCTCCCTGGGCCTGGCCTTTACCAGGGGGTACGTACGTGCCCTACTTGTCTAACCGGGGCAGGGAATTACGCGTTACCCCGTCACCTGCTATGCATGATAATGCGTGGGTCGGCCTTCAGACACGCACAGGGAGGAAAGAAGAAGAATAGAGAAAATGAAGAGGAAGAAGGAAAGAAGTGTCTCAAACGCCGAGGCGGAGACTAATGAGGAGGAGAGGAAGGCTAGGAGAGTACAAGGAGAGAAAGACAGAAACAAAGGGTAAGAAAGGAAGGAAGGAACCAAGGAATAAGAGAAACGACAACAAGAAACCACCTTAACTCGAGAAAGACGCCCATCTCCGGGCGAAGGCATAAACCGGGAGGGGAAAGTGAAGCAGTCTGGGGCAGAAGAAAGGCTGCTCCGGCTCGGGGCCCCGTGCGCGCCACACACGTATCCACAAAATAACTGTGGGCCCCCTGGGCCAAGAGAAGTGAACACGTAGGAAGCAGCTAACACGGGCCTAAATAGAAAGGAACCGGCCTCCACGCCCAAACGGACAGCGCAGTCCGAGCACCAACCCACCACTGTAACGTTCCTCCACCGCATGCCCACTAGCCATCGCCGTCTCCGCCGACCGAGGGAAGGCGGGAAATGAGCTATCAACTAGCGCTGCCATTTTTAACAAGATGAGTCCCAGGCTCAGTATCGGCACCTGCAAATGGCACACATTTTAATTTAATTCGTACTGAACAACATGCCTAACAAACCGAAGTACAGCCTTGTACCCTCTCCAGTCCTGACAGGGTGAGGTGGTGCCGTCGTCAGTACAGTGCATTGAACTTATTTGGGGAGGGCGGTTCCAACTCGCCTTCTGACCAGTAAGGTTATGCTCTGGTTTATTATCCAAATGCACTCTTGGCAAATGGCAGGATGATTCCTCTAAGGACACAGTCTGTTCTCTCCTCCATCTTCAAGTCCAAAATTTCAGACCCATAGACAATGTGGTTGGGAGAGAAGGAGCACAAACTTTGACCTACCTTCCTCCGTTCTATCATAGGACACTGGAAGACCAGAGCCCACAGTTTAAAATAGCGAGCAAAAAGTAAACATTACGGCGTCAACGATGTATGGATGATACACACAATATGTTGTGTCACATGAAATATTACTTTCGTACATTAAAGCAGTGATTTGTACAAAATCATGTGAAAGGTAATGACCCGTTCACAATGCAATAAATCCCTCTTTCAGAAGTTGTCAATCCTCCCACTCCCTGTATGTATGTATATACTTGAAATTTGTAAATAGGCTAGGAAAAATTTCAAGGACTCAAAAATTTCAATATTCTTGAGTACGAAACAAGACAAAGTAAAATTTTCATGTCCAGCAAACAACAGCAGCAGCAGCTTATAAATGTTCCACAATAAATAGTGCTGTTCAAATCTATAATAGCCTACCACATAAAAATAATATCATACCCACTACTGCAGAACCATAAGGGCATTTTTATTAGACCATTGCTTTTATTCAGTAACAGTTTTTAGATCACATCAGATATAAAAGGCTTGAGCGAAGTCAGTGTAAATACTGCCAGTAGTGCAACAGCCTGGGCTCCTTACAGAGGCAGAGATTCTGTGCTATAACAACGCGCTTCCACATATCAGGGTCACACGAACTGTACCGGCCAAGTTCAAGTGGGAGCAACTTGAGCATCCGCCCTAGAGCCTGGACATGTTGCCCTGTGACTTCCGTCTGTTTGGTCCGGTAAAAACATTTCAAAGTAAACGGTTTTAACTTTGATGAGGATCTGGCCCTTCTGACGGCCACAAGGAATGTTCCACCTTGTTAAACAGAGAAATGTTTTTGTTCACGTCTCTTGTGATTACTTTTGAATAAAGACTTCCAGTACATCCACAGTATCTTTTCAAACTTTTTCAGTTTAACAACAATCACATAATATGCTCTGATTGACACCACGTTTTGGCCAAACTTTGCATGGGATATACTGTCATCGTTGACTATCACAAAACAAATATGAATCACAACTGCATGAACTCTAGCTTGCAGCTGATATTTACTATACAGGAAAAGTTCTCTGTACAGTAAATTAAAATCTCCCATGATGCAAGGTTCTGGCAGAAATGGGAATTTACAGTAATTTCATTCTTATGTTGGTTTTATTTTGAAGGTGGATAATGAAGGTCATCAGTCCCCTTGTTTCAATCTTAGAGAATGTGAGAGATAGTTACAATGTTTCACGAAACCATGTGTCAAAATTTACCAAGAAATAAAAGAAGCACATGAAAAACGAATAATAGGAGATATAGATTTGAAGAGGATACCAGGGTGTCTTTGCTGGGTGACAGCACAAATTTAAGTAGAGAATGTGGTCGCTGTCACCTGTTAAAATACTTACAATGTGAAGACACATGAAGAAACACATGTAGTTGTTTTAACTCTACATTCATGAAATTGTGTTTCACAATAACTGTATTACAAAACCAACAATTTAACTGGATATTCTTAGTTGTAAATGAAATACTGGAACCACAGAAATGAAAATTGATACATTATCAAAAGGTTCTATCTACTGAAATCTTAAAATGGTAAATTACAGCTTGTGTAAGTTATTTATTGTAAACTAACAGCAAGCTAATTTTAAAAAAAACTTTGCTTTGTGTTTTGGTTTTACAACAAAATAAAGGAATGTGAAACATTTATCACTGCATAAAATGAGCCAAGAAACTTTACCCTTTTTCTATCAAATATTATGCTGGTACAAAAGTGACTTTTGTTCATGCAATTTTACAATCTTTGTGTGCTGCCTATCCATCATACAACAATTCATAACTGTTTCATGGAAGAACAGGCAGGTAATAAACCAATTTATTAAATAGTTTTCACAGTTTAACATGTAACTGAAGTCTCCACGAAAGTAACATTTTATCATATTACATATACATACTAGTATATTAAAGTAATATTTTCCACAATTAATCTGCCTTGGGTCATTGTAAAACTGTTCTGTCTGTTCTTGACACATATAACACACTGGAATGAGTGATGGTCAGTAATTGTTTTGTTTAATGCAAAGTTCACAGGACGGTGATTTATCCTTGACATAATAGGATGTGCCATTTTTCTCTTAGTGTCCTTGATTCTCCAGGTTTTTTGGTCAAACTGATTCCAGTGTAAAGACTCTTGTGGGTGGTCGCCTCCTTTGTGACACCAAGCCCTAAACTCTTCTGGTGATACACACATGAGAACCATTTTGCACAAATTCACAATGTCACTTAGCAGCTACTGGAATGTTGTTCTCTTAGACCTGACATTTAGTTCTCACTGGCTCATCAAACACCAGGGACTTCCAGGCTTGGGACTCAAATGTATTACTACCATTATACACTGTAGAAATTTTGAGCTGGATGTTTTACAAGTAAGGGAAAAGTAGTCAACCAAAAACTCTTCCAGATACCATTATGTGCCACAAGTAAGTACTACATTAGAGTTTGCTGGAGTATTTCGTCTAATTTGGGACAATCTAAACTGTTATTGATACTGTGGTATCCAGTCTCTGGTCCTCAAGATTCTTAAGGAAGCTGCAGCAGGCAATATTGGGAAGAAGCCTGCTAATTCTGACAGGCTCAACACACTTGTCGAAGGATGTTTTATCATGAGCAGCTGATGTTTCTTCTGAACGAACAGCAGATGGTGATACTTCAGAACACTTGTCAAGCTGGCAGTTCCTCATTTTCATGCTAGCAGATGAGCCGAGTAATCACACAAATCAATAACTGTCCTGGAATACTCCATGAAACACATGGTTATCAGTGTGGACATCCCTGCAGCTTCTGAAGTCTTCATGCCATCTACATAAGCACATCCTTGGGTAGGCAGTACATAGGTAGCTGTGATTTTCAATACACTCAAATGTGATGTTTTGACTTCCGCCTTCAAACATGTGGCACCAGCAAAATTCCTTTTTGATCCTTGGGTATGACCAGTCTGGTCCACAATGGCACCAATTTTTACACACCCGACTCCTCTGTCATTCATTTGTTGAACAGCTATTACGATGTCTTCTGTACTGTCTCAGCCTTCTTTGCACCATCACTGAAGCAATGATCTTCATAACGAAATTAACAGGTACCTTTTTTACTGTGTGGTTTACATCCTGCTTGTGAAGGTGTTTCCAGATGTAGAAGTCTCTCCTAGTGTAATTCACTTCAGACAGATTTCCATCTGTACTTCTGCTTTTGCTCCGAAACTGAGCTTGTGACTGTATAATGGTAGGAACACTGCCAGGAAAAAAATGGACATGCCTTTCTTGACAGGCAATCAGGATGAAATCAGAATGAAAATGAAAGACACCCTCGGGCCTCGCAACCTAATACCGTCGGGGTCGAAGAAACAAGAGTTGGCCTAGATAGGCCTACAGAGAAAAGGACAGGAGCACAGGAGCAAGTAATTGCAGATAAGAGCTTACTAGAAGAAAGCCTGGTTCAATCAAAGATGTATTAAGTATTACATTCATTCATTATTACATTTCACAATTCATGTGATAAGCAGAACTTTGAAATCCAACAGAAGTTCATTCAGGAGCAATACATTTGTGTGATGACGTTCACAAAATCAACATTTCACACAGCAGAGATTACATATACACACACACCTGAGACTAATTACTGGATACTTATATGAACCCCACATATTAAACACATTCAACTAATCCCTATGGATAAGAAATATCCGAGAGCATATATAATTGCAAGCCAAGTAATCAGTTCACTAGAAACAGCCTTAATTTTCAAATATAGTTTTTCAAGGTACATAGTTCTCTTTACATCTTTAAACAAGAGACAGTTTTCAACATTGCAGCTATAACAGTATTACAGTGACATTTTTTTTTTTTTACAGTTTTAGGACCCCATACAAATTTGCAATTTACAAAAATCAAATAAATACATTGATAAAGAGCACCGCATTCTTATGCAAGAAAGACATTCAGTACATTACACATATTTAATTTGATTGTTTAAGTGTACTTTAAGTATTGGAATAGAAATGTTTGCAAGCAATGTGTATTAAGTATGGTTATGTTAACAGACACTCATTGAGAATGAAGGAGGAATCGGAACTGATCCCATTTACGTAATTTCTATGGACACCTGCCAATGTAAGTCAAAATAATACAATGAAGTTCACTGTCAAATTTTATACAGCTTATAATTAGAAATATGAAATAAGTAAAAATGTCTTTCTTTTAGAGGTGATAAGATGCAAACTTTTTTGGGTAACAATGGATAAATGCAAAGAATGAAACTAACCTCACATAACTGAATTAGTATGGTAACCGGAGTGCTAAATGCTAGCTCATATCCCCTAAATCATAAAAGTTACAAGGTTTTATTTTTAACAAACCTGTCTTCATATAACTATGCTGAGGAATCAGTGACTCATGTCTACACAATGAAAATGAATAATCTTGTTTACAGGTTATGCTTTGAGTGAGCTAAGTCATATTTATGTACAAAATAATCATACATTCTGTATTGGACAGTATATGAATTCACATAGAAACCTGTGTATTTTTATGGATCAGAAACATTGGAACAATTTTAATGATTTATTATACAAACTAGACTAAATGTAGATGATCCAATATTGAATTTTTTTAAATTTAAAAACCTGGACAAACATCTTGTTTATCAGTAATCAGTATAACAGCTTTTGCAACCAATGTTGCTAGTATTAAACCTTCAATACCATCTTTTAGAATATGGAATTAAAAAATGAAAATCAAACAGGCTTTACCCTGTAAATCTAATACAGTCTGGTTCAAAAACAAGAGCTCGCCAAGTTAGCTCTCAGGTTATGTCTGGCTTTGCTTATTACTTGCTTTACTGCTTTCATCTAAGAGCTTGCCATTGGCAAGACAATGCTTTATTGGCAAGACAATGCTTTATTGGTAACTGCCTAATAAAGCAAACTATGTTTAGGATGAATAATTCTTTACACTTGACAATGTCAGTGGTAAGCAGTACATTGCACATGTACATATTTATTGAAAACCGTATATCAAAAATCATCTTTATCGCATTACTAGGGACAAAATAGTTTTTCCAACATTCACTGTTCCAGTAAGATGGAATGGCCTCTCTGCTATAACAGTGAGAAAAGTATTTTCCAAGGTAGTTTTTCATGGAGAATTCGAGTAATTCATATCTGTGTAATGTGTTACACCCTCTTAAAATCCCTAGTAGGTATGGTATAAATTGTAATGACTATTCGAAACTGACATGTTCTATATTGTATGTACAGACAGATAATGTGCTGAATTGTAAGTAACAGGATCTATAAAAAACTAACTTGATGATAGAAAGAGTATGAGGACTACACAGAATGGACACGTGTAACTTCAAATAATGCAATGACGTTTATCACATTCTGTAGAGCTTACACATGAATATGTACAAATTTCAATAGCTATATGTGTTGAAAAAATATAGCTGAGGAATACTTAACAGTAGTAGGGCCTACATTGTAATACAAATATGTACAGTATTCAAGCAGAGACATTAATTCTTTACCAAGATCTCAAACCTTTTAGGACCTTCTTTGCTACCTTCAACAGGCCAGATGGTTACACTGTTTTGAAATTTGGTTTCACAATAGCAGTTTGAGATCTTGACAAAGCGTTATTATCTTAACATTTAGTCAATCAAGTATCATGTCACAACTCTCCTTGTATTCTATGCCATTTTCAATATATTAACAAGCAATGAAGCACATTTCTCAATGTATTATACATTTGTCTTATTTAGCCTAAATGTTTAGTAATATTCAGTTTTAAGCCAAATTATTATGACAACATAGAAGGAAGGGTAAAAAAAATCACACCCTTGCAAAAGGAAACAGTATTCATGAAAATACATTATCTTACTTGTTCATATCACTGAATGATAACTGCAGCACTATATGCTAGTTTACATCTCAGAGGGATAGGTCACAAAAATTTGTTTTGTAACTAGAGTCAATAGAGAAAGGTTTAACTTATCAATAGTACAGATTTTACAAACCATGAATGTAATGTAATAAATTATGTAGTTGTGCCTCAAAGTAAGTGAGGAGCTGTAAATATGGAATGCAGGTACATCGTTTTATACAGTAGGCCTATACAAACAGTAACTGCATGAACACTTATCAGCAGATTTTTTTAAGTGTGAAGAAAATTACATTACATTTGATCATAACGTTTACCAAGTAAACTTTCATTTAAATTTAAAAACAATATCCGCAATATAGAATCAATTTGACGATTTGGAACCATGTAACAGATTAACAATATAACAGTAACAATATGCACAAACTGTGCTATCACAAAAGTAACTGTCCCACATGTGGTGGTATGATAATATACTAGTTTACTACAACCTTAAACACTGATTATACACTTAAAATAATGAAATTGTATTGTGGTATGAACACACACAGGCAGGAACCACTGATTCTAAAGTAGTTGCTGGCTACATATAAATCTCAAAACATTCAATCTTCTATTATAGACAGAAAATTGTTCTCAAACTACCTGAAAGTAACAGCATTACAATTACATGTTTTTTACAGGCTAGAGAACCCTCACACTAATGGTACCAGCTCAAAAACCTATTCAATGTATTTCACAACTATTAACTTTCTCTATGAAATAGATATTAAAAATTTAGCCATTTACAATAATTCCAGGGTTTTACTGGGCAATATACTCCAGAAATATAATAAGAATCTGTGTACAATCAGTTATGCTTCCTTAATTGTGATTAATACATTGATCTTGAATGTTTACTGTAAGTGTATACCTATTGAGTATATAGAGCAGTGGCGGATTAAGGGTTGGATGGGTGACAGACTACCGGGCCTCACCTTGGGGAGGGGGGGTCTCAAAATACACTCATTAAAATAAGTTTTTAGGTGACACCCTTGGCCTCTCATATCTCAGAAAGTAACTTTACAGTAATACATTTATTTCCAATTTGAGAGGGGCCTCATTTTGTTTTACCACTGGCCTGAGCCTCTGACAGCCTTAGTCTGGCTCTGATATGGAGAGCATTTTGTAATTTGTAACTGCCATCACTATTGAACTGCAGTATTTAAAATCAAGTTTGTTGCCCCTAGAATGCCATAGTTACGCAACATTCATGAAGGTTTGACTAGGAGGAAAGTTTAAAGTTAATATCATTAAGCCCTGATGGGGTTCAGAGATTTTAGAGCTTGTGTATGCGAGATCAAACTTTTTTTAACATACTATACTGTCAGTATGTTAATTCATATAGAATTCACTTGGTCAACTTCTTACCTACAAATTGTATCACCAACAAGTTCTTGGAGAAATTATCATTGTTCTAACAACTTACCGAGTATTTATTAGTACAGACTAAGCTTTTTGGAGAGAATCCTACCTGTTTTTTTATTATCATAAGGAGTGTCTCATAAGATGTGTGTAGTCGTTATTGCTGCTCTATAATACTGATGGAAGTAAACCCAAACCTGAAACAGTTTCACTGATTCCAGAATATCTCTTGGAAGAAAATTTATACAATTTTTTTTATTTTAGTTACACAGATTTGGTACTGTTTTAAAATTCACTCTTAAAACTCAGTATCATTGTGGGACACTAAGGTTGTTATCTTCCAAGTCACCTGTGATGCACAAAAACCACACTTTTGAGCCCACATCAGAACCTTGCCAACCAACAAATATAATGTTAAGAAATCTTCTGTGAAGGTTTGGTATTGCATGACATTCTTCTGAACAGTTAATTTTGTCACACCTTTTCTAGCGTAACTGCATTATGTATATTATGTATTTAGATTTAAAGCACTATTTACTTCCACAAATTTGAATACTCATTTACTCTATACCTGTACAATGTGGGGTGTGAGGGTGTTTAACTTCTGGAGCTCCATTCAGGACAACTTCACTGATTTTGTGACTAAAGACGTAACTGAGGATTATCTCTGTAGACTAGATACCCTTCTGTCACCATTTTATACAGCTCTACACTGGAAGCCAACTGAGTAATGGTGAAACTCTAAACCTCACAGCCAATTCATGGGTGCCTATCAAGCAAATGGAGGAATGGCATAATGACTAAATGATGTACTTCAGAGCCATCTTCTATTTGGTGCAGATTTTGTTGCAAAATAGAAGACAGCAATCCAAGTGTACCAGTAGGAGATGACTCTTCTTACAAGCTTATCAGCATGATATGGTAATGTTGCCACAAACCACCAAACTATCTTCAGAGTAAACAGACTAGACTGTTTTATACTGTGGTATAGGGTGTGGTATGTATATTCAAGGCACCAACTTCATTAGTGAAATATTCACAAAGTCACAGATTTTTCAAAATTTAGCTTTTTACAGCTAAAGTGTTAGTTCCATTAAACACTTTCAGTAGAAAAGGTGGTTAACATTTCCAAATATTACTTAATAAAAATTTCTTATAGGAAGTGCGATAAGAGCAAAAAAGTTCATGGTATGGTTCAAGTAACTACCTGTGTAATAATCCAAATACTTTGAAAATAAGTCTTAGGTCTATCTCAAAAATATATGAATCCTTGTCTAGTTTCCTATCAGTCACAAAAAGCCAGCTATTAAAAATCCTATTTTCAGAAACCAGTGGTTCTCACTGGCATTGATTTATCATTTGAGACAGAGGTTCATCTACCAGTGATGATTGTCCTCTTTTGAGGACTTACATTCAGTTTATTAAACAACCACCTCAGACATGTAGGCCTACTCACATGAAAGACCTAAGTCCATGAAAGTGTTTTCAGCCTGAACCTTTTTCTTGTTAACTTTTTACCCATTTACTGAAGCCAATACACTTTGCTACTAGTCACTTATTTTTAATTTTTATAAAAGGAAAATCATTTTAAGTCAGAAGTGCAGAAAGTTAATTCTGATGGACCATTCCTGTAACATTTGAGCCAATGTCTGAACTTAAAAGATAAGAATCTTTTCATCAACTTTTACGATATGTCATCCCTGAAATCTCAAATTATCCCCCCCCCTTCCTTTTTCTTTTTCCTTTTCTTCTGTGGATTTATTATGTTTTGCTGCTCTATTTTGTTGCCATACAGAAACCTACAGGCCTCTATAGCCTACAATTTCTTTCACATACATGGAGCCTAGTCCTGACAGCAAGTCACAGAAACCTAAGTTCTGTTAAAATAACGTTTGCAATAATGTTTTTCACGTGGCATTTATTTTCAGTAGCGTGGATTTATGACAAGCTAAACCATAATTGTAATAGCATTGCAATCCAACTTACACCAAATAGGCTATCAACACAGCCGTGTTGTGTGCAATAACTTTTTCCACTATCTGGGATCTGTTTCAGCATCACTATTCCTTCATGTAGCTTTAATTGAGAGACCTTTTCTATCAGCATTGCAGATTTTTTAACATTTCAAATAGAACACTCAGTTGACAGTACAGTCAATGGACGACTATATTATACATATGGGGAGTGAAGTTTCAACACCAACAGCTAACTGAAGACTTGAGCTAACCCAGCCCGTAAACAATTTACACTGTTCTTCATTCTTCTGATGAAGTTGTCCCTAGCGACAACGAAACCTAGGTTAAGTACCTTAAAACTACGCAACCGGTTGGATGATATGTAGAATTGTTAAAAATAACTGAGGAAATTTCAATACATCACAGGAACTTTAATCACCAGTACAATCACCACCACTGGACAAAAGACCTACTCAAGCCAGATACCACTGCAACTAATAGCATTTATCACTGACGAGAATAGGATGCAACTAGAATAGGTCACCAACCATCACACCATAGAAGGTGATATGTAACAAGACCTATAGCAATGTTTGAACACTGTTACCACCCACTTTAAATGTTTTTGATACACCAATGAAAACAGGTCACGAGATATCTGAGTACACAATTATCTTACTAGTATCAAAAGTAAATAGTATGAAATAGCTTATCAGCTGGTAGGGACATTAAGTTTTTAGTGAATTTTTCTGTCAATGGCAGAGTGACTGGAGATAAACTCAGTATGCATTATTCTAATAGACAACAACATTTGAAAAAAACACTAATAACAGCTACATAAATGTCAAGAACATTATCTCATGTTTTGAAGTTGTTACAATAAATTTATATTCATTGTTACTTCTCATATTTCAGTAATTTGAAACATTTATGAAGGTATTAAATATTAAAAGATGGAGACATTCAAGTGTGCTGTACAGAATAGAAAATATTCAGATTCAGAAAACTGTTTATAAACTTATTAATTTCATAGTTTTAACAACTAACAGTGCAGGGCTCTTTAGAATTTTACATAAAGGCCACCAAAGAAGGTTATAGGAGCACAGTTTTAACTGCATTTTGAAGCCATTACTATGGCCATCAGCACAACGACTTCTTGTTGAAAGTCATTGGCAAGGTAACATTTGCACAATTTGAATTAGTTTAATAAGACACTTAATCTTACCTCATTAATTTGAAATTATGTAGAGCAACATAACATATGTTATTTAAAATTCTAAGAGCCTTTTAGACAATATTTTTGTATTTACGAATTTAGCCAACTGTGTGTGTGTGTGTGTGTGTGTGTGTGTGTGTGTGTGTGTGTAAGGAAAGTCATGCTTGGTGTGTGACCATGATGGGCAACTACATAAAGTCAGTGACCAATTTATGCAACAAAACCTCCCACACCTTTAAGTCCTTTAGATGTATCAATACAAAACCTCTTTCTACTTTTAATTACGACTTATCACAGGTAGACTGGTACAGTGGCGTCTCATCCAGTAAACCTTGGATGACAGAAGGTATTAAAACTTCTTGCAGGACAAAGAGGTATTTACATGTCTCACTCCGAGCATCAAATAATCCCCTTGGAAGACATTATAAACTTTACTGTAAGATCTTAGAAAGAGTGAAATCCAAAACTGTTTCGGATGTTATAAAGGGAGTGTGGCGAGACTAGTAGTACTTAATACCATAGAAATTAATCATAATGACAAGGTTATCGATAATCCATTAACAATACGTAATATGTTATTCTTCAGTTTCTCCCGGCGTATTTGATAATCAAAATATCCACGGTTGTACTGCCGGTCTATAGTGTCCAACGGGCACAATATTTCGGCGATCATACATGTCGCCATCATCAGGTGAACTGACGGACTGAGCTCCTGGAAACGCGCCGGCACGGAGATCCGCACGCTACGGCTGCTCGAAGGGAACTGGGTTCTAGCCCGGTAGCGGGCCATTTAAATGCCCTCGGCCCGCGGAGCGACCCCTCCGCGGTCCGCGCCCCTTCGCCGCGGCCGCGCAGTGGAACCGATTGCGCCGGCGTCTGAGATGACGTCGGTGTGAGGGCTCTGTCCGCCGTGGTCGTCACTTCGTTACGTTTGCTAGATTTACTCTTAATTAACCCAATCGCTGGTTCCCAAGCTTTGCTGAGATTATAGCCCCAGTCACGGTTTATCAGGTCGTCACTTGTGCGAATTTCAATGGCCTCTCTAACGACGCAGTCCCAGTATCTCGACGTCTGTACCAGAATCCTAGTGCCTTCATACTCCATTGCATGATTCTCCGACAAACGATGTTCAGCGACCACCGACTTGGTCGGATACAGCAATCGTGTGTGCCTCTGGTGTTCAACGCAAGGATCCTCGACGGTACGCATCGTCTGTCCAATATATGACTTTCCACACTGACACGGAATCTGGTACACGCTGGCCTTCCTCAAACCGAGATCATCTTTGGCGCTCCCCACCAGTGCACGAATTTTATTCGGCGGACGAAAAAAGTTCCAACCTGGTGTTTTTTCAAAATGCGGGCGATCTTCCCCGAGAGTGCGCCGGTATATGGAACGAACGCAGTGCCCACATCCTCCCTCGTATTTTCATCCGTTTCCACGGTTGTGATGTACTGGTTGGGCGGAGAGCCCGCTGAATCTGCCACTTTGAGTACCCATCTTTTTCGAAATACAGTTCTCAAGTGTTCCAGTTCCTGGGGTAGACTCTCTGCGTCGGAGATATTGCGCGCCCTATGTACTAGAGTTTTGAGTACCCCATTCCTCTGTGAAGGGTAGTGACAACTGTCTGCGTGTGAATACAGATCAGTGTGCGTTGTCTTCTGATATACACTATGACCGAGGCTGCCATCAGCTCTTCTCTTAACCAAGACGTCAAGGAACGGCGATTTACCCTCCGTTTCAGTCTCTGTAGTTAATTTGATATTGGGGTGTATGGAGTTCTGATATGTAAGGAAGTCAAGGAGTTTATCCATACCATGTGGCCAGATGACGAAAGTGTCGTCCACGTAACGGAAAAAGCAAGTAGGTTTCCATTCAGATGATGCCAGGGCTTCCTCCTCGAAATTCTCCATGTACAAATTTGCGACCACAGGGGAGAGTGGGCTATCCATGGCAACTCCGTTTGTTCGTAGTATTCGCCATTGGAAAGAAAATACGTCTAGGTCAAGACATGCCTAAAAAGTTCGGTGGTCTTCTCGTCAAACTTCTGGCCAATCAAATCTAGTGACACTAAGGGGCACCCTCAAACAAGGAAACGACGTCAAAACTCACCATGATATCTGACTCATCCAGCCTGAAGCTGTTAAGACGTTTAATAAAAAACCACGGAATTACGGATGTGGTGAGGGCATTTACCCACATAAGGACTAATATTCCCGTCAAGTATTTGGCCAACAAATATGTGGGTGCTCTGATGTTACTGACAATGGGACGTAACAGCACCCCATCTTTGTGAACGTTAGAGAGTCCATAAAGTCTTGGCGGTACCGGACCTTGAGGTAGCAGTTTCTTGGCGACACCCTCCAGTAAATATGCATCCTTGAGAAGCGCCCTCGTCTTGTTTTCCACCTTCTTTGTCGGGTCAACACTGATCTTCCGGTAAGAATCGTCATTTAGCAGGCCCTGCATCTTTTCAGTGTAGTCCTTATGGGAGACAACAACCGTGGCTTTGCCTTTGTCAGCCGGTAAGACAATTTCAGGACGCTCCCTCAGGTCACGAATAGCCGCCCTCTCTTTGCTAGTGATGTTGGACTTCATGGGCTTGGATTTCGTCAACACATGGTAAGTTTCACGACGTATTTCCTCAGCTGATTCAGGTGGAAGTCGAGCTGCAACCTGTTCAACAGCAAGTTCACACCGGTCGCAGAAATTATTAGTGCTGTTGAACAGGTTGCAGCTCTACTTCCACCCTACCTCGACGTATTTTCTTTTGAATGGCGAATACTACGAACAAACGGAGGGAGTCGCCATGGGTAGCCCACCTCCCCTGTGGTCGCAAATTTGTACATGGAGAATTTCGAGGGGGAAGGTCTGCCATCATCTGAATGGAAACCTACTTGCTTTTTCTGTTATGTGGACGACACTTTCGTCATCTGGCCACATGGTATGGATAAACTCCTTGACTTCCTTACATATCAGAACTCTATACACCCCAACATCAAATTCACTACGGAGACTGAAACGGAGGGTAAATTGCCGTTCCTTGACGTCTTGGTTAAGAGAAGAGCTGATGGCAGCCTCGGTCATAGTGTATATCAGAAGACAACGCACACTGATCTGTATTCACACGCAGACAGTTGTCACTACCCTTCACAGAGGAATGGGGTACTCAAAACTCTAGTACATAGGGCGCGCAATATCTCCGACGCAGAGAGTCTACCCCATGAACTGGAACACTTGAGAACTGTATTTCGAAAAAGATGGGTACTCAGAGTGGCAGATTCAGCGGGCTCTCCGCCCAACCAGTACATCACAACCGTGGAAACGGATGAAAATACGAGGGAGGATGTGGGCACTGCGTTCGTTCCATATACCGGCGCACTCTCGGGGAAGATCGCCCGCATTTTGAGAAAACACCAGGTTGGAACTTTTTTCGTCCGCCGAATAAAATTCGTGCACTGGTGGGGAGCGCCAAAGATGATCTCGGTTTGAGGAAGGCCAGCGTGTACCAGATTCCGTGTCTGTGTGGAAAGTCATATATTGGACAGACGATGCGTACCGTCGAGGATCCTTGCGTTGAACACCAGAGGCACACACGATTGCTGTATCCGACCAAGTCGGTGGTCGCTGAACATCGTTTGTCGGAGAATCATGCAATGGAGTATGAAGGCACTAGGATTCTGGTACAGACGTCGAGATACTGGGACTGCGTCGTTAGAGAGGCCATTGAAATTCGGACAAGTGACGACCTGATAAACCGTGACTGGGGCTATAATCTTAGCAAAGCTTGGGAACCAGCGATTGGGTTAATTAAGAGTAAAGCTAGTAAACGTAACGAAGTGACGACCACGGCGGACAGAGCCCTCACACCGACGTCATCTCAGACGCCGGCGCAATTGGTTCCACTGCGCGGCCGCGGCGAAGGGGCGCGGACCGCGGAGGGGTCGCTCCGCGGGCCGAGGGTAATTAAATGGCCCGCTACCGGGCTAGAATCCAGTCCCCTTCGAGCAGCCGTAGCGTGCTGATCTCCGAGCCGGCGCGTTTCCAGGAGCTCAGTCCGTCAGTTCACTTGATTTTTTTTTTTTTTTTTTTTTTTTTGTGGTTTTAGGGCGCACAACTGCTGTGGTCATTAGCGCCCAACACTGCCCAAAGTAAAAAAGAACCAGGGTTAGAAATTAAATGGCTTTCGCCATATTTGCACGATGTATAAAAAGTAAAACTCTGTTAACCGATTGCGGGTCATCAGCTAAAATGGCAGACAATTCAAATGGGAAACACAGATCATGACGGAGATGGTTAAAAAATGGACATTGCACTAAAAGATGGTTCACAGTAAAAGGTGCATCACAGTGCTCACATAAGGGAGCAGGACCACCACGTAATAAATGCTGGTGGCTAAAACGGCAGTGGCCAATACGAAGCCGGGCTAGAACAATCTCCTCTCGGCGGGAGGGTCGAGATGACGTTGACCAGATATCAGGCACAGGTTTAATGGCTCGCAATTTGTTCCCTGACAGGGATGACCAATGTAGATACCAACGGGAGATAATACGCTGGGAGATACCAGCGCGAAGGTCATCAGAGCTGGTGGAAAAGGTAGATAGCCGAGGAAGGAGAACTGCTTCCTTGGCAGCCATATCCGCAGCCTCATTCCCCAACACTCCCACATGGCCAGGGACCCACAGAAACGTCACCGTAGTTCCGCTCGTTGAAAGAGAAGTAAGGCAATTGCGGATGCTTTGTACCAGGGGATGGGCCGGATATAGGATGCGAAGGCTCAACAAAGCACTCATTGAGTCCGAGCAAATGACAGTCTTACTGAGCGAGTGGTGCCGGACGTATTGTGTGGCTTGGTATAATGCATACAGCTCAGCTGTAAAAATGGAACTCCACTCAGGAAGACGATATTTAAAAGAGACGTTGCCAAGTACAAAAGCACACCCAATACCCTGGTCTGTCTTTGAGCCATCAGTGTAAATGAACAAAGTGTCATCAAATTTAAACCGGAGTGCGTGAAATTCTCTCTGGTAGACGAAACGAGGTGTAGAGTCCTTTGGAAGAGAATGAAGATCAAAGTTAACACGGACTTCGGGGCTTCGCCACGGTGGAGAGGTGCTCTCTCCAGTCGAGAAGATAGCAGGCATTGTAACGCCAAGCTGGCCGAGTAGCGAACGCAAGCGTACTCCCGGTGGTAGCAGAGCAGACGGGCGCAGAGTGAAGAGACTGTCAAGTGAGTCGTTAAAAAAACTGCGTACGTCGGGTGTCCTCGCATGGACGACAAACGACTAGCGTAACGGCTAAGCAGGAGTTCCCGACGGTAAGAAAGGGGTAGTTCGGCGGCCTCGGCATAGAGGCTCTCAACGGGGCTAGTATAAAACGCTCCTGTCGCCAGACGGAGACCGTGGTGGTGGATTGTATTAAGGCGGCGCAGTATGGACGGTCGAGCCGAAGAATAAACGATGCTACCATAGTCCAGTTTGGACCGAACTATGGTGCGATACAGATGGAGGAGAGTAGACCTGTCAGCTCCCCACGAGGTGCCACTTAACACCCGCAGCACATTGAGAGAGCGGGTACAGCGAGCTGCCAAACGGGATATGTGGGGAGACCAACTTAACTTCCTGTCGAGAACAAGTCCCAAGAACGTCGTGGTATCCACAAATGGAAGTACTATGGGGCCCAGTCGAAGGGATGGGGGAAGGAACTCCTTCCGCCGCCAGAAGTTCATGCAGACTGTCTTGTCGGCTGAGAATCGAAAGCCAGTGTCCATACTCCACGCGTGGAGATTGTCTAGGCACCGCTGGAGGCGCCGCTCCAGGAGACCCGTTTGCTCAGTGCTGCTGTAGATCGCGAAGTCGTCAACAAATAGGGACGCCGACACTCCCAGTGGAAGGTGATCGGCTATAGAATTGATTGCCACTGCAAATAAAACAACGCTCAGGACCGAGCCCTGGGGGACTCCGTTCTCCTGATTAAAAGTGCTCGATAAAACCGAACCAACACGCACTTTAAAAACACGGTCTGTTAAAAATTCGCGGATAAAAATTGGCAGGCGACCCCGAAAACCCCATGTATGCAGAGTGCGGAGGATGCCCATCCTCCAGCAGGTGTCGTATGCCTTTTCCAGATCAAAGAACACCGCTACTGTCTGGCGCTTCCGTAAAAAGTTATTCATTACTGAGGTAGATAGGGCAACAAGATGATCCACCGCAGAACGGTGCTTGCGAAACCCACATTGGACATTAGACAGGAGATGTCGCGTTTCAAGCCACCATACCAGGCGCCCGTGAATCATGCGTTCCATCACCTTGCATATGCTGCTGGTGAGGGAAATGGGGCGGTAGCTGGAAGGGAGACATTTGTCCTTCCCAGGCTTTGGTATGGGAATGACTATGGCTTCGCGCCAGCGTCGCGGAAAGGTGCCTTCTATCCATATGCGGTTGTAGGTGGCCAGTAGGAAGTGCAAGCTCGTTGGTGAAAGGTGTTGCAGCATCGCCACGTGAATGCCATCTGGTCCTGGAGCGGAGGACCGCGAAGACGAGAGTGCGTGGTGAAGCTCTCGTACAGTAAACTCGGTATTGTAGCATTCACGGTTCTGAGAGGTAAAGGGCAATGGAGTCGCCTCCACCGTCCGTTTCCTAGCTAGGAAAGCGTCAGTGTAATGTGAAGAGCTAGAGACCTCTGCAAAATGTCGACCCAGTGCGTTGGCTATTTGTGGAGGATCGACGACGGTGTCAGTTGCGACACACAGACCGGGAATTGGGGAATGAGCCATAGTGCCCGAAATTTTTCGAAGGTTACCCCAAATGATGGAGGAAGGGGTAGACCTATTAAAAGAGCTCGTGAATGAGCGCCAACTGGCGCGTTTACAGTCGCGAAAGAGGCGACGACAATAGGCCCGCAGCCGTTTGTATCGGATGCAGTTGTCGAGCGTGGGCCGTTGTTTGAAGATTCTAAGGGCACGTCGCCGTGCTCGCAGAGCGTCACGGCATTCCGCGGTCCACCACGGGACAAGGGGACGACGTGCGTGGGAAGTCTTGCAGGGGATGGAACATTCTGCGGCTGTCAGAATAACTGTGGTAATGTGTTCCACTTGGTCGTCTATACTAGGATAATGGTAAGTACCAAAATCCGCCAGTGACGTGTAGAGCTCCCAGTCCGCTTTCGTTAACTGCCAGCGGCGTGGATGCTCAAGGGTGTCAGGCATCATTAGGTGAATTACACACGGAAAATGATCGCTCGAATGTGTGTCTGAGAGAGCAGACCATTCAAGACGCCGTGCCAGCTGAGCAGTGCAGATAGCTAGATCTATATGGCTGAAAGTATTTGTGGTGTCTGAAAGATAAGTTGGTTCACCAGTGTTAAGGCAGATGAGCTGAAGGTGGTTCAGTATATCTGCCAGGAGGGAGCCCCGTGGACATGGTCGTGGGGAGCCCCAAAGGGGGTGGTGGGCATTGAAATCTCCCACCAACAAAAACGGACGCGGAAGCTGGTCAATAAGATCTAGGAGATCTGATCTAGTGACGGGAAAAGAGGAAGGAGCGTAAATATTGCACAGTGTGAAGACAAATCCAGGAAGGTATATCCGGACAGCAACAGCTTGTATTGGAGTACACAAAGGGACCGGTGTACTGTGTACGTCATCCCGAATAAGCAACATTACGCCCCCGTGGGCTGGAATTCCTGCCACTGGAGGAAGGTCAAAGCGAACGGTAGTGTAGCGTGGGAAAGTAATTCGAGTACCAGGGAGCAATTTTGTCTCCTGTAGAGAGAAGATGATTGGATGATATGTTCGCGTTAAAAGCTGCAGTTCTGTCCAATTCGACCGGATACCACAAATGTTCCATTGAAGAATATCCATAATGGGATAAAATGAGATGAAGGTGGACATCAGCCCGACGAAGGCGGCAGGCCACAGTGCGAATGTTCGCAACTGGTGGTGTCAGACAGGAGGGTCTTGCTCCATATTCTCAGAGGTTACCACAGCAGCTGCGTGAGTGTGGTCGGCAGCCCCATCTTTGGCTGATGCACCTGGAGAGACTATAGGCTTCCAGGGGATGCCATCGTCACATTGTGAGGTAGGAGGGGGGAGAGTTTTCCCCCTATTTGATTTCTTGGAGCCCTGGTGAAGCTCTTTGGTTGGCTCAGATGTTTTGGTAGGGGTGCGGAGGAAATCCTCGCGCGAATGCTCTTTCTTAGACTTTCGCGTCTATCTGTGGTTTCACAGCTGAAGATGAAGATGAAGACTTGGAAGAGGTACTCACACTTTTCGTTGAACGTGACGCCGTTGTCGATGTAGACTGTTTGACAACTACTGTCGTAAACTGTAGGTCACAAGTCTGTGTGGCCATATCCCGTGTTGTTGGAGGCGTTGCAACTACAGTACTGTAGTTACCACGCGGCGGGGTCTTGGGCTTACGACTGGCGTACATCTTACGTGCAACTGGTATGGGAACCTTTTCCTTTACACGGATTTCCTGGATGGCTCGTTCATCGGCAAACACGGGACATTCCCGGGAGGAAGCAGCATGATTCCCGTTACAATTGATGCAATGAGGGGACGGTGGTGGACAAATCCCCTCATGGGCCTCTTTACCACAGGTGACACACATGACTGGGTTCTTGCAAGACTGGCTTGTGTGGTTAAATCGATGGCACTGATAACACCGAGTAGGGTTAGGGATATAAGGTCGTACTGTGATGACCTCATACCCTGCCTTGATCTTCGGCGGCAGAGCCACTCGGTCGAAGGTCAGAAACACTGTGCGAGTGGGCACTACAACATTGTTCTCTTTTTTTTGTCACCCTGTGTACTGCGACGACGCCTTGAGCTGCCAGATATTCTTTCAGTTCATCCTCAGTGAGACCGTCCAAACTGGCCGAGAAGACTACCCCTCGGGAATAATTGAGGGTTGGATGGAGCTCAACACGAACCGGGTAGCTGTGGAGCAGAGTAGCCTTAAGCAGCCGCTGTGCCTGGGAGCCACTTTCTGTTTCTAACAGTAGTGTTCCATTACGTAGGCGGTTGCAGGTCTTAACTGGGCCGGCAATGGCATCAACCCCTTTTTGAATAATAAATGGGTTCACCGACGAAAAGGATTGTCCTTCCTCGGTACGGGTCACCACAAGGAACTTCGATGTCTGTAAATTTTTCTGTTCAGACACACTATTGTCTAGTACATCAATTTCTAAAGACTCTTTACATTTTCTTTTTTTTAGAACCATCGCGGTTGTATCCCCCACGATTGCCAGTGTCTCCGATGGCACGCTCCTTCCTGCTGGGGGCCCCCAATGGAAGCACACCCGCCTTGGGTGATTGTTCACACCCCAGGTCACACCTCCCGATCTACAGACGGAGGGACCAATCGGCGAATCGGGAAGGTATCAGCGCAGGCAATCGCCCCTCCCCTGGCCTGGCCTTAACCAGGGGGTACGCACGCACCCTACATGCCAGCCCGGGGCTGGGACTTACGCATTACCCAGTCACCCATATGGGTGGCCTTCAAGTGCGTACAGGGAGGAGGAAGAGAGAAATAGTAGGAGGAGAAGCCTCAAACGCAGACGCGGAGGCAAAGAAAGAGGTGAAAGAAGACTGTAAAGCCAAAAGGGTCAGAACTTCGGTTCCCCGAAGGATGCACAGACTCGGTCCCCAAGAGAGGGGAAAAGGACAGTAGAAGAAGCGTCATGTAGCACGGAAAGGAAAGAGTGCTACAAAGGCTGGGGCCCCGTGCTCGCCACGCACGTACTCACCACAGAGCGGTGAGTCCCCTGAGGGGGGTTCACCTGATGATGGCGACATTTATGATCGCCGAAATATTGTGCCCGTTGGACACTATAGACTGGCAGTACACCCGCAGATATTTTGAATACGTAATATATTTAACAATCACTTCTTGACTGCATCAGAACAAATAAGTTGTAAAGGTTCCTTGAATGCTCATGTATTTATTACAAAGAGCTAATTCTAGTATATATGACCCTATTTTTATAGCTCCAGTCAATGAAGTTAAGAATACCATTAAGGCCTTCAAAAATAAAAATGCCACAGGTACTGACAACATTTAATCTAAAGTTCTCAAGAACTGTAGTGACAATACATGTCAAATCCTGTGTCACATTTTTAATGACTATGCAACAAGGTGTTGTCCCTGAAAAATTGAAAATGGCCATTGTGAAACCACTTGTTAAGAAGGGTGGCAAAACCAATGTTTTTAACGATCACCCAATATCTATTCTCAGTATCTACTCGTAAGTATTAGAGAACTTAATGTATAAAAGTATTATAGACCATATTAACATCCACAACATCCTCAATCAAAACCAGTTTGGATTTCAGAAAGGTAGATTAACTGAGCAAGCTATTTTTTCTCTTACTAATGAAATTGAGTTAATAAAATATATCCTATTGGAATAATCTGACCTGTCTAAGTCTTCGATTGTGTAGATCACAACATTCTCATACATAAGGCCCATTTTTATTGCTTGAGAGGTAGCAATGGAAAGTGGATTTAATCTTTTTACAAAATAGGAAACAGGTGTTAATGATGCTGATGGCTGTTCTATGTCATCTGACTTGGGCTTATCGAAGTGTGGAGTGCCAACAGGGACCATGTTGCCATATTGGGACCTTATCTTCATCAATGATCTCCCACTGTGCACAAATACCGACAGTAAATTTATTCTTTTTGCAGATGACAACTATTCTGCTTGAAGGACTACAACCAGCGAAATAGAAAATGTAAATCTGTACTTATTTATGTTCTACACTGGTTTAAGTGTAATGGACTCCCCTTAATGTTGAAAAAACCCTATATATCCACTTTCATACAGCACAGCAGGAGAATAAGGTCTTCCACTTAACCTGCAATAACAAAAATAGGCCCATATCACAGTGTGACTTTACTAAGTTCTTGGCCATTCTAATAAATGATAAATTGAACTGGTCTGAGCATATATTAGATCTCCATAAAAGACTCAGTGCAGCAACTTACGCACTCTGTGTAATCACCCCTATTAGTGACATAAATACTACCAAAGCTTCGTATTTTGGAAATTTTCATCCCATCATGTCCTATGGCAATTTTTTAGGGTAATCAACCATAATCCAAAAAATATTTACCGCACAAAACAGAGCAATCAGAATAATGAATTTTGTTAAACTTAGAGCTTCTTGTAAAAAGCTGTTACGCAAGTTTAAAATACTGATCACCACCTCAATACATGTTCTCTATGATTTTTGTTTCAAATAACCTCTCTCTTTCTCAATCTAATAGTGATCATCATGATCACACTACATCTAAAAATGACCTACATAGGGAGCTTAAATGCTTAAGTATTGTACAAAAAGGTGTCCATTATTCTGCCACTCAGATTTTCAACACTCTCCCAGCTGAAATTGAAGTACATGTTTAGGTCCTGTCTACATTTAAGCACATTCTGGAACAATGTCTTGAGGAAAATTCATTTTACACTCTTGAGTATATGCAGATAAAATAATTATTCCTGTAAATTTTGTATTGCCACATTTATGTTACCGAGACACTGTTTCAATAATATTAATGTATTATACATCTTACCCATTTATATTGATATGCCTTATGTACTATGCATCTATTTTTCCTCCATCTTTGTTTTACGTTATTTGGCCTGTATGTTTCTAATTTTATGTTTAGTTTTACCTGTAACATTATTCGCCATTTGATGAGCCCTACCAGTTACTGTGTAATTATTTATCGAATCTCTGTCTTTTGTAACAATTTGTAACATAACTCATTCCACATCTGTGTGATCTATCACAACATGGATTTATGGAATAATGGAGTTAAGCTGCTCATATTTGACGTGATCCAGAGGTTGTTGCATTAATGCAATTCCAGAGGTTGAAGTTACACCGAACCCCAAAGTAAGGAAACACTTTATACGAGGGTTTGAACTTTTATAGCTGCAACTATTTATCTACAACCAATGAAGTATTACATGTCTGCACCTGTTACTGTTCTTCGAAGTGGGTACCAGAATTGTGTAGAACCCACTGCCAGTGATGAAGGCATACTATGATGTTAGTAGAGCCTGCTAAGTTGATGGTGCGAATTGAGTCCTCTACTGCCTGTAGCATCTCTGGAACAGTTCTGAAATAAATGCCACAAAGTCGTTCCTTCATCTTCAAAATCAAAGTTACAAGGACTTAAGTCTTGGTAGTATGGTGGATGGTACAGTACATCTCAGTCCCATCGACTGAACAGAGCAGCCACAGCTTGTGCTGTATGCACCCACATTTTCATGCAAAATGATGGGTGGGTTGCGCAGAAAGTGTTGCCCCTTATTTCGCAAAGCTAGTCACAGCTGATGCTCCAAAAACCAACAGTAATAATGGGCAGTGAGTATGCCATGGAGGAATGTACTGCCTTAGGATAACACCATCACTGTCATACACGAAAATCACCATACTGGGGCTGTTTAAGACCTTGATGACACTGACGTGTTGTATGATATCTTGCACTTCCAATCTTGATCGAACTCCATTGTTCATGTTTCAAAAACAGTGACACCGTTACGTTTAACCGCTCACTCACAAGTGACTGTTTCCCCCGATTGTGCGCCTGCTAGTGGCGAGGGGCGGGCGAGTACATTTGCTTGGAGGTATGGTCGATATGTCTTATCAGGGACATATTAGATTCCATTGCATAGTATCTCCACAGCAGTGTTTCCACTAAGTTCCAACCTTCATAGGCATCAAACAAAAGATGGACTGGAAACATTTGTGACTTACACCAAGTCAAATAGTAATTCTCAATTGGTGTAGGTGAGCTGGGATATGTCAAAGTGAAGTAAATGCTGCACAGTAGACAAGATCTGAATCAAGCACAGAATAGTTGCATTGCAACAACTCAGGTTTAGTAATACAGTAGATATATACAACTGCAAACTGAACTGCGACGTGGTGTCTACACATCTCTACAGCCTGTGAGCTGTAACATCCTACATGTGGGATGTCTGAAGTAAACCTGAAATAATTACAGAATGTTTCCAGCAACCTCTTTGATGGGCGAAGTGAAATGGAGATAAAAGAATGATTAGGGAGTCAACTGTCTAGTCATGAAAATGGGCAATAAGGACTTCGTGCAATTTGTATTTTATATCTGGTAGGACTACCTGATCAGAAGTCAAAGTCAAGGCTGGCTATGAGGTCATTACTGTGTGATCATGTATTCCAAATCCAACATGTTGCCAATGCCAACATTTCTACCGTACCTAACAGTCCTGCAGAAACACTAAGTGTGCTGCATGTGACAGGGGTGGTCATGAGGGAGACTGTCCAAGAAAACACCATCCTCATGACCTAGGTCGTTAATTACCTTCCCTTTCGTTCCCATCTGTTTTCCCTTCTCTTCCGATTACCTTTTTCGCAGCTCTATTTTTTTTTTGTTTTTTTTTTTGTTTTTTACTATGATTAAATTTTTTATTGTTCGACATATGTTATTGCCTTCACAAAACTGTATCGCTAGTTGAAAACAGTGACAATATTATTGATTGTGTGAGGATCAAATGTATTTAAGGTTTGACAATATATTATTGACACTATTATTGTCAATAAGTATTGACCGTGTGAGGGGCCCCTTAACGTGTACAGTATCTCGAGACCCGACCGGCCAGCGTGGAGGTGCAAAGGCCACCTAAATTGTCCGAGCTCTTCTACTAAAGTTATCAGCATGACGTGTTCTGGAAAGTGGGAGTGAAAAACTGAAGAGGCAGAAGGTGTCTTAAGAAAAAAAAAGTTGCCTAAAATAAGTCAATACTCCAACATTGAGGTAAAGTCGAAAGAACGGTACTTCCGAAATGCAGCAATGGAAGCAACTGTAGGTGACAGAACATAGCCCAGCAACATTGAATATCCGGAACCAGATCCTGGGCAATCAAAACCAAGCTGAGAAAACATTACTTTAGAAAAACCACAAGATATTTTTGCTGCTTACAAAAATCCTGTAACTTGATATTTCCACTATGAATACATGTCGTTATAGCCTATTAAAATTTCGTTAAAATTGGTCAAATGTATTTCGTGCTTTATAGCTGTAAATTTTGATGTTCCTACTGAGGACGTCCAAAATCGAACAATTCAATCTAAAATATATATTGGTTTATAGACTATAAAATAGAATAAAACAAGGATATAAGTTATTTTACGATAGACCTGTTCACTTAAAGCTTAAACTCTAGCTTCTATGCTAAATAATACATTAGTAGGAACTGCTACCAAGAAACGTGATTAGAAGTGAGCGGCATTTTAATGAGCAGAATTTCACTACGTGGTGGACAATGTGTTTTTGTCGTGTGTGCTAAAGGGTGCTAGCTGACTAACATATTCCAAGCACACTGAAGTCTCGAATACGAGTAACAGTGAATGCAAATGGCGTTTCTGAAATGGTATAAGATGAAGTGAACTGCAAATGGCAGGGATAGTGATAATGAAACTAATTTAGTTGTGAAGGACGTAGTGACTAACATGCTATTGACAGGGCCGGATCTAGAGGGGGGGCAAAGGGGGCAGTTGCCCCGGGCGGCAGAATTTAGAGGGGGAAAATTTTGATCGACTTTTTTTCAGGATGTATCTTTCTGGTATAATGTAATAAAATTAACTGACACAGAATTATTAAAAGTGAAATGACTGCAAGAAATATCGAAATCATTTAATGAAAAATTCCTGGTTGCTGACTTCAGTGTTGCCCTGTCACAGGTACTTCAGCTAATCAAACTTTAAAATCTACTAGATATTAGCCAGAATGAGGAAGATATTTGCGTTATTGCATAAGTAAATGCAAAATGTGTATTAATTTGCATAGATTTCCTTTTTCAGATAAATATTCATATTTCATATCAAGGTAATATTTGTGGAACAGGTGAATTTAAATAACGTTCCAGTCGTTATAAAAAAAGGGAAAACTAGATCCTTAAATCTTTTGACTTTCAATAAGAAGTGTGCGCACCTGAAATAGAGTCCTCTCTCGGTAGCGGTGGAATTAATAGACATCTACGCAGGATACTCCGCAGATCACATTTAACTGCCTGACAGGGTTCATCTGACCACGTTTATACTATTTATCTCGCATTCCATTCTCGAATAGCGCGCGGGAAGAAAGAACATCTGAATCTCTCTGTTCGAGCTCTGATTTCACGTATTTATTCAGATGATCTTTTCTACTTATGTAAGTGGGAGGCAACAACATTTTCGCATTCGGAGGAGAAGGTTGACGATTGTAGTTTCGTAAGTAGCTCACGTCGCAGCGATAAACGCCTTTGTTCTAATGATTCCCATCCCAGATCCTGTATCATTTCCGTGACGCTGTCTCCCCTGTATCACGACAATACAAAACAAGCTGTCCTCCTTTAGACTCTTTCGATGTCCTCCGACAAACCCAACTAATAAGTATCGCACACAGGGCAGCATGACCAGATAAAACAGGAGGAACCTCGCTGTATTATTGATGCTATCATTCTAGCTAAGCAAGAAAGTCTTTTTAGGGGAACAAAAGAAGATCGAGATTTGTGATCCACATAGTGGAAAATTTTAAATACAATTGATCTCTTACTGTAGTGTCCCCCTTCGTCTGCGTATTTAACGACACAAGAAAGGCCAGATTAGCTATTTTTACAAAAATATAAAAGATGAGTTCCGTGACTTGATTGCTGACAAAACGAAACAAGATTAATTAAAGATATTTTAGCTGCTAAATACTTTGCGCTGATGTTTGACTGCACTCCAGATCAGCCACAATGCGCAGATGACACAAGTAATTCGATATGTCCCGTCGAATGACTCAGAGGTTGTGGAATTTAATGACTTTTTACGGTTACAGACAAAACAGGGTAAGGCCTTAGTCAAGAGATACTGCAAAAACTGGAACAAGACGGGTTGAACATTAAGCACTGCAGGGGGCGGTCTAATGACAATGGGGCAAACATGGCTGGAAAGTACAAATGGGTCCAGTCAAGAATACTTCAGAAGAATGAACTGGCCTATTTCGTACCATGTGCTGCTCACTCTAAATTTAATAGGAGCAAATTCAGCAGACATTCAGCAAGACTAGGTGATCTGCAAGAGCAGATGCGGTTGAAGCTGTTTACAAGCATTTTTCATAAGGTTTTGAAAGCACTGGAAGAAACAAATTTATAAATTGTCACCACCAGAAACAAAATCAGAGACAAGATCTATTTAAAAAATATGAGAAAACTCAAATTCATTACTTCAACTTTTTTCTGGTATGCAATATTAAAATAAATTGCTCATGTTAATCAGTTTCTGCGAAGTTAATACTCTACAATTGATAAAGCTGTTCGAAACATCCAAGGACTTTTGTGATCTCAAAACTTCCCGGGATTCTTGTACCTCTGAAGCTATTTCTGAGGCCAAAGTGCTAGCAGAAGAATGAGGTCTCAACGATATTCTCCGAAAAAAGGATTCGAAGAAAGAAAAAATGGTCGATGAGCTTTTTGAGGATGAAGTATCCAACATTCACAGAAAAAAATCAGGAATAATTGTCAGAGCTTAGTACCAGGTTTGCCGCACTTAAGAAAATTGGTGCAAAATTTAGTTTTCTGTGTGGTTTGCAAATTCGAGAAATGGAAGAGGACTTTAAGGCCAAAGCAGTGGAACTGGCACAAGATCTTATTGAGGAAGAACTTTAAAGTTTCAGACAACATGCGCTGGCAATAGAGCATTGCAAGATTCCACTGCATGATCAACATTAAATTTAATTTATAAAAATAAATTGGTAGAGGGGTATCCCAACCTTATTACACCGTTAAAGTATGTCTTACCATTCTAGTTTGTTTCGTCTAGAGAAAGAAGTTTCAGCAAGCTGAAACTAGTTAAATACATTTGAGGAGCACTACTACTAAAATCTGAGTATAATTGTATTTACATCCAAACTTGTTTCTCAGTTTTTATATGTATTGTAGTCATGATCAGTCAGTCATCCAAAGCGGTGGCAAACACTTTAGTGGTTATATTGTCCGCATCTAAATAACATTTTGCTAAATGTCTTCAGTTTTACACATCATGTTTTAAATAATGTGAACTACTGTTGCTTGCCTGATTCTCTTCTCGTCTTCAGATTTGAAACAAATGGTTTGTTATTTTGACAAAAGTCTCTTAATATTATTGGCAAAGGCTGTGCTGCATGGGAATGTCCATGTCCAGAACTGCACAGCCTCTGCTTTGTCCTTAGCATAAGTCAAAGTACTTTCCAAGTTTAGGGACCAGTAGCCTAACTACAGCAGTTTGGTCCATTACATTAACAGACATTGATAATGCTTGTTTTGAAATACTACCAGGCACCGGCGATTTTATACGTTAACAATGTATCTTAAGCAGGATGTGACTACTGGTGGAACGTGGATCCTGACGTGCTGCATTTCTGCAGGTACTGTATATCCAGTCCAAGGACTCGGTCTTGTTTAATTGTTGAGTAGTACTATAATCCTTTCACTGAAGGGAGTAAACCAGAAAGCGATCAGGACTGACAGATACTGAGGTGCTGACCATTTAAGCATCCATGGTCACAAGATGAAATGCAATTGTTGAGCAGAATGTAGAACATGAGAACGTAAATGTGGAGGGGTTAAGTGAAGCAATTTACTATTATCAGAAAATGTACTGCTGAGACTGCATCTTGCATGGCGAACTTTGGGCAACTGTGTTGGTGTGCAAACATGAAACGGAAACCACTGTGGCAGGATAGTGAGTCCATTTCCACATTCTGTCCTACTGATGTGTTGAGGAATTTGGTACTCTGATAACTGACCTCACCTATATTGCCCCTTTGTAGTTACGTGGCTTTTTGACAGGATAGGTAGTTGTTCCTGCAATTTCTAGTTCGGTACCTACCAGTCCACTTCAGAACAAGTGATAGTTGTTACATTTCTGTAATGAATCCACTGTACCTATTTTAAATTTTGTTAGTTTTACCTGCATTAAGAAATCTGCGAGATTTAGTAATTCACACAATTTTGGCACAATTCACTGAAGTACAGTGAAACAAAAATTCAAACACGTAAGCATTCATATATCTTGTTCTGCTTTTGAACTAGTAAAGGAAGTAACATTTAGTGTCCCCTTTTTGGCTTATTAGTAAAATTGATGTAGACCAAGTGGAAATAGCCACAACACCTGAGAAGATTATGTTTAATACTAATCTACAGTGGCACTTTCTGAAAAATACAATTTCTGTAAGCTGTAAAATACATACTGAAATCAAAGACATTAGCATAATCAGTGAAAGCAATATATACAGAATATGTTATAAATCGACACTTCAGGTTTGATGAAGGCATCATACTGATATTCAGTCATGTTTTAGGTTGGTTTCATTTGATGTACCGTGCAGAAATTGCTCCTACCTACTCATTGTATATCAAGTACGTATTAATGGGCTGTACTACCACAGTATGTTACTAGTGTGTCTTTCAATTCATGGTATTTTTGTCTGTGTAAATCGGGCAAATTAATGTGGCAAATTTGTCAGGAAGCTTAAACCTTACAGCTAATATAAATTGTTTCCGACTGAAATCTGCAAACATTAAGAGCTAGTTACTATTAATTGACCACTAACAATGAATCGACCAGCAGTTTTGTTATAGGGGAATATGTAGCCATTACTAGTATTCTTGTGGTAGTACTAGTACAGGTACTTCAGATAAAAATTAGAATCTTTCAGGTGAATGGCGGAAATGCTAGGTGCACAGGATTTTGGATCAAGGTTGGCATTTGTGGGGGGGGGGGGGGGGGGGGCATATTGTTTTTTTCTCTTGTGGTTTTAGGGCACAACTACTAAGGTCATTAGCGCCCGAATCAAACCGGGGATATACCCAAGAATAATAAGACTATATAAAAACAGCTAAAAAACATAGAATAAAAACAACAAAGCGAAGAGCTAAATGTCCCTCGACAAATTGGTCAAATTGATAAAATCCAATACTCGAGCAACAGCCCACACGTCATCAGCTAAAATGTCTTCCAATGTGTCCGGCGTACCGCCAGTGGGTGGCCACAGGACGGTGCGGGGTCACCACTGAGCAAGTGGCGGTGGCTGAACCGGCAATGTCCGATCCGCAACCGGACCAAGATGATCTCGTCGCGAGCGGCGTGATGAGATCATCCAAGCCACCTGGAGCGGTTTAATGGTCCGGAGCTTATTATTAGTAAGTGAAGACTACACATTATGCCATGGCGATATAAGACGCCGCGAAAGAGCCCCTTGAATATCGTGCGATGGGACAGTACGTAGCTGTCCGACGCAAGAAAGTTGCAGCCTTGGCAGCGGCATCGGCAGCCTCGTTACCAGGCACGCCTGCGTGGCCAGGTACCCACAGGAGGTGAACGCGATGGCCGTCAGAAGCTAATAACTGAAGGGAGCGGTTGATTCGGTGCACAATAGGATGGGCTGGGAAGGGGTCGCTCAGACTCTTGATGGCACTGAGGGAGTCAGAGCAGATAACATAAGAAGGAGAACGGTGTCGGCGGATGAAGAGTACAGCCTGATAGAGGGCAAAAAGCTCCGCTGTGAAATTCGAGCAGTGGGCATTTAGCCTGTACTGGTAACAGTCATCCCCCACGACAAACGCACATCCAACACCGTCATTGGTCTTTGAACCATCCGTATATATGACAACTGAGTTTACGAGCCGTGCATAAAATTCAAGAAACCGCAAGCAGTATAAAGCATCCAAAGTGCTCTCCTTCGGGAATGAGGTGAGTTCGAGGTGAACGCGAACTTAGAACAGCATATGTGACGACCTCTGTATCCTGAAGGATTCTTATGTTATTTCTGGAAATATATGGCAGGTATTAATTTCAACTATTTTATTTTGTGCATACATGGTACCAAGTTTGCTGTCAATGGCCTTTTTTTCCAGTGGTGTTAGATACTTCATATCATTATTTGTTCAAACTGCTTCTGGCTGTTGCATTTGATACTGGTAACTACATGTAAATATTTCGGTAATCCTACATCCATGTTCAGATTTGTTAACATTCTAAGGTCAACACTACCATTCAACATAATGAATACCTTGGAATATACCACAGTCAGCACATCCAGTTTTTCAGTTCACCTTTAATGAAATATATATTAACCACATTTTGAAGGCATATTTAACAAAACCAGCAAAAGATACTCTTGAGCTCTCCATGTAAGGTCAGTTAAGTTGTACATCTTAGTAGACAGTTCACTTTTTCTATATGATTATTTTCCATGTGATGCATTTAACAAAAGGGGTAAAGCAGCAGACAATATTTTGCAACAGTAAAGCTTACCACAAAAATAGTCAAGAACTTACTAAAAAGCTTTTTTCTTTCAGTCATGGTTTATAGGCCTACCGGGGATACTCGCCATCTAAAGTAATGAGTAACTCATCGTTCCTGGTACCACAAAGGTGATGGGGGAAATCCAAGTGGTGTTAGTGAAGAAAATCTGCCCACAGAGCCAAATACTATCACTTCTGTATTACAGTGTAAACTAGGTTGATTTTCTTAGATTTAGAAAAAATTCAGTTTCAGGGACCACCAGCTTTTTTAATACCACATTCTGAGCTGTTTGAATAAAGCAGTGGCATATATTGCCAATACCATCTTGAGATAATGGTGGCAGATTGACAATGTGGGTAACAATAACATTACTGTATTGTCCCATGTATGAATGGGATTGTAGCTCATCTTTTGGCATTGCAACGTTCAGAAATGACTGCTGTGCATTACGAACCTTGCCACAGGTGGGTGGTGTTAAGTGGGTAAGCCCTTGCTCTGTGCATGAAACCTGCTAATACTTCTGTCTACTCTTTGGACAGTTGGTTCCCTAACCATGCTTTTGCTTTCCCAGCTTTCCCCTCTGTGTCTAGTCCCTGGGGTAAGGGCAAATCCTGCAGACTTGGCGCAGAAACGTTTCCGCTGTAACAACTATTTTTTGTATTATTCAAAACATTGAAGATATGATCAACGAAGCAGTAACATGCGATCAGGCTGCAAACTTATGAAAAACTCTTACTCTAATCACTCAATTTTTTGTGACCATTTAGTGTCATGAAACATAGTACCTATCAGTCATTAAATATGGCCCAGTATGATTTTCCCCGAAGACTTCCTCCTTTAATATGGCATATGGTGGTATTCCTTTCATCTAATGCATCCAAGAAAAGAATTAGGACACCATGATTTTCACTGTGCTTTCCATGAGCATAATCTGGTGGGAGAAGTCTGTCTACAGGTGTGATGTAAAGCCATATATCCCCAACGCAACCATGACCGTGTTTTCATAAAATTTGTTTAGGATAGACAATGTGTGCACTGTTACTCCATGTGAGGGTGCACTTGCACCTCTATAGCAATATTTGTGAGCTGTGTTCGTCTTTGTTATTTACCTACCTCTGTAGCTTTTCCACATAATTTTTTCTAATATTATGACTTTTCCATCTCTCCTCCATAACCCAAACCAGTTGCTTTTTCCCTTTCCTTCATCACCTGGGTAAGAAAACCCCCTTCCTTAATAATGGAGAGTCCAGCTTCAATTACACAGTACTATTATTGGTCGAGTTACAAACTAAGTGTTCAGCGATCTGCACGAAGCACACAGATTCATCCTACTTGTCTAACAGTCACATCAGAAAGGACACTCCTATCCATAAAACCATGTATGTCATTTCAGACAAACAACTGTCCCCCACTGCTCCAATCCTTGTGGACCCCGTCCATGTATACGTCAGGCCTGAAATGGAGTGGACCTGAGTGCCAGATAACCGGCGCAGGCTACCCCAGACAACCGAGGAGAGAACGAATTTGTTACAAGAACTAGTGAAGGCAGTCAAACAGGCTATTTTCCTTTCCCTTAAAACAACGGCATTGCGCTCGCAGTCGTTTGTAATGGATGCAATTCTCCATCGTTGGATCACATTGAAAGGTGGGTTGGGCACGTCGCTGGGTTCTAATAGCGTCGCTGTATGGAGAAGACGAAGTACGAGGTGTGGCACGTGCGGCAGCAGTGAGAATAACTGCTGAGGTACTGAACGTGACTATCGCAGCTGGGGAAATGTGGGTCGTGGAAAACCGCCAATGAAGGTTACAGCCCCCAGTCAGCTTTCGAGATGTTCCAGGTGGTGGAACGCGAAGATGGGGATATGATGCTGTAGGCGGATAACACAAGGGAAATGGTCGCTCGAGTATGCAACAGAAAGGGCATACTTGGACAGGAAACTTGTGTAGTAGCGTAGTCCTTATCACTTTTTGAGCCTGGAAAGCACTGTCCGCTTCCAACAACTGTTCCATTGCGCTGCCAGGAACAGGTCTAAACAGGGCCAGCAATCGCATCAACACCATTCTGGATCACGAAAGGATTTACAGAGGAATCTTGAACGTTAGTTCTAGAAATAACAAGAAATTTGGAAAGATTAGGCATAGTTTTATGCTGAGGTGAATCGAACGGATGGAGGGTCCAATCGGTATGTCCGGAAGGGACCAGCTCGAGTAATCACCCCTCCCTGGGCCTGGCCTTTGCCAGGGGGTACGTACGTGCCCTACTTTTCCACCCTGGGTGGGGAATTACGCATTACCTCGTCACCTGCTACGCAGGATAATGCGTGGGTCGGCCTTCAGACACGCACAGGGAGGAAAGAAGAAGAATAGAGGAGAAAGAGTCTCAAACGCCGAAGCGGAGACTAAATGAGGAGAGAAAGGCTTGGAAAGTATATCAGGGAGCTGAAGACAGCAGCAAAGCTTAGGGAAGGAAGAAACAAAGGAAAGAAAAAACAATGACAAGAAACCACCTTAACTTTCAATGGACGCCAGTCTCCATACTAAGGCATGAACCGAGAGAGGGAAATGAAGCAGCCAGGGGGCGGGGAGGAAAGCTGTTTCGGCTCGGGGCCCCGTGCGTGCCACACACGTACCCACAAGAGCTGTGGGGGCCACCTGGGGGGCCATAAACATCCAGCATTTGTACTGTGAAATACGGTCCAGGTTGGTCTGTTTGATGACTGCAACTTGCTCCACGAGCAGCCTGCAGGTCCTAGACCATTGCTACTCTTGTCACCTGCATGCGTGGTCTCCTCACTGATCTTTGTCATGCTGCCCACTACAGCATCGATTATTGTATTAATCCTCTGAAGGAATCCACTATCCTTCGCCATCTCTGCGTCAGACCTTCCAAGCCGATCCCTGTTTTTATTTTGCACATTATCGTTGTTTAGTCTTACAATCTGTGACTCATATCTTGGTGGACTGTCCGCTCCTGTTGGTGCTCCATGCCAAATACGGAATTTCTAAGTGATGTTAGAGGTGAGATACTATGGTGTTTCCTTATCTGTTATACCGTTGTGAAGTATTGAGATACTTTGTATGTTTGTACTGCTGAGGAGGACACTTTATATGCTTAACAGCCAGTGTGAGTCTGGAGACTGAGTAGATAATCACTGAAGAGTCGACAGCATAACAAACAGTTCAATATTTTGAACCTGAAAGTTATGTGCCATGACATTTCTATTCCTAGAGGCTGCAACGACAACGAACAATAACTTAAGGTACAATTAATTTAATGGCATGGTGGTCAAATTGATTGAGGCATGTGTGTATTGGCCAGAAACTAACAATCAAAACTGAAGAACGTGGCAAGTGCCAGTTGCCCAATCAAAGCATTGCTGACAGATCAAGTGACCAACTGCAGAGTGCGGTTGTTTATGGCACTGATGGTCACCAAGCAGATATCTTAGTATTGCTGACCTAACAGTGTGACCACTGGTTGTTATGGCAACACCATCGACCACTACTGCACATTGCTTCTGAGTGTGGCGCCTGGAACTGTTACATCTCTTTTTCAGAACGCTCTGATCAAATTGATCAGTGCTATGTTGAGTACTATCCTATACATCAAGCAACACGGCACCACAAAGTTCTTTGAACTACTCATAAATAGCGACGCAGCGACTATCTTGTCATGTGCTGCGTTGTTCTTTGCTCTTACATATTGTGATCCTTATTGGACGTAAATCAGATGAAGATACCTTGCAAACGTGTAAGTTGCTGTTGGATTATCGGTGACGGGAGCTGCTTAATGAGTTGGACTACTTAGGCAACACCCCATTAAATGGTCGCATTGTGTGATATGCCTTTAAAGCACTGTATTACTATGACCATGATACTCAGCCTTGGAACGAATGGGGTGTGTTGCACTTGGTTCGCTTCCTGCAGCAAAATAGAGAGCGGCCATCTATAAACTAGCCAGGGAACACTGCACGGGCCTGCATGTTAAGGCATGTGCATGAAGGAGTTTCGTTATAAGCTGCTAAATATGCTGCTGCAAGGAGGAGGAAATCCAAATAATGTTGGCCGTGACAGACCTGTACCACTTATGGTGTGCCTTGTTCCTCTCATTAACAAGGATTCACTCCATCAGTTCACACGCACTATGAAGGTGTGTTACCTGAATCGTTTGCATGGTGCAAATGCAAACTGCACATCTGGTACCAATTTAACATTAATGCACGTGCCTGAATGCACAGCAGCGAGAGAATAGCTTTGAATAGAGAAGAGGAGAATGCGCAAAACTTTGAATTCATTAGAAACTTGATGGTTCTGCTTACCCAGTATAGTTTTTATCCCAATGCGCTACACTGGGTCCGCGTCTGTGGGTGGTGCTCGCTGTCGGTTAGCTGCTACAGTGCTATGTCTCTGCCATCTGCCAAAAGGAAGAGCTACTGGCTGATCCTAAACGATTTGCACGCTTTATGTGGTTATACTATTTTTGTTGTTTTAGGGTGCGAAACTTCTCAGGTCATTAGCACCCAGATCGGAACAGATTCGCTAGATCTCGATAAAGTTTGTAACTGCCATAAAGGAGAGTATCAAGAGAAAGCTAAAACACAAGGATAAAAAGAAACAGAAGGGTTAAATATCCTTTGATTGATTAGCCATGTCGATAAAACGCAAAACTCTAGCAGCTGCTCGTGCGTCATCAGCAAGAATTTCCTCCAGAGTAGACGGGTACACGTAGATGGTAAAATTAAGTAAAACATGCCACACCATCAGCATTTCACCACAGGAGTAGAGCTGTGCAAGGTCAGCAGTGAGCAAGTGACGGTGGCTGAAGAGGCATTGATCGATCTGCAACCGGGCCATGATGACCACCTCTCGCCGAGAGGGGGCGTGAGGAGGTCCTCCAAGCGGTCGGGATCGGTTTTACGTTTCTCCGTTTGTTGTTGTGGAATGAGAACTGTGCCAGGACGACAATACACCAGCGAAGAGCCCGTTGAATATCGTCTGAGGGGATGCAGAATGTGACCATACGAGGCAAAAGAGCTGCTGCCTTAGCTGCTATGTCGGCGGTCTCATTCCAGGGCACACCCACGTGGCCAGGGACCCACAGAAAAGAAACGTGACATTCGTTATCTCTAGCAACTCAAGGGAACGTTGGATTCGATACATGTCAGCATGGATCGAGAAAGAGTCGCTAAGGCTCTGCAGAGCACTAAGGGAGTCAGAGCAGATGGCATAAAAGGGATGGCGGCGACGGCGGATGTATAGAACAGCCTGGTGGAGGGCAAAAGCTCAGCACCAGTTAGGGAGCTTTTATAGCAACATGTCGTCCGCGACGACGAAGGCAGATCCGACACAGTCAGTGCTCTTGGAACCAAGAGTGTAGATAAATATGGCATTATCGAGCTGCGAATGGAGTTTGACAAGCCTCGAGCAATATACCAAAGCCGGAGTGCTCTCATTGGGGAGCGAACTAAGATCAAGGTGGGTGTGAACCTGGGCCAGATGCCACGGTGGCAAGAGGCTCACACTCAACCGAAGGGTGGAAGGAAGGTTTTTTTTGTGGTTTTAGGGCAAACAACTTCTACGGTCATTAGCGCCCAGACATGGGCATACATTCGCTAGATCTCAAAAAAATAAATAAATAAATTGATGACTGTCAAGAGTAGCAAGAAGAAGCAAAAACGAAATATAAGAGACAATTAAAAGGGTTAAATATCCTTCGATAAGTTGGCAAAGTTGATAAAACGCAAAACTCGAGCATCTGCTCGTGTGTCATCAGCTAAAATTTCCTACAGAGTAGACGGAAAGTGATGGGCTACACGGAGATGTTAAAATTAACACAAGACAATAAAACATGTCACACTGTCAGCAGTGAACCGCAGGAGCACAGCGGTGCAGGGTCGGCAGATAGCAAGTGACGGTGGCTGAAACGGCAGTGACCGATCCGCAACCGGGCCAGGATGACCTCCCGCCGAGAGGGGCGTGAGGAGGTCCTCCAAGCGGTCGGGATCGGTTTTACAGTTCTCAATTTATTGTTGTACAGTAAAAACCACGCACTGTGCCAGGACGACACGGTACTCCAGCGAAGAGCTCGTTGAACATCGTCCGATGGGACGCAAAAGGTAGCCATGCGAGGCAAAACAGCTGCGGACTTGGCAGATATGTCGGCGGTCTCATTCCCGGGATCACCCACGTGGCCAGGGACCCACAGGAAAGAAACGTGACAGCTGTCATCCGCCAGCAACTGGAGGGAGCGTTGGATCCGATACACGAGAGGATGGTTCGAGAAAGGGTCCTTAAGACTCTGCAGGGCACTAAGGGAGTCAGAACATATGGCATAGAAAGGTTGGCGGTGGCGGCAGGTATACAAAACGGCCTGGTGGAGGGCGAAAAGCTCAGCCGTGAAGTTTGAGCACCGGTCAGGGAGCTTGTATTGGAAACGGTTGTCCCCGACGACAAAGGCAGGTCCGACACCGGCAGTGCTCTTGGAACCATCAGTGTAAATAAATACAGCATTATCGAACCGCGAACGGAGTTCGACAAGCCTCGAGCGGAATACCAAATCCGGAGTGCTCTCCTTGGGGAGCGAACTAAGTTCGAGGTGTGTGTGAACCTGGGCCTGATGCCACGGTGGCAATGGGCTTTCGCTCAACCGAAGGGTGGAAGGAAGGGTAAAATCGAGCCGTTGTAGCAGGCGGCGAAACCGAACTCCCGGTGGAAGCAAGGCAATCGCAGACAACTGATATTGGCGATCGAGTGAGTCGTCAAAAAATAATCTGTAAGATGGATGGTTGGGCATCGACCGTAGGCGGCATGCGTACCGACACAAGAGTATGTCACGTCGATTGGTCAAGGGTAATACAGCAGCCTCGGCATACAGACTTTCAACAGGGCTGGTATAAAATGCACCGGTCGCCAGACGTAATCCACGATGGTGGATAGAGTTGAGACGGCGGAGAATCGACGGCCGTGCTGAAGAGTATACAAGGCTTCCGTAGTCGAGCTTCGACTGAACAATGGCCTGGTAAATGTGAAGCAGGACGGTACGATCCGCTCCCCATGACGTGCCACTGAGGACACGAAGAACGTTAAGGGATCGGGCACAACGGGCAGCCAGGTAGGACACGTGCGTGGACCAGCAAAGTTTCCGATCCAACATGAGTCCCAAGAATTTTGTAGTCTCCACGAAAGGGAGAGCAACCGGGCCGAGACGTAGAGAAGGTGGAAGAAATTCCTTGTATCTCCAGAAATTGATACACACAGTTTTCTCAGTGGAGAATCGGAAGCCGTTTGCGATGCTCCAGGAATACAGACGGTCAAGACAGCGTTGGAGAGAACGCTCCAAGAGACACGTCCGCTGGGCGCTACAATAAATTGCGAAATCGTCAACAAAAAGAGATCCGGAGACGTCGGCTGAAAGGCAGTCCACGATCGGATTGATTGCAATGGCAAAGAGCGCCACACTCAAGACGGAGCCCTGTGGTACCCCATTTTCCTGGCAAAAGGTATCTGACAAAACAGAGCCCACCCGCACCCGGAACTTGCGATCCGCCAAAAACGCTTGAATGAAAAGAGGAAGGCGGCCCCGAAGGCCCCATGTGTGCAATGTGCGGAGAATGCCCGCTCTCCAACAGGTATCGTATGCCTTCTCCAAGTCGAAGAACACGGCTACTGTTTGACGCTTCTTCAGAAAGTTGTTCATAATGAAGGTCGACAACGTAACGAGGTGGTCAGCAGCAGAGCGGTGTCGACGAAAACCGCATTGGATGTTAGTCAGGAGGCGGCGAGATTCGAGGAGCCAGACCAACCGAGCGTTAACCATGCGTTCCATCACCTTACAGACGCAGCTCGTCAGAGAAATAGGACGATAACTGGAAGGAAGGTGTTTGTCCTTCCCTGGTTTGGGGATGGGGACAACAATGGCTTCACGCCAACTTGTGGGAACATGACCTTCAGTCCATATGCGATTGTAGGTACTAAGAAGAAAGCACTTGCCCGCTGGAGAGAGGTTCTTCAGCATTTCAATGTGAATGGAATCGGGCCCGGGAGCAGAAGACCGGGACAGGGCGAGAGCACGATCTAGCTCCTGCATGGTGAAGGCGACGTTATAATTTTCCCGATTAAAAGAGCGGAAAGAAGGCGGCCGTGCCTCCTCTACCTGTTTGCGAGGGAGAAAGGCAGGGTGGTAGTGGGCAGAGCTCGAAACCTCCGCAAAGAAACGACCCAATGCGTTTGAAACATCAGCTGGGTCCACGAGGACCGCGTTCTCCACGGTCAGGCCAGGAATCGGGGAGTGGACCTTGATGCCGGACAAACGGCGTAGGCCACCCCAGACAACCGTGGAGGGAGTAAAACGGTTAAAAGAACTAGTAAAAGCTGTCCAGCAAGCTTTCTTGCTGTCGTTTATGATACGACGGCACTGCGCTCTCATACGTTTGTAATTGATGCAATTCTCCAAAGTTGGGTGGCGGCGGAAGGTGCGTAAAGCACGGCGCCGGGCTCGAAGCGCGTCGCGGCAGGCTGCAGTCCACCAAGGGACCTGGACACGACGTGGAGAAGAGGATGTACGAGGTATGGAACGTTCAGCAGCAGTGAGAATAACCTCTGTGAGGTATTCGACCTGACTGTCACAGTTGGGAAAATTCTGATTGTGAAAAACAGCCATGGTAGAATAAAGCCCCCAGTCGGCTTTAGAAATGTTCCAACTGGTGGGACGTGGAGATGGGGAATGATGTAGGAAGTGGATGATACAAGGGAAATGGTCACTCGAGTACGTGTCAGAAAGTGCATACCACTCAAACCGACCGGCAAGCTGAGGAGTGCATATTGCGAGGTCTATATAGGAATAAGTGTGTGTTGTGTCAGAAAGGAAGGTCGGTGCACCGGTGTTGAGGCAGACAAGATCGAGGTGGTGGAGAATGTCCACCAAAAGGGAGCCTCTCGGACAAGGTGCCGGAGAGCCCCATAGGGGGTGGTGGCCATTAAAGTCGCCTACCAACACGAAAGGTGAAGGGAGCTGGTCAACAAGGTTTAGCACATCTGCCCTAGTAAGGGCAGATGACGATGGCGAATATATATTACAGAGGGAGAAGGTAAAGGTGGATAAGGTGATGCGGACGGCAACTGCCTGTAGGTGAGTGTGCAAGGAAATGGGATGGAAATAGACGTCGTCTCGAAGAAGCATCAGAACCCCTCCATGGGCTGGGACACCTTCCACGGGTGGCAGGTCGAACCGCACAGAGGTGTAGTGTGGAAAGTCTGCACGATCACGTGGACGCAACTTAGTTTCCTGGAGGCAGACTAGAAGCGGGCAGTGCAATCGAAGGAGTAGTTTTAACTCCTCCCGATTAGAACGAAAGCCGCGAATGTTCCATTGAAGGAGCGCCATGATAAAAATGAGAGAAGAAATAAGGATAAAAACCAAGTAGCGAGCGGGGTCACCTCGACGGCCGCTGAGGACCGGATTTCGAGGGAGCACTGCTATCGCTGTCTGGGGGCAAAGGGTCATGTTCCATTGGATCGCCCGACGCGCCTGCCACCTCCCTGAGTTGATCAGGAGGGGCAGTTTCCACCGCCGGTAAAGGGCCGGGCGCCCGGCAAACGGAGCGTCCCGGTGAAACAGAAGACGGCCGAGGCCGGCAACTGTTGGACGGCGCGACAGATGGGTCACGCCTCGGCGGGGAAGGAGAGGAACTCTTTTTCTTGTCAGCTCTTCTGGAAGAGTGACGGCGGGAAGAGGCAGTTGACGGTTGGGAAGCCTGAGAACGCAGAAAATCCTCACGGACGGGTTCCTTTTTCAAGGTCCGGGCATCTTGTTTAGGTGCCCGCGGTTTACTAGAGTTTGACGAAGACTGTACCCTAGAAGCAGCAAGAGGGAGCGGGGACGTGGAACGGGCAATCTTCGGGCTGGCGGATCGATAAACTGTGTCAGCGAAAGTGAAGTCGCAAGTCTGGGTACTGGAATCCTTGGTAGGTCGAGTTGAGGTGAGTACCTTACTGTATGTACCCGTTGGGAGGACAGTGGGCTTTCGACTCGCCAACAACTTTCGAGCGGCAGATGTCGATACCTTCTCCGTAACCCGAATTTGCTGGATTATCTTCTCATCCTCGTATACAGGGCAGTCGCGAGAGGAAGCCGCATGGTCACCGTTGCAGTTTAGGCAGTGAGGGGACGGAGGTGGGCAATCCCCCTCATGGGCGTCCCTACCACAAGTGACACACTTTGCTGCATTTGGGCAATGTTCACGGGTATGGTTGTACCTGTGGCATTGAAAACAGCGCGTTGGGTTAGGCACATAAGGTCGGACGGAGATGACTTCATACCCTGCTTTGACCTTCGACGGGAGGTCAACTCTGTCGAACGTCAAAAACACAGTACGAGTCGGTGTCAATTGGTTATCGACCTTTTTCATCACCCTGTGGACGGCTGTCACACCCTGATCGGACATATACGATTGGATGTCTTCATCAGACAACCCATCAAGGGATCTCGTGAAGACTACCCCCCGTGATGAGTTTAGTGTGCGGTGCGCTTCGACCTTAACTGGAAAAGTGTGCAACAACGTAGTACGTATCAGTTTTTGGGCTTGGAAGGCACTTTCCACTTCCAGCAACAATGTGCCATTGCGCTGACGTGAACAGGTTTTAACAGGGCCAGCAATTGCATCTACACCTTTCTGTATAACGAAAGGATTGACAGAATTGAAATCCTTTCCGTCGGTGCGAGAGACAACCAGAAATTTAGGTACATTAGGCAGAGTCTGTTTAGGCTGAGGCGAGTCTAACTTACGTTTATGGGTCAACGTCACGAAAGAAGATAAGGAAGTCATCGCGGAAGTGTCCCCCGTGATTACCGGCGTCTCCGATGGCGCGCTCCTTCCTAGTGGGGGCCCTCTCCGAGGGCTTACCCGCCTTAGGTGATTGTTCACACCTCAGGTCACACCTCCCGAGAACTGACGGAGGGACCAATCGGCACGTTCGGAAGGTACCAGCTCGGGTAATCACCCCTCCCTGGGCCTGGCCTTTACCAGGGGGTACGTACGTGCCTTACTTTTCTACCCGGGGCGGGGAATTACGCGTTACCCCGTCACCTGCTACGCACGATAATGCGTGGGTCGGCCTTCAGACACGCATAGGGAGGAAAGAAGAAGAGGATAGGAAAGGAAAAGAAAGAAGGAAAGAAAAGAAGTGTCTCAAACGCCGAGGCGGAGACTAATGAGGAGAAGAAGGCTAGGAGAGTTCAAGGAGAGAAAGACAGAAAACGAAGGGTAAGAAAGGAAGGAACGAAGGAAGAAAAAGCACAACAAGAACCACCGTATCTCACGAAATATGCCCGTCTCCGGGCGAAGGCATAAACCGGGAGGGAAAGTGAAGCAGCCTGGGGCAGAAGAAAGGCTGCTCCGGCTCGGGGCCCCGTGCGCGCCACACACGTACCCACAAAAGAACTGTGGGCCCCCTGGGGGGCTGGAGGGAGCGTTGGATCCGATACACGAGAGGATGGTGCCTCTGTAGGGCACCAAGGGAGTCCTAACATATGGCATAGAAAGGTTGGCGGTGGCGGCAGGTGTACAAAACGGCCTGGTGGAGGGCAAAAAGCTCAGCCGTGAAATTCGAGCACCGGTCAGGGAGCTGGTATTGGAAACGGTTGTCCCCGACGACGAAGGCAGATCCAACAGCAGCAGTGCTCTTGGAACCATCAGTGTAAATAAATATGGCATTATCGAACCGCGAACGGAGTTCGACAAGCCTCGAGCGGTATACCAGATCCGGAGTGCTCTCCTTGGGGAGCGAACTAAGTTCAAGGTGAGTGTGAACCTGGGCCTGATGCCACGGTGGCAATGGGCTTGCACTAAACCGAAAGGTGGAAGGAAGGGTAAAATCGAGCCGCTGTAGCAGGCGGCGAAACCGAACTCAAGGTGGAAGCAAGGCAATCACAGACAACTGATATTGGCGATCGAGTGAGTCGTCAAAAAATAATTGGTAAAATGGATGGTTGGGCATCGACCGCAGGCGGCATGCGTACCGAGACAAAAGTATGTCACGCCGAGTGGTCAAGGGTAATACAGCAGCCTCGGCATACAGACTTTCAACAGGGCTGGTATAAAATGCACCGGTCGCCAGACGTAATCCACGATGGTGGATAGAGTTGAGACGGCGGAGAATCGACGGCCGTGCAGAAGAGTATACAAGGCTTCCGTAGTCGAGCTTCGACTGAACAATGGTCTGTAAAGGTGAAGCAGGACGGTACGATCCGCTCCCCATGACGTGCCACTGAGGAAACGAAGAACGTTAAGGCATCGGGCACAACGGGCAGCCAGGTAGGACACGTGTGTGGACCAGCAAAGTTTATGATCCAACCTGAGTACCAAGAATTTCGTAGTGTCCACGAAAGGGAGAGCAACAGGGCCGAGATGTAGAGAAGGTGGAAGAAATTCCTTTTATCTCCAGAAGTTTATACACACCGTTTTCTCAGTGGAGAATCGGAAGGCGTTTGCGATGCTACAGGAATATAGACTGTCAAGACAGCGTTGAAGAGAACGGTCCAAGAGAGACGTCCGCTAGGCGATGCAATAAATTGCAAAATCGTCAACAAAAAGAGATCCGGAGAAGTCGGCTGAAAGGCAATCTACGATAGGATTGATTGCAATGGCAAAGAGCGCCACACTCAAGACGGAGCCCTGTGGTACCCCATTCTCCTGGCAGAAGGTATCTGACAAAACAGAGCCCACCCGTACCCGGAACTTGCGATCCGCCAAAAACGCTTGAATGAAAAGAGGAAGGCGGCCCCGAAGGCCCCATGTGTGCAATGTGCGGAGAATGCCCGCTTTCCAACAGGTATCGTATGCCTTCTCCAAGTCGAAGAACACTGCTACTGTTTGACGCTTCCTTAGAAAGTTGTTCATTATGAAGGTCGACAACGTAACGAGGTGATCAGCAGCAGAGCGGTGTCGACGAAAACCGCATTGTATATTAGTCAGGAGGTGGCGAGATTCGAGGAGCCAGACCAACCGAGCGTTAACCATGCGTTCCATCACCTTACAGACGCAGCTCGTCAGAGAAATGGGGGCGATAACTAGAAGGAAGGTGTTTGTCCTTCCCTGGTTTGGGGATGGGGACAACAATGGCTTCACGCCAACTTGTGGGAACATGACCTTCAGTCCATATGCGATTGCAGGTACTAAGAAGAAAACACTTGCCCGCAGGAGAGAGGTTCTTCAGCATCTCAATATGAATGGAATCGGGCCCGGGAGCAGAAGATTGGGACAGGGCGAGAGCATGGTCTAGCTCCTGCATGGTGAAGGCGACATTACAATTTTCACGATTAGAAGAGTGGAAAGAAGGCGGCCGTGCCGCCTCTACCTGTTTGCGAGGGAGAAAGGCAGGGTGGTAATGGGCAGAGCTCGAAACCTCCGCAAAGAAACGGCCCAATGCGTTGGAAACATCAGCGGGGTCCACAAGGACTGCGGCTAAACGGCGTAGGCCATCCCAAACAACCGTTGAGGGAGTAAAACGGTTAAAAGAACTAGTAAAAGCAGTCCAGCAAGCTGCTACTTAGAACAGCAGCTGCTGTATTATTGTGAGCAACTTTGATGCCGCCACTACTGAGGCTGTCTGCGCTGCCGTCTCGTGACTTAAGCGCCCACCCGCTGCCCGGCAGGTCAACAGCAGCCCCGTGTGGCGTCGTGTTAAGGCCGCTAGTGAATACAATGTTCCGCCAAGTTATATCAAACATACTGCCGCTGTGTGTTCTGTATGTAAAGCCCGTAATAATAACTACGGTTTTGCATGCAGACAGCAAACCAAGTCACTTGCCACACTATATACGATACGTTTCATGACAATTTCTGGGTCTTTATAATGACTAAGGGCGCCAAAAAGTCACTTTAAAAAAAGTATTGCCTAGGAGATAGGAACTAGTTCCTCAGGGTCCCTTAAGTCTGGGGGCCCTAGGTCTGTGCCCCTTTCGCCCCCTATGGTAGAGACGGTAGTGTGTGGGCGCAACTTTCTTGTGGGCTAACTATGAGCTGACAATCTAAGGATAATTTTAATTCCTCGCGATTGGAGCGAATGCCTCTAATATTCCACTGAAGAAGCGCCATGATAAGAATAATGGGAGAAAAGAGAAGAACGAGGCAAAGGGGTCACCTCGAGGGTCTGTTGAGGGCCTGTCTTCGAGGGAGCCCTGCTATCGCAATCCATTAATGGAAAATCTTGTTCCATCAGTGTGACTGGAATGTCTGCCGCCTTCCCGAGTTGATCGTTAGGGGCAGCATCCTCCGCCGGTAAAACGCCGGTTGCCCGGCTAACAGTAATGCGTCCGAGCGAGACAGAAGATGACCGAGGCCTGCTACTGTTGGACGACGTGACGGATGAGTCACGCCTCGGCGGGGGAGGATGGGAACTGTTGGCTTTTTTGGAAGAATGACGGTGGGAAGAGGCAGTTGACGGTTGAGAAGCCTCACAAGGGGAGGCCGCCAATTGTGAAATACAGATTCTATTCATACTGCGCATAATGAAAGCTCATGGCCAGAGGTGTAATTTGGCAAAGCATCAAGATGCGCTTCTCAGCCGTTGGCTTTGTCTATTTTCTCGACGTTGCGGTGAAATACTCTACGATGAGTAATACTGTACAGAGGCGTGGCGTAGCGGTAAGCACTCGGGTTCGTAATCCGAAGGTCGCCGGATCGAATCTCGCAGCATGCAACTTTTTCATTATTTGTTGTGTATTTTAAATGTACACACACACACACACACACACACACAAATAAAGACAACATTTTATTAATGACATTTGATGTTCGAAGTTGCCAGTTTTTCCACGACAAAGGACTTTCAAACAACTTATATGCTACTGGCGACTTCATCATGATGTTTTCCGCAAACAAAGTTGTATTTTACAAATGTTATTGTCTTCATGATGTTTATCATGTATAGTTAACGGAAGAAGTATAAACGATATTCCTAAACGAAGACTTGTGGTAAAAGTCAAACCTGACAAACGATACATCAATTTTTCAGAATGTCAGTGTGTTTCCCAACAGATAATTAAAAAACAATTGTTCTTGTAAAAATGCATCGTTGATCAGATTTGCTCGATGTGGTGCTGTTTTCTTCTTTCCATATTTCTATGATAACTGTCAAACTGGTTCGTACGATATATATGTTTAAATTAAAAAAAAACATAATGAAAAAGTTGCATGCCGCGAGATTCGATCCGGCGACCTTCGGATTACGAACCCGAGCGCTTACCGCTACGCCACGCCTCTGTACGATTTCTAGTATTACCAATACTGTAGAGTATTTCACCGCAACGGATTTATAAATCTTTTTTTAAATTGTCGATTTTCTCGACAGTGGCTGAGAAGTGCATCTTGGTGCTTTGCCAAGTTACACCTCTGGCCATGAGCTTTCATTATGCGCAGAAAGAATCGAATCCGAATTTCACAATTGGCGGCCTCCCCTTGTCAGTACGGAGAAAATCTTCACGGACAGGTTTCATTTCCGAAGTGCGGGCATCTAGTTCAGGTGCCCGCGGTTTCTGAGAAGTTGTAGAAGACAGATTTTTAGAAGGAGGATGAGGAGGAGGGAGTGTGGACGTGGAATGGGCAATCTTCAGGCTGGCCAATCGCACAACTATCAGTAAAAATGAAATCACAGGTCTGCGTACCTGCATCCTTAGTAGGTCGGGTGGAGGTGAGGACCTTACTGTACGTGTGCGCTGGAAGGTCAGTGGGCTTCCGACTCGCTAATAACTTTCGAGTAGCAGATGTTGAGACCTTTTCCGTGAAACGAATTTGCTGAATGACCTCGTCTTTATAAACAGCTGAGTCCCTAGACGAAGCAGCACTATCACCATTGCAAATAAGGCAGGGAGGGGACGGAAGTGGGCAGTCGCCCTCATGGGCGTCCCTACCCCAAGTGACATTTTGCTGTATTGGAACAAGATTGATGGGTGTCGTTGAATCTATGGCATTGGAAACAGTGCCTAAGGTTTGGTACATAAGGGCATATGGACGTAACTACATATCCTGCTTTGACCTTGGACAAGACCAACTACGTCGAACGTCAAAAACAGTACGAGTTGGTGTAAGCTGGTTACAGACCTTCAACAATACACACGGCTGTTACACCCTGATCAGACATGTAGTTTTGGATCTCTTCATATGATAACCCGTCAAGTGATCTTGTGAAAACTACCCACCCCTGACAAGTCTAGCTTGCGATGCGCTTCGACTTTCACAGGAAACTTTAGTAGCGTAGTCCTTATCACTTTTTGCGCATGGAAAGCACTGTCCGCTTCCAGCAACAATTTTCCATTGCACTGCCAGGTACAGGTTTAAACAGGACCAGCAATTGCATCAACACCCTTCTGAATTACGAAAGGATTAACAGAAGAGAAATCTTTACCGTAGGTTCGAGAAACAACCAGAAATTTGGGAAGATTAGGCATAGTTTTCTTATTCTGAGGCGAATAGATCTTTCTTTTTTGGGTTAAAGTCATAGCGAAAGTGTCCCCCATGATTACCGGCGTCGCCGATGGCGCGCTCCTTCCTAGTGGGGGCCCTCTTTGAGGACTTACCCGCTATAAGTGATTTATCACACCTCCTGAGAACGGATGGAGGGACCAATCGGCATTTTCGGAAGGTACCAGCTCGGGTAATCACCCATCCCTGGGCATGGCCTTTACCAGGGGGTACTACGTGCCCTACTTGTCTACCCGGGGCAGGGAATTACGCATTACCGCGTCACCTGCTATGCATGATAATGCGTGGTTCGGCCTTCAAACACAGGGAGGAAAGAAGAATAGGGGAAGTGAAGAGAAGGGGGAGTATCTCAAACGCCGAACCGGAGACTAAATGAGGAGAGGAAGGCTAGGAAAGTATAGCAGGGAGCTAAAGACAGAAGCAAAGGTTAGGAAAGGGGGGAAAAAAAAGGAAAGAGAAAAACTGTGACAGGAAACCATCTTGACTTTCAATGTACGCCCGTCTCCGGGCTAAGGCATGAACCGGGAGGGGGAATGAAGCAGCCTGGTGGCAGGAAGGAAGGCTGCTTCGGCTCGGGGCCCTGTTCGCGCCACACACGTACCCACAAGAGCTATGGGCCCCCTGAGGGGCCTTCGCTTGTTCTGTTCATTAACATCTGAAATTAATTCTTACACTGTTGACTTTATAAATGAAACCTCTTTGTAGAAAATACGTTAACATTTCATCTTTTTATCATGACTTAAAACAAACACACACACACACACACACACACACACACACACACACACACGAATATACAGAAGGTAAAAAATGTACACTACTTATATCACTTGTGAAAATAAGACATTAATTCTTCTACAGCTTGTAATGTATACTTTTTTCCTACCCCTATGGTAACGCTACTAGTTACTTCTACATATGTTACTGACTCTCCATTCAAGATAAATCCTGCGTTTTGGTAACAAATTGTCAATTGCAGTAACAAAGTTTGCGTATTACTTTGAGATCATAGTTCAATTGTGAGCATAGTTGTGACAATGATACTTTACAGAAGACAAATGTTACAGATTCCTACTAATTACCAAAATTTTCACCATTTAGGATATCTTGTCAGAAAAGAAGCTGGGCCTTCCAAGACAATTTTCTCAGACTCATTGCAGGTGGGCAGGGAGGAGGTCATATTCGAGTTACATCGGTATCTTTGAGCTCAGTACATACATTCTAAAACTTGACAACTTGGGAAAGAATCGAATGGTAGTTTTGCTATATGATAGTTTATGTATATGGGTGTAACTTGTGCTTTTTACAACTGGTGCTTATATTTTCTCATCGATGTGTCTATTCACGCCTATATGTGGTAAGCACCTAGCTCCATTACTTATTTAACTTGCCCTGTTATTTCACGACTTTTATAATTCTCATGAGTACACAACTGCATATAAACTTTTGACAGATGCTAGATACACAGAGCTGTGCTGCCTACTAATCGTTGATAAGTTGTTGCAGATATCTGAACCTGTACCCCGGTGTGAGAGGTGCCAACAGGCAGCAACTGCGCAGTCAGGCTGTTTGAGGAGCGGCAGGCCCTCGTGGGGCGATCAATTATTAACAGCTCATTGGAGAGAACCGAACTGGGGGCCACCGTTCAAATACATGCGGGATGACCGCTATGTGTACTTGGTCTCTCAGCCTCCAGGTACCGAGTTGGATGCGTTGCACTACCGCACAGTGGTGCGTTGCCAAGGAGATGTGTGTCAGGCTTTGGTTGTGAGGTTGCACAATAATTATAGAAATGAGAGTGAAAGAAGAAGAGCAGGAGAGCAAAAAACAGGAAATCAAAGACGAGTACAAAAAGGATTTAGACGTAGAGCAGAAAACAGTCAGTCATCCATAGTTGTGGTAAACACATTAGAGGTTATAATGTCCGCAAGTAAATCACATTTTGCTAAATGTCTTCGTTTTCACACATTATGCTTTAAATAATGTGAACTACTGTTGCGTGCTTGCCTGCCTGATTCTGTTCTCGTCTTCAGATGTAAATCAAATGCTTTGTCATTCTGACAAAAGACTTAATATTGTTGACAAAGGCTGTGCTGCATGGGAATGCCATGTCCAGAAATGCACACCCTCTGCTTTGCCCTTAGCATAAGTCAAAGTACTTCCAAGTTTAGGGACCAGTAGCCTAACTACAGCAGTTTGGTGCATTAGGTTAACAAACATCGATAATGCTTGTTTTGAAATACTACCAAGCATTGACGATTTTATACGTTACCAGTGTGTCGTAAGCAGGATGTGACTACTGGTGGAACGTGGATCCTGACGTGCTGCATTTCTGCAGGTATTGTATATCCAGTCCAAGGACTACGTCTTGTTTAATTGTTGAGTAGTACTATAATCCTTTCACTGAAGTAAGTAAACCAGAAAGTTATCAGGACTGACACACCCACTGAGGAGCTGACCATTTAAGCATCCATGGTCACAAGATGAAATGCAATTGGTGAGCAACCATAATTTGAAATGTAGAACATGAGAACGTAAATGTGGAGGGGTTAAGTGAAGCAATTTACTATTATCAGAAAATGTACTGCTGAGATTTTTTTTTTTTTGTGGTTTTAGGGCGCACAACTTCTATGGTCATTAGCGCCCAGCCAAGAACATAGATTCGCTATGATCTCAAAAAAATGGTGACTGTCAAAACATCAACAAGAGACTAAAAACGAAAGATAAAAGACAAAAGGGTTAAATATCCTTGGATAGGTTGGCCAAGTTCATAAAACGCAAAACCCGAGCAGCTGCTCGTGTGTCATCAGCTAAAATTTCCTCCAGAGTAGACGGAAAGTGAAGGGCTACACGGAGATGATTAAAATTAACACAAGTCAGTAAAAGATGTCGCACTGTCAGCAGTTCACCGCAGGAGCATAGCGGTGCAGGTTCGGCGGATAGCAAGTGACGGTGGCTGAAACGGCAATGACCGATCCGCAACCGAGCCAGGATGACCTCCTCCCGCCGAGAGGGGCGTGAGGATGTCCTCCAAGCGGTCGGGATCGGTTTGACAGTTCGCAATTTATTGTTGTACAGTGAAAGCCACACACTGTGCCACTGCGACACGATAATCCGGCAAAGAGCCCGTTGAACATCGTCCGATGGGACGCAAAAGGTAGCCATGCGAGGCAAAAGAGCTGCTGCCTTGGCTGCTGTGTCGGCAGCCTCATTCCCGGGCACACCCACATGGCCAGGGACCCACAGGAAAGAAACGTGACAGCTGTCATCCGCCAGCAACTGGAGGGAGCGTTGGATCCGATACACGAGAGGATGGTTCGAGAAAGGGTCCTTAAGACTCTGCAGGGCACTAAGGGAGTCAGAACATATGGCATAGAAAGGGTGGCGGTGGCGGCAGGTATACAAAACGGCCTGGTGGAGGGCGAAAAGCTCAGCCGTGAAGTTTGAGCACCGGTCAGGGAGCTTGTATTGGAAACGGTTGTCCCCGACGACGAAGGCAGATCCGACACCGGCAGTGCTCTTGGAACCATCAGTGTAAATAAATACGGCATTATCGAACCGCGAACAGAGTTCGACAAGCCTCGAGCGGAATACCAAATCCGGAGTGCTCTCCTTGGGGAGCGAACTAAGTTCGAGGTGTGTGTGAACCTGGGCCTGATGCCACGGTGGCAATGGGCTTTCGCTCAACCGAAGGGTGGAAGGAAGGGTAAAATCGAGCCGCTGTAGCAGGCGGCGAAACCGAACTCCCGGTGGAAGCAAGGCAATCGCAGACAACTGATATTGGCGATCGAGTGAGTCGTCAAAAAATAATCTGTAAGAGGGATGGTTGGGCATCGACCGTAGGCGGCATGTGTACCGACACAAGAGTATGTCACGTCGAGTGGTCAAGGGTAATACAGCAGCCTCAGCATACAGACTTTCAACAGGGCTGGTATAAAATGCACCGGTCGTCAGACGTAATCCACGATGGTGGATAGAGTTGAGACGGCGGAGAATCGACGGCCGTGCTGAAGAGTATACAAGGCTTCCGTAGTCGAGCTTCGACTGAACAATGGCCTGGTAAAGGTGAAGCAGGACGGTACGATCCGCTCCCCATGACGTGCCACTGAGGACACGAAGAACGTTAAGGGATCGGGTACAACGGGCAGCCAGGTAGGACACGTGTGTGGACCAGCAAAGTTTCCGATCCAACATGAGTCCCAAGAATTTCGTAGTCTCCACGAAAGGGAGAGCAACAGGGCCGAGACGTAGAGAAGGTGGAAGAAATTCCTTGTATCTCCAGAAATTGATACACATAGTTTTCCCAGTGGAGAATCGGAAGCCGTTTGCGATGCTCCAGGAATATAGACGGTCAAGACAGCGTTGGAGAGAACGCTCCAAGAGACACGTCCGCTGGGCGCTACAATAAATTGCGAAATCGTCAACAAAAAGAGATCCGGAGACGTCGGCTGAAAGGCAATCTACGATCGGATTGATTGCAATGGCAAAGAGCGCCACACTCAATACGGAGCCCTGTGGTACCCCATTCTCCTGGCAAAAGGTATCTGACAAAACAGAGCCTACCCGTACCCGGAACTTGCGATCCGCCAAAAACGCTTGAATGAAAAGAGGAAGGTGGCCCCGAAGGCCCCATGTGTGCAATGTGCGGAGAATGCCCGCTCTCCAACAGGTATCGTATGCCTTCTCCAAGTCGAAGAACACTGCTACTGTTTGACGCTTCCTTAGAAAGTTGTTCATAATGAAGGTCGACAACGTAACGAGGTGATCAGCAGCAGAGCGGTGTCGACGAAAACCGCATTGTATATTAGTCAGGAGGCGGCGAGATTCGAGGAGCCAGACCAACCTAGCGTTAACCATGCGTTCCATCACCTTACAGACGCAGCTCGTGAGAGAAATGGGGCGATAACTGGAAGGAATATGTTTGTCCTTCCCTGGTTTGGGGATGGGGACAACAATGGCCTCACGCCAACTTGTGGGAACATGACCTTCAGTCCATATGCGATTGTAGGTACTAAGAAGAAAGCACTTGCCCGCAGGAGAGAGGTTCTTCAGCATTTCAATATGAATGGAATCGGGCCCGGGAGCAGAAGACCGGGACAGGTCGAGAGCACGATCTAGCTCCTGCATGGTGAAGGCGACGTTATAATTTTCACGATTAAAAGAGCGGAAAGAAGGCGGCCGTGCCTCCTCTGCCTGTTTGCGAGGGAGAAAGGCAGGGTGGTAATGGGCAGAGCTCGAAACCTCCGCAAAGAAACGACCCAGTGCGTTTGAAACATCAGCTGGGTCCACGAGGACTGCGTTCGCCACGGTCAGGCCAGGAATTGGGGAGTGGACCTTGATGCCGGACAAACGGCGTAGGCCACCCCAGACTGCTGAGACTGCATCTTGCATGGCGAACTTTGGGCAACTGTGTTGGTGTGCAAACATAAAACGGAAACGACTGTGGCAGGACAGTGAGTCCATTTCCTCATTCTGTCCTACTTATGTGTTGAGGAATTTGGTACTCTGATAACTGACCTCACCTTTATTGCCCCTTTGTAGTTACGTGGCTTTTTGACAGGATAGGTGGTAGTTCCTGCAATTTCTAGTTCGGTACCTACCAGTCCACTTCAGAACAAGTGCTTTGTTCGAGATAGTTGTTACATTTCTGTAATGAATCCACTGTACCTATTTTAAATTTTGTTAGTTTTACCTGCATTAAGAAATCTGCGAGATTTAGTTATTCACACAATTTTGGCACAATTCACTGAAGTACAGTGTAACAAAAATTCCAACACGTAAGCATTCATATATCTTGTTCTGCTTTTGAACTAGTAAAGGAAGTAACATTTAGTGTCCCCTTTTTGGCTTATTAGTAAAATTTATGTAGACCAAGTGGAAACACCTGTGTAGACTAGTACTAACTATTATCTACTGAGGCAATTTCTGAATACCTACTGCGCTTTCTGTAAGCTGTAAAATACATGCTGAAATCTAAGACATTGCCATAGTCAGTGAAAGCAATATAGTTATACAGAATGTTATAAATCGACACTTCAGGTTTGATGAAGGCGTCCTACTGATATTCAGTCATGTTTCAGGATGGTTTAATTTGATGTACCGTGCAGAAATTGCCCTTACCTTGTCATTCTATACCAAGTACCTGGGCTGTACTACCACAGTATGTTCCTAGTGTGGCTTTCCATTCGTGGTATTTTTGTCTGTAAATCGTGGAAATTAATGTGGCAAATTTGTCAGGAAGCTTAAACCTTACAGCTGGTTACAGGGCATAGTTACTATTAATTGACCACTAACAATGAATCAGCCAGCAGTTTTGATGTAGGGAATATGTAGCCATTACTAATATTCTTTTGGTAGTACTAGTACTGGTAATTCAGATAAAAAATTAAAATCTTTCAGGTGAAATGGCGGAAATGCTAGGTGCACAGGATTTTGGATGAAGGTTGGCATTTGTGGGGGGGCGAGCATATGTGACGACCTCTGTATTGTAAGGGATTCTTATGTTATTCCTGGAAACATATGGTAGGTATGAATTTCTACCATATTTGATTGTGCATACACGGTAGCAAGTTTGCTTTCAATTGCCTTTGTTGTACAGTAGTATTAGATACTTCATATTATTAATTGTTCAAACAATGCTTCTGGCTGCTGTTGCATTTGATACTGGTAGCTACATGTAAATCTATTTTAGTAATCATACATCCAGGTTCAGATTAGTTAAATTTCTCAGGTCAACACTCACTACCATTCAACATAATGAATACCTTGGAATATTCCACAGTCAGCAATCCAGTTTTTCAGTTCACCTTTAATGAAATATACATTAACCACATTTTGAAGGCATATTTAACCAGACCAGCAAAAGATACTCTTGAGCTCTTCATGTAAGATCAATTAAAACGTTGTAGATCTTTGTAGAAAGATCACTTTTTTCTATATGATTATTTTTCAAGTGATAGTTTAACAGAAGGGATAAAGCAGCAGACAAGATTTTGCAACAGTAAAGCTTACCACAAAAAGAGTCAAGAACTTACTAAAAGCTTTTTTTTTTCAGTCATGGTTTATAGGCCTCCCAGGTATAATCGCCATGTAAAACAATGAGTAACTCATCATTCTTGGTACCTCAAGGGTGATCTGGAAATCCAAGTGGTGTTAGTATTGGGCTCTGTGGGAAGATTTTCTTTACTATTACTTCTGTATTACAGTGTAAACTATGTTGATTTTCTTAGATTTAGCAAGTCAGTTTCAGAGGCCACCCAGCTTTTTTAATACCACATTCTGAGCTGTTTGAATAAAGCAGTGTCATATTGCCAATACCATCTTGAGAGAATGGTGGCACATTGACAATTTGGGTAACAACAACATTACTGCATTGTCCTATGTATGAATGGGATTGGTAGCTCATCTCTTGGCATTGCAACGTCCAGCAATGACTGCTGTGCATTATGAATCTTGCCACAGCTACGTGGTGTAAGTGGGTAAGCCCTTGCTCTGTGCATGAAACCTGCTAATACTTCTGTCTACTCTTTGGACAGTTGGTTCTCTACCCCCTGCTTTTGCTTTCCCAGCCTTCCCCTCTGTTTGGGGGTCAGAGGGGGCTGAACTGCATGGTTATCATCCCCTGTTCCTAGTGAAGACAAGATTGTTGTTGTTGTTGTTGTTGTTGTTGTTTAGAGGGAACTAGACTGCACGGTCATCAGTCCCCTGTTGCAAGCAAAGCCAATGCGGCGCATTGCAACATGAAAAAAGACAGTCATTGAAACACACAAAAGAGAATGTACACAATGACAAGGAGCAGTGAGTTCATGACACACACAGAAGAAAACTCAAAGAGTAAATAAAGATAATGGGACTAAAAAGTTACAGCAGAATGGTGTGGCTGGCTGATCACGAGGATAATAAAGGATGAGCCAGCCACTCTGCACATTCTAAAACATACGAATAAAGCAGGCCAGACAACACAAAATAAGAAGAGTAAAAAGTTATGAGAGATGGGTGCCTGAGAGATCAGGCTAAGGAACCCACCTTTATATCAAATGGTAAAACCCAGCTGCACGGATAAAACGTAAAACTCTGTCAGCCATGGAGGCATTGTCAGATAAAATCGAGGCAGGCGCAGTAGGTAGGTTAAAAGACTGCCGCAAGACAGCTAAAGTGGACAGTCCGACAGGATGTGGACCACTGTCAAATTTCCACAACGGCAATTCGGTGGGTCCTCTCGACGTAAAAGGTAGCCATGTGTCAACCACTTATGGCCAATACGTAGGCGACATAGGACAACAGAGTCCCTACGGGAAGGCCTGAAAGACGACTTCCAGACGGCCGTAGACGACTTGATCGCTCGGAGCTTGTTGGGAGTGCTCAGAGTTGCCCATTGTGTGTTCCAAGCTTCAAAAACCTTGTGGCGCTAATCCATTTGGACATCCCGTTCTGGGATACCAATATCCAGGTGAGGAGCGGAGATGGCGAGCTTAGCCAGCCGATCGACATGCTCGTTCCCCGGGATACCAATGTGGGCAGGGGTCCAAATAAAGTCAACCGAACATCCAGATCTGCCGAGTGAATCTACGGCGTTTTGGATGGATTGCACCAACGGATGGGAAGAGAAATAGTTGGAAAGGGCTTGCAGGCCATTAAAGGAGTCGCTGCACACGACATACGACTTCCGGGGGCACGTTGTGAGGTGGTCAAGAGCACGAGAAATGGCGATCAGTTCGGCTGTAAAAATACTACAGCCAGGTGGCAGGGACCGTTGTTCTGTGTGGTCGCCATGATTAAAAGCGTAACTGGCTCTGCCATTTACCAGGGAGCCATCAGTGTACAGGATTTCTGCATCACGGTGAGCAGAAAGGTATGCCAGAAACTTGCAACGGAGTGTCAGTGGTGAAACTAATGCCTTTGTATCGCAGGACAGTTGCAAGTGGAGCTTCGAACAGGTAGTGGACCAAGGAGGAAGACGGGATGGGCAGGAAAAAGCGTCAGGGAGAGGTAGGGAAGGAAGTGAGGAAAGGAGTGTATGAACTCTGATCGCGATCAGAAGACCTGATCTAGGTCGACGTGGTGGAAAAGGAGGGGTATCAGTCGGAAACAAAAGCCTGCGATTTGGATGGTGTGGCGTGGCATGGACTCTAGCAACATAGCTAGCGACGAGCTGCTGCCGGTGAATGTGTAAAGGAGGGATCCCTGCTTCGGCAAGAAGACTTGGCACAGGGCTGGTGCAGAAGGCCCCAGTCGCCAGCGGGATACCACTATGGTGGATGGGGTCAAGGATTCTCAAGGCGGATGGTGGTGCCGAGTCTTTTACCAGGCATCCGTAATCAAGCCTTGATTGTATTAAGGACTTGTACAGCTGCAGGAGGGTGGAATGAGCAGCGCCCCAAGCAGCATGGCTCAAGCAGCGGAGAATATTAAGATGTCGTGAGCATTTTTGTCTCAGCTGACGCAGATGTGGCACCCAAGTAAGTCTGTTGTCGAATACCATGCCAAGAAACCGACGAATCATTGCGACAACGAGCAATTCACCACCCAGATATAACTCGGAATCCATGTGAACTGCCCGCCGGCGCAGAAATGTATCCCGCGGGTCTTCTGCGCTGAAAACTGAAAACCATGGGTAGAGGCCCATGATTCAGCTTTCCGGATGGCTCCCTGTAGCCGCCATTCAGCAACGCTAATACTAGCCGAACTATAATACAAACAAAAGTCATCTGCAAACAAGCTAGAACAGACAGGATCCCACAGCCGTGGAAAGCCCGTTTATGGCGAATAAAAACAAAGGCACACTGAGGACGGAGCCCTGTGGGACACCGTTCTCTTCGATGTGTAAGGAACTAAGGGTGGTACCCACCCTAACCCTAAAGGAGCGGTAGGAGAGAAAATTCCTGATAAAGACCGGAAGTGGGCCCCGTAAGCCCCAGTCATACATGTAGCCAGTATGTGGTGGCGCCAGGTTGTGTCTTACGCTTTCCGAAGATCGAAAAATACAGCAACAAGGTGTTCACGTCAGGTAAAAGCTGTACGTATAGCTGACTCCAAGGACACAAGATTGTCAATTGTGGAGCGGCCCTGACGGAAACCCCTTGTGGTACCAGGAGTCCCCGGTTTTCGAGGATCCACATAAGCCGCCGACTCACCATACGTTCAACGAGCTTACATAAAACGTTCGTGAGGCTGATTGGACGGTAACTTTCAGCCACTTGTGGGTCAGCGCCAGGTTTTATCACTGGGATGATGGTGCTTTCCCGCCATTGTGAGGGAAAAACACCTACCCAGAGACGGTTAAACAAGGCGAGCAGTTGGTTCTGAGCGTCCACAGGAAGATGCCGAAGAAACTGGCTATGGACACGGTCTGGTCCTGGACAAGTATCGGGGCATGTAGCAAGGGCACATTGAAACTCCGATTTGCTAAAGGGTGCATTGTACGGTTCCTGGAGACGTGTCTGAAATGACAGTGGCCTCCGCTCAACTGTCCGCTCCGCTGTCTTTTATAGTGCGGAAGGCTGCAATGTAAGCTTCAGCCTGCAAAAAACTGTGCCATGTGCTTGACGACAGCAAGCGGGTCCGAGCAGACAGTACCCTGTAGGCGAAGACAGGGGATTCCTGCTGGAGGGCAGTACCCGAAAAGACGTCGAACCTGGGTCCACACCCGAGAAGGTGAGGCACGAGATCCAATAGAGGCGACGTACCTCTCCCAGCAATCCTGTTTACTTTGGTGTATAAGTCGTCGAGCTCTGGCCCAGAGCCGTTTGAAGGCAATCAGGTGATCGATGGAGGGATGTCGCCGGTAGCGCTGAAGTGCCCTACGCCGATCCCAAATGGCTTCAGCGATGTCTTGTGACCACCAAGGCACAGATTTGCGCCGAGGGGACCGTGAGGTGGTTGGAACAGTGGCCTCAGCAGCGGAAACTATGGCGACAGTTACCTGTTGGACAGCCACATCCACATCGACTGGCAGTTGGGCAGGAATGACAATAGTAGAGGTGTAACGCTGCCAATCAGCCCTATGGAGGGACCATCGAGGCAGTTGTTCCACCTGTTGAGACTGTGGGAGCGATAAAAAGATAGGAAAATGGTTGCTCCCGCAGAGGTCATCGTGGGCCCTCCATGTGAGGTGTGGATGAAGGATTGGGCTACAGACCGAGAGATCGATAGGTGAAAAAGTGCCATGCGCAACACTGAAGTGTGTCGGGGAACCAGTATTGAGAAGGCAGATGTCTTGTGCAATAAGAGCTTCAACATCCCTACCACGTCTAGTCGTCTCTGTTCCGCCCCATAAAGGGTGATGGGCGTTAAAGTCCCCCAAAAGAAGAAACGGTGGGGGCAGCTGTGCTATCAGAGCAGCAAGATCAGTGGACGAAACATCCCTGTCTGGAGGGAGGTATATCAAACAGACAGTGAATTCGTGCGGAGCCCGAAGGCGAACAGCAACAGCCTCAATAGGTGTGTGGAGAGGCACAGCAATACTGGGGACAGTGGCAAGGATGTATATACAGACACTGCCAGAGGCTCTGTCACAGTCGGCACGGTTGTTTAAGTAGCCCCGATAGCCACGAAGGGCTGGGGTCCGCCAAGAAGCAAACCAGGTTTCCTGCAGAGCCATACACAGTACTGGGAAACAGCACAACAACTGCTGCAGCTCAGCTAAACGGTTGAAAAATCCTCCGCAATTCCATTGGAGAATTTCATTCACTCCTTGCTGGAAAGCCATGATGAAAACCTAAAGATCGTCAGTCCAAGGATTTGCGGTCTGGTAGAGGAGACTTTCTTCCTAAACTATTACTACTTAGCCTCTCGCTGCCCTTTCGGTCTTAAGGGCTGGGAGGACTTCTCGCAAGTCGTTTCCGGGCCCGATGTCGATCGGGAAACATGTCGACTGGGGGCAGGTGGATCCTGCAGCCTGTGGCTGGGATCCTCCAATCCACTCGTGGAAGCCTCAGGAGGGGGTGCCACAAGGGACCCGTTCCGGGCGAGAGGGGCCAGGGAAGGCTGTTGCTTCCCTGGCAGAGGGGTGGGGACTGGAGTCCCCAATGGTTGGGTGGGTATGGCTCCCACAGGATTTGGGGGAGCAATGGACGTAGATGGTCCCCTGCCCATCGAGGGGGACAGTGGAAGGTGTTTGGCCCATAGGGCCCACAGATGGAGGTGTCACTGGTACCGTCGATTTCAAAGAAACCGGCGCTGCTGCGACTGCAGCAAAAGCTGTCATCTTTACAGGATGGAGCCGTTCATATTATTTACGTGCCTCAGAGAAAGTGAGCCGGTTCAGGGTCTTTATTTCCATGATTTTTCTTTCATGATGAAGAAAAATACAGGTCGGCGAGCAAGGCGGATGATGTTGCCCACAGTTTACACAAACGGGAGGTGGGGTACATGGGGTGTCCAGGTGTGATGGCCACCCACATTCCCTGCAGTTCGGGCTGAAAGTATATCGGGACGACATGTGCCTGAACTTCCAGCACCAAAAACACCGCTTACGGTGAGGGACATATGGCTTTACATCAACCCGGTATATCATTATCTTTACCTTCTCAGGCAGTGTATCGCCTTCGAAGGCCAAGATAAAAGCCCCTGTGGCAACCCTGTTCTCTTTGGGTCCCCTGTATACTCGCCGGACGAAGTGAACCCCTCAATGCTGCAGGTTTGCTCGCAACACTTCATCGGTTTGGGACAACAGATCTCTGGTAGATTATAACCTGGACCATGTTTGAAGACTTGTGGGGCGTGACACTCACCAGGATCTCACCCAGCTTATCGCAGGCAAGTATTGCACGCGATTGAGCTGAGGATGCCATCTGTATCAGTACAGCCCCCACATTTCATCTTGGAAAACAACTCCACTTCGCCATACTTGACTTCTAGATGTTCAACAAAATACTGTGGCTTAGTTGACAAAGGACTCTCCATCATAACGGGCACACACCAGATATCGTGGCGAGTATGGTTTGGAACGGCGAATTCCTCTACGTTCCTCCCAAGGGGTGCCAAGGGAAGGAAACGTCTTAGGATCATAAACAGTTGCATCAAGATCAGTCTTACCACGCTTTGAGACGCCAGGTTTGCGTGTGGCGACGCTATTACTTGCTCGTTTCATTCTCGTCCCACGAGCAGCTAGGAAAGGGACGGTCCACCCAGGCAGAGCCCCGCCTGGGCTGTTCAACCTCAACAGCCATGCATCTCCTTGGCACGTAGCACAACTAGAGATTGTGGTTTTTTTTATGGAGGTTTGTACCGTCCTCGCGACCCGGGCGATTAAGCCAAGATCCCCAGGCTCTGAAACGTACAACGTTCCACCATCGCTCCGAACGATGGTCGTTTAAGCACACACAGAGCTTACAGTGTAGCGGACTGTTGGCGCGACACAGCCCACAGCTCAGGACCCCGGTTTCGCCAAGCCCGTACTCGGCAAATTAATGCTGAGCCCCTGAGGGGCTTCCCTTTTGTGTCTAGTCCCTGGGTTAAGGGCAAATCCTGCTGACTTGGCGCAGAGACTTTTCCGCTGTAACATTATTAACTATGTTTTGTACTTTTCAAAACATTTAAGATATGATCATAGAAGCCATTCCATGAGATCAGGCTGCAAACCTATGAAAAATTCTTACACTAGTCAATTGTTCTTCCTTCTTATTCGTCTTTGTTATCATTCGCCTGATTGGCCAGTTTGTAAAATGGGAAGGAGATTTCAGGAGATAAAAACTTAATATCTCCATTTTCTGAAGCTAGACAAAGTCAACCTCTAACACTGTAACTTTTACATAATTTTTGCTAATATTGTGACTTTTCCATCTCTCCTCCATAACCCAATCCAGTTGCTTTTCCCCTTCCGTTCATCACCTGGGTAAGGAAAACCCCTTAATAATGGGAAGTCCAGCTTCAATTACACAGTACTATTATTGGTTGAGTTACAAACTAAGTGTTCAGCGATCTGCACGAAGCACACAGACAAGTTGGATGAATCTAACAGTCGCATCAGAAAGGACACTCCTATCCATAAAACCATGTATCTCATTTCAGACACGCAACTGTCGCCCACTGCTCCAGTCCTTGTGGACCCCGTTGACGTATCCGTCAGGCCTGAAATGGGGGAGTGGACCTGAGTGCCAGATAACCGGCGCAGGCTACCCCAGACAACCGAGGAGAGAATGAATCTGTTACAAGTAGTAGTGAAGGCAGTCCAACAGGTTTTTTCCTTTCCTTTAAAACAACGGCATTGCGCTCGCAGTCGTTTGTAATGGATGCAATTCTCCATCGTTGGGTGGCGTTGAAAGGTGCGTAGAGCACGTCGCCGGGTTATAATAGCGTTGTTGCACGTTGTAATCTACCAGGGGACAGACACGCTGTGGAGAAGAGGAAGTATGAGGTATGGAATGTTCGGCAGCAGTGAGAATAACCTTTGTGAGGTACTGGATCTGACTATCGCAGCTGGGGAAATGCTGGTCGTGGAAAATCGCCATGGTAGAATATAGCCCCCAGTCGGCTTTCGAGATGTTCGAGGTGGCGGGACGCGGAGATGGGGGTATAATACACTACGTGGATTACACGAGGGAAATGGTCGCTCAAGTATGTATCATAAAGCGCATACCACTATCCGATGCGCTAGCTGAGGATTGCATATAGTTAGGTCGAAGTGGGAATAGGTGTGTGTTTTGTCTGAAAGGAAGGTTGGTGAATCGGTGTTTATGCAGACAAGATTAAGATGGTTGAAGAGGTCTGGTAGAAGGGAGCCTCCGGGGTGGGTGGTGGTGGACATGAGGGACTAAACAACGAGGTCATCAGTCCCTTCAACCTCAAATTGAATACGCCATGGAACTCGACAAAAAATAGGTGAAAGCCAAAAGACCATTATACTAGGAAGTAAAATCGACTCGTCAACAAGACTAAGACCAACCCAGGGCAGCAAATGCTACAGTGTCCGAACCCACAGCTCTGGAAGCGACCTCTAGCCTAAACCACAAGGTACTAATGGCACAGTGGTCAACGTATCATAGCTCCAGAGCAGGGAGAAATAAAACTACATTAAAATGTAAAAGAGTGGGGGGGGGGGACTGATGGGGATAAGGCTCTAAACCCCACAATCAGCCAAGAATCACAAACCCACTCACCCCGAACAAGCGAGTCCTAGAGCTGACAATAAAATCTACTTTCACGGAGGAAGGCAAGGACGCGATCAACCATCCGTGGGTCATCCGCCAAAACTGAAGGCAATGCAGGCGGTAGGCCATAGTCGCCACGGAGTGTGGAATGGAGAGGACATTCATTCAGAATATGAGACACGGATTGTACAGCTCCACAATCACAATGTGGTGGATTGTCATTTCGTAAAAGAAATCCATGGGTCAGCCTGCAGTGTCCAAGACGGAGGCGACAGAGGACAATTGATTCTCTCCGGGAAGGGCGTAAAGATGAACTCCAAGCTGCAGTCGTATCCTTGATGGTGCGGAGTTTATTGGAAGGGGCAGTAGCTTTCCAACTGCTATCCCATGAGGAGTGAAGCAAAGATCTGATCTGCACCCGCAGATCCGCACCCGGAATTTGAAAGGGAGACGGGCAGCGAGTAATTGCCGATCTAGCCAACTGGTCAGCTACTTCATTCCCTGTAATACCAACATGGCTTGGCACCCAGAGAAAGGTAACTGAGCAGGCAGCACGATGGAGGTCAGCAAGGAGTTCATGGATGGAAATAACTAAAGGATGGGAGGGGAAACAACGATCAATGGCCTGCAGACTGCTCATGGAGTCAGCACAGATTAAACCACGTTCCACGGCAGAACGTTTAATAAAACAGAGGGTTCTATAAATCGCCATCAGCTCTGCCGTAAACACACTGCATGCCTCTGGCAGAGAATGGCATTCCGCCCCAACAGGAGACGTAAAAGCATATCCGGAGTGGCCCGCTGTTTTCGAGCCATCAGTGTAGAAGATAGAGGCTCCCTGAAACTCTTCTAGTACTGGGCGCACTAAACGCCGAAAGACCATGGGGGAAATTAAACCTTTTGGGCCCTGGAAGAGATCCGCCCGAATTAGTGGTCACGGCACCATCCACGGAGGTGTGCGTGCAGTAAAATGGGGGGGGGGCGCAATCTAGCGAAGGGAAATGGAAATTCCGGCAAAGAGAGGCAAGCCGCAGTCCGACGGGAAGGCCCGCCCACGGCCGGGTATCAGGGGGTCGAAGCCCTTCATATGCAAAAAGAACCTGGTAAGCGGGATGAGCAGGATATTGGCGGATGGCGATGGCATAAGACGCCAGAAGCTGATGCCGCCTGACCTGAAGAGGGCAGATTCCCGCCTCAACAAGGAGACTGTCGACCGGGCTAGTCGGGAATGCACCTGTAGCCAAGCGGACACCATAATGGTGAACCGGGTCTAATAATTTCAGGGCAGAAGGAGCTGCCGAGCCATAAACTTGACACCCATAGTCCAATCGGGACAAGATTAGAGCCCGATAGATATGGAGGATAGTTGTTCGGTCTGCACCCCAAGATGAATGAGCAAGGAAACGTAGAGCATCAAGTTTCCTCATACAACTAATCTTTAGGTGGCGAATATGGGGCACCCAAGTCAATTTTTTGTCAAAGAGAAGACCCAGGAAACGATGCTGTGCTACAACTTCCAGGCGCTGATTACCCAAGAACAGTTCTGGATCAGGGTGAACTGTAGTACGACGACAAAAGTGCACCACCCTCGTTTTTGATGAGGAAAACTGGAAACCATGGGACGTAGCCCACACTGAAGCCCGCCGAATGGCGCTCTGGAGCTGACGTTCAGTAGAGGCTAATGAGTAGGAGCTGTACCATATGCAAAAGTCGTCGACATACAATGCCGGGGTTACCAGTGACCCAACGGAGCTCACCAACCCATTGATGGCGATTAGAAAAAGTGTAACACTCAACACTGAGCCCTGGGGGACACCGTTCTCCTGTATCCGAGGGGAGCTAAAGGAAGAGCCAACTCTGACACGGAACAGGCGGTGGGATAGAAACTGACGGATAAAAATTGGTAAGGAGCCTCTGAGGCCCCAGTCATGAAGAGAACGTAAAATATGATGACGCCAAGCAGTGTCGTACGCCTTATGCAGATCGAAGAAGACTGCTACCAGATGATGTCTTTTAGAGAAGGCCTGTCTGATCACAGTCTCCAGTCGAAGTAAATGGTCAATAGGGGATCGTCCCTTCCGAAACCCACACTGGTAAGGTGAGAGAAGTTCCCGGGATTCAAGAACCCAGCATAATCTGCGGGCTACCATCCGCTCAAGTAGTTTACAGGGGACACTTGTCAGGCTTATTGGTCGATAACTGTCCAGCGCCGACGGGTCCTTGCCAGGCTTGAGGGCAGGGACCACAATACTCTCCCTTCACTGGGAGGGGAACACCCCTTGAAGCCAAATACGGTTAAAAACTTTTAGGAGAAATTGTCGTTGTGAGGGGTTAAGGTGTTTCAGCAATTGATTATGGATATCATCAGGGCCAGGTGCTGAATCACGAGAAGAGGAGAGGGCCAGCGACAGCTCCCAGTCAGTAAAAGGTTCGTTATATGGTTCCACCTGGTGAGAAGTAAAGCCTAATTTGAAGGTTTCGGCCTGGTGTTTCTGAAGGAGAAAGGTCGCCGGATATGAAGTTGTCGCCGAGACATTGGCGAAGTGAGTTGCAAGATGTTCTGCAACAACAGATGGCTCCGTGCAGACCCCATCAGGCAGGGCAAGACCAGGGACGGAAGACGGCCGCCAGCTACCTTGGATAGATCGGAGCATAGCCCACACTCTTGTCAAAGGGACAGAAGAACCCAACGAGGAGACAAAATGCTCCCAGCATGTCCGCTTACTTTGATTAAGTAACGAGCTCTGGCACGCAGACGTTTGAAATTTATTAGACCAGCGAGCGATGGGTGGCGCTTAAGATGTTGCAAGGCCCTTCGGCGCTCGCGAATGGCTGCGGCAACAGTTGCATTCCACCAAGGGACAGGCCTTCGAGAAGGAGGGCCTGTCGACCGGGGAACAGCAGCGTTGGCAGCTTGGGTTATCATGTTGGTCATTTGGCTTATAATATCATCTATACAGCCTGAGGGGGAAGATGGGAACACAACCTGGGATGTATATAGCGGCCAATTAGCACGACGGAATACCCAGCGGGGTACCCTGGCTCGTGGTAGGCGTGAGGGAAGTGAAAGGATCAACGGAAAGTGGTCGCTATCGCAGAGGTCGTCATACGCCGACCAGTGAAAGGAAGGAGAGAAGGAGAAGTGAGAGAGAGGTCTATGGCAGAAAAGGTGCCGTGAGCGGCACTAAAATGAGTTGGGGAACCATCGTTGAGAAGGCTCAGATTGTGGTCAGCAAGAAACTGGTCTATGAGGCGGCCCCGGCTAGATGTATAAGCACTGCCCCACAAAGGATGGTGGGCATTGAAGTCCCCAAGGATGAGGTAAGGAGGGGGGAGTTGCTGAAGGAGGGCCACTAGGGACGTGAGAGTAGGTGGCCTGTCAGGTGGAAGGTAGAGGTTGCAAATGGTCAATGGAGTGTCCAAGTGAACCCGGACAGCAACCACTTCCAATGGAGTTTGAAGAGGAATCCAGGTACTGACAATATCTGTCTGGACCAAAGTACAAACCCCACCAGACGCCTGGAGGGGACCAACCCAGTTCCGACAAAAAGCATAGAATCCACGGAGGGTCGGTGAATGTGCATCCATAAACCTCGATTCCTGCAGGACGACACAGGCCGCAGAGGAGAGAGAGATTAGCTGTTTAATCTCCAAGAGGTGACGGTAGTAACCATTACAGTTCCATTGGATGATCACATCACGAGGATCTAGGCGGGAAGCGAATGGCATAACGTCTGTCACGCTGCTTTGTCAGCGTCCGTCACCAAAGAAGAAGGGACAACATCCATAAATAGCTGATCAGCCTCGGGCTCAATGGGATGAGCGAGTTGCGAAAGCACAGTCGGCACCTCCGGTGGTACCGGAGGGGCTTTATCTTGTAACTTTGGTTTCTTCTTCTTCTTCTTCTTCTTCTTCTTCTTCTTCTCCTCCTTCTCCTTCTCCTTCTTCTCTCGTGTGGGACGGGCAGGACCCACCCCAGAGAGAGGACTTTTGTCAGTTAGGTCTGGTACTGACGAGGATCGGGTGACCTTTGAACTCACTGACTGGGAGTCCGATGGCCGGCTGGAGGTCGAAGATCTCCGATCTGGGGAACGCCGGGACGGAAGGCCCTGAGATAGGGCACTGTAACCGGCAGGCGACGGAGAAGGGGTGCACTTCTCCGGCTGGGACACAAAGGGAGGGCTACAGGAGCTACAGGAGAGGGAGATGTGAGGGAGGGGTGTGGACGGGGTGTAGGGGGGAGATGGGAGTGGGAAGGGGAGGGTGAAAGGCTAGACGATAACGTCGTAGCGAAGGTCGTCGCCATTTGCACGGGATGCAGACGTTCATATTTGCTGCGGGCCTCAGGGTACGTCAAACGCTCCAGGGATTTGTACTCTTGTATCTTCTTTTCTTTTTTGAACATAGGGCAATCTGGCGACCGTGAAGAGTGGCGTTGTTGACAGTTGACGCACACCGGCGGAGGAACACAGGGGCTCCCCCTCATGTAGTGGGCGTCCACAATCACCGCATACTGGGACTGTTGTACAGCGAGAGGACATATGACCAAACCTCATACATCGAAAACACCGCATGGGAGGTGGAATGTAGGGCTTCACTTCACATCGATATATCATGATCTTGACCTTCTCCAGGAGTGTGTCCCCTCGAAGGCCAAGATAAAGGCCCCAGTATCGACGCGGTTATCTTTAGGTCCCCTCTGAACGCGGCGAACAAAATGTACACCACGCTGCTCGAGATAGGCCCTAAGCTCCTCATCAGTTTGAAGGAGGAGGTCCCGGTGGAATATCACACCCTGTACCATATTCAAGGATTTGTGCGGGACAATTGTGACTGGAATGTAGCCAAGGGTGTTGCAGGCGAGCAAAGCTTCAGACTGGGCTTCCGAGACTGTTTTAATGAGTAATGAACCAGATCTAAGCTTACCCATAGATTCCACTTCACCAAACTTGTCCTCTATGGTCTCGACAAAGAACAGAGGTTTGGTGGAAGTGAAAGTCCCTCCATCAGTCCTTGAGCAAACGAGATAGCGAGGAAAGGGTTTTGCTCCTAACCGGCGAGCCTGGCCTTCCTCCCAAGGGGTATCAAGGGAGGGAAACATCCTCTTATCCGCAGTAACAGCATTAAACGATCTCTTCCTGTCTTGAGAGACGGCCGATGCACGACCATTTTGGAGTCTAACTCTTTTCATAGTGCTAGACGTCCGCCCTGGTGTCACCCACTCCGAAACCGGGGCTCTCTCCATGGGCGCCACCCAGCCTCAGCAAAGGCCACCTGGCACGATGGCCATTGCCGGGAGTTCTGATACCCCTGAGGACAGACATCAACTCCTTGGCTTGCATGGAGAGGTCGCAGCTCAGACAGCAGTAGTGTGATCCCTGTGGTGTCAGGGGGCTCAGCCAAAGGGTACATAACAGCCCCCCCCACGGACTGGCTACACGTGCTGGGGACCTAGCGGGGGATGGGGGCTACAGCGAGGAAAGGAAGTGGAAAGGAAAGGATAGGATAGGACCCGCGCTGTAGGGGCTAGGTCGGGAGTTCTTCCCCAATTGGCTCACACATTATCGGACAATTTTGGTATGGAACGACAAACCCCGAGGGGGACCAAACTGGGCCAAAAACCGGTGTACACAGCAGACAAAACCAAAGTGCAGGACAATCGGTACCATGGGATAGCCAAGCCGTCATCCAGAGTACCACCGAGAGACGGGGTTGGAGAAGTTTTTTTTTTTTTTTTTTTTTTTGTGGTTTTAGGGCGCACAACTTCTATGGTCATTAGCGCCCAGCCAAAAACGTAGATTCGCTATGATCTCAAAAAAATGGTGACTGTCAGAACATCAACAAGAGGCTAAAAACGAAAGATAAAAGACAATTAAAAGGGTTAAATATCATGGGATAGGTTGGCCAAGTTGATAAAACGCAAAACTCGAGCAGCTGCTCGTGTGTCATCAGCTAAAATTGCCTCCAGAGTAGACGGAAAGTGAAGGGCTACACGGAGATGATTAAAATTAACACAAGTCAGTAAAACATGTCGCACTGTCAGCAGTTCACCGCAGGAGCATAGCGGTGCAGGTTCGGCGGATAGCAAGTGACGGTGGCTGAAACGGCAATGACCGATCCGCAACCGAGCCAGGATGACCTCCTCCCGCCGAGAGGGGCGTGAGGATGTCCTCCAAGCGGTCGGGATCGGTTTGACAGTTCGCAATTTATTATTGTACAGTGAAAGCCACACACTGTGCCATTGCGACACGATACTCCGGCGAAGAGCCCGTTGAACATCGTCCGATGGGACGCAAAAGGTAGCCATGCGAGGCAAAAGAGCTGCTGCCTTGGCTGCTGTGTCGGCGGCCTCATTCCCGGGCACACCCACATGGCCAGGGACCCACAGGAAAGAAACGTGACAGCTGTCATCCGCCAGCAACTGGAGGGAGCGTTGGATCCGATACACGAGAGGATGGTTCGATAAAGGGTCCTTAAGACTCTGCAGGGCACTAAGGGAGTCAGAACATATGGCATAGAAAGGGTGGCGGTGGCGGCAGGTATACAAAACGGCCTGGTGGAGGGCGAAAAGCTCAGCCGTGAAGTTCGAGCACCGGTCAGGGAGCTTGTATTGGAAACGGTTGTCCCCGACGACGAAGGCAGATCCGACACCGGCAGTGCTATTGGAACCATCAGTGTAAATAAATACGGCATTATCGAACCGCGAACGGAGTTCGACAAGCCTCGAGCGGAATACCAAATCCGGAGTGCTCTCCTTGGGGAGCGAACTAAGTTCGAGGTGTGTGTGAACCCGGGCCTGATGCCATGGTGGCAATGGGCTTTCGCTCAACTGAAGGGTGGAAGGAAGGGTAAAATCAAGCCGCTGTAGCAGGCGGCGAAACCGAACTCCCGGTGGAAGCAAGGCAATCGCAGACAACTGATATTGGCGATCGAGTGAGTCGTCAAAAAATAATCTGTAAGATGGATGGTTGGGCATCGACCGTAGGCGGCATGCGTACCGACACAAGAGTATGTCACGTCGATTGGTCAAGGGTAATACAGCAGCCTCGGCATACAGACTTTCAACAGGGCTGGTATAAAATGCACCGGTCGCCAGACGTAATCCACGATGGTGGATAGAGTTGAGACGGCGGAGAATCGACGGCCGTGCTGAAGAGTATACAAGGCTTCCATAGTCGAGCTTCGACTGAACAATGGCCTGGTAAAGGTGAAGCAGGACGGTACGATCCGCTCCCCATGACGTGCCACTGAGGACACGAAGAACGTTAAGGGATCGGGCACAACGGGCAGCCAGGTAGGATACATGTGTAGACCAGCAAAGTTTCCGATCCAATATGAGTCCCAAGAATTTTGTAGTCTCCACGAAAGGGAGAGCAACGGGGCCGAGACGTAGAGAAGGTGGAAGAAATTTATTGTATCTCCAGAAATTGATACACACAGTTTTCTCAGTGGAGAATCGGAAGCCGTTTGCGATGCTCCAGGAATACAGACGGTCAAGACAGCGTTGGAGAGAACGCTCCAAGTGACACGTCCGTTGGGCGCTACAATAAATTGCGAAATCGTCAACAAAAAGAGATCCGGAGACGTCGGCTGAAAGGCAGTCCACGATTGGATTGATTGCAATGGCAAAGAGCGCCACACTCAAGACGGAGCCCTGTGGTACCCCATTCTCCTGGCAAAAGGTATCTGACAAAACAGAGCCCACCCGCACCCGGAACTTACGATCCGCCAAAAACGCTTGAATGAAAAGAGGAAGGCGGCCCCGAAGGCCCCATGTGTGCAATGTGCGGAGAATGCCCGCTCTCCAACAGGTATCGTATGCCTTCTCCAAGTCGAAGAACACGGCTACTGTTTGACGCTTCTTCAGAAAGTTGTTCAAAATGAAGGTCGACAACGTAACGAGGTGGTCAGCAGCAGAGCGGTGTCGACGAAAACCGCATTGTATATTAGTCAGGAGGCGGCGAGATTCGAGGAGCCAGACCAACCGAGCGTTAACCATGCGTTCCATCACCTTACAGACGCAGCTCGTCAGAGAAATAGGACGATAACTGGAAGGAAGGTGTTTGTCCTTCCCTGGTTTGGGGATGGGGACAACAATGGCTTCACGCCAACTTGTGGGAACATGACCTTCAGTCCATATGCGATTGTAGGTACTAAGAAGAAAGCACTTGCCCGCTGGAGAGAGGTTCTTCAGCATTTCAATGTGAATGGAATCGGGCCCGGGAGCAGAAGACCGGGACAGGGCGAGAGCACGATCTAGCTCCTGCATGGTGAAGGCGACGTTATAATTTTCCCGATTAAAAGAGCGGAAAGAAGGCGGCCGTGCCTCCTCTACCTGTTTGCGAGGGAGAAAGGCAGGGTGGTAGTGGGCAGAGCTCGAAACCTCCGCAAAGAAACGACCCAATGCGTTTGAAACATCAGCTGGGTCCACGAGGACCGCGTTCTCCACGGTCAGGCCAGGAATCGGGGAGTGGACCTTGATGCCGGACAAACGGCGTAGGCCACCCCAGACAACCGTGGAGGGAGTAAAACGGTTAAAAGAACTAGTAAAAGCTGTCCAGCAAGCTTTCTTGCTGTCGTTTATGATACGACGGCACTGCGCTCTCATACGTTTGTAATTGATGCAATTCTCCAAAGTTGGGTGGCGGCGGAAGGTGCGTAAAGCACGGCGCCGGGCTCGAAGCGCGTCGCGGCAGGCTGCAGTCCACCAAGGGACCTGGACACGACGTGGAGAAGAGGATGTACGAGGTATGGAACGTTCAGCAGCAGTGAGGATAACCTCTGTGAGGTATTCGACCTGACTGTCACAGTTGGGAAAATTCTGATTGTGAAAAACAGCCATGGAAGAATAAAGCCCCCAGTCGGCTTTAGAAATGTTCCAACTGGTGGGACGTGGAGATGGGGAATGATGTAGGAAGTGGATGATGCAAGGGAAATGGTCACTCGAGTACGTGTCAGAAAGTGCATACCACTCAAACCGACCGGCAAGCTGAGGAGTGCATATTGCGAGGTCTATATGGGAATAAGTGTGTGTTGTGTCAGAAAGGAAGGTCGGTGCACCGGTGTTGAGGCAGACAAGATCGAGGTGGTGGAGAATGTCCACCAAAAGGGAGCCTCTCGGACAAGGTGCCGGAGAGCCCCATAGGGGGTGGTGGGCATTAAAGTCGCCTACCAACACGAAAGGTGAAGGGAGCTGGTCAACAAGGTGTAGCACATCTGCCCTAGTAAGGGCAGATGACGATGGCGAATATATATTACAGAGGGAGAAGGTAAATGTGGATAAGGTGATGTGGACGGCAACTGCCTGTAGGTGAGTGTGCAAGGAAATGGGATGGAAATAGACGTCGTCTCGAAGGAGCATCAGAACCCCTCCATGGGCTGGGACACCTTCCACGGGTGGCAGGTCGAACCGCACAGAGGTGTAGTGTGGAAAGTCTGCACGATCACGTGGACGCAACTTAGTTTCCTGGAGGCAGACTAGAAGCGGGCAGTGCAATCGAAGGAGTAGTTTTAACTCCTCCCGATTAGAACGAATGCCGCGAATGTTCCATTGAAGGAGTGCCATGATAAAAATGAGAGAAGAACTAAGGATAAAAACCAAGTAGCGAGCGGGGTCACCTCGACGGCCGCTGAGGACCGGATTTCGAGGGAGCACTGCTATCGCTGTCTGGGGGCAAAGGGTCATGTTCCATTGGTTCGACCGACGCGCCTGCCCCCTCCCCGAGTTGGTCAGGAGGGGCAGTTTCCACCGCCGGTAAAGGGCCGGGCGCCCGGCAAACGGAGCGTCCCGGTGAAACAGAAGACGGCCGAGGCCGGCAACTGTTGGACGGCGCGACAGATGGGTCACGCCTCGGCGGGGAAGGAGAGGAACTCTTTTTCTTGTCAGCTCTTCTGGAAGAGTGACGGCGGGAAGAGGCAGTTGACGGTTGGGAAGCCTGAGAACGCAGAAAATCCTCACGGGCGGGTTCCTTTTTCAAGGTCCGGGCATCTTGTTTAGGTGCTCGCGGTTTACTAGAGTTGGACGAAGACTGTACCCTAGAAGCAGCAGGAGGAAGCGGGGACGTGGAACGGGCAATCTTCGGGCTGGCGGATCGCACAACTGTGTCAGCGAAAGTCAAGTCACATGTCTGGGTACTGGAATCCTTGGTAGGTCGAGTTGAGGTGAGTACCTTACTGTATGTACCCGCTGGGAGGACAGTGGGCTTTCGACTCGCCAACAACTTTCGAGCGGCAGATGTTGATACCTTCTCCGTAACCCGAATTTGCTGGATTACTTTCTCATCCTTGTATACAGGGCAGTCGCGAGAGGAAGCCGCATGGTCACCGTTGCAGTTTAGGCAGTGAGGGGACGGAGGTGGGCAATCCCCCTCATGGGCGTCCCTACCACAAGTGACACACTTTGCTGCATTTGGGCAATGTTCACGGGTATGGTTGTACCTGTGGCACTGAAAACAGCGCGTTGGGTTAGGTACATAAGGTCGGACGGAGATGACTTCATACCCTGCTTTGACCTTCGACGGGAGGTCAACTCTGTCGAAAGTCAAAAACACAGTACGAGTCGGTGTCAATTGGTTATCGACCTTTTTCATCACCCTGTGGACGGCTGTCACACCCTGATCGGACATATACGATTGGATGTCTTCATCAGACAACCCGTCAAGGGATCTCGTAAAAACTACCCCCCGTGACGAGTTGAGTGTGCGGTGCGCTTCTACCTTAACTGGAAACGTGTGCAACAACGTAGTACGTATCAGTTTTTGGGCTTGGAAGGCACTTTCCACTTCCAGCAACAATGTGCCATTGCGCTGACGTGAACAGGTTTTAACAGGGCCAGCAATAGCATCTACACCTTTCTGTATAACGAAAGGATTGACAGAATTGAAATCCTTTCCGTCGGTGCGAGAGACAACCAGAAATTTAGGTACATTAGGCAGAGTCTTTTTAGGCTGAGGCGAGTCTAACTTACGTTTGTGGGTCAACGTCATGAAAGAAGATAAGGAGGAAGTCATCGCGGAAGTGTCCCCCGTGATTACCGGCGTCTCCGATGGCGCGCTCCTTCCTAGTGGGGGCCCTCTCCGAGGGCTTACCCGCCTTAGGTGATTGTTCACACCTCAGGTCACACCTCCCGAGAACTGACGGAGGGACCAATCGGCACGTTCGGAAGGTACCAGCTCGGGTAATCACCCCTCCCTGGGCCTGGCCTTTACCAGGGGGTACGTACGTGCCCTACTTGTCTACCCGGGGCGGGGAATTACGCGTTACCCCGTCACCTGCTACGCAAGATAATGCGTGGGTCGGCCTTCAGACACGCACAGGGAGGAAAAGAAGAAGAGGATAGGAAATGAAGAGAAAGAAGGAAAGAAGTGTCTCAAACGCCGAGGCGGAGACTAATGAGGAGAAGAAGGCTAGGAGAGTTCAAGGAGAGAGAGACAGAAAACGAAGGGTAAGAAAGGAAGGAACGAAGGAAGAAAAACCACAACAAGAATCACCGTATCTCACGAAATATGCCCGTCTCCGGGCGAAGGCATAAACCGGGAGGGAAAGTGAAGCAGCCTGGGGCAGAAGAAAGGCTGCTCCGGCTCGGGGCCCCGTGCGCGCCACACACGTACCCACAAAAGAACTGTGGGCCCCCTGGGGGGGGGGGAGACTCCGGGGCAAGACGCTGGAGAATTCCATAGGGGGGGGGGTTGAGGGCGTTGAGGTCGCCAAGCAAAACTAAAGGTGGTGGAAGCTGGGCAGCTAGTTGCAGCACATCTGCTCTAGTAAAGGCAGGCAGCAACATAACCCCTCGCAACTGCTTCTTGTAGGCTAACTATGAGCGGACAGTGCAATCAAAGGAGTAATTTTAATTCTTTCAGATTGGAGCGAATGCCTTTAATATTCCACTGACGAAGCGCCATGGTAAGAATAATAGGAGAAAAGAGTCACCTCGACGGCCGCTGGGGGCCTGACTTCGAGGGAGCACTGCTATAGCAATCCATTGGTGGAAAATCTTATTCCATCAGTGCGACGAATTTCTGCCGCCTTCCCCGAGTTGATCGGTAGTGGCAGCATCCTCCGCCGGTAAAACGCCGGTTGCCCGGCTTACAGTAGTGCATCCGGCGAGACAAAATCGGAGCCAGCTACTGTTGGGCGGCGTGACGGATTAGTCACGCCTTGACGGGGAAGGAGAGGAAGACTTTTGTTGGCTCTTTTGGAAGAGAAGCCTGAGTATGGAGAAAATATTCACGGACAGGTTCCTTTTTCGATGTCCGGGCATTTAGTTTAGGTTGTCTAAGACTGAAATTTAGAACGATCAAGAGTGAGTGGGATCGTGGAACGGGCAATCATCGGGCTGACCAATAGCACAACCTTGTAATTGAAAGTGAAATCACAGGTCTACGTACCCGCATCCTTATTAGGACGGGTGGAGGTGAGGACCTTACTGTATGTGCGCGCTGGAAGGACAGAAGGTTCCGACTCGCCAATAACTTTCGAGCAGCAGATGTTGAGTCCTTTTCTGTGACTAATTTGCTGAATGACCTATTCGTTTTTATAAACAGGACAGTCCCTAGAGGAAGCAGCATTGTCACCCATGCAATTATGGCAGTGAGGGGAGGGAGGAGGGCAATCACCCTTATGGGCGTCCCTACCACAAGTGACATTTTGCTGTATTGGAGCAAGATTGACGGGTGTGGTTTAATCTATGGCATTGGAAACAGCGTCTAAGGTTTGGTACATAAGGGTGAATGGAGATAACTTCATATCCTGCTTTGACCATCGACGGGAGTTCAACTCTGATGAATGTCAGAAAAACAGTAAGATTTTGTCTTACCTGGTTATCGACATTTTGAACACTATGCACGGATTTTGCACCCGTATCAGACATGTACATTTGGATCTCTTCGTCTGATAACCCATCAACGGATCTTGTGAAAACTACCCCCGTGAACAGTCTAGCGTGCGAAGCTCTTCTACTTCGTCAGGAAACTTTTGTAGTAGTGTAGTCCGTATTAGTTTTTGCACCTGGAAAGCACTGTCTGCTTCCAGCAAAAAATTTTCATTGCGCTGCCGTGTACAGATCTAAACAGGGCCAGCAATCTCATCAACACCATTCTGAATTACGAAAGGAGTTAACAGAAGAGAAATCTTGACCGACAGTTCGAGAAACAACCGGAAATTTGGAACGATAAGGCATAGTCTTCATATGCTGAGGTGAATATCTTTTTTGGGTCAAAGTCATAGTAGAAGAGAAGGAAGTCATTGTGGAAGTGTTCCCCATGATTACCAACGTCGCCGATGGTTCGCTCCTTCCTAGTGGGAGCCCTCTGAGGACTTACCCGAGTTAGGTGATTGTTCACACCTCAGGAGTTATTCTGGTCATCCTTCTCAGAAAGAATCCACTGTCCTTCGCCATCTCTGCGTCAGACCTTACAAGCTGATACCTGTTTTTACTTAGCATGATGAATCTCCCTCACATTATGGTTGTGGAGTCTTACAATCTGTGGTTCATATCTTTGAACTGTCCGCTCCTGTTGGTGCTCCATGCCAAATATGGAATTTGTAAGGGATGGTAGAAGTAAGATATTATGGTGTTTCCTTATCTGTTATACCGTTGTGAAGTATTGAGATACTGTGTCTTTATATTTGTACTGCTGAGGAGGACACTTTATATGCTTAACAGCCAGTATGAGTCTGGAGACTGAGTAGATAATCATTGAAGAGTCGACAGCGTAACAAACAGTTGAATATTTTGAACCTGAAAGTTATGTTCCATGACATTCTTATACCTAGAGGATGCCACAACAACGAACAATAACTAAAGGTACAATTAATTTAATGGCTTGGGTAAATTTTGTCCTTATGGAAGCAGTAAGTGTACGGTACATTTGTGGTGCAACCTGTTTACAGCTGAGGGTTCACATAGCCACCCTAGGTATGGGTGGTGCACTAAGCAATTTCTACCTGTCAGGCAGCGCCTTGCTGTCTGGTGGTGACCACTGAGGCATCTCTGAACCGACTCGTGCCAAAGTGCGTGATATCTTTGATTCATTTCGTGCTAGCCCTCGCATTACTGTTCAAAGGATTGAGGCGACTGCTGTCGCAAATACCCAAGAATGAAAATATTTTATTGGAGCACCATGATGAAGGCTACAACCTCCCCCAGAAATGCGACTATCACAATGTTGATATGGTCTGCTGGATTTTGTCAAACACTGATCTCAGCAGGGGAGCTTGCTCCTTACCACTGTAAATACGTTGTCTCAAGGGGTATGAGGAATGTGTGGAAATTCTTTAGCATGGTGGTCAAATTGATTGAGGCATGTGTGTATTGGCCAGAAACTAACAATCAAAACTGAAGAACGTGGCAAGTGCCAGTTGCCCAATCAAAGCATTGCTGACAAGTGACCAACTGCAGAGTGCGGTTGTTTATGGCACTGATGGTCACCAAGCAGATATCTTAGTATTGCTGACCTAACAGTGTGACCACTGGTTGTTATGGCAACACCATCGACCACTACTGCACATTGCTTCTGAGTGTGGCGCCTGGAACTGTTACATCTCTTTTTCAGAACGCTCTGATCAAATTGATCAGAGCTATGATGAGTACTATCCTATACATCAAGCAACACGGCACCACAAAGTTCTTTGAACTCCTCATAAATAGTGATGCAGCGACTATCTTGTCATGTGCTGCGTTGTTCTTTTCTCTTACATATTGTGACCCTTACTGGACGTAAATCAGATGAAGATACCTTGCAAACGTGTAAGTTGCTGTTGGATTATCGTTTTTTTGTGGTTTTAGGGCGCACAACTTCTATGGTCATTAGCGCCCAGCCAAGAACATAGATTCGCTATGATCTAAAAAAATGTAGACTGTCAGAACATCAACAAGAGGCTAAAAACGAAAGATAAAAGACAATTAAAAGAGTTAAATATCCTTGGATAAGTTGGCCAAGTTGATAAAACGCAAAACTCGAGCAGCTGCTCGTGTGTCATCAGCTAAAATTTCCTCCAGAGTAGACGGAAAGTGAAGGGCTACACGGAGATGATTAAAATTAACACAAGTCAGTAAAACATGTCGCACTGTCAGCAGTTCACCGCAGGAGCATAGCGGTGCAGGTTCGGCGGATAGCAAGTGACGGTGGCTGAAACGACAATGACCGATCCGCAACCGAGCCAGGATGACCTCCTCCCGCCGAGAGGGGCGTGAGGTTGTCCTCCAAGCGGTCGGGATCGGTTTGACAGTTCGCAATTTATTGTTGTACAGTGAAAGCCACACACTGTGCCATTGCGACACGATACTCCGGCGAAGAGCCCGTTGAACATCGTCCGATGGGACGCAAAAGGTAGCCATGCGAGGCAAAAGAGCTGCTGCCTTGGCTGCTGTGTCGGCGGCCTCATTCCCGGGCACACCTACATGGCCAGGGACCCACAGGAAAGAAACGTGACAGCTGTCATCCGCCAGCAACTGGAGGGAGCGTTGGATCCGATACACGAGAGGATGGTTCGAGAAAGGGTCCTTAAGACTCTGCAGGTCACTAAAGGAGTCAGAACATATGGCATAGAAAAGGTGGCGGTGGCGGCAGGTATACAAAACGGCCTGGTGGAGGGCGAAAAGCTCAGCCGTGAAGTTTGAGCACCGGTCAGGGAGCTTGTATTGGAAACGGTTGTTCCCGACGTCGAAGGCAGATCCGACACCGGCAGTGCTCTTGGAACCATCAGTGTAAATAAATACGGCATTATAGAACCGCGAACGGAGTTCGACAAGCCTCGAGCGGAATACCAAATCCGGAGTGCTCTCCTTGGGGAGCGAACTAAGTTCGAGGTGTGTGTGAACCTGGGCCTGATGCCACGGTGGCAATGGGCTTTCGCTCAACCGAAGGGTGGAAGGAAGGGTAAAATCGAGCCGCTGTAGCAGGCGGCGAAACCGAACTCCCGGTGGAAGCAAGGCAATCGCAGACAACTGATATTGGCGATCGAGTGAGTCGTCAAAAAATAATCTGTAAGATGGATGGTTGGGCATCGACCGTAGGCGGCAGGCGTACAGACACAAGAGTATGTCACGTCGATTGGTCAAGGGTAATACAGCAGCCTCGGCATACAGACTTTCAACAGGGCTGGTATAAAATGCACCGGTCGCCAGACGTAATCCACGATGGTGGATAGAATTGAGACGGCGGAGAATCGACGGCCGTGCAGAAGAGTATACAAGGCTTCCGTAGTCGAGCTTCGACTGAACAATGGTCTGTAAAGGTGAAGCAGGACGGTACGATCCGCTCCCCATGACGTGCCACTGAGGACACGAAGAACGTTAAGGGATCGGGCACAACGGGCAGCCAGGTAGGGCACATGTGTGGACCAGCAAAGTTTCCGATCCAACATGAGTCCCATGAATTTCGTAGTCTCCACGAAAGGGAGAGCAACAGGGCCGAGACGTGGAAGAAATTCCTTGTATCTCCAAAAAATGATACACACAGTTTTCCCAGTGGAGAATCGGAAGGCGTTTGCGATGCTACAGGAATATAGACGGTCAAGACAGCGTTGGAGAGAACGCTCCAAGAGACACGTCCGCTGGGCGCTACAATAAATTGCGAAATCGTCAACAAAAGAGATCCGGAGACGTCGGCTAAAAGGCAATCTACGATCGGATTGATTGCAATGGCAAAGAGCGCCACACTCAAGACGGAGCCCTGTGGTACCCCATTCTCCTGGCAAAAGGTATCTGACAAAACAGAGCCCACCCGTACCCGGAACTTGCGATCCGCCAAAAACGCTTGAATGAAAAGAGGAAGGCGGCCCCGAAGGCCCCATGTGTGCAATGTGCGGAGAATGCCCGCTTTCCAACAGGTATCGTATGCCTTCTCCAAGTCGAAGAACACTGCTACTGTTTGACGCTTCCTTAGAAAGTTGTTCATAATGAAGGTCGACAACGTAACGAGGTGGTCAGCAGCAGAGCGGTGTCGACGAAAACCGCATTGTATATTAGTCAGGAGGCGGCGAGATTCGAGGAGCCAGACCAACCGAGCGTTAACCATGCGTTCCATCACCTTACAGACGCAGCTCGTCAGAGAAAAGGGGCGATAACTGGAAGGAAGGTGTTTGTCCTTCCCTGGTTTGGGGATGGGGACAACAATGGCTTCACGCCAACTTGTGGGAACATGACCTTCAGTCCATATGCGATTGTAGGTACTAAGAAGAAAGCACTTGCCCGCAGGAGAGAGGTTCTTCAGCATCTCAATATGAATGGAATCGGGCCCGGGAGCAGAAGACCGGGACAGGGCGAGAGCACGATCAAGCTCCTGCATGGTGAAGGCGACGTTATAATTTTCACGATTAAAAGAGCGGAAAGAAGGCGGCCGTGCCTCCTCTACCTGTTTGCGAGGGAGAAAGGCAGGGTGGTAATGGGCAGAGCTCGAAACCTCCGCAAAGAAACGACCCAATGCGTTTGAAACATCAGCTGGGTCCACGAGGACTGTGTTCTCCACGGTCAGGCCAGGAATCGGTGAGTGGACCTTGATGCCGGACAAACGGCGTAGGCCACCCCAGACAACCGTGGAGGGAGTAAAACGGTTAAAAGAACTAGTAAAAGCTGTCCAGCAAGCTTTCTTGCTGTCGTTTATGATACGACGGCACTGTGCTCTCATACGTTTGTAATTGACGCAATTCTCCAAAGTTGGGTGGCGGCGGAAGGTGCGTAAAGCACGGCGCCGGGCTCGAAGCGCGTCGCGGCAGGCTGCAGTCCACCAAGGGACCTGGACACGACGTGGAGAAGAGGATGTACGAGGTATGGAACGTTCAGCAGCAGCGAGAATAACCTCTGTGAGGTATTCGACCTGACTGTCACAGTTGGGAAAATTCTGATTGTGAAAAACAGCCATGGAAGAATAAAGCCCCCAGTCGGCTTTAGAAATGTTCCAACTGGTGGGACGTGGAGATGGGGAATGATGTAGGAAGTGGATGATACAAGGGAAATGGTCACTCGAGTACGTGTCAGAAAGTCCATACCACTCAAACCAACCGGCAAGCTGAGGAGTGCATATTGCGAGGTCTATATGGGAATAAGTGTGTGTTGTGTCAGAAAGGAAGGTCGGTGCACCGGTGTTGAGGCAGACAAGATCGAGGTGGTGGAGAATGTCCACCAAAAGGGAGCCTCTCGGACAAGGTGCCGGAGAGCCCCATAGGGGGTGGTGGGCATTAAAGTCGCCTACCAACACGAAAGGTGAAGGGAGCTGGTCAACAAGGTTTAGCACATCTGCCCTAGTAAGGGCAGATGACGATGGCGAATATATATTACAGAGGGAGAGGGTAAATGTGGATAAGGTGATGCGAACGGCAACTGCCTGTAGGTGAGTGTGCAAGGAAATAGGATGGAAATAGACGTCGTCTCGAAGGAGCATCAGAACCCCTCCATGGGCTGGGACACCTTCCACAGGTGGCAGGTCGAACCGCACAGAGGTGTAGTGTGGAAAGTCTGCACGATCACGTGGACGCAACTTAGTTTCCTGGAGGCAGACGAAAAGCGGGCAGTGCAATCGAAGGAGTAGTTTTATCTCCTCCCGATTAGAACTAATGCCGCGAATGTTCCATTGAAGGAGCGCCATGATAAAAATGAGAGAAGAAATAAGGATAAAAACCAAGTAGCGAGCGGGGTCACCTCGACGACCGCTGAGGACCGGATTTCGAGGGAGCACTGCTATCGCTGTCCAGGGGCAAAGGGTCGTGGTCCATAGGTTCGACCGACGCGCCTGCCACCTCCCTGAGTTGATCAGGAGGGGCAGTTTCCACCGCCGGTAAAGGGCCGGGCGCCCGGCAAACGGAGCGTCCCGGTGAAACAGAAGACAGCCGAGGCCGGCAACTGTTGGACGGCGTGACAGATGGGTCACGCCTCGGCAGGAAAGGAGAGGAACTCTTTCTTGTCAGCTCTTCTGGAAGAGTGACGGCGGGAAGAGGCAGTTGACGGTTGGGAAGCCTGAGAACGCAGAAAATCCTCACGGACGGGTTCCTTTTTCAAGGTCCGGGCATCTTGTTTAGGTGCCCGCGGTTTACTAGAGTTTGACGAAGACTGTACCCTAGAAGCAGCAAGAGGGAGCGGGGACGTGGAACGGGCAATCTTCGGGCTGGCGGATCGCACAACTGTGTCAGCGAAAGTGAAGTCGCAAGTCTGGGTACTGGAATCCTTGGTAGGTCGAGTTGAGGTGAGTACCTTACTGTATGTACCCGCTGGGAGGACAGTGGGCTTTCGACTCGCCAACAACTTTCGAGCGGCAGATGTTGATACCTTCTCCGTAACCCGAATTTGCTGGATTACCTTCTCATCCTTGTATACAGGGCAGTCGCGAGAGGAAGCCGCATGGTCACCGTTGCAGTTTAGGCAGTGAGGGGACGGAGGTGGGCAATCCCCCTCATGGGCGTCCCTACCACAAGTGACACACTTTGCCGCATTTGGGCAATGTTCACGGGTATGGTTGTACCTGTGGCACTGAAAACAGCGCGTTGGGTTAGGTACATAAGGGCGGACGGAGATGACTTCATACCCTGCTTTGACCTTCGACGGGAGGTCAACTTTGTCAAACGTCAAAAACACAGTACGAGTCGGTGTCAGATGGTTATCGACCTTTTTCATGACCCTGTGGACGGCTGTCACACCCTGATCGGACATATACGATTGGATATCTTCATCAGACAACCCGTCAAGGGATCTCGTGAAGACTACCCCCCGTGACGAGTTGAGTGTGCGGTGCGCTTCGACCTTAACTGGAAAAGTGTGCAACAACGTAGTACGTATCAGTTTTTGGGCTTGGAAGGCACTTTCCACTTCCAGCAACAAAGTGCCATTGCGCTGACGTGAACAGGTTTTAACAGGGCCAGCAATTGCATCTACACCTTTCTGTATAACGAAAGGATTGACAGAATTGAAATCCTTTCCGTCGGTGCGAGAGACAACCAGAAATTTAGGTACATTAGGCAGAGTCTGTTTAGGCTGAGGCGAGTCTAACTTACGTTTATGGGTCAACGTCACGAAAGAAGATAAGGAAGTCATCGCGGAAGTGTCCCCCGTGATTACCGGCGTCTCCGATGGCGCGCTCCTTCCTAGTGGGGGCCCTCTCCGAGGGCTTACCCGCCTTAGGTGATTGTTCACACCTCAGGTCACACCTCCCGAGAACTGACGGAGGGACCAATCGGCACGTTCGGAAGGTACCAGCTCGGGTAATCACCCCTCCCTGGGCCTGGCCTTTACCAGGGGGTACGTACGTGCCTTACTTGTCTACCCGGGGCGGGGAATTACGCGTTACCCCGTCACTTGCTACGCACGATAATGCGTGGGTCGGCCTTCAGACACGCACAGGGAGGAAAGAAGAAGAGGATAGGAAATGAAGAGAAAGAAGGAAGAAGTGTCTCAAACGCCGAAGCGGAGACTAATGAGAAGAAGAAGTCTAGGAGAGTTCAAGGAGAGAAAGACAGAAAACAAAGGGTAAGAAAGGAAGGAACGAAGGAAGAAAAACCACAACAAGAACCACCGTATCTCACGAAATATGCCCGTCTCCGGGCGAAGGCATAAACCGGGAGGGAAAGTGAAGCAGCCTGCGGCAGAAGAAAGGCTGCTCCGGCTCGGGGCCCCGTGCGCGCCACACACGTACCCACAAAAGAACTGTGGGCCCCCTGGGGGAGGGGGTTGGATTATCGGTGACGGGAGCTGCTTAATGAGTTGGACTACTTAGGCAACACCCCATTAAATGGTCGCATTGTGTGATATGCCTTTAAAGCACTGTATTACTATGACCATGATACTCAGCCTTTGAACAAATGGGATGTTTTGCACTTGGTTCGCTTCCTGCAGCAAAATGGAAAGTGGCCATTTATAAACTACCCAGGGAACTGTTCACAGGCCTGCATGTTAAGGCATGTGCATGAAGGAGTTTCGTTATAAGCTGCTAAATATGCTGCTGCAAGGAGGAGGAAATCCAAATAATGTTGGCCGTGACAGACCTGTACCACTTATGGTGTGCCTTGTTCCTCTCATTAACAAGGATCCACTCCATCAGTTCACACGCACTATGAAGGTGTGTTACCTGAATCGTTTGCATGGTGCAAATGCAAACTGCACATCTGGTACCAATTTAACATTAATGCACGTGCCTGAATGCACAGCAGCGAGAGAATAGCTTTGAATAGAGAAGAGGAGAATGCGCAAAACTTTGAATTCATTAGAAACTTGATGGTTCTGCTTACCCAGTATAGTTTTTATCCCAATGCACTACATTGGGTCCGCGTCTGTGGGTGGTGCTCGCTGTCGGTTAGCTGCTACAGTGCTATGTCTCTGCCATCTGCCAAAAGGAAGAGCTACTGGGTGATCCTAAACGATTTGCACGCTTTATGAGGTTATACTATTTTTGTGGTTTTAGGGTGCGAAACTTCTCAGGTCATTAGCACCCAGATCGGAACAGATTCGCTAGATCTCGATAAAGTTTGTAACTGCCATAAAGGAGAGTATCAAGAGAAAGCTAAAACAGAAGGATGAAAGAAACAGAAGGGTTAAATATCCTTTAATAAATTAGCCATGTTGATAAAACGCAAAACTAGCAGCTGTTCGTCTGTCAGCAGACAAAAGTTCCTCCAGAGTAGACGGCCAATTACATGCTACACGGAGATGGTAAAATTAAGACCGTAAAACATCTCGCACCGTCAGCAATTCACAGGAGCACAGCGGTGCAGGATCGGCGGTTAGCAAATGACGATGGCTGAAACGGCAGTGACCGATCCGCAACCGGGCCAGGATGACCTCCCGCCGAGAGTGGCGTGAGGTGGTCCTCCAAGCAGTCGGGGCCAGTTTTATAGTTCTTGTTGTACAGTGAGAACCACGCACTGTGCCAGGACGACACGATACTCCGGCGAAGAGCCCGTTGAACATCGTCCGATGGGACGCAAAGGGTAGTCATACGCTGCAAAAGAGCTGCTGCCTTAGCTGTTATGTTGGCGCTCTCATTCCCGGGCACACCCACGTGGCCAGGGACCCACAGAAAAGAAACGTGACAGCTGTCATCTGCGAGCAACTGGAGAGAGCGTTGGATCCGATTCACGAGAGGATGGTTCGAGAAAGGGTCCTTAAGACTTTGCAGGGCACTAAGGGAGTCTGAACAGATGGCGTAGAAAGGTTGGCAGTGGCGGCAGGTATACAAAACGGCATGGTGGAGGGCAAGGAGTTCAGACGTGAAATTCGAGCACCGGTCACAGCTTGTATTGGAAACGGTTGTCGCCAACAACGAAGGCAGATCCGACACCGGCATTGCTCTTGGAACCATCAGTGTAAATAAATACGGCATTTTCGAACCGCGAACGGAGTTTGACAAGTCTCGAGCAGATTACCAAATCCAGAGTGCTCTCCTTGGGGAACGAACTAAGTTCGAGGTGAGTGTGAACCTGGGCCTGATGCCACGGTGGCAATGGGCTTTCGCCCATCCGAAAGTTGGAAGGAAGGGTAAAATCGAGCGGTAGGCGGCGAAACCGAACTCCAGGTGGAAGCAAGGCAATCACAGACAACTGATATTGGCGATCGAGTGAGTCGTCAAAAAATAATCTGTAAGAGGGATGGTTGGGCATCGACCGTAGGCGGCATGCATACCGACACAAGAGTATGTCACGCCGAGTGGTCAAGGGTAATACAGCAGCCTCGGCATACAGACTTTCAACAGGGCTAGTATAAAATGCACCGGTCGCAAGACGTAAACCCCGATGGTGGATAGAGTTGAGACGGCGGAGAATCGACGGCCGTGCAGGAGAGTATACAAGGCTTCTGTAGTCGAGCTTCGACTGAACAATGGCCTGGTAAAGGTGAAGCAGGACGGTACGATCCGCTCCCCATGACGTGCCACTGAGGACACGAAGAACGTTAAGGGATCGGACACAACGGGCAGCCAGGTAGGACACGTGTGTGGGCCAGCAATGTTTACGATCTAACATGAGTCCCAAGAATTTCGTAGTCCCACAAAAGGGCCGCGACGTAGAGATGGTGGAAGAAATTCCTTGTATCTCCAGAAGTTTATACACACCGTCGTCTCAGTGGAGAAACGGAACCAGTTCTCAATGCTCCAGGAATATAGGCGGTCAAGACAGCGTTGAAGAGAACGCTCCAAGAGACACGTCCGCTGGACACTGCAATAAATTGCGAAATCGTCTACAAAAAAAAAAGGGACCCGGAGACGTCGGCTGAAAGGCAATCTACGATCGGATTGATTGCAATGGCAAAGAGCGCCACACTCAAGACGGAGCCCTGTGGTACCCCATTCTCCTGGCAAAAGGTATCTGACAAAAGAGCCCACCCGTACCCGGAACTTGCGATCCGCCAAAAACGTTTGAATGAAAAGAGGAAGGCGGCCCCGAAGGCCCCATGTGTGCAATGTGCGCAGAATGTCCGCTCTCCAACAGGTATCGTATGCCTTCTCCAACTCGAAGAACACTGCTACTGTTTGACGCTTCTTTAGAAAGTTGTTCATAATGAAGGTCGACAACGTAACTAGGTGATCAGCAGCAGAGCGGTGTCGACGAAATCCGCATTGGATATTAGTCAGGAGGCGGCGAGATTCGAGGAGCCAGACTAATCGAGCGTCAACCATGCGTTGCATCACCTTACAGACGCAGCTCGTCAGAAATGGGGCGATAACTGGAAGGAATATGTTTGTCCTTCCCTGGTTTGGGGATGGGGACAACAATGGCTTCACGCCAACTTGTGGGAACATGACCTTCAGTCCATATGCGATTGTAGGTACTAAGAAGAAAGCACTTGCCCGCAGGAGAGACGTTCTTCAGCATCTCAATATGAATGGAATCGGGCCCGGGAGCAGAAGATTGGGACAGGGCGAGAGCACGGTCTAGCTCCTGCATGGTGAAGGCGACGTTGTAATTTTCACGATTAAAAGAGTGGAAAGAAGCCGGCCGTGCCTCCTCTACCTGTTTGCGAGGGAGAAAGGAAGGGTGGTAATGGGCAGAGCTCGAAACCTCCGCAAAGAAACGGCCCAATGCGTTGGAAACGTCAGAGGGGTCCACGAGGACAGCGTTCTCCACGGTCAGGCCAGGGAGCGGGGAGCGGACCTTGATGCCGGAAAAACTGCGTAGGCCACCCCAAACAACCGTTGAGGGAGTAAAACGGTTAAAAGAACTAGTAAAAGCAAGCCAGCAAGCTTTCTTGCTGTCGTTTATGATACGACGACATTGCGCTCTCATACGTTTATAATTTATGCAATTCTCCAATGTTGTGTGGCGGCGGAAGGTGCGGGCTCTAAGCGCGTCGCGGCAGGCTGCAGTCCACCAAGGGACCTGGACATGACGTGGAGAAGAGGATGTACGAGGTATGGAACGTTCAGCAGCGGTGAGAATAACCTCTGTGAGGTAGTCGACCTGACTGTCACAGCTGGGAAAATTCTGATCGTGAAAAACAGCCATGGAAGAATAAAGCCCCCAGTTGGCTTTGGAAATGTTCCAACTAGTGGGACGAGGAGATGGGGAATGATGCAGGAGGTGGATGATACAAGGGAAATGGTCACTTGAGTACGTGTCAGAAAGTGCATACCACTCAAATCGACCGGCAAGCTGAGGAGTGCATATTGCGAGGTCTATATGGGAATAAGTGTGTGTTGTGTCTGAAAGGAAGGTCGGTGCACCGGTGTTGAGGCAGACAAGATCGAGGTGTTGGAGAAGGTCCTCCAAAAGGGATCCTCTCGGACAAGGTGCCGTAGAGCCCCATAGGGGGTGGTGGGCATTTGAAGTCGCCTACCAACACGAAAGATGAAGGGAGCTGGTCGATAAGGTGTAGCACATCTGCCCTAGTAAGGGCAGATGATGGCGAATAGATATTACAGAGGGAAAAGGTAAATGTGGATAAAATGATGCAGACGGCAACTGACTGTAGGTGGGTATGCAAGGAGATGGGATGGAAATAGACCGTCTCGAAGGAGCATCAGAACCCCTCCATGGGCTGGGACGGATGGGTCACGCCTCGGCGGGGAAGGAGAGGAACTCTTTCTTGTTGGCTCTTCTCAAAGAGTGACGGTGAGAAGAGGCAGTCGACAGTTGGGAAGCCTGAGAACGCAGAAAATCCTGAAGGACAGGTTCCTTTCTCAAAGTCCGGGCATCTTGTTTAGGTGCCCGCGGTTTACTAGATGTTGACGAACTGTACTTTAGGAGCAGCAGGAGGAAGCGGGGACGTGGTACGGGCAATCTTCAGGCTGCCGGATCGCACAACTGTGTCAGCAAAAGTGAAATCACAAGTCTTGGTACTGGAATCCTTAGTAGGTCGAGTTGAGGTGAGCACCTTACTGTATGTACCCGCTGGGAGGACAGTGGGCTTTCGACTCGCCAACAACTTTCGAGCGGCAGATGTTGATACCATCTCCGTAACCCGAATTTGCTGGATTACCTTCTCATCCTTGTATACAGGGCAGTTGCGAGAGGAAGCCGCATGGTCACTGTTGCAATGGGCGTCCCTACCACAAGTGACACTTTGCTGCATTTGGGTAATGTTCACGGGTATGGTTGTACCTGTGGCACTGAAAACAGCGCGTTGGGTTAGGTACATAAGGGCGGACGGAGGTGACTTCATACCCTGCTTTGACCTTCGACGGGAGATCAACTCTGCCGAACGTCAAAAACACAGTACGAGTCGGTGTCAGCTGGTTATCGACCTTTTTCATTACCCTATGGACGGCTGTCACACCCTGGTCGAACATATAGGATTGGATGTCTATCGGACAACCCGTCAAGGGATCTCGTGAAGACTACCCCCGTGACGAGTTGAGTGTGCAGTGCCCTTCTACCTTGACAGGAAACATGTGTAACAATGTAGTCCGGATTAGTTTCTGAGCTTGGAAGGCACTGTCCAGTTCCAGCAACAATGTGCCATTGCGCTGATGCGAACAGGTTTTAACAGGGCCCGCAATTGCATTTTCACCTTTCTGGATGACAAAAGGATTGACAGACGTGAAATATTTTCCATCGGTGCAAGAGACAACAAGAAATTTCGGTAAATTAGGCAGAGTCTTATTTTGCTGAGGCGAATCTATCTTTCGTTTCTGGGTCAACGTCACTGAAGAAGAGAAGAAAGTCATCGCGGAAGTGTCCCCCGTGATTACCGGCGTCTCCGATGGCGCGCTCCTTCCTAGTGGGGGCCCTCTCCGACGGCTTACCCGCCTTAGGTGATTGTTCACACCTCAGGTCGCACCTACGGAGAAGTAACGGAGGGACCAATCGGCACGTTCGGAAGGTACCAGCTCGGGTAATCACCCCTCCCTGGGCCTGGCCTTTACCAGGGGGTACGTACGTACCCTACTTGTCTACCCGGGGCGGGGAATTACGCGTTACCCCGTCACTTGCTACGCATAATGCGTGGGTCGGCCTTCAGACACGCACAAGGAGGAAAGAACAAGAATAGAGAAAATGAAGAAGGAAAGAAGTGTCTCAAACGCCGAAGCGGTGACTAATGAGGAGGAGAAGAAGGCTAGGAGAATACAAGGAGAGAAAGACAGAAACCAAGGGTAAGAAAGGAAGGAACGAAGGAAGAAAACCGACAACAAGAACCACCGTAGCTCACGAAATATGCCCGTCTCCGGGCGAAGGCATAAACCGGGAGGGGAAAGTGAAGCAGCCTGGGGCAGAAGAAAGGCTGCTCCGGCCCGGGGCCCCGTGCGCGCCACACACGTACCCAGAAAAGAACTGTGGGGGGCCCCCTGGGGGGCCGATTACAGAGGTGGCTGGCTGTACTGCTCTCGGTCGCCATCCTGGAACTCCTGTGAACAAGCTGCCACTGCCTGTCACACTTCGTGAATACAATCTCAACTATGAGCCGTAAGTTTACGTTATTTGTAGATCCTGAAATTTTTTTGGTGTCGGCTGTGGATTCGTAAGTAATTATTTTGAAATGGCTGAATGAATTTTAACATTCTGTGCTAAGGTAACTGTCTAGTACATTGAGAAGCGAGATACTGGATGTACAAATTTTAAGGAGTTTTTCATACCTAACCGTTAGGAATTAGAGTTTATAGACTAGTGTGCTAAAAGTTTTATCAGTTAACACTATGATACTGTAACAAAAATGTCAGTATCCTTATGCTTGTTATCCCATACAGCTCCTGCCTTGTATTCGATTATCGTTAAGGAACTCAATGTTTTTATTATATGATGTTAAAGGGTATTTTTAAATTATTCATAAACTTTTCTTAGCATGCTGTAAAATTATGTGCTATTTTCCATTGTGACCACTGTTGTGAACCATAGAGATCTACTTGGGTTGGGAGGCAATTGTCTTTGATAGGTCATTATGTGTCTCTATCGATCCACCTCATGAAGCCTTGGGAGATCCTCTAACTGTAAGAATGTGACTATTTTATTCTGTGTTTCATAAATATTTTGTAATCTATACTAATAACAAATCTGTAAATGTAGGCCTGTCGCTGTTCCTTTCAAACTTCAATACTGGACGAATCTTGGTGTGGTTTTCACAGGAAAAATGAGAAGTTTGTTCAACATATAGGTATAACTTTATCAAAATTTGATTACGAAAAAAAAGATATCGTAAATTTAAGTGTTTTCAGTAACCGCCAAATTGTTTTTTCAACTATTAAAAACCTCTTACCTCAAACTACTTCAATTTGCAAGGGGTTTTCACAGGTAACTTGAACGTGACTCGGGGTAACATATAGACTTCGTTTCATAAAAGTCGTATCACGGGAAAAAATATCTTATTTTGAAATTATTTATCTACAATCGTCACGTCTGTCTGTCTCTTAGAACACGTATATACAAAATTACTTGGTGCATTTTCATGGGATTTTCACACGTAACTTGAGCATATCGTGCGGTTATATAAAGGCTTCAACAATTAAAATAGGATCAGAGAAAATGATATAATTTAACCATTTGCCTAAAAGCCTTCGTGTATGTTTATTTAAGGTAATCTTACTACACGAACTTTCATGGGTTTCCACAGGTAAATTTGGAATAGTTTGGAGAGTAACATAGGCTACATTTCATCAAAACCGGATCAGAGGAAGGAAAGATATCGTAATTTGACGTTGTGTGTGTATACTATGCTTGTAAGTATGTTGTAGATCAGCAAATCTCCAAGAATACTATACGAACTTTCGTGGCGTTTCATAGGTCAACTGAGAGTACCTTGGGGCAACATGTAAGCATTTCATTAAAATTGGATCAGGGGAAGTGGAGATATCGTAATTTGTAGTTTCTGGTGTACACTGTGCTGGAATTGCAGCGTAGTATAGCAAAGATTCTATAGAGGCGCTGTTCGTAACATAGTATACCAAATAACTAATAGATGGCGACGTTGCGTTTTTTATTCACGTAACTTAGGTGTAATACACTCACATAAGGGCTACGATTTTCCTTACGGCAGCGGTGTTGTGTACTGTTGTTGCCAACGGCCGTTCAAACCTCTGAGAAAACAGTTACGTACAATGAGGGGAGTAATTGTGTATGTTGATGAAATAATGTTCCGATCAGTAAATTAGTGATCCCCTAAAGCGAATGTTTAGTTACCAACGTCAACATACTAAACCGCTGCCACTGCAAGTAAAATTTAACCCGGGTAGGGTACAATTTTTTTAAAATTCCTAACCATATCCCATATGCTTTGCAATGTCATGGAGAGAAAAGAAGTGCATCTTTCGACGGGTATAACCACTAAATTGTGCAGGGAAGAAATCTATGGAATGAGCATTGCGTTCTGTTTATCTTCTCAACATTCAGTTGAAATTACCACGTGATATTGAGACAAATACAGTATTTCCACAAATTTATTTGCTCCAACGATTGGTTTGTACTGCATTGGCTGCTAAGAAGCCTGTCCCCCTCCATTTCGCAGAGCAATCATAACTTGAATAATATCTTAATAAATGTGTCACAGAAGCTATAAGGAAGCTTAGAAGCGTCGCTAAAAGTGCCATTTTCACAGTCATCTGTCTTAACCGAACAAAAAAAGACAAAGATAAAGTCAGCGATTAATATATTTTTTCAATATTACGTGACATTTCCATCAATGTTCAGGACACGAAAACTGTTCTGCGCATTTGAATGCTCACTCTAGAGTTATTTCTGCTCTGTGCCTGCCACTAGAGATTGTACACGCGATCAACAAACTCATCAGAAACCTCTTTCATAATTGTTTCGTACAATATTGAGATTAAATTTAAAAATTACTTTGGTGCGGACTACATTAAGATACAGACGTCTGCTTTTGCAGAGAAAATTGTACTTAGTGATCTGAATATATAGTTCTATTCCAGAAGGTCGATATCAATTTCGTGCTTTATGAAGTAATCACTGCAGGACGTGGGGACATGTATTATGTGATAGAGTGGCCGATGCTGCTAACACGTCTAGACCAGGGCTGGGCAAATGCCGTTTCGCGAGCGCGAGCGCTCTCAGCGGCTCACACGGCCTGCTCGCGGCTCCCCCCACTCCGCCAGCCAGCAGTGCCCCCCACTCATATTCGACTAGCCGCGCACCTCACAACACGCGGAACCACTCGTTCTCGATAACTTCGAGATGTTGGTTCAAAATCATTTTAAATAAAGCCAGAATGATGTAAATTAATACTTCTTTTTTGTTCGTAGTACCTCTCCTCTGGAGTGAATTCTTTTATGTGTATGTCACCTTGTTTATCTTGACAGGAAACTGATAGGCTTTGTGATCATAGATTTTCTTCCTCTTTATGTTTTCTGTATAACATAGTTTAGTTATCCCTTTTACTTCCTCCAGGGAGAATTATTTTGTTTTACACTTGATAAATTATACTTATCTTAATAGTTCCTAGGTTTTTGCTTCCCGCAGCAGGGATATTTTATTTTCCTTTAGCTTACAAATTTTCCCATGTACTTATTTGGTTATTTTTGAGAAGTTCTTTATTGTACCACGACAACTTCGTTGTGGTACCACTGACACAGACAGGGAACTTTTTCCATTGCTCGCAAGTCTTGAGTTCTGGAATTTTTTCCCCTTCAGAATGGTCAGTGTTCATCCTTTCCTAAGGAAGTAATGAACCTTAATAATTGCTACCGTCTGACCGACCACCCAGTTTCTCATCATTGTAATGAAGCAGCTTTTTAGTTGCAGAAAGTTCAGTTTTGTTACATTTTGTTAAAAAAAATCTACACAATTCTGTGAAAATATAAGGTAAAATTTTGAATAAAGGTCTTATCTTAATTCTTTACGTCTATGTCCTATTTGTGGCCACGAAATTAGGTTTTACAGTGGTTCGAAACTGTGTTTCATCCTTACATGAGCAACCGTTGCATGGTACAGGATACACAATTTTCGGGTAAGCACTATTAATACTTACATCCCACTCAAACATGCTGTGGCAGATATGATTGTACCGGTGCCCTTTTCACGGAAGCCGCATCAGCTTGAAACGACCTTTTGTGTTTTCTACGTACAGTAGGTATTTCAGCTTGTCCTTACTCAACGAAGCGCCCTGACAGCTGCACAGTTGCCCCCGTGCACTGTGCACAGCCCTGCTACCCGCACTGCTGGCTCTCAAGGCCGCTCAGCGCTGCCCTCGCGGCTCTCGGGCAGCCGCGCGAGCAGCTCTCGTGCCCACCCCTGGTCTAGACAATTCACTGGAAATACTATATTTAATGGAAAATTTTATACAGACGATCAGCTGAGGGCATTCCTTCAACGATTACCCAGACTTTATCGCACATTGACACCACCATGACGTCTTATTTAAACAGACATGAACTGCTCTGTTGATTTAATTACCACACTTTCAGCATTCGTCGAGTGTTCGATAATAGGGAGCACTGCATACACAACTATATTGTCCCCAGTGCAACACTGTAACATACTAATACTTCAGCATATACTTACAGTTTAGTACTACACCATAGAACCAAAACATGGCGCTGTTATTACTATTTTTCATCTCAACGATAGACATGTTTTCAGAAGTTTACGCCAAACAGAATATTTCACACAGCAGTCTTTTTGAACACTAACATTAAAGTTACATAGTTCCGGAGTACGGACTTAGATTAATTTCATTTTTTCGTGAAAAATGAAACATTGTGCGATTTCGACGATGACTAATTAAATTTGATATCTTGGCTAGGATAACAGTTTATCGACAGAGCGATCCAACAAGGATTTTGTTTTTGCTGACGTATTTCCGGAACCCTAGAAACCATGATATACACAGGTTCCTCTTTAAGCACGGGCATATAAGCTAGTCCTTTGTAAAAGCCATGATGTGGCTACTCAACCAGTCCAAAGTTACATTGTTTTGTTTCGAGCTGATTTCATTGTTCCAGGTTTACTGATTTAATAGTTGTATTAACTCAGGACATCGAGGATGGCTTTGAGCTGGGACTGGTCACTAGGCTGTATTTGTCGTCCTCTCTGCAGCTTGTGATATTGTACAACACAAGATACATAAGCTATACAAGGCAACGACAATTATGAATTTACCAAGTGGAGCGCTGCCGGCCTGTTACGCGCCTTTCGTTTACTCACAACTAATTTTGCAGGAGACGAAATCTAATTTGGAAATTCGAATGCAATGTTAGATACTGCGGTTACATGTTAAGCCTGAAGTAATTTTGTTAAGCCCTTCAATGGCAGTTTCCGAGTGTTTCATTCTTCCCGCATTATGGAAAAAGTGATTGAACATCACTCCAGACGAACTTGTCCGATACTTAAAATGGCTAGAAGTATGCCGCGGCGGATTAGCCGCACGTACTGGAGCGGCATGTTGTGGTACGCGCGGCCGTCCGCCGTCGGGTGTTCGAATCTCCCCGTGGGCATGGACGTTTGTGTCGTCTTTAGTATAAGGTAGTTCATAAGTATTTTGTAAGCTTAGGGACTGATTACTCCGTAGTTAAGTCCCTTACAGTTTACAAATATTTGGACATTTTATTTCCAAGAAGTATTCAGATTGGGTAAAAACGCTCCGAGTAGTTACAATGGATAAAGACATTGTTAATAAGCCTGGCGTAAGTTGGGTTTCGACGTGTTTTTGGAAATTTTTGCTATTTGTTTCTGAGTGGTAGTCGGACGTTTTGGTTTTTGAGCCCTGAAACACCTTTCTCCGCCTGCATGAACAATTTAACTCCGACCGGCACTTTTGTTTTACAATACTAGTCGCACACTATCACTTTGCCAACATTTATTTACTGGTATAATACGTGTGAATCCATATTTCATTTAAGTATACTACTGGTCGCTTTGATTCTGATGAAAACATGAGAAAGTATGGTCTTTTAGCTACAACAATGCCCTCTCGTCCGCACAAAACAAAACGTTAATTTTGACCAGTGGAGGCGCTAGACGAAAACTAGGCGTCGGCGAACTTGTCTTTGCGAGGCCCCTTTCATTTTTTCATTAATAGAGATAATTTTAAATGAGCTTAATTATACATAAGTAATTATATTAAAATTATATTAGTATAATATACGAGTATTATTGCAATGACAAAAATTACAATAAACAAATTAGAGAAACTTTTCAGCTTTTAGTCTAACAGAATTTTATTAGATCACATCTTAATACTAGCCGCTATTTCCGCGTCAGTTAGTACTGACAACGCAGTCTTTCCTGCCTCACTGTGCTTTTCAAGTTAGTCTTAATTTTAACTTTGTGAAGCTTCTCTCGGCCGAAGCTGTTCCGACTGGAACTGTGAGCACGATTCTGATTCTTATGTAAACATTTCGATATCTTCTTCCAAATCGTTTTCTGAAATGTAATGTACTGAAGAAATTGTTTTACAAGTACTTAAATAAAAATTGCAATCATACGGAAATAAATACGGACAACTAAATAGCTGCCGGCCGGGAATAGTTGAGCGCACTAAGACGGCATACCACTGTGAGCAAGGTCGCTCTCGTCGGGTGTCTAACCAACACCACCTAGAAGACAAGGCCTTACAACAGGCCGTGCCTACGTCACACTTAGAGGCCCCGGCCGCCACCTCACTGGCTGGCTTTTTTTTTTTTTTTTTTTTTTTTTTTTTTTTTGTGGTTTTTGTGGTTTTAGGGCGCACAACTGCTGTGGTCATTAGCGCCCAACACTGCCCAAAGTAAAAAAGAACCGGGGTTAGAAATTAAATGGCTTTCGCCATATTTGCACGATGTATAAAAAGTAAAACTCTGTTAACCGATTGCGGGTCATCAGCTAAAATGTCAGACAATTCAAATGGGAAACACAGATCATGACGGAGACGGTTAAAAAATGGACATTGCACTAAAAGATGGTTCACAGTAAAAGGTGCATCACAGTGCTCACATAAGGGAGCAGGACCACCACGTAATAAATGCTGGTGGCTAAAACGGCAGTGGCCAATACGAAGCCGGGCTAGAACAATCTCCTCTCGGCGGGAGGGTCGAGATGACGTTGACCAGATATCAGGCACAGGTTTAATGGCTCGCAATTTGTTCCCTGACAGGGATGACCAATGTAGATACCAACGGGAGATAATACGCTGGGAGATACCAGCGCGAAGGTCATCAGAGCTGGTGGAAAAGGTAGATAGCCGAGGAAGGAGAACTGCTTCCTTGGCAGCCATATCCGCAGCCTCATTCCCCAACACTCCCACATGGCCAGGGACCCACAGAAACGTCACCGTAGTTCCGCTCGTTGAAAGAGAAGTAAGGCAATTGCGGATGCTTTGTACCAGGGGATGGGCCGGATATAGGATGCGAAGGCTCAACAAAGCACTCATTGAGTCCGAGCAAATGACAGTCTTACTGAGCGAGTGGTGCCGGACGTATTGTGTGGCTTGGTATAATGCATACAGCTCAGCTGTAAAAATGGAACTCCACTCAGGAAGACGATATTTAAAAGAGACGTTGCCAAGTACAAAAGCACACCCAACACCCTGGTCTGTCTTTGAGCCATCAGTGTAAATGAACAAAGTGTCATCAAATTTAAACCGGAGTGCGTGAAATTCTCTCTGGTAGACGAAACGAGGTGTAGAGTCCTTTGGAAGAGAATGAAGATCAAAGTTAACACGGACTTCGGGGCTTCGCCACGGTGGAGAGGTGCTCTCTCCAGTCGAGAAGATAGCAGGCATTGTAACGCCAAGCTGGCCGAGTAGCGAACGCAAGCGTACTCCCGGTGGTAGCAGAGCAGACGGGCGCAGAGTGAAGAGACTGTCAAGTGAGTCGTTAAAAAAACTGCGTACGTCGGGTGTCCTCGCATGGACGACAAACGACTAGCGTAACGGCTAAGCAGGAGTTCCCGACGGTAAGAAAGGGGTAGTTCGGCGGCCTCGGCATAGAGGCTCTCAACGGGGCTAGTATAAAACGCTCCTGTCGCCAGACGGAGACCGTGGTGGTGGATTGTATTAAGGCGGCGCAGTATGGACGGTCGAGCCGAAGAATAAACGATGCTACCATAGTCCAGTTTGGACCGAACTATGGTGCGATACAGATGGAGGAGAGTAGACCTGTCAGCTCCCCACGAGGTGCCAGTTAACACCCGCAGCACATTGAGAGAGCGGGTACAGCGAGCTGCCAAACGGGATATGTGGGGAGACCAACTTAACTTCCTGTCGAGAACAAGTCCCAAGAACGTCGTGGTATCCACAAATGGAAGTACTATGGGGCCCAGACGAAGGGACGGGGGAACGAACTCCTTCCGCCGCCAGAAGTTCATGCAGACTGTCTTGTCGGCTGAGAATCGAAAGCCAGTGTCCATACTCCACGCGTGGAGATTGTCTAGGCACCGCTGGAGGCGCCGCTCCAGGAGACCCGTTTGCTCAGAGCTGCTGTAGATCGCGAAGTCGTCAACAAATAGGGACGCCGACACTCCCAGTGGAAGGTGATCGGCTATAGAATTGATTGCCACTGCAAATAAAACAACGCTCAGGACCGAGCCCTGGGGGACTCCGTTCTCCTGATTAAAAGTGCTCGATAAAACCGAACCAACACGCACTTTAAAAACACGGTCTGTTAAAAATTCGCGGATAAAAATTGGCAGGCGACCCCGAAAACCCCATGTATGCAGAGTGCGGAGGATGCCCATCCTCCAGCAGGTGTCGTATGCCTTTTCCAGATCAAAGAACACCGCTACTGTCTGGCGCTTCCGTAAAAAGTTATTCATTACTGAGGTAGATAGGGCAACAAGATGATCCACCGCAGAACGGTGCTTGCGAAACCCACATTGGACATTAGACAGGAGATGGCGCGTTTCAAGCCACCATACCAGGCGCCTGTGAATCATGCGTTCCATCACCTTGCATATGCTACTGGTGAGGGAAATGGGGCGGTAGCTGGAAGGGAGACATTTGTCCTTCCCAGGCTTTGATATGGGAATGACTATGGCTTCACGCCAGCGTCGCGGAAAGGTGCCTTCTATCCATATGCGGTTGTAGGTGGCCAGTAGGAAGTGCAAGCTCGTTGGTGAAAGGTGTTGCAGCATCGCCACGTGAATGCCATCTGGTCCTGGAGCGGAGGACCGCGAAGACGAGAGTGCGTGGTGAAGCTCTCGTACAGTAAACTCGGTATTGTAGCATTCACGGTTCTGAGAGGTAAAGGGCAATGGAGTCGCCTCCACCGTCCGTTTCCTAGCTAGGAAAGCGTCAGTGTAATGTGAAGAGCTAGAGACCTCTGCAAAATGTCGACCCAGTGCGTTGGCTATTTGTGGAGGATCGACGACGGTGTCAGTTGCGACACACAGACCGGGAATTGGGGAATGAGCCATAGTGCCCGAAATTTTTCGAAGGTTACCCCAAATGATGGAGGAAGGGGTAGACCTATTAAAAGAGCTCGTGAATGAGCGCCAACTGGCGCGTTTACAGTCGCGAAAGAGGCGACGACAATAGGCCCGCAGCCGTTTGTATCGGATGCAGTTGTCGAGCGTGGGCCGTTGTTTGAAGATTCTAAGGGCACGTCGCCGTGCTCGCAGAGCGTCACGGCATTCCGCGGTCCACCACGGGACAAGGGGACGACGTGCGTGGGAAGTCTTGCAGGGGATGGAACATTCTGCGGCTGTCAGAATAACTGTGGTAATGTGTTCCACTTGGTCGTCTATACTAGGATAATGGTAAGTACCAAAATCCGCCAGTGACGTGTAGAGCTCCCAGTCCGCTTTCGTTAACTGCCAGCGGCGTGGATGCTCAAGGGTGTCAGGCATCATTAGGTGAATTACACACGGAAAATGATCGCTCGAATGTGTGTCTGAGAGAGCAGACCATTCAAGACGCCGTGCCAGCTGAGCAGTGCAGATAGCTAGATCTATATGGCTGAAAGTATTTGTGGTGTCTGAAAGATAAGTTGGTTCACCAGTGTTAAGGCAGATGAGCTGAAGGTGGTTCAGTATATCTGCCAGGAGGGAGCCCCGTGGACATGGTCGTGGGGAGCCCCAAAGGGGGTGGTGGGCATTGAAATCTCCCACCAACAAAAACGGACGCGGAAGCTGGTCAATAAGATCTAGGAGATCTGATCTAGTGACGGGAAAAGAGGAAGGAGCGTAAATATTGCACAGTGTGAAGACAAATCCAGGAAGGTATATCCGGACAGCAACAGCTTGTATTGGAGTACACAAAGGGACCGGTGTACTGTGTACGTCATCCCGAATAAGCAACATTACGCCCCCGTGGGCTGGAATTCCTGCCACTGGAGGAAGGTCAAAGCGAACGGTAGTGTAGCGTGGGAAAGTAATTCGAGTACCAGGGAGCAATTTTGTCTCCTGTAGAGAGAAGATGATTGGATGATATGTTCGCGTTAAAAGCTGCAGTTCTGTCCAATTCGACCGGATACCACAAATGTTCCATTGAAGAATATCCATAATGGGATAAAATGAGATGAAGGTGGACATCAGCCCGACGAAGGCGGCAGGCCACAGTGCGAATGTTCGCAACTGGTGGTGTCAGACAGGAGGGTCTTGCTCCATATTCTCAGAGGTTACCACAGCAGCTGCGTGAGTGTGGTCGGCAGCCCCATCTTTGGCTGATGCACCTGGAGAGACTATAGGCTTCCAGGGGATGCCATCGTCACATTGTGAGGTAGGAGGGGGGAGAGTTTTCCCCCTATTTGATTTCTTGGAGCCCTGGTGAAGCTCTTTGGTTGGCTCAGATGTTTTGGTAGGGGTGCGGAGGAAATCCTCGCGCGAATGCTCTTTCTTAGACTTTCGCGTCTCTATCTGTGGTTTCACAGCTGAAGATGAAGATGAAGACTTGGAAGAGGTACTCACACTTTTCGTTGAACGTGACGCCGTTGTCGATGTAGACTGTTTGACAACTACTGTCGTAAACTGTAGGTCACAAGTCTGTGTGGCCATATCCCGTGTTGTTGGAGGCGTTGCAACTACAGTACTGTAGTTACCACGCGGCGGGGTCTTGGGCTTACGACTGGCGTACATCTTACGTGCAACTGGTATGGGAACCTTTTCCTTTACACGGATTTCCTGGATGGCTCGTTCATCGGCAAACACGGGACATTCCCGGGAGGAAGCAGCATGATTCCCGTTACAATTGATGCAATGAGGGGACGGTGGTGGACAAATCCCCTCATGGGCCTCTTTACCACAGGTGACACACATGACTGGGTTCTTGCAAGACTGGCTTGTGTGGTTAAATCGATGGCACTGATAACACCGAGTAGGGTTAGGGATATAAGGTCGTACTGTGATGACCTCATACCCTGCCTTGATCTTCAGCGGCAGAGCCACTCGGTCGAAGGTCAGAAACACTGTGCGAGTGGGCACTACAACATTGTTCTCTTTTTTTGTCACCCTGTGTACTGCGACGACGCCTTGAGCTGCCAGATATTCTTTCAGTTCATCCTCAGTCAGACCGTCCAAACTGGCCGAGAAGACTACCCCTCGGGAATAATTGAGGGTCGGATGGAGCTCAACACGAACCGGGTAGCTGTGGAGCAGAGTAGCCTTAAGCAGCCGCTGTGCCTGGGAGCCACTTTCTGTTTCTAACAGTAGTGTTCCATTACGTAGGCGGTTGCAGGTCTTAACTGGGCCGGCAATGGCATCAACCCCTTTTTGAATAATAAATGGGTTCACCGACGAAAAGGATTGTCCTTCCTCAGTACGGGTCACCACAAGGAACTTTGATGTCTGTAAATTTTTCTGTTCAGACACACTATTGTCTAGTACATCAATTTCTAAAGACTCTTTACATTTTCTTTTTTTTAGAACCATCGCGGTTGTATCCCCCACGATTGCCAGTGTCTCCGATGGCACGCTCCTTCCTGCTGGGGGCCCCCAATGGAAGCACACCCGCCTTGGGTGATTGTTCACACCCCAGGTCACACCTCCCGATCTACAGACGGAGGGACCAATCGGCGAATCGGGAAGGTATCATCGCAGGCAATCGCCCCTCCCCTGGCCTGGCCTTAACCAGGGGGTACGCACGCACCCTACATGCCAGCCCGGGGCTGGGACTTACGCATTACCCAGTCACCCATATGGGTGGCCTTCAAGTGCGTACAGGGAGGAGGAAGAGAGAAATAGTAGGAGGAGAAGCCTCAAACGCAGACGCGGAGGCAAAGAAAGAGGTGAAAGAAGACTGTAAAGCCAAAAGGGTCAGAACTTCGGTTCCCCGAAGGATGCACAGACTCGGTCCCCAAGAGAGGGGAAAAGGACAGTAGAAGAAGCGTCATGTAGCACGGAAAGGAAAGAGTGCTACAAAGGCTGGGGCCCCGTGCTCGCCACGCACGTACTCACCACAGAGCGGTGAGTCCCCTGAGGGGTGGCTGGCTGGCTGTTGGGGCACGCCCACCGCCGCACAGCGGCCGGCCAGTCAGATGGCGGGTGGGGGGTGGGGCCTCTAAGTGTGACGTAGGCACGGCCTGTTGTAAGGCCTTGTCTTCTAGGTGGTGTTGGTCTAACCCCACCCTTGGGTACGGATGTTGTGCAGTGGCGTAGCTATCATAGGGCTGGGCGGGGCAGTGCCCCGGGACCCCCATCTTAAGGGGCCCTTCCGCCTTCATGAGCTGCCTCCGGAAAGTGTTACAATAGCGCGTCGAATTTTTAAATTTTTTTCTTTACTCTCCCGCCCTAACGTCCATCACCTCTCCCTCCCCTCCCATCAAGTTTCCAATAGTAACCGCATTGGGCCACCGCGTGGTGGAGCAAAGCTTCCTATTGAGGCCTTCACTTCACACGTCGCCAGCTGACCGGCCAAGCCGCCGCTCGCTGTGTGCAACAGCCGGCACACTTCAGTCGGTGTAGCTGCACAAGTAACGGCAGCATCGTAGCTGCTCACAGCAACACCTGAGACTTCAAAGTGTTGCGGCGTGCCGCTCGGCGTAGTTTGAAGGATCGCGCACCTCCAAATACTGTATAAACTTCTTATTGGTAAATATAAGTGTACAGTACGAATATCCGTATAAACCGGTTTTTCGAGCATCTATGTCTCCCAATTACTTTGGATAACCTACGTTTTACTCTATAGTTGAATGAAGGATTTTCGACTCTACCATAGACCAACAAACCTCAAAGGCACGAAGTAAATCCAAAATTATTCCCACCTCAGTATATAAACATAAGGTGTATTGCTTGTCCGCTAAGACGTGTACCGTGTCACTATTAGTGTGTTGTCGGTTGAAGTCGGAGTTGCGAAATAACAGTCAATGGCGCTGAATAACGAGCATTGTGTTTGACAATACACGGTGTGACCACATTTAAATATGAAGTCTTTATAGTGTATTATTACAGAACAGTATTGTTATACTAACTCCTCTTTGTGTAGTTAATACTCCCAAGGGAGTGCTCCTTTATCATTAATCCAAATTAAGTACTGTAACCAATTGCACTCTGAAATTTGTGCAAGAAGAAGAGAAAATATGGATATTGGATAGGTGGATTGTATTACTAATCGGCGCGTCATCAGTGAAGCTTCTGCCTGCAACTTCATTAACCTAGTTTGGAGCAACTTCCAAAACTGTCTCATTGGGTCGTTTTATCTGTGTGTCCTTACCCAGGTCGAACTCTATTCCTCTGCAAAATTTCATCCAAATCCACCCATTAATTTTTGCTTGAAAGCATAACAAACGAACTCGCACAGTTATATTAGATCGTACGATTAAAAATTATCTGTTGCATCGCACGTAATACTTGGTAGTATTTAGGTTTGCCTTATGTCTTCTAGTGGGCGGTAAGAAGCCGATGTAGTTTTGTATCTGTATAGTTTTAGTTTAAAGAGGAGCCCCAATGTCAATTTTGCCCCGGGGCCCTTGGTGATGCAGCTACTCCACTGATGTGTTCGTCCATTGGTTAAGCTAATGTAAGCTAGACGTAGGTCATCGCTACATAACCTAGCAGTTGGAAAGCACCGTTCAGCATAAAAAAAATTAAAATTTTAGCAATGTTTTTCGAGGCCCCCACAGGTGCGAGGCCGTCGGCGGTCGCGGACGCCTAGCGCCGCCACTGATTTTGATACCTAAAACAAATATCCATACATGGAACATTGTTTCTGAGGGTTTCCTTGCTAGCTTTGAAACTCATTTGTTTGAAAAAGGTTTTGCAGTTTTCGCAAAGTTCGTATTTTCTTCTATTGTTCGCAATACCATAGAAATTACTGCCTGATAATACATTTATCCATATCATCGATCACAATTACTGTGAGCCTCCTTCTCCTCCTCCTCCTCCTCCTCCTCCTCCTCCTTGGGCGCTGGTTTAACCGTAGCCTCGCTGTACCTCGTCACGACTGTCGCGTCACCACTTCGCTTTTCCAGGCAATACGTATTGTTGCGTTCTCTACAACGAAAACTGCAGAATTCGTTTCGGTAGTTAGCCGAGGGAGTCAAGATTGGTCAGAAGCACTTTCACATTTTTTTCGTTACAACAGATGAATTGGTGCGTCCAAATTTCTTGCAACTTGGGATGTAATAGGTTAGTGCTTTTCATATAATGTACAATTAGTATTACGCAAGCATGTTACGCATAATTTAAAATTTTTCTCCTTCAAGATTGCAGAATAGGAAAATTTTTTTCCTAAGATCTGTTACTTCAAAAATTGGCAAGTCGGCAAATAAGCACGCGTCCTACCACTAGCTAGGATGAAAATAAAGCTAGGAAAAGTGATGTGATGCGGCAATGACTAATTTGTTGCCCTTTATTCCATAATCAGACACGAAAGAGGTGACATGGTAATTACGACAGATTTCGAGTGTCAATTCTTTGAAATGAAAAACAGCAGTGCAGTGAGTTAATGTTTCGACTAGCATTAGTACCCGTCGATGCCCGGGTCTGTATTTATTGCATTATCGAGTTAATCTTCTTATTCTTCCTCTCTCCATTGTCTTCCGCCCCAATCTTTTGACCGTTTCACCTGCATATGTAGTGAAATTCGGCCTGAAATTCAATTTCACGCGGCTCAATTCTTAGACTTCATGTCCTGAACAGCGTATTCTACAATAATATTTCACATACATTTGAACATTTTTGTTAATAAGGATTATTAAAATTAGATTTGTTTAATCAGGTTTGACTTGCTTTTTGAGCTGGTGCCCAGCGACTGTTTTGTACAAATCTAGAGAATGTCACCAATCAGTCGCATTTTTTATTTTTATTTTCCGGATCTACATAGATTTCGGGCACAGTGTGGCTATTCTCAATGATTTATGTTTACATCTATACCGTCATGCTGAATGCAACTGTCAACATGACGGTTAAGATGGAAGCACATATTAAAGCTTTGAGGTTGGCCATTCAGTGGCCGAAACCTAGAGGTAAATTACGATTGATTGCCGACATTTCCTACAGATTTGTTTAAATAAAATTCCAGAAACTTGCGTAAAAAACGGGTGGGGGGGGGGCGGCAATTTGGCGACTCGCACGGGGCGGCACTTGGGCTTGCGCCGGCCCTGGACGGACGGCACAAAAAGTGGGTTGCAACCAGGGAGTGTCCTAGCACCAGCACTACTTCAGAGACGCTGGTGTCAGACGACGCATTTCAAGGTAATGGTAATAACCAAGAGAAATTAACACGTAGGAAGCAGCCAACACGGGCCTAAATAGAAAGGAACCGGCCTCCACGCCCAAACGGACAGCGCAGTCCGAGCACCAACCCACGGTAACGTTCCTCCAGCGCATGCCCACCAGCCATCGCCGTCTCCGCCGGCCGCGGGAAGGCGGGAAATGAGCTATCAACTAGCGCCGCCATTTTGAACAAGACGAGTCCCCGGCTCAGTATCAGCGCCTGCAAATGGCACACATTTCAAATTCATTCTTACTGGACAACACGCTAACAAAGCGAAGTAGAGCCTCGTACCCTCTCCAGTCCTGAGTGGGTGAGGTGGTGCCGTGGTCAGCACGGCGCACTGGACTTTTGGACTTATGGGGGGGGGGGGGGGGGGGACAGCGGTACCAACTCGCAGTAAGGTTTACGTTTTCGTTTATTATCCAAATTCACTCTTGGTAAATGTCAGGATGATTCCTCTTAAAGGATACGGCCGGTTCTCTCCTCCATCCCTGAGTAAACAGTCCAAAATTTCAGACCCATAGACAATGTGGTCGGGAGAGGAGCACAAACTTTGACCTTCCTTCCTCCGTTCTATCATAGGACACTGGAAGACCAGAGCCCACAGTTTAAAATAGCGAGCAAAAAGGAAACTTATCACGGCGTCAACGATGTATGGATGATATACACAATGTGTTGTGTTGTGTTGTGTCACATGAAATATTACTTTCGTACATTCAAGCAGTGATTCGTAAAAATGATGCGAAAGGTAATGACTTCCATTCACAAGGCAATAAATGAAATTAAAACATTGTACACAAGCAGTAGTATCATAACCCAACCCCCCCCCCCCCCCCCCCCCCCACACACACACACACACACACACACACACACACACACACACACACACACACACACAGAGAGAGAGAGAGAGAGAGAGAGAGAGAGAGAGAGAGAGAGAGAGAGAGAGAGAGAGAGAGAGAGAGAGAGAGAGAGAGAGAGAGAGAGAGAGAGAGATCCTTATACTACATACAAAGAGTGTTAAAAAGAAGTACGAAACTTCTTAATAACCAATCTACTGAAATTCTAATGTTCCGTTTCTGAATAACGCAGTGTGACATCTAGGGACGCGAAGTATGCATTGTCACCTTCCCCTGAGGGGGGAAAAAAGGGGAAATTGAGACTGCTCTTAACAGGCAAGGTGATGCCTACCGTCTTTTTCGACGTCCGAGGTCTACCCCTGGGAAACTAATGATAATGTAAAAATCAGTATTAGTAGGCCTATCTGTGATTTAATAATCACCAGCAACACAGATCTTTCTATTTACCATCAAAATATCCAGTCAATTACAAATAAAGTCGACTTAGATTGCTGAATACAGAACTCAGCTATATTAGTGTTCTATGCATCACAGAGCACTGGCTAAATATTGATCAGATTATCTCCTTTTCTCTACCAGGTTTCACACTAGCAAATTACTTCTGTAGAAATAGATATAAAAATGGAGGCTCTCATTCATCAAACTAGGTCTAAAATACAAACCTATTAATAAATTATAACATCTCAATGCAGATATGGACTGAATTGGCACTCATTGAACTCAGTGACAGATACAATCATAGCATGAATTTATCGTTCACCAAAAGGCAATTTTGACTCCTTCCTTAAACTTGAATATGTACTAAATGGATTCATCTAAACAGATAATAGCGCTATGTGGGGGCTTCAATCTTTATTTCCTTGAAACAGGAAACAGCTTTTACTGAACCTTACAGATACTTTCAATTTAAGGCAGATTATAAAAACCCCCAACAAGAAAAAATACTGCTACTGCCCTATAACCAATATTTGTAAACACAAACTGTACCTCAAAATGTATGCGCACACATCTAGGAGATCATGAAGCCCAACTTGTTACCCTTCCAGTTAATTCAATACCCTCCCCCCAAACCTCTAAAAGAACTGTAACAGCTAGAAATTTCAATTCAAATAATATAGGAAAATTTATTTACCTGTTATAAAAAGAAAGGTGGTAAAATGTTTTACAAGTAGATGACACCAACCACAAATTTAACAAATTCTCTAGTACTTCCACTGAGTATTTTGAAACTTCCTTCTCTCTGAAAACATTAACAATAAGAGACAGAAGTACAAAAACAAAGGGATGGATAACAGCAGGTATAAGAATTGCAAGTGACAGGAAAAGACAATTGCTCAAGTACCAAAAAAAACATATCCCCTCCTATGGCTAACTACATACAAAAGTACATTAAAATCTATAGCAGAGTGATGCTAAGGAAAAAAATTGGACAGTGATATATACATTAGAGAGTCAGCAAATAAAAGTAAAGCAATTTGAAAAGTAATCACGAAGGAAACAAATAAGGTGTCCCAAAAATAGAAAATATCAAGCTGAAGCATGAAAACAAGTGTATAACTGATCCCAAACATATAGCAAATCTTTTCTGAAGCTACTTTACAGAAATAATTTAATAGTGACAAAGGGGATAACAAAAACATACAGGGAAACAAAATGCAGTCTGGTTTCTCTTCAATCTATGTGTACGAAACACCAGATGAAGTCATCTGTGTTGCTTCAAGCTTTGGTAAGATGACATAGCGTATTGATGGTATACCATATAAAATCATCAAGCAATGTATTGCAAACATTTCATTGCCTCTTACAGATATAGTAAATTCATCTTTCCTAACAGGCACATTTCCGGAGAGTCTAAAAATTGCTAAAGTGGTACCTATACACAAGAAAGGAGATAAATCAAATATAGAAAACTACAGACCAGTCACCTTGCTCTCAGGTTTTAGTAAAATCAGAAAAGCTTATGTATAGTAGGCCAATTAACGTTTAGATAAGAACTTAATAACTGATGCACAGCATGGATTGAGAACAAATGCGTCTACAATTAGTGCCATCTATGATTTTGTACAAAATGCTATGGAAGCAGGCCACTGGCATAGTTTTAGATTTAAGTAAAGCCTTCGACATCCTTGACCACAACATACTACTGAAGAAGCTTTAAGCATATGGAATAAGAGGTGCTGCACTATGTTTATATCTTACCTTACTAACAAAACAGGTAATAGAAATAAAACACGAGCTAAGGGAAAAACCACAATATGCTTCTCAGATGCAGCAACAATAAAAAAAGGAGTATCCCAAGTGTCCAACCTCAGACCAATCTTTCCCCTATATATCAATGATCTAGACATGAACATAGAGTCACACACAAATACTTTCTTTGCAGACGATACAAGCATACTTATTACTGGATATACCATAAGCCATCCCTAAACAAATGTAAATAAAACTACAGCACAACTAAATAAGTGGTTTGAGGATAAACTCTTGGTACACACAAAGAAGAAAACTTACCCAAAATTTCTGTCTAAAAGGTGATCCATGCAATCCCACTAAGAATAAGCTCCAACAAAGTTTCACCCTCTTTGCATACAAAATTTCTAGGCATCTGGCTACAAAACTTCAAATGGCATGTACATATAAACAAAATAAATGGAACATTGAGTAAACTATGCTATTGTCTATGTTTATTGTCTGGTAAAATGCCAGAATTGCCTACTTTTCACAGTTCCACAGCGTACTGTTGTATGGGATTATATTCTGGGGCAATGCGCCGCCTATCTCAGTGGTTTGCTGTAAGAGCAATCCACCATGTCCGGCAAACAGATTCCTGCAAACCCCCCTTTCAGAAGTTATCAATCCTCCCACTCCCTGTATGTATATACTTGAAATTTGTAAATAGGCTAGGAAAAATTTCAAGGACTCAAAAATTTGAGTACAAAACAAGACAAAGTAAAATTTTCACGTCCAGCAAACAACAGCAGCAGCTTATAAATGTTCCACAATAAATAGTGCTGTTCAAACCTATAATAGCCTACAAAAAACTAACTACTGCAGAACTGTAAGGCCATTTTTATTAGACCATTGCTTTTATTCAGTAACAGTTTTTAGATCATCTCAGATAAAAGGTTTGAGCCATGTCAGTGTAAATACTGCCAGTAGTGCACATTTATGCCATGTGTGTCTTTATATTATCTATATGTGTGTGTATGTTTGTATCCCAGAATCTGGAAAGATTTTTGGAATAATAAATAAATTTATCTGATTCCTAGAGCACGGAAATACCATTAACAGTGCCGTTAATGGGAGGAGCACTGTGGCAAACCTTAGTCCATCAGTAAACGGCCTGGGCATCTTACAGAGGCAGAGATTCTGCACTATAACGCGCGTCCACATGTCATCAGGGTCACACGAAGTGTACTGGCCAAGTTCAAGTGGGAGCAACTTTAGCATCCGCCCTACAGCCCGGACACATCGCCCTGGGACTTCCATCTGTTTGGTCCAATAAAAACATCTCAAAGTGCACGGTTTCAACTTGGATGAGGAACTGCCCTTTTTGACGGCCACAAGGAATGATCCACCTTGTTAAACAGAAATTTTTTGTTCACGTCTCTGGTGATTACTTTTGAATAAGGACTTCCAGTACACCCACAGGATTGTTTCATACTTCTTCAGTTTAACAACAATCGCATAATTGCTTGTGGAATTTTAACCTAATATTCCATATTTACAATATATAAGCATCTTATGGCACTTCTGTCAAGTCACATCATATGCATTACTATGGTCTTCTAACAAACTAATTATTGAACGTCGTAACAATGTAAACATATATAAACACTGCATTAATTGTTTACTTACGGTCTTCTGCATTATTTCATTTTGATTTGAAAATATTTTATTACATCTGTCATACTTTTATGTATTTTTACGCGAAGCAAAATATGCTTATGTTTCATGAACAAATTATTAAATAAATATTTTACTTCCGTATTCTAGAATATACACTATGTATTAATAGGCGCGAATTCAGTCTGTCTGGAGTAGAATGAAGTAGTAGTAGTAGTAGTAGTAGTAGTATGGACTATGGAGTAGTATGAAGTTAGTTAATGGAGTAGTAACAACTTAGTCTTGAGTTAGTATGGAAGTGTGTTCTGAACCAGTCTTACTCTTGCATTATTTTTATGTTTCCTCAAGAATGGATAAATAAATTTGTATAAAAATGAAACGTGTCACATTGTTGGTTCATTACATGACGTATAAGAACCCGACGTCATATTTTGTCATGTACTATTGGCAGGCGAGCTACGAGACCTACAAGCATTCTACCACTGAACATCTGCAACAGGTGATTTATAGAAATATGTGGCTTTAATGTATGTCCAGTAAAAAGAAATGCACCACAATGGGATATACTGTCATCGTTGACTATTACAAAACAAATTTGAGTCAAAACTGCATGAACTCTAGCTTGCAGCTGATATTTACTATAACGTAACAGTTCACTGTACAGTAAATTAGACTCCCATGATGAAAGGTTCCGGCAGAAATGGGAATTGACAGTAATTTCATTCTTATGCTGGTTTTATTTTGAAGGTGGATAATGAAGGTTATCAGTCCCCTTGTTTCAATCATAGACAATTCAAGAGATATCTACAATGTTGCACGAAACATTGTCTCAAAATTTACCGAGGAATGAAAGAAGCATATGAAAAACGAATAAAAGGAGATATAGATTTGAAGAGATTACCAGGGTGTCTTGGCTGGGTGAGAGCAGAAATTGAAGTAGAGAATCCAGTCCTGTCACCCGTTAAAACAACATGTGTTTCTTCGTGGGTCTGGAAGGGTAACTGATCCTACTAGAGGTAATGCACATTAAATTTACAACAGTTAAGATCAGTAACAGAGTAACACATTTAAAACTGCATGCAAATGGGCACTCTTATTTTAGGTATTGTACAAGTTAACACTGAGTAAGATAGTTACACAGAACATTTAATAATTGGACCACATTTATATTTGTGTGTGTGGCTAGCTCAATGTGGCAGGGAGTGGTTAAACTGCAGTCTTACGACTTGTGTGCAATTCAGTGTGTGATGTTCATATTCTAGAACAGGATTTTGATCTATGAAGGTGGATTCTAAACAACTAGATGTGTTTCTTCGTGGGTCCTTAACCTTTAAGTATTTTAAATCTACATTCATGAAATTGTGTTTCACAATAACTGTATTACAAAACCAACACAATTTAACTAGATATTCTTAAACGTAAATAAAATACTAGAACCACAAAAATGAAAATTTAAACATCAAAAGTTTCTATCTATTGATATCTTAAAATGGTAAATTACAGCTTGTGTAAGTTATTTATTGTAAACTAACAACAAGCTAATTTAAAAAATAAACAATTGCGTTGCGTTTTTATTTTGCAACAAAGCAATTTGAAACGCGTCACTGCATAAAACAAGCCAAGAAACTAGCATTTCTCTCAAATAGGCCTACTATGCTGGTATAAAAGTGACTATTCGTTCATGCAATTTTACAATCATGGTGTGCTGCCTATCCATCATACAAGAATTCATAACTTTTTCATGGAAGAACAGGCAGGTAATAAACCAATTTATTAAATAGTTTTCACAGTTTAACATGTAATTAAAACAGTCTCCATGAAAGTAACATTTTATCATATAACATATACATACCAGTATATTAAAGTAATATTTTCCACAATCTGCCTTGGGTCATTGTAAAACTTTTTTCTGTCTCGTCTTGCCACATTTAACACAAATGGAATGAGTGATGCTCAGTAATTGTTTTGTGAAATGCAATGTTCACAGGACAGTGATTTATCCTTTACATAATAGGATGTGCCATTTTTCTCTTGTGTCACTGATTCTCCATGTCCTTTGGTCGAAATGATTCCAGTGTAGAGACTGTCTAGTGTGGGTGGTCGCCTCCTTTGTGACACCAAGCCCTGAACTCTTCTGGTGCTACACACTCGCATGAGAACCATTTTGCACAAATTCACACTGTCAGTCACTTAGCAGCTACTGAAATGTCGTTCTCACTGAAGTGAGATCTATGTCTCACTGGCTCAAACACGAGGGACTTTCAGGTTTAGGGCTCAAATGTACTACTTCCATTATGCACTGTAGAAATTTTGATCTGGATTTTTTCAAGTCAGGGAAAAGTAATAATTCATTAATGACACCAGTCAACCAAAAACTCTTCCAGATACTATTATGTGCCACAAGTAAGTACTACATTGGAGTTTGCTAGAGTATTTAGTTTAATTTGTGGCACTCAAAAATCTTGTGGACCAGAGACTGGATACCACAGTATTAATATCAGTTTAAAGGAAGCTGCAGCAGGCAATATTGGGAAGAAGCCTGCTGATTCTGTCAGGCTTAACACTTTTGGCATTAAGTGATCATAGGCAGCTCTTGTTTCTTCCAGAAAAGGAAACAGGAAATGACACTTCAGGACACTTGTCAAGCTGGCAGTACCTCATTTTGCTGCTAGCAGGCGAGCCAAGTAATCACAAATCAATAACTGTCCTGGAACACTCCAGGGAACACACATGGTTATCAGTGTGGACATCCCTGCAGCTTCTGAAGTCTTCATGCCATCTACATAAGCACATTCTTGGGTAGGCAGTACATAGGTAGCTGTGATTTTCAATACACTCAAATGTGATGTTTTGACTTCCGCCTTCAAACATGTGGCACCAGCAAAATTCCTTTTTGATCCTTGGGTATGACCAGTCTGGTCCACAATGGCACCAATTTTTTTACACACCCGACTCCTCTGTCATTCATTTGTTGAACAGCTATTACGATGTCTTCTGTACTGTCTCAGCCTTCTTTGCACCACCATCACTGAAGCAATGATCTTCATAACGAAATTAACAGGTACCTTTTTTACTGTGTGGTTTACATCCTGCTTGTGAAGGTGTTTCCAGATGAAGTAGTCTTTCTCCATCTAGTTTGCTTCACTTCAGACAGATTTCCATCCGTACTACTGCTTTTGTTCCAAAACTGTTCTCGTGACTGTATAATGGTAGGATCACTGCTAGGACAAATCAGGACATGCCTTTCTTAACAGGCAACCAGGATGAAATCTTCATTAACATTTTAAATCAATTAGAGAATGAAAATGAAAGACACCCTCGGGCCTCGCAACCTAATACCGTCGGGGTCGAAGAAACAAGAGTTGGCCAAGATAGGCCTACAGAGAAAGGGGGAAAGGACAGGAGCAAGTAATTGCAGATAAGAGCTTACTAGAAGAAAGCCTGGTTCAATCAAAGATGTATTAGTATTACATTCATTCATTATTACATTTCACAATTCATGTGATAAGCAGAACTTTGAAATCCAACAGAAGTTCATTCAGGAGCAATACATTTGTGTGATGACGTTCACAAAATGAACATTTCACACAGCAGTGATTATATATACATACAAACCTGAGACTAATTACAGGATACTTATATGAACCCCACATATTCAACATATTCAAGTAATCCCCATGGATAAGAAATATCCGAGAGCATATGTAATTGCAAGCCAAGTAATCAGTTCACTAGAAACGGCCTTAATTTTCAAGTATCGTTTTTTAAAGTACAAACATCTTTTTACATCTTTAAACAAGAGAGTTTTCAGCATTGCAGCTATTAGCAGTATTACAGTGACATTCTTTTACAGTTTTGGGACCCCATACAAATTTGCAATGTACAAAAATGAAATAAATACATTGATAAGGAGCACCGCATTCTTATGCAAGAAAGACATTCAGTACATTACACATATTTAATTTGATTGTTTAAGTGTACTTTAAGTATTGGAATAGAAATGTTTGCAAGCCATGTGTATTAAGTATGGTTATGTTAACAGACACTCATTGAGAATGAAGGAGGAATCGGAACTGATCCCATTTACGTAATTTCTATGGACACCTGCCAATGTAAGTCAAAATAATACAATGAAGTTCACTGTCAAATTTTATACAGCTTATAATTAGACATTGTTACTTATCACCTCTAAAAGAAAGAAATATGAAATAAGATGCAAACTTTTTTGGGTAACAATGGAGAAATGCAAAGAATGAAACTAACCTCATGTAACTGAATTAGTATGGTAACCGCAGTGCTAAATACTAGCTCATATCCCCTAAATCATAAAAGTCACAAGGTTTTATTTTTAACAAACCTGTCTTCATATAACTATGCTGAGGAATCAGTGACTCACATGTCTACACAATGAAAATGAATAATCTTGTTTACAGGTTATGCTTCGAGTGAGCTAAGTCATATTTATGTACAAAATAATCATACATTCTGTATTGGACAGTATATGAATTCACATAGAAACCTCAGTATTTTGATGGATCAGGAACATTGAAATTTTTCCAATTATATTTTATTATACGAACTAGACCAAGTGTCGATGACCCAATATAGGTCTTAGGTCTTTGTCACATTTTTTTTTTAAATTTAGAAACATAGGCAAACATCTTGTTCATCAGTAATCAGTGTAACAGCTTTTGCAAGCAGTGTAGCCAGTATGAAACGTTCAATAGCATCATTTAGAATATGGAATTAGAAAATGAAAATCAAACATGCTTTACCCTGAATCTAAAACAGTCTGGTTCAAAAAAAGGAATTGGCCAAGGTAGCTATCAGCTTATGTTTGGCTTAGCTTATTACTTGCTTTACTGCTTTCATCTAAGAGCCTGTCATTGGCAAGACAATGCTTTATTGTTAACTGCCTAATAAAGCAAACTATGTTTAGGATGAATAATTTTTTACACTTTACAATGTCATCGGTAACTAGTACATTGCAGATGTACATATTTATAGTCAGTAACAGATACATGTTTACTGAAATCTTGACAAAATTTCTTTTACAATGCAAGTCCTTTATCTGGTAATTTGTGTGTCTGTATAAACCACTTGCAAGCTATAGAAACAAATCACCTAAACATTACCCTCAATCAACAGAATATTATGGCCTTATATTGAAAAACGTATATCAAAAATCATCTTTATTGCATTACTAGGGACAAAATAGTTTTCCAACATTCACTGTTCCAGTAAGATGGAATGGCCTCTCTGCTACACCAGTGAGAAAAGTGTTTTCCAAAGTAGTTTTTTATGGAGCATTTGAGTAAATCATATCTGTGTAATGTGTTACACCCTCTTAAAATCCATAGTAGGTATGGTATAAATTGTAAGACTACTCAAAACTGACCTGTTCTATATTGTATGTACATGCAGATAATGTACTGAATTGGAATTAACAGGATCAATAAAAAACTAACTTGGTGATGGAAACACTGGGGACTATACAGAATGGACACGTGTATAACGTCAAATAATGCATCAAGTTTATCACATTCTGTAGAGCTTACACATGAATATGTACAAATTTGAACAGCTACATGTGTTGAAAGAATATAGCTGAGGAATACTGAACAGTAGTAGGGCCTACATTGTAATACAAAGATGTACAGTACTTAGACATTAATTCTTTACCAAGATCTCCGACTATTTAGAACCTTCTTTGGTACCTTCAACAGGCCAGATGGTTACACTGTTTTGAAATTTGTTTTCACAATAGCAGTTTGAGATCTTGACAAAGCATTATCATCTTAACATTTAGTCAATGGAGTATCATGTCACAACTCTCCTTGTATCCAATGCCATTTCAGTATATTAACAAGCAACAAAGCACATTTCTCAATGTATTATACATTTGTCTTATTTAGCCTAAATGTTTATGACATGCCAAATGATTATGACAACATAGAAGGAAGGGTAAAAATCACACCCTTGCAAAAGGAAACTGTACTCATGAAAATAAATTATCTTGTTTATATAACTGAATGATAACTGCAGCACTATATGCTAGTTTACATCTCAGAGGGGTAGGTCACAAAAATTTGTTTTGTAACTAGTGTCAATAGAGAAATGTTTTAAATTATCAATAGTTCACATACAAATCATGAATGTAATGTAATAAATTATGTAGTTGTGCCTCAAAGTAAGTAAGGAGCTGTAAATATGGAATGCAGGTACATTGTTTTGTACAGTAGGCCTATATAAACAATAACTGCATGAACACTAACCAGCTGATTTTTGAAGTATGAAGAAAATTATATTTGATCATAACGTAGGCCCAGTAAACATTCATTTAAATTTAAAAACAAAATCCTCAATATACAATCAATGACGATTTGGAAGCATGTAACAGATTAACAATACAACAGTAATATGCACAAAGTGCTATCAAAAGTAACTGTCACATCTGTGGTGGTATGATAATACACTAGTTTACTACAACCTTAAACATTATATACACTTTAATATTAAAATATTGAAATTGTATTGTGGTATGAACACACAGCTTAGGCAGAAACCACTGATTCTAAAATAGTTGCTGGTTACATATCAATCTCAGGAAACACTGAATCTTCTATAATAGACAGAAAATTGTTCTCCAACTACCTGAAATTAACAGCATTACAATGACTTTTTTACTGGCTGGAGAACCCTCACACTAATGGTACCAGCTTAAAAACCTATTCAATGAATTTCACAACTATTAACTTTCTCTATGAACAAGATATTAAAAATTTAGCCATTTACAATAATTCCAGAGTTTTACTGGGCAATATACTCCAGAAATATAAGAATCCGTGTACAATCAGTTATACTTCCTTAATTTTGAGCAATACATTTATCTCTAATGTTTAATGGAAGTGTATACCTATTGAGTATATAGAGCAGTGGCGGATTAAGGGTTGGATGGGTGACAGACCACCAGGCCTCAACTTGGGGAGGGGTCTCAAAATACACTCATTAAAAGAAAAAAAAAATGAAGGGACACCCTTGGCCTCTCGTTCTGGGGCCTCCAAATGTCAGAAAGTAACTTTACAGTAATACATTTATTTCCAATTTGACAGGGGCCTCATTTTGTTTAACCACTGACCCACGCCTCTGACAGCCTTAGTCCACCACTGAAATGAAGGATTTAAAATCAATTTTGTTGCCCCTAAAATGCCACAGTTACACAATGTTCATGAAGGATTGACTAGTAGGAAAGTTTAAAGTTCATGATATTAAGCCCTGACGGGGTTCTGAGATATTAGAGCTTGTGTATGTCAGATCTAACTTTTCAACATACCGTACTGTCAGTATGGTAATTCATATAGAATTCACTAGGTCAACTTCTTACCTACAAATTGTATCACCAACAAGTTCTTAGAACAATGATAATTTCTCCAACAACTTACCGAATATTTATTAGTACAGACTAAGCTTTTTGGAGAGAATCCTACCTGTTATTTTATTATCATAAGGAGTGTCTCATAAGATGTGTATAGTCATTATTGCTGCTCTATAATACTGATGGAAGTAAACCCAAACCTGTAACAGTTTCACTGATTCCAGAATATCTTTTGGAAGAACATTTATACAATTTTTTTTTATTTTAGTTACACAGATTTGGTACTGTTTTAAAATTCACTCTTAAAACTAAGTATCATTGTGGGACACTAAGGTTGGTATCTTCCAAGTCACCTGTGATGCACAAAAATCACACTTTTGAGCCCACATCAGAACCTTGCCAACCAACAAATATAATGTTAAGAAATCTTCTGCAGTTTCAATCAGAGTGGAATACTATGACCAGCCAAGTGTTTTCTGTGAAGGTTTGGTATTGCATGACATTCTTCTGAACAGTTAATTTTGTCACATCTTTTCTAGCATAACTGCATTATGTATATTATGTATTTAGATTTAAACCACTATTTACTTCCACAAATTCTAAGACTCAATTACTCTATCCCTGTACAATGTGGGGTGTTTCTTACTTCTGGAGCTCCATTCAGGACAATTTCACTGATTTTGTGAAGTAAGACCTATCTACAACAATTCAGGATTACCTCTGTAGACGAGATACCCTTATCTCACCACTTTATATAGCTCTACACTGGAAGCCAACAGAGTAATGGTCAACTCTAAACCTCACAGCCAATTCATGGGTGCTCATCAAGCAAATGGAGGAATGACAATGACATCTCTTTGGTGCAGATTTTGTTGCACAATAGAAGATATCAATCCAAGTGTACCAGTAGGAGATGACTCCTCTTACAAGCTTATCAGCACAATACAGTAATGTTGGCACAAACCACCTAACTATTTTCAGGGTAAACAGACTAGACTTTTATACTGTGATATAGGGAGTGGTATGTATATTCAAGGGCACCAACTTCATTAGTGAAATATTCACAAAGTCCCAGATTTTCAAAATTGAGCTTTTACAGCTAAAGTGTTAGCTCCATTAAACACTGTTTCAGTAGAAAAGGTGGTCAATATTCCCAAATATTACTTCCTAAAAATTTCTTATAGGAAGTGAGATAAGAGCAAAAAAGTTTATGGTATGGTTCAAGGGACTACCTGTGTACTAATCAAAATACTTTTAAAATAATTCTTAGATCTATCTCAAAATTATATGAATCATTGTCTAGTTTCGTATCAGCCACAAAAAAGCATGTGATTCAAAATCCTATTTTCAGAAACTGGTGGTTCTCACTGGCATCGATTTATCATTTGAGACATACGTTTATCTACCAGTGATGGTGACTCCTCTTAGGGAGTAATGTTCCGTTTATAAAACGAAACATCATATTAAGTCAGAAGCGCAGAAAGTAAATTCTCATAGACCACTCCTGTAACATTTGAGCCAATGTCTGATTTCAAAAGATAAGAAAACTGTTCAATCTTTTCAACTTTTACGATATGTCATCCCTGAAATCTCAAATTTAATTACAGCTTCCACTTCCAGTTCCAGTTTTTGTTCTGTGGATGATTTATTATGTGTGGCTGCTCTGTATTTTGTTGCCATACAGAAACCCATTTCCTACAGGCCTCTATATCCTACAGTTTCTTTCAAATACATGGAGCCTAGTCCTGACAGCAACTCTCAGAAACCTACGTTCTGTTAAAATAACGTTTGCAATAATGTTTTTCACATGGAATTTATTTTCAGTAGCGGGGAATTTATGGCAAGCTAAACCATAATTGTAATAGTGTTGCAATCCAACTTACATCAAATAGGCTATCAACACAGCAGTTCTGTGAGCAATAACTTTTTCCACTATCTAGGATCTGTTTCAGCAATTGACTATTCCTTCAGGTAACTTAGTTTTAATTGAGAGACCTTTTCTAGCATTGCAGATTTTTTAAAATTTCAAACAGAACACTCAGTTGACAGTACAGTCAATGGACAACTATATTATACATATGGGGAATGAAGTTTCAACGGTAACACCTAACTGAAGACTGCAGCTAACCCAGCCCCTAAACAGTTGACACTGTTTTCATTCTTCTGATGAAGTTGTCCCTAGTGACAACAAAACCTAGGTCAAGAACCTTAAAACTATGCAACCGGTTGGCTGATATGTAGAATTGTTAAAAATAACTGAGTAAATCCCAATACATCACAGGAACTTTAATCACCATTACAATCACCACCACCACCACCACCACCACCACCACCACCACCACCACCACCACTGGACAAAAGACCTACTCAAGCCAGATACTACTCTAATAGCATTTATCACTGACGAGAACAGGATGCAACTAGAATAGTAGGTCACCAACAGTCACACCAAAGAAGGTGATATTTAACAGACAACACCTACAGCAATGTTTGAACAGTGTTACTACCCAAATTTTTTGATGTTTTTGATACACCAATGAAACAGGTCTATAAGGTAACTGAGTACACTTATCTTACTAGTATCAAAAGTAAATAGTATGAAATAGCTGATCAACTGGTAGGGACATTGAAAGCTTTTAGTGAATTGCTCTGTCAATGGCAGATTGGCTGTAGATAAACTCAGTATGCATTATTCTAATAGAGAACATCACAATTTAAAACACTAATAATAGCTATATAAATGTTAAGAACAGTATTTCAAAAACATGAAGTTATTACAATAAATGTATATTCATTGTTACTTCTCATATTTCAGTATATTTTCAGTAATTTGAAACATTTATGAAGGTATTAAATTTTTATTAAAAGATGAAGACATTCAAGTGTCCTGTATAGAATAGCAAATGACATACACATTCAGAAAACTGAGTAATAATTTTATAATTTTCATAGTTTTAACAACAGCGCAGGGCTCTTTAGAATTGTACATAAAGGCAACCCAATAAGGTTATAGGAGCACAGTTTTAACTGCATTTTGAAGCCATTACTATGCCCATCAGCACACTGACTTCTTGTTGAAAGTCATTGTGCAAATGTTATCTTGCCAGTTTATATGAAGTGTCTTATTAAACTAATTCAAACTTACCTCATTTTGCTATACATAATTTCAAATCGATAACATACAATGTTACAGAAAATTCTAAGAGCCTTTTAGACAATATTTTTGTATTTAAAAATTTAGCCAACAATGTGTGTAAGGAAAGTCATGATTGGTGTGTGTGGCCATGATGGGCAACTGCTTAATGTCAGTTACCAATTTATGCAACAAAACCTCCCACACCTGTAAGTCCTTTAGATGTATTAATACAAAACCTTTCTACTTTTAATTACAACTTATCACAGGAAGACTGGGACAGTGTATAATGCATATGATGTCAATGTTAAATTTAACATTTTCTTAAATGAATTTATTCCTGTATTTGAGATTACTTTACCAAAAACTGCCCGGAAGAATACTGGGGTCTCATCCAGTAAACCTTGGATTACAAAAGGTATCAAAACTTGTTGCAGGACGAAGAGGGATTTACATGTCTCACTCGGAGCATCAGATAATCCTCTTGTAAGACCTTATAAACTTTACTGTAATATTTAAAAAAGTGAAATCCAAAAGCTTATATATGTAATATGAAATTGAATAATCCAAAACTGTTTGGGATGTTTTAAAGGTAGTGTGGCGAGACTAAGAAAACTTAATACCATAGAAATTAATCTTAACACAGTTATCCGTAATCCAGTAACAATATGTAATATATTTAACAATCACTTCTCAACTGCATCGGATCAAGTACGTTGTAAAGGTTCCTTGAATGCTGCCATGTATTTATTAAAAAGAGCTAATTGTAGTATATATGAAAATGAATGTTTGTAAATCTGACAAAACTGCGTGGTCCTCAGTCCCTAGCTTACAAACTAATTAAACCTAGGTTAACTAACCTAAGGACAAAACACACACACACACACACACACACACACACACACACACACACACACACACACACACACACACACACACACACACACCAGGGAGGACTCTAACCTCCACGGCGAGCAACCGCGCGCTCCGCAGTTAGACGCTTTAGACCGCTCGGCTACTCCACCACGGCGTAGTATATATGACCTCATTTTTATAGTTCCAATCACTATTAATGAAGCTAAGAATACCATTAAGGCCTTGAAAAATAAATTCCACAGGAACTGACAACCTTTAATCTGACGTTCTCAAGAACTGTAGTGACAATACATGTCAAATCCTGTGCTACATTTTTAATGACTATGCAACAAGATGTTGTTCCTGAAAGATTGAAACTGACCATTGTGAAACCACTTGTTAAGAAGGGAGATAAAACCAATGTTTTTAACGATCACCCAATATCTATGCTCAGTATCTACTAGTAAGTATTAGAGAAACTAATGCATAAAAGAATTATAGACCATATCAATATCCACAACATCCTCAATAGAAACCAGTTTGGATTTCAGAAACAGATTAAATGAGCAGGCTATTTTTTCTCTTACTGATGAAATTATTGAGTTAATAAATAAAATATCACCTATTGGAATAATCTGACCTGTCTAAGCCTTCAATTGTGTAGACCACAACATTCTCATACAGAAGGCCCATTTTTATTGCTTGAGAGGTAGTGTTGGAAAGTGGATTTAACTTTTTACAAAATAGGAAACAGAAGTTTTACTTCACAATGCTGATGACTGTCCTATTTCATCTGACTGGGGATTATTGAAGTGTGGAGTGCCACAAGGGTCCATTATAGGACCTTATCTTCGTCTATGATCTCCCACTGTGCACCAACACCGACTGCAAATTTACTCTTTTTGCAGGTTACAACTATTTTGCTTGAAGGACTACAACCAGCGAAATAGAAAAATGTAAATCTGTACTAATTTATGTTCTACACTGGTTTAATTGGAATGGAATGACCCTTAATGTTGAAAGTGTGTCGCACAAGGCTAAAGTGCGCACCACCTACTTTCGCCGCACGCCGCCATGCCGCACGGCGCGGCTTTCTTACGTCAGCCACGAGCGCCCTCTGCTACAACTCCGCTCGTGGCCACCACTGAACGACATCGTTCACTTGGAACGGAGATAGGAACGAGTGAACACTTTGGTATCAGATAGGCACCAGTAAAGACTTGGCTATCGGACAGGCACTAGGCAGGCCTCTAGCTCAACTATGTATCAGCATTCTGCCATACTGAACTATGTAAAAGTTAAGTATTGTATAAATTCTGTGCAATATATATCTCATTCTAATTTACTCTAGTGTTTCTAGTTTCTGCTGTCCCACTGGCTGCTCACCTACCTGCACAAGCGTGCATCCTTTATTACTGTGTCGGTCTCATTCTACTCGGCCACCGACACCTACGACGGAAACGAGACAATAGTGGCGACGAGAATGGGACACAAAAGTGGCGACGAGGAGTGAGAAGAACTGTGGACCAGCCCACTTGCAGCAGCCAGACAGCAGCAGTCAGAGCACACAAATCCTCCTGCCCACCCACCCTTATAAGAATTTGGGTAAGATACTTTGTTACGTGTTTTGTGGACTTTTTGTTGCAGTGCGTCCTCAATTATCTTGCATTTGCATTTTGTACTAAGTTACTTGTATGCATGGCACCTAATCGATCAGCATGGCCACTACCCCGAACCCAAACTTAATGGAAATTATTCAGTTACAGATGGCGCAAATAACGCAACTACTACAACCTGTGGCGCAGTTGACAACTCAACAACAGCCGTCGCATCAGCAGCCCACACCTGCAGCTGCGCCGCTCCCTATGTTTCGCCAGTACAATGAATGTGAGGAAGAATGGAGCGACTACCTCGCACAGTTTCAAGAATTCGTCGCGGCTCATCAAATTACAGGTCATCGAGTGAAGAACCTGTTATCCATTGTGGGCACCAACACCTTCGTGTTACTGCAGAAACTTTTCCCCCACGCATCTCCACGTGATCTAGAATTCTATCAAATTGTAGAAGCACTGAATGCTCATGAGAGAAAAGTTCTTGTAGCCACTACATGGTACCGATTTTTCTGACTTACAAAATTACCTGAGCAGTCACACGAAGAGTGAATTACGGAATTGAAGGGCTTAACCCGCAAATGTAAATTTACTTGTTCTTGTGGACTTTCTTTTAGTGACGATGTTAAGAGATGCGATTACGCAGAACATTCAGGACCCCAGAATTAGGGCAACAATTCTAAAACAGTCCGACCCCTCATTAGATAGTGTACTGCAGCTTATAGATGCGCACGATACTTTCGACTTAGCAGATGTAGAAATGCAAAGCCACAGTGTTAATTCAGTGCGGCTCAACAGACGCTTTCCTAGCCGTAGTTCTCATTCTAGCACTAGTGATTCTTATTTTTCTACCAGCGGTGCTGAACAGACAGTGAACAGTAGCCAGTGTAAAAGTGCGACTCAAAGGTCGCCACGTCGTGTTAGAAACAGTGATTTGAATAACGGGTGTCAATGCTCATTTCAGAAAAATGTTCTTAAGTCTTGCCCCCCCCAGTGTGTATCTCGCCACAAGCGTGCACAATGCCCTAGTCACAATGCAATCTGTTACCAATGTGGCAAATTAGGACATGTACTGTGTGTGTATGCAAATTAAAAACTCTAGGAATGGTGCCGTTAGGAATACTGCTTCGCAAAGTGCGAGAACAATTCATACAGTAAATGTTATATACGCTGTGGATTTAAACAATGCTTTACTTGATTCTCATATGCAAGACAATTTTTCTGTGCCTACGGGAAAACTAGTGAGCCACGTCGCAAGCGCCGCCGAGTACGTAAAATTGTGCAACGAAAGGGGGTTCACGACAAGCAAAATTAATATGTACAGTGCAATCCTGTAGTGAACCTAGTGCCTTCTATAACTTCTCCTTGTAATAGTGCCCAGTACTGTGTAGTTAGACTTGATGTAGCTACTCAAAAGTTTAGTGCAGTAGTTAGTGACTGTAGTAGCCTCGCATTGCGCGGACGCCGATCCAGCGGTAGTGCCCTCTAGTGACCGTGATATTAATCGGTGTGCCGATTCTGCACCGCCTCCTACCACACAGCCCGCGCATGCGCACGTATCGCAAACTAACTGTAGCAGACGTTGCCCACATTCACGCACCTGTCGTGCGCCACAAACAAAGACTTTTTGCGACTCTTTGCATAGAAAATAAGACGGTGCAATTTCAGCTCGACACTGGTTCCGCTGTCACATTAATAAATAAAGATACTTATGAACTGCTGGGTTCGCCAAAATTGTCGCCGTGTCAACAAGTGCTAACAGCGTACACAGGTCAAAATATTCCCGTGCTAGGAACGTGTAGCCTGCCTGCCTCTTTTCAAGGCGTAACAAAAACAGTTGCTTTTGTAGTTCTTCAGGCCACTTCTACACACAACATTTTTGGACTAGATGCATTTGACTTGTTTGGCTTATCAATTCAAAGAGATGTGCTTCAAATTTCGTCAGTAGTGCCTCAGGACAAAAATGCATTGTGTGAAAATTACAGTGACTTGTTTTCGCCGAAACTAGGTTGTGCAAAAGACTTCGTGGCACATGTAACTTTAAAAGAATCTGCAGTTCCAAACTTTCGGAAAGCTAGACCAGTGCCTATCGCAATGCGTGATACAGTTGCCGAAGAACTTAAACGTTGGCAAGATAGTGGGGCGATTTCTCCTGTTTCTGCGAGTCAGTGGGCCTCGCCTTTAGTAATTATAACCAAGCCGTCAGAAAAACTTCGTCTCTGTGCGGACTTCAAATCAACAGTGAACAGTCAAACAATTGTCGACACTTATCCCCTGCCCAGACCTGATGAACTGATGGACAAATTAGGACAGTCTCGTTTCTTTTCCAAGATTGATTTAGCAGAGGCATACTTACAAATTCCGCTTGATGACGAGTCAAAAAAATTTTTCGTCATTAATACTCACATGGGCCTTTTTCAATTTCAATGCCTACCCTTTGGCAGTTCTTCCGCCCCCGCTATTTTTCAGCGCTTTTTGGAACAGCTGAGTTTCTGTACCGTGTTGCTCGAACTATTTAGATGATAGTGGTATCCGGACTTACAGTTTAAGAACATTTAGCAAACCTGGAGTGCCTTTTCAAAGTGTTGACTGCAGCAGGTCTACGTTGTAATAAAGCAAAGTGTTCGTTTTTCCAAACTGAAATAGAGTACCTAGGCCATGTGATTAATGCCCAAGGAATCCATCCCTTACAGTCACATCTTCGAGCAATCAAAGATTTGCCTCCTCCTAAGAATGTGCAGGAATTGCAAGCAGTAATGGGAAAGCTTAACTATTATTTCAGAATTATTCCCAATGCCTCTCAGATTTCAGCTCCACTGCATCGCTTACGTAGGAAGAATGTTCCTTTTGCAGGGTCCAAAGATTGCCAGATTGCCTTTGACAAAGTAAAGTGTGCACTACTCAGTGATGCATGTTTGATTCCCTTTGACCCACAGAAGCCTGTAGTGTTAGCAGTGGATTCCTCGTCGTACGGTCTGGGTGCAGTTTTGTCGCATCGTATTGGATCTCACGATCGACCTATTGCATTTGCATCTAAGTTACTGACGCCAACGCAACAGAATTACAGTCAGAAAACGAGGCCTTAGCAATCATTTACGGCGTCACAAAGTTTCATTATTATCTCTATGGTAGAAATTTCTATTTGTTGACAGACCACAAGCCTCTCACGTCGTTCTCACCCACAAAGCCAATTCCGCCACGAACGGCACAAAAGCTTCAGAGATGGTCCTTGATATTGTCTAACTAGCAGTATGAGATTTTGTACCGACCTACCACTAAACACGCCAACGCGGACACACTTTCCCGACTTCCGGTTGGCCAGGATGTATCGTTTGATTCTTCAGAAATGGCATGTTGTCAGATTCCAGAGATGCTTCGGCTGTCGCAGACTTTCCTTTGAACTCTCGTCGGGTTGCACAGGAAACAGCTGTGGATGCAGACCTAAGTGTGGTAGCACGTTTTGTTCACTCAGGGTGGCCTGCCAGAGCCAAAGACATTGATCGGCCTCTGGTTCGACGTTATTTTGCACAACGTCATGCATTATCTTTAAGTAAGGGTGTACTGTTGTTACATACTGACAACGACGAAACGAGAGTGACTGTTCCTCGTTCCCTGTGACGAGAAGTGTTACGTCTCCTGCATCAAGGACATTGGGGTATTGTTAGGACAAAGCAACTGGCCAGACGTCATTGTACCTGGGTTGGTATGGACGCCCAGATTGAGCATGACGTCACAGTGTACAGTTTGTGCGGAGCATCAGGCGGCTCCTCCGCAACGTTTCTCAGACTGGCCACGCCGCAAGGGACCATGGCAACGTTTACACATTGACTTTGCCGGACCTGTCAGGAATACGTGCTGGTTAATCGTTGTAGATGCTTTCAGCAAGTTTCCTTTTGTGATTGCCATGAACTCAACGACAGCTAGTACAATCAGTGCCTTAACATCAGTGTTTTGCATCGAAGGCTTGCCGGAAACTATCGTCAGTGACAATGGACCTCAGTTTGTTAGTGCGGAATTTCAACAGTTTTGTCGTGTGAATGGCATTCAGCATATCACCACCGCACCTTTTCACCCTCAGTCCAATGGTAAAGCAGAACGTTTCGTTCGAATATTCAAGTCTCACATGGAGAAGATGAAAGGTCAGCACTCCAGGCAGCAAGCTCTTCAAATTTTCCTGTCTACGTATCGGTGCATGCCACATGACGGCCCATCTCCTGCCGAGCTGCTACACGGCCGCCGTCACCGCACTCTCCTTCACCTGCTGCAGCCTCCCACGCACCGAGTCGGTTCGTATGGCGCTTCGCGTTTTCAGGTTTCTACGCCGGTGCTGTACAGGGTGTTTGCTGGCAACAAGATGGACGCCGGGCACCATTCAGCGCGTCCTCGGTCGCAATATGTATGTTGTACGTTCGTCCACAGGGTCGGAGCTGCGGCGCCACGCAAACCAATTGCGCCTGCACAGGCCGCGCGATCCTGTCTCGGGTTTCTTGATTCCAGATCCAGTTCACCGCTAGGGAGCACAGCCACATCGTTCGCCGCCGGGCACAGCGTTCCCGGACTACGAGATCCTCATGGACGTCGACGCACCTCCGACGCAGTCGTCGCCGCCGCAGATGACAGTTTTTTTTTGTGGTTTTAGGGCGCACAACTTCTATGGTCATTAGCGCCCAGCCAAGAACATAGATTCGCTATGATCTAAAAAAATGTAGACTGTCAGAACATCAACAATAGGCTAAAAACGAAAGATAAAAGACAATTAAAAGAGTTAAATATCCTTGGATAAGTTGGCCAAATTGATAAAACGCAAAACTCGAGCAGCTGCTCGTGTGTCATCAGCTAAGATTTCCTCCAGAGTAGACGGAAAGTGAAGGGCTACACGGAGATGATTAAAATTAACACAAGTCAGTAAAACATGTCGCACTGTCAGCAGTTCACCGCAGGAGCATAGCGGTGCAGGTTCGGCGGATAGCAAGTGACGGTGGCTGAAACGGCAATGACCGATCCGCAACCGAGCCAGGATGACCTCCTCCCGCCGAGAGGGGCGTGAGGATGTCCTCCAAGCGGTCGGGATCGGTTTGACAGTTCGCAATTTATTGTTGTGCAGTGAAAGCCACACACTGTGCCATTGCGACACGATACTCCGGCGAAGAGCCCGTTGAACATCGTCCGATGGGACGCAAAAGGTAGCCATGCGAGGCAAAAGAGCTGCTGCCTTGGCTGCTGTGTCGGCGGCCTCATTCCCGGGCACACCCACATGGCCAGGGACCCACAGGAAAGAAACGTGACAGCTGTCATCCGCCAGCAACTGGAGGGAGCGTTGGATCCGATACACGAGAGGATGGTTCGAGAAAGGGTCCTTAAGACTCTGCAGGGCACTAAGGGAGTCAGAACATATGGCATAGAAAGGGTGGCGGTGGCGGCAGGTATACAAAACGGCCTGGTGGAGGGCGAAAAGCTCAGCCGTGAAGGTCGAGCACCGGTCAGGGAGCTTGTATTGGAAACGGTTGTCCCCGACGACGAAGGCAGATCCGACACCGGCAGTGCTCTTGGAACCATCAGTGTAAATAAATACGGGATTATCGAACCGCGAACGGAGTTCGACAAGCCGCGAGCGGAATACCAAATCCGGAGTGCTCTCCTTGGGGAGCGAACTAAGTTCGAGGTGTGTGTGAACCTGGGCCTGATGCCACGGTGGCAATGGGCTTTCGCTCAACCGAAGGGTGGAAGGAAGGGTAAAATCGAGCCGTTGTAGCAGACGGCGAAACCGAACTCCCGGTGGAAGCAAGGCAATCGCAGACAACTGATATTGGCGATCGAGTGAGTCGTCAAAAAATAATCTGTAAGATGGATGGTTGGGCATCGACCGTAGGCGGCATGCGTACCGACACAAGAGTATGTCACGTCGATTGGTCAAGGGTAACACAGCAGCCTCGGCATACAGACTTTCAACAGGGCTGGTATAAAATGCACCGGTCGCCAAACGTAACCCACGATGGTGGATAGAGTTGAGACGGCGGAGAATCGACGGCCGTGCTGAAGAGTATACAAGGCTCCATAGTCGAGCTTCGACTGAACAATGACCTGGTAAAGGTGAAGCAGGACGGTACGATCCGCTCCCCATGACGTGCCACTGAGGACACGAAGAACGTTAAGGGATCGGGCACAACGGGCAGCCAGGTAGGACACGTGCGTGGACCAGCAAAGTTTCCGATCCAACATGAGTCCCAATAATTTTGTAGTCTCCACGAAAGGGAGAGCAACAGGGCCGAGACGTAGAGAAGGTGGAAGAAATTCCTTGTATCTCCAGAAATTGATACACACAGTTTTCTCAGTGGAGAATCGGAAGCCGTTTGCGATGCTCCAGGAATATAGACGGTCAAGACAGCGTTGGAGAGAACGCTCCAAGAGACACGTCCGCTGGGCGCTACAATAAATTGCGAAATCGTCAACAAAGAGAGATCCGGAGACGTCGGCTGAAAGGCAGTCCACGATCGGATTGATTGCAATGGCAAAGAGCGCCACACTCAAGACGGAGCCCTGTGGTACCCCATTCTCCTGGCAAAAGGTATCTGACAAAACAGAGCCCACCCGTACCCGGAACTTGCGATCCGCCAAAAACGCTTGAATGAAAAGAGGAAGGCGGCCCCGAAGGCCCCATGTGTGCAATGTGCGGAGAATGCCCGCTCTCCAACAGGTATCGTATGCCTTCTCCAAGTCGAAGAACACGGCTACTGTTTGACGCTTCTTTAGAAAGTTGTTCATAATGAAGGTCGACAACGTAACGAGGTGGTCAGCAGCAGAGCGGTGTCGACGAAAACCGCATTGGATATTAGTCAGGAGACGGCGAGATTCGAGGAGCCAGACCAACCGAGCGTTAACCATGCGTTCCATCACCTTACAAACGCAGCTCGTCAGAGAAATGGGACGATAACCGGAAGGAAGGTGTTGTCCTTCCCTGGTTTGGGGATGGGGACAACAATGGCTTCACGCCAACTTGTGGGAACATGACCTTCAGTCCATATGCGATTGTAGGTACTAAGAAGAAAGCACTTGCCCGCATGAGAGAGGTTCTTCAGCATCTCAATATGAATGGAATCGGGCCCGGGAGCAGAAGACCGGGACAGGGCGAGAGCACGATCTAGCTCCTGCATGGTGAAGGCGACGTTATAATTTTCACGATTAAAAGAGCGGAAAGAAGGCGGCCGTGCCTCCTCTACCTGTTTGCGAGGGAGAAAGGCAGGGTGGTAATGGGCAGAGCTCGAAACCTCCGCAAAGAAACGACCCAATGCGTTTGAAACATCAGCTGGGTCCACGAGGACTGCGTTCTCCACGGTCAGGCCAGGAATCGGGGAGTGGACCTTGATGCCGGACAAACGGCGTAGGCCACCCCAGACAACCGTGGAGGGGGTAAAACGGTTAAAAGAACTAGTAAAAGCAGTCCAGCAAGCTTTCTTGCTGTCGTTTATGATACGACGGCACTGCGCTCTCATACGTTTGTAATTGATGCAATTCTCCAAAGTTGGGTGGCGGCGGAAGGTGCGTAAAGCACGGCGCCGGGCTCGAAGCGCGTCGCGGCAGGCTGCAGTCCACCAAGGGACCTGGACACGACGTGGAGAAGAGGATATACGAGGTATGGAACGTTCAGCAGCAGCGAGAATAACCTCTGTGAGGTATTCGACCTGACTGTCACAGTTGGGAAAATTCTGATTGTGAAAAACAGCCATGGAAGAATAAAGCCCCCAGTCGGCTTTAGAAATGTTCCAACTGGTGGGACGTGGAGATGGGGAATGATGTAGGAAGTGGATGATACAAGGGAAATGGTCACTCGAGTACGTGTCAGAAAGTGCATACCACTCAAACCAACCGGCAAGCTGAGGAGTGCATATTGCGAGGTCTATATGGGAATAAGTGTGTGTTGTGTCAGAAAGGAAGGTCGGTGCACCGGTGTTGAGGCAGACAAGATCGAGGTGGTGGAGAATGTCCACCAAAAGGGAGCCTCTCGGACAAGGTGCCGGAGAGCCCCATAGGGGGTGGTGGGCATTAAAGTCGCCTACCAACACGAAAGGTGAAGGGAGCTGGTCAACAAGGTTTAGCACATCTGCCCTAGTAAGGGCAGATGACGATGGCGAATATATATTACAGAGGGAGAAGGTAAATGTGGATAAGGTTATGCGGACGGCAACTGCCTGTAGGTGAGTGTGCAAGGAAATGGGATGGAAATAGACGTCTCGAAGGAGCATCAGAACCCCTCCATGGGGTGGGACACCTTCCACGGGTGGCAGGTCGAACCGCACAGAGGTGTAGTGTGGAAAGTCTGCACGATCACGTGGACGCAACTTAGTTTCCTGGAGGCAGACTAGAAGCGGGCAGTGCAATCGAAGGAGTAGTTTTAACTCCTCCCGATTAGAACGAATGCCGCGAATGTTCCATTGAAGGAGCGCCATGATAAAAATGAGAGAAGAAATAAGGATAAAAACCAAGTAGCGAGCGGGGTCACCTCGACGGCCGCTGAGGACCGGATTTCGAGGGAGCACTGCTATCGCTGTCTGGGGGGCAAAGGGTCATGTTCCATTGGTTCGACCGACGCGCCTGCCACCTCCCTGAGTTGATCAGGAGGGGCAGTTTCCACCGCCGGTAAAGGGCCGGGCGCCCTGCAAACGGAGCGTCCCGGTGAAACAGAAGACGGCCGAGGCCGGCAACTGTTTGACGGCGTGACAGATGGGTCACGCCTTGGCGGGGAAGGAGAGGAACTCTTTCTTGTCAGCTCTTCTGGAAGAGTGACGGCGGGAAGAGACAGTTGACGGTTGGGAAGCCTGAGAACGCAGGAAATCCTCACGGACGGGTTCCTTTTTCAAGGTCCGGGCATCTTGTTTAGGTGCCCGCGGTTTACTAGAGTTTGACGAAGACTGTACCCTAGAAGCAGCAAGAGGGAGCGGGGACGTGGAACGGGCAATCTTCGGGCTGGCGGATCGCACAACTGTGTCAGCGAAAGTGAAGTCACATGTCTGGATACTGGAATCCTTGGTAGGTCGAGTTGAGGTGAGTACCTTACTGTATGTACCCGCTGGGAGAAGAGCGGGCTTTCGACTCGCCAACAACTTACGAGCGGCAGACGTCAATACCTTCTCCGTAACCCGAATTTGCTGGATTACCTTCTCATCCTTGTATACAGGGCAGTCACGAGAGGAAGCCGCATGGTCACCGTTGCAGTTTAGGCAGTGAGGGGACGGAGGTGGGCAATCCCCCTCATGGGCGTCCCTACCACAAGTGACACACTTTGCTGCATTTGGGCAATGTTCACGGGTATGGTTGTACCTGTGGCTCTGAAAACAGCGCGTTGGGTTAGGTACATAAGGGCGGACGGAGATGACTTCATACCCTGCTTTGACCTTCGACGGGAGGTCAACTTTGTCAAACGTCAAAAACACAGTACGAGTCGGTGTCAATTGGTTATCGACCTTTTTCATGACCCTGTGGACGGCTGTCACACCCTGATCGGACATATACGATTGGATATCTTCATCAGACAACCCGTCAAGGGATCTCGTGAAGACTACCCCCCGTGACGAGTTGAGTGTGCGGTGCGCTTCGACCTTAACTGGAAAAGTGTGCAACAACGTAGTACGTATCAGTTTTTGGGCTTGGAAGGCACTGTCCGCTTCCAGCAACAATGTGCCATTGCGCTGACGAACAGGTTTTAACAGGGCCAGCAATTGCATCTACACCTTTCTGTATAACGAAAGGATTGACAGAATTGAAATCCTTTCCGTCGGTGCGAGAGACAACCAGAAATTTAGGTACATTAGGCAGAGTCTTTTTAGGCTGAGGCGAGTCTAACTTACGTTTATGGGTCAACGTCACGAAAGAAGATAAGGAAGTCATCGCGGAAGTGTCCCCCGTGATTACCGGCGTCTCCGATGGCGCGCTCCTTCCTAGTGGGGGCCCTCTCTGAGGGCTTACCCGCCTTAGGTGATTGTTCACACCTCAGGTCACACCTCCCGAGAACTGACGGAGGGACCAATCGGCACGTTCGGAAGGTACCAGCTCAGGTAATCACCCCTCCCTGGGCCTGGCCTTTACCAGGGGGTACGTACGTGCCTTACTTGTCTACCCGGGGCGGGGAATTACGCGTTACCCCGTCACCTGCTACGCACGATAATGCGTGGGTCGGCCTTCAGACACGCACAGGGAGGAAAGAAGAAGAGGATAGGGAAGGAAGAGAAAGAAGGAAAGAAAAGAAGTGTCTCAAACGCCGAGGCGGAGACTAATGAGGAGAAGAAGGCTAGGAGAGTTCAAGGAGAGAAAGACAGAAAACAAAGGGTAAGAAAGGAAGGAACGAAGGAAGAAAAACCACAACAAGAACCACCGTATCTCACGAAATATGCTCGTCTCCGGGCGAAGGCATAAACCGGGAGGGAAAGTGAAGCAGCCTGGGGCAGAAGAAAGGCTGCTCCGGCTCGGGGCCCCGTGCGCGCCACACACGTACCCACAAAAGAACTGTGGGCCCCCCTGGGGGGATTTAAGACCTTGATGACACTGATGTGTTGTATGATATCTGGCACTTCCAATCTTGATCGAACTCCATTGTTCCTGTTTCAAAAACAGTGACACCGTTACGTTTAACCGCTCACTCACAAGTCACTGTTTCCCTCGATTGTGTGCATGCTAGTGGCGAGCGACGGGCGAGTCCATTTGCTTGGAGGTATGTTAGATATGTCAATATGTCTTATCAGGCACATATTAGATTCCATTGCATAGTACCTCCACAGCAGTGTTTCCACTCTGAGTTCCAACCTTCATTGGCATCAATCAAAAGATGGACTGAAAACGTTCACCAAGTAGAGTAGTAAGTCTCAATTGGTGTAGGTGAGCTAGGATATGTCAAGGTGAAGTAAATGCTACACAGTAGACATGAACGTTTTTATTTATTTATTATTTTTTGTGGTTTTAGGGCACACTACTTCTACGGTCATTAGCGCCCAGACAAGAACAGATTCGCTAGATCTCAAAACAATTGGTAACTGCCAGTTAGAACATCAAGAACAGGCTAAAAACGAAAGAGAAAAGACAATTAAAGGGGTTAAATATCCTTTGATAAGTTGGCCAAGTTGATAAAACGCAAAACTCGAGCAGCTGCTCGTGTGTCATCAGCTAACATTTCCTCCAGAGTAGACGGAAAGTGAAGGGCTACACGGAGATGTTAAAATTAACACAAATCAGTGAAACTTGTCGCACGGTCAGCAGTTCACCGCAGGAGCACAGTGGTGCAGGGTCGGCGGATAGCAAGTGACGTTGGCTGAAACGGCAGTGACCGATCCGCAACCGGGCCATGATGACCACCTCTCGCCGAGAGGGGCGAGAGGAGGTCCTCCAAGCGGTCGGGATCGGTTTTACAGTTCTCAATTTATTGTGGTACAGTGAAAAACCACGCACTGTGCCATGACACGATACTCCGGCGAACAGCCCGTTGAACATCGTCCGATGCGAAGCAAAAGAGCTGCTGCCTTGGCTGCTATGTCTGCAGTCTCATTCCCGGGAACACCCACGTGGCCAGGGACCCACAGGAAAGAAACGTTACAGCTGTCATCTGCTAGCAACTGGAGAGAGCGATGGATCCGATACACGAGAGGATGGGTCGAGAAAGGGTTCTTAAGACTCTGCAGGGCACTAAGGGAGTCCGAACAAATGGCATAGGAAGGTTGGCGGTGGCGGCAGGTATACAAAACAGCCTGGTGGAGGGCAAAAACCTGAGCCGGGAAATTCGCGCACCGGTCAGGGAGCTTGTATTGGAAACGGTGGTCCCTGACGAAGGCAGATCCGACACCGGCAGTGCTCTTGGAACCATAAGTATAAATATGGCATTATCGAACTGCGAACGGAGTTCGACAAGCCTCGATCGGTATACCAAATCCGGGTGCTCTCCTTGGGCAGCGAACTAAGTCGAGGCGAGTGTGAACCTGGGCCTGATGCCACAGTGACAATGGGCTGTTGCTCAACCGAAAGGTGGAAGGAAGGGTAAAATCGAGCCGCTGAAGCAGGCGGCGAAACCGAACTGCAGGTGGAAGCAAGGCTATCGCAGACAACTGATATTGGCGATCGAGTGAGTCGTCAAAAAATAATCGGTAAGATGGATGGTTGGGCATCGACTGCAGGCGGCATGCATACCTACACAAGAGTATGTCACGCCGAGTGGTACAGCAGCCTCGGCATACAGATTCAACAGTACTGGTATAAAATGCACCGGTCACCAGACGTAATGCCCGATGGTGAATGGAGTAGAGACGGCAGAGAATCGACGGCCGTGCAGAAGAGAATAAAAGGCTTCCGTAGTCGAGCTTCGACTGAACAATGGTCTGATAAAGGTGGAGCAGGACGGTACGATCCGCTCCCCACAATGTGCCACTGAGGACACGAAGAACATTAAGGGATCGAGCACAACGTGCAGCCAGGTAGGACACGTGTGTGGACCAGCAAAGTTTCCGATCCAAAATTAGCCCCAAGACGTAGGGATGGAAGAAATTCCTTTTATCTCCAGAAGTTTATACACACCGTTTTCTCAGTGGAGAATCGGAAGCCGTACGCGATGCTCCAGGAATGTAGTCGGTCAAGACAGCGAAGACAACGCACCAAGAGACATCCGCTATGCACTGCAATAAATTGCGAAATCATCTACAAAAAGATCTGGAAACGTCGGCTGAAAGGCAATCTACGATCGGATTGATGGCGATGGCATAGTCACACTGAGCCCTGTGGTACCCCGTTCTCCTGGCGAAAGTTATCTGACAAAAGAGAGCCCACCCGTACCCGGAACTTGCGATCCGCCAAAAACGCTTGAATGAAAAGAGGGAGGCGGCCCCGAAGGCCCCATGTGTGCATTGTGCGGAGAATGCCCCCTCTCCAACAGGTATCGTATGCCTTCTCCAAGTCGAAGAACACTGCTACATTTTGACGATTCTTTAGAAAGTTATTCATAATGAAGGTCGACAAAGTAACAAGGTGATCAGCAGCAGAGCGGTGTCGACGAAAACCGCATTGGATATTAGTCAGTAGGCGGCGAGATTCGAGGAGCCAGACCAACCGAGCGTTAACCATGCGTTCCATCACCTTACAGACGCAGCTCGTCAGAGAAATGGGGCGATAACTGGAAGGAAGGTGTTGTCCTTCCCTGGTTTGGGGATGGGGCAACAATGGCTTCACGCCAACTTGTGGGAACGACCTTCAGTCCACATGCGATTGTAGGTACTAAGAAGAAAACACTTTCCCGCAGGAGAGAGGTCCTTCAACATCTCAATATGAAAGGACTCCGGCATGGGAGCAGTAGATCGGGACACGGCGAGAGCACGGTCTAGGTCCTGCATGGTGAAGGCGACAATTTTCACGATTAAAAGGGTGGAATGAAGGCGGTCGTGCCTCCTCTACCTGTTTGCGAGGGAGAAAGGCAGGGTCGTAATGGGCAGAGCTCGAAACCCCCGAAAAGAAACGGCCCAATGCGTTGGAAACAGCAGCGGGGTCCACGAGGACTGCGTTCTCCACGGTCAGGCCAGGAATCGGGGAGCGGACCTTGATGCCGGATAAACTGCGTAGGCCACCCCAAACAACCGTGGAGGGAGTAAAACGGTTAAAAGAACTAGTAAAAGCTGTCCAGCAAGCATTTTTGCTGTCGTTTATGATATGACGACATTGCGCTCTCATTCGTTTGTAATTTATGCAATTCTCCAAAGTGGGGTGGCGGCGGAAGGCGCGTAAAGCACGGAGCTGGGCTCTAAGCGCGTCACGGCAGGTTGCAGTCCACCAAGGGACCGGGACACGACGTGGAGAAGAGGATGTACGAGGTATGGAACGTTCAGCAGCGGTGAGAATAACCTCTGTGAGGTAGTCGACCTGACTGTCACAGTTGGGAAAATTCTGATTGTGAAAAACAGCCATGGAAGAATAAAGCCCCCCGTCGGCTTTAGAAATGTTCCAACTGGTGGGACTAGGAGATGGGGAATGATGCAGGAAGTGGATGGTACAAGGGAAATGATCACTCGAGTACGTGTCAGAAAGTGCATACCACTCAAACCGACCGGCAAGCTGAGGAGTGCATATCGCAAGGTCTATGTGGGAGTAAGTATGGGGAGAAAGGAGGTCAGTGCACCAGTGTTGAGGCAGACAAGATTGAGGTGTTGAATAAGGTCCACCAAAAGGGAGCCTCTCGCACAAAGTGCCGGAGTGCCCCATAGGGGGTGGTGGGTATTGAAGTCGCCTACCAACACGATAGGTGAAGGGAGCTGGTCAACGAGGTGCAGCACATCTGCCATAGTAAGGGCAGATGTTGGCGAATAGATATTACAGAGGGAGAAGGTAAATGTGGATAGGGTGATGCGGACGGCAACTGCCTGTAGTTGAGTATGCAATGAAATGGGATGGTAATAGACATCGTCTCGAAGGAGCATCAGAACCCCTCCATGGGCTGGGACACCTTCCACGGGTGGCAGGTCGAACCGCACAGAGGTGTAGTGTGGAAAGTCTGCACGATCACGTGGACGCAACTTAGTTTCTTGTAGACAGACTAGAAGCAGGCAGTGCAACCGAAGGAGTAGTTTTAACTCCTCCCGATTGGAACGAATGCCGCGAATATTCCATTGAAGGAGCGCCATGATAAAAAATGAGAAGAAATGAGGATAAAACGAACGAGCAAGCGGGGTCACCTCGACGGCCGCTGAGGACAGGATTTCGAGGGAGCACTGCTATCGCTGTCTAGGGGCAAAGGGTCGTGGTCCATAGGTCCGACCGACGCGCCTGCCACCTCCCTGAGTTGACCAGGAGGGGCAGTTTCCACCGCCGGTAAAGGGCCGGGTGCCCGGCAGACGGAGCGTCCCGGTGAAACAGAAGACGGCCGAGGCTGGCAACCGTGGGGCGACGTGACGGATGTGTCACGCCTCGGCGGGGAAGGTGATCTCTTTTTCCTTGTTGGCTCTTCTGGAAAATTGACGGTGAGAAGAGGCAGTCAAAGGTTGGGAAGCCTGAGAACGCAGAAAATCCTCACGGACGGGTTCCTTTTTCAAAGTCCGGGCATCTTTTTTAGGTGCCCCCGGTTTACCAGAGGTTAATGAAGACTGAACTTTACAATCAGCAGGAGGACGCGGGGACGTGGAACGGGCTATCTTCGGGCTGGCGGATCGCACAACTGTCAGCGAAGGTAAAATCACAGGTCTGGGTACTTCAATCCTTAGTAGGTCGAGTGGAGGTGAGGACCTTACTGTATGTGCCCGCTGGGAGCACAGCAGGCTTTCGACTCGCCAACAACTTTCGAGCGGCAGATGTTGATACCTTTCGCGTAACCCGAATTTGCTGGATGACCTTTTCATTCTTGTATACAGGGCAGTCGCGAGAGGAAGCCGCATGGTCACCGTTGCAGTTAAGGCAGTGAGGGGACGGAGGTGGGCAATCCTCATGGGCATCCCTACCACAAGTGACATTTTGCTGCATTTGGGCAAGATTCACGGGTATGGGTGTACCTGTGGCATTGGAAACAGCGCGTTGGGTTTGGTATATAAGGGCGGACAGAGAACTTCGTACCCTGCTTTGACTTTCGACAGGAGATCAGCTCTGTCGAAAGTCAAAAACACAGTACGAGTCGGTGTCAGCTGGTTATCTACCTTTTTCAAAACCCTATGCATGGCTGTGACACCCTGATCGGACATGTAGGTTTGTATGTCTTCGTCAGACAACCCGTCAAGGGATCTCATGAAGACTACCCTCCGTGACAAGTTGAGTGTGCGATACGCTTCTACCTTGACAGGAAACGTGTGTCGTGTGTAACAATGTAGTCCGGATTAGTTTCTGGGCTTGGAAGGAACTGTCCGCTTCCAGCAACATTGTGCCATTGCGCTGACGCGAACAGGTTTTAATAGGGCCAGCAATTGCATCAACACTTTTATGGATGACGAAAGGATTTACAGAAGTGAAATCTTTTCCATCGGTGCGAGAGACAAGAAATTTCGGTAGATTAGGCAGAGTCTTCTTTTGCTGAGGCGAATCTATCTTTCGTTTCTGGGTCAACGTCACTGAAGAAGAGAAGGAAGTCATTGCGGAAGTGTCCGTGATTACCGGCGTCTCCGATGGCGCGATCCTTCCTAGTGGGGGCCCTCTCCGAGGGCTTACCCGCCTTAGGTGATTGTTCACACCTTAGGTCACACCTCCCGAGAACTGACGGAGGGACCAATCGGCATGTTCGGAAGGTACCAGCTCGGGTAATCACCCCTCCCTGGGCCTGGCCTTTACCAGGGGGTACGTACGTGCCCTACTTGTCTACCCGGGGTGGGGAATTACGCGTTACCCCGTCACCTGCTACGCATGATAATGCGTGGGTCGGCCTTCAGACACGCACAGGGAGGATAGAAGAATAGAGGAAGTGAAGAGAAAGAAGGAAGTTTCTCAATCGCCGAGGAGGAGACCAATGAGGAGAATGCTAGGAGAGTACAAGGAGAGAAAGACAGAAACAAAGGGTAAGAAAGGAAGGAACCAAGGAATAAGAGAAACAACAAGAAGCCACCTTAACTCGCGAAATACGCCCATCTCCGGGCGAAGGCATAAACCGGGAGGGAAAGTGAAGCAGCCTGGGGCAGAAGAACGGCTGCTCTGGCTCGGGGCCCCGTGCGCGCCACACACGTACCCACAAAAGAACTGTGGGCCCCCTGGGGGTCATTTCTGTGACCACTATTTCTGACTTCTCGAATCATGGTAACTGTTCCATACCTACTCCAAAACAGGCTATTGGAAACAGGAGCCGCGGCGGAGCGGCCGAGCTTATTGAGGGGTTACGCTCCGCTGTGCGAAGCCGTTCCCCGTCGGGGGTTCGAATACCCCCTTGGACATTGATGCTTCTGCTCTCATTAGTATCAGTTAGTTCGTAAGTAGTTTGTAAGTTTAGGGACAGATGACCCCACAGTTAAGTCCAATACGCTTAGCAAACAATTGAACATTTGAATTCCAAACAGGAAAACACTGGCGCACAGACACATACAGCGCTTCGGAGACCGTCTGGCCGGAGCACTACGCCAGCTGTTTAATACAGGCATCTTCTTAAATTTCAGTGGTTAAAACTGATCGGCATAGGAGATTTTACTGTGTTTGCCGCGCGGGAGTAGCCGAGTGGTCTGGAGCGTCACGTTGCGGATTGCGAGGCCTTCCGCGCCGGAGGTTCGAATCCTCCCTCGGGCATGAATGTGTGTGCTGTTCTTAGGTTAGTTTACCTTAATATAAGTAGTAACCAAACAATTGAGTCCGATAGATTTACAAACATTTGAATATTTACTGTGTTTACATTTAAAAAGAAACGTTCTTTCAGAGTTTTACAAAAGGGACACTTTCCCTCCCCCCCCCCCCCCCATATTAACACACTAGAGGATATGTGACAACGCAAAGCATGTCATTTCAAGTGTTAAAACTGCCGTCTGCTTTTAACTGGTAACTGTCAGCAAAAGGAGACTATCAGCTGCAGCTACCGCCAGCCTATACAACTAACATTGTGTATCTTCCTAAATACGTTACTTTGACCGTACACCGTAACCGATTATGAAAGTTGCTATAAAATGCTATTGTCAATCTTTACTACCTATGCCACCGTTTCTCTAACATAGAAACGTTAAGGTTGGTTTTTGTTTATGCGCGGCTGTGCAGTTCATTCGGTTGCGATGAAACTTTGCCAACATATTGCTTTGCACTTTCGTGACGGTTATTGGCATAACTAAATGACTAAAACACACAGTGCATCAAATATGCCACCACATCTATAGGAAACTTCCCCTCACGAAAAACCCTGATCCACACGCAACTTAGAACGGTAAAATGCCTTTGCTGACAAGATTTATAAGTTTTTCGGTCAAGGTTGTCTTCATATTTGGCGGAACTTTAGGAACTTTTGCATCTGTCATGGGATTTTAATAACTAATTACGCTACTTTGTCCCGTCTAACACGAATGTTACAGGTAATTTGAAGTTCTACTTTTGTGCCCAATGTAAGAATATATTTTTTACATGCATAACAAGCTACTTTGTCGTTGATCTTTCCCATGCCATAAAATAAGTATCCAATTTCTTTTTCCAACTTGACGATTTCAATTTGTTTTACTGGAGTAATGCCGAATCACCTCTTCACTTTACGAGATATAATATCCATTGATGTCATGTTAATTTTAAGAAAGAACTGTCACGGTATTCCTTGCAATATACGTTGTCACTCTCACTACGAAGCACTAACTGAAGGCACCGAAAATTTTGCATGGCACCTCTGGTGGGCAGTGAGCCAGTTTGCCAACCAGAAAGCACTTGACAGACCGCAGATAAGACACGGTCGCGTAAACGGATTAGGCGTAGGTCCCTCGGGTACAGCTACGTCCGCTGTGGCACAGAGTAACATATGTTTGTGGCTGTGGCCAGGGGATGACAACAGACTTCCGCTCTACCTGAGCCCTGCATGGATTCCGAGAATATCCACTAACATTTCGACAGACGTACTGGGCAGAACCTCGCTCTTTATCCCCAGATAACACGAGAATATCTGCGTTGCTCACAATTTTATCCTAAACAGTAAAAAATACTGTAGATACCCGCATCCGCGCAGACGTCTACCTATACCCTCCACACAGACTGCATGCTTTCCCATGCACTCTCTGGAACTGGCAGAATGGTCCATCGCGACCTCTATCGAGGAAGAAGAGAAAAATGGCCGGCTAGTTAAAAAGACGTATACACAGAAATACGTTCACTGCAAAAATTACATACGATACCAACACAAACCAAACATTACACTTAATTTCTTCAAAACGGGAAGCAGGCTATTTCCGAGTGTCAGATTTTTCGTAAAACTATATGTAACAAAACTAAACACATTCAATCAAACACGACCGAAACTATTCAAGCGTGTAAAAAATCTTCCGCAAGTATGTAGCCAGCAGCACGCTGAGCATAAAGCTCGTGTAATGTGGGATATACAACTTACTACAAACGAAAATTCGTCCAATACAAACGTCTACACAATATTTCCTACACATATCCATTAGAATTACATTTCTAGAAAGTGGGGTGCTGTCAGTGGGTGCAGTGCACAGCAGTATGGGCCTCACGCCTTCCAATTTGAACACGTTTTGTGGGATATACAAGTTACTACAAACGAAAATTCGTTCACTACAACCCACTACAAACGATTCCCCACACATCATCCTTTAGAATTTTATTTCGTAGAAGTGGGGTGCTGGCTATTTGAGTGTCTCAATTTTTTTCGAAAAACTACAAACAAAAATTTTGGTACTACAATCCACTACAAATGAAGCTCTAAGATTGTATTAAGTGAAAAGCGATTTCGTTAAGTGGGGTGCCAGGTTCACGGAGGTGAGCTCTTCTACTATAGTTATCAGCATGTCGTGTTCTGGAAGGAGGGGCGAAAAACTAAAGAGGAAGGTGTCTGAAGAAATAAGTTGCCTAAAATACGTCAAAACTTCAACAGTGAGTAATTTATTGAGGAAAAGTCGCAAGAACAGTACTTCGGAAATGAAGCAATGGAAGTAACTGAAGGTGACAGAACAGAGCCCAGCAACATTGAATATCCAGAACCAGATCCTGGGCAACCAAAACCAGGCTGAGGAAACATTACTTTAGAAAAACCACCAGATCTTTTTGACTGATTACAAAAATCCTGTAACTTGACATTTCCACTATGAATACATGTAGTTATAGCCTACTAAAATTTCGTTAAAATTGGTCAAATATATTTCGAGCTATATAGCTGTACATTTGGATGTGCCTACTGAGTACGTCCAAAATCGCAAAATCCGCAATTCAATCTAAAATAAAATTTGTATTACACTTTAAAACCAAATTGCTCCATATACTATTAAGTAGAATAAAACAAGGAAGATACAAGTTATTTACGATATACGTGTTGTTCACTTAATTAAAGGTTAAACTCTAGCTTCTATGGTAAAATAGAAGAGTAGGAACTACTACCAACGAACGTGATTAGAAGTGAGCGGCATTTTAATGAGCAGAATTTCACTATGTGGTAGAGAATGTGTTTTTGTGCTGTGTGCTAGAGGGTGCTAGCTGACCAACATATTCCAAGCACATAGATGTCTCGAATACGTGTAACTGTGGTTGTAGATGTCTCTTTTGAAATGGCTGTAGGCGAAGTGATAACTGCAAATGGCAGGGGTAGTTATGATAATGAAGACGTCTGTTTACAGTTTTGACGGACGAAGTGACTAACATGCTATTGAAGTGTCGATTGCATATGTTACTTGGATTAAATAATTTTCATTGTTCGACTCTCACTCATTGAGTAATTTTGTCACAGGATTAAAATTCTGCTTATCATTGATATAAATAAGCAGCTATATAAGGGAACTAGATAAAAGTTAAAAGCTATACAATGTCTTTTTTTACTTTCATGCAGGAGCCCCGCAAATGTCACTGATCTCTGATGGTTTAGGTGCGACACTGACCCTAGATACTGTATTGGAGAGATTTATTCAAAATAGCTTGCAATCTTCAAGTCGTGCTGGTACTTATGTTATTACTTATGTGCTCTCTGAACTGTAATCATACTGTTCACAAAACTAAGTGCATGTGAACTTCATACAAGTAAATGCGATCTTCAAATACAAGCCTTTATTAAAAATTCTAGCAGGAGACAATAACACTAAATTATTCAAGCAGAAAAGTATAGAATGAAAAGTTGTTTTTTTTTTTTTTTTTTTTTTTTTTTTTTACACCAGTCACTGATATGGCTAAATTCAAAAAGCAAGTAATGCCTATTCTAGATATCCTTTATAGGCATTGTTAAATAATTTGCATTTCTTCGTGTTCAATTTTAAGCTTCACTATAAGAACTGACTGCCATTCATAGATATCACTTGTTGGCTGGGTACTACTACTGATAATTATAACGTAAGCTTTACGATAAAAGCTTACGTATGGCAGAGGCTTAGTATGCTGACTTTACCGACCATTACATATTCTCTGAAAATCGTATCACTCCGAATGAGCAGAATAATCTTGTTAGACGTGACATAAGTAACGTTCCTGCTCTATGACCGACAGGTTCTTTTATGTAACCTTGTCCCGTTAGTAAATTATCGTAAAGCGGAAATTTCGTTGCCAACATTAGTACACTAAGCCTTTGCAGCCCTAAGTGTAGCCCTTTTCATGCATCTGTTTACAAACAATAGACAGTAAGCCTCATGACATTTACATATTACTATTATTGCAATTACACACACTACTGTCAAGTTTCCATGGACCTATCAAATCTGGTCAGGCAGGGAATTATGAGGGCAGCATAAATTGTTCTCAGAGCAGCAATGAAATTCTTATTCCCCTGACCACACACTAATCGGCACATATCGGGAAACATTTGTGATATGGAAGAACATTAATTTTACTTCTGTAAGTTTCACTAAGCTATTTAAGCTTACTGTCCTACCTCAGCATATCCTCATGAGTAAAATACGGCGAAATGAACAGATACTTGAGACGAGTATTTTATCCTTCGTTCTGTAATCAGACGGAAATGTAAATAATGTTGCAGAATATTCTCGCATGTCAAGAGGCAGAATAGTTCAAACACCAGTACACAATTCTATTGGGTCTCTATCTTGCTATGCTATTTGTTATTATCATTTCGCACCGAGCTCTCCCTAGCGTCAAGCCGTAGTTTAACAAAATTTTAAGTCTAAGGATTGATGACCATAACTTGGTCCCATAGGTTACAAAGATTTCATAATTTTGAACATTCCCCACACAACTAAAAGCATTAATTATTAAAGAAATACTTTATACTTACGTCCAGTCACATCAAAACGTGGAATCAAGACTAGGAAGAATGGAGAACATCAGCACTGTGCAAAGGAAAACTTACTTGGATACAGCCTCACACCAGGTCAATCATGGTTTCGCAACATACCCTTCCTACACAGGAGAGCTACTTCAATTTCGAGGATGAGATTTAATCACGGTAGCTTCCCCTCACGTTTATTCCGTTTACAACTAATTCAGATGAATGTGACTAACAACTTAGATGTTGGTCAATACAGAGCAGATTTTTTTGACAACATTGGAGACAGTTCCTCTCCCAGCAAGTGTCACCAACGTTCTAGTAATGGCATACAAAGCAGTGGTCATACGATTTATTTCAGCGAGCTGTCTGAGGGGCGCTAAGAAAATTTTTACAACTAGTTTGGTTCACAAGCATTTAAGCAGAGAAAGGTCGAACTTTAGAATCTGATCATTTAGTACAAAGTGCTTAGTATATCCGCAAGTGTGCAGAGCCGTTTGGAGTAAAAGTGTTTAGAAATTGTTATGTCCAGTGTTGAAGAATCAAATCTGCAGTTTAAAAACGTTAATTTTTTGTGTATTTAAATGGCTAAATTAGTATATTTCCGCTAAAGTCCAAATAAAAGTTTCGATATGCGGAACTGTTTCAGTGTCTCAAAATCGCCATGTTTCACGGTTTCTAAACCATCGTTTATCATACTGATCTGTTTCGGGTCACTCGCGGTCGATACTGAAACTTTCGTCCTGTTTCAAAACAGTGGAGTTTCAGACGAATAATGCAGGAAGGCGAAACAAACTAAACAGTGATCATTTTGCCATAGCTCGGCACAAATACGCATGTAACTTACTAGGATACGAAACCTCTCAAGAAGAGAAATCGCCTGGAAGCCTCCAGGAACTACGAGACGGCGAGAAGCCGTAAACTGCGAGACGGGGTAGTACCGGAGATCTAACCCGCTTCATCTTTATTATCCTACTCATCCGTCGCTAGCTACTAGCTAGCAGTTCTAGCAACAACGAACGTTGAGAAGCATCCAGAAATCCTAACTGTACCTTATGGAGTAAATGTAATGTAACGACGACAAACTCCAACAGACATCCTCAAAGAGGATAGCACAAAGCTGAGTAAGGATATGAACCGTTTAAAGAATGTCTAATAGGGCCGAATGATTGAAAAAGAGCACATGCTCCAGAAAAGATTCTCAGAGCAAAAGAACGTTCTGAATAAGTTCTCAATTTCATACGAATAGAAAAAACTTCGAAGCATATGCTCTGAGCACGTAGTTCATTCTCGCTACCTCCCCCTCCTTGAGTAAGTTCTCCGTGTGTCATGTCCGGCATAGAACAGCTGTTCATTTCTTTCAACTAGCTTAATAAGGCAAATTATTAAGTGTACAAATATGGAGTAGGCATCTACGTGTTCAGGAAGAACTGTACTATGTTTAGATATTAGTTTGTTCTGCAGGAGCACATTAAGACAATTTGCACTTTTTACGAAAATTTATTCTTCTAACGATACAAAATTTTCGTCACGCGAGAAACTTTGTTAATGAAGCTGGATTAGCACAATTTGCGAACGAAATTTTAAGAATGCATCACATTCATTTGTTTCAACGTGGAATGCTGTCTGAGTTAAACATGAGATAGGCCTACTTAAATATGACAGCTAATGGTCTGCTCATAAGCGTTAGGAAATGTTATTTTGTTATAAGAAACAGGCTGCAAGGTATGTAATCAGTTAATTTTCCTGTCGTGTACTAACAGAGTTACGATTACTAAGTCAAAACGCATCTTGAATAAGCCAACCGGTTTGGATAGAAACAATTCAATAGGCCTACCTGGTATTGAAGCAATATTTATTTTGTAATAGAAACTTAAGTCTTGGTATGCACTTTATTTGGAACTATCATAAGGCCTTACTAATAGACCCTATTTAAAAAATATTTTGCTATGTAGTTTACGACAAAATATAAACGCCAAACAAATGGGTAAATCACGCAGCTGAATCCACTTGTTTCATGTCAGTAATTATAACATTCATCTTACTTCACTCTCGTCACTATAAAAAGGCTTTAAGTGTCACTATTTTTCTGAAGGAAGCTACTCGACGACAAAATATGTTTATTTGTATTAACTTTAATCACCTCATTTCTTAAAGACTATAAAGGAACTTGTTTTTGCCTTCTGAGTAACAAATGTAATTTTTATTACAAAATACAGTAAAACGTGACTTACCAGAGAAGCTACTCAGCCCGAAGTATGCTAGAGCTCACTTGAGAAATCTGAGAATGTTCTCCAGTCGTGAGAAACTTGTTTGGTTTTAATCACACGAAATTGGAGAATGTTCTCTGCTGTGAGCAACTTCTCCCACCCTGTGACGCTGAGAACGTACTAGGCTGAAGTATTCTTCGACTTTATTCATGCGTATTTATGTTCTCTGGAATTCAGATTATAAAGTAGATACTCCGTTTTATTCCTACGGCCCATTGTCATATCACTCTGCTGCTTAAGATTACTGAAATCAAGATTAGTGACTATCATCTTCCGAATGAATGTTTTATAAACGAAAATGAACAATAAAACAAGGCTCACTAATTACATTGAAATATCCAGTAAGATTCTAGGTTTATCTGTCCATGTAAGGTAATTAAAACATGACTAAACCTACAACTTTTAAAAAATAAAGTCTTAAATGACTATACTATCAAGGAGTGATGGCAAATTTAATCTTGTGTTAAAGAGTTAGAACTTTACCCCATACTATTTCTTGCGAGAGTAAACGAAGTTGCCATTGAAATGAAGACTTCATTTGGAGTGGTGTGCACCACGACCATAGAATGACAACTGTCAAAAATTTCAGCATTGGTCGTAAATTAACGTTTGTTACTGTTAAAGGAAGAAGGAAGCTTTGAGTTCAACGTCCCGTCGACAACGTGGTCATTACAGACGGTTATTGTAAATCTATTTCGACTATGAAATAGTCATCCTCAGTGCAACATGCACGATCTAAACATTCGGCTCAGTCGTGATTCAGCACTCCGGGAAACACCATTGTGAAATACCTCTGTTGCCCACATGGTTCCACGGAAAGTAGACACGAATGGTAAAAAGGAGAAAAATTAGAATTGCGAATGGCAACGCTGAAGAGTTCTCAAGGATGACCAACTTCTGACACTTTTACCTGGTGGTTTAAAGTAGGGCTTGACCTACAAATTTGTTTTACTTTTAGCATGTTTTACATCCCTGTTTTGCCTACAGAAGCAATGTTAATGTCCAGGTCCACATCACATGACTTGCAATATGCAAACGTATCCCCTTTTTTACGTTTCATCAACCCTTTAAGTTACTGGATTGAACCCATTTTGATTAAGTTTGAGAGTACTTCGCTTTTTTTCGTTTTCCGTAGCTCCACTACTTCTGGTCACTAATCATTTAACAACATAAAAGAATCACTACCACGTGCACTCAAACGTGAAAAACGCAGTCACCAATCCGCCTTTTTCTTTTTTTTTTTTTTTTCCTAGGCCCGTCACTTATGCAGTGATCATTTCACCTGAAGTCTAAACGAGGTAGTTCCGACCTGACTTCTATCGGTGTTTTACACAACCACCTTCACCTAAAACCTCTTTCTCATGACACCAAATGAAAAGCACTGCATTCCTTATCGATTGCAAATAACGCTAAAGAAAATTAAGTAGATTTTCGCAGATTAAAAACATTTTAAATCTTTGTAACCAGACGAAAGGAAAGTAGATGCCCAATAAGAAAGATCGCCTAAAGTCTCTCAGCGGCATGAGAGGCTTCTCGGTGCGTCCGTAGCAGCGTTAGGTGGGCAATATTGTATATGATCTGTAGGAAACAGTACTGAAGTGCGTTTTCACCTTTTACGAGGCCAATTACTTTAACTGACTGGACAAGAGTACATCGAAAAATATTTTTACGAAATTGTGATTTTCAAGGTTGTGGTTAGGCAGGAACCTAAGAGTACAGTTTAAATTGTTGCTTTCGTTCTACCAAATTGACATTTAAACAATCATTTTAGAGAATTGTTACGTAAATTGAAATGCGTATGCCTAAGTGTTACATGTGAACAGAAAGACATTGCATGTGGAGAAGCGTAGTATTATAGTGTGCAATGTTCAACATTCCAACCCTGTGATTCGAAAATAAAATCAGAGAAACGCGATATTAACACATTCATTTTCACATCTTGTAAGGATTGTGTGCCGCCATTCATTCCAGTATCCACAGCAACTAGCGCACTACGTCACGTAAGTACATTAGGCCATGCCGCCGGTCGAAACGTTTACCGAAAGATCTAAAGGAGAAATGGCTCTGTACCTTGTAGCTATTCCTTGCGGCTTGATATGTAAAACCTGAAAAGTTTCAATTCGATTGTGAACTGAGGATGACTAGTCCTTAGTCGAATTAGATCTACAATAACAATTTACGACCAACGCTGGAATTTATGAAGTTCCCATTGTCAAAATGCTGACCGGACACTTAGATATTTCTAGAAGGGTATAAACACATGCAAATCTAATGTGCCGTATTTGAAACATTTCTTACTTGCATAGTACGGAAGTATGAACGATAAATGGAACCGCCCATTAAAGATCTCAATCACGAATTTAAAAATAACGTTTATTTTATCATAGTACCAGCAGTGCGATAACTATAACAACTTACCCCATCCCCAAAGGTTTGCGCAATAAATTTTGTGACATGTCACATGTCTGTTAGCACATCAAATTAGATACTAGACTAGAAGAAAGCAACGTATATATAGCTACTGTGAGAAAAAATTAGTAAAAGTCCAGTCCTCAGCTAATGGGAAAGCAGAAACGTCCCTTATTGCAAAGGCAGTGTACTTGGCGTAGGAAAAGCTTCCAACGCATCTGAATAAGTTTAAGTTTTTCCTCTTTTAGTTGCCCTCGCACTCTGCCATTCTATGGCAATACTTGTGTAGTACCGTTAACAACGGTACAATAAACAGACCTACACTATTTCAAAACAATCTTCCATGGTTTCGAAACCACACACCGTACGGTTTAATTTGCTCCAAAACTATCAAATGTTAGTTTTATCTGTATTTCGTAGTTTGCCTAATGCGTATCCCATTCTCGCGTCATGCGACTCAGATGTTAAGTGATTGTTCGAACAAATCGAATACTTTATCAAACGATGCTCTGTATTAGGAAGTTTCGAGGCAACTTTGAAAGCGCATCTCTGCTACTCATTGCAACGACGAATGTTAAGCTTACTCTGCAGTGACTGTGCAAACAATACTATGTACACGCGGAGTATCATTTGTACTAGTGAAACTTCAATTTGGCAAATAAGTTGAGTAATAACACTGTTGCAAATATGAACGTGGTAATTTGGTAGAAGCCGTGTACATCGAAGAAACGGCATTGCCAATTATATATATATATATATATATATATATATATATATATATATATATATATATATATATATATATATATATGTTCGATATACTGTTTCTGAACCGGAGATTCGAGCGCTACGCGCCCTCACATAGTGAAAAAAAAAAAATGTTTAACTGATATCTAACCTCTTTAAGGCTACGCTACAGATAACTTTTTTAAGTCAAAGAAGTTTTTTTAGTATGTGAGGGCGCCCGAATCTGCGGTTCAGAAACACTATCTAGAACATTCGATAAATATATCTATGGCAATGCCGTTTCCTTGGATGTACACGGATTCTACCAAATTACCATGAACGTTAAAGGGAAGTTCACCCGCTCAAAAAATTTCCAACAGTTGCACGAGGCATGATTGCAAAATTTTATTCCCTACTTACCAAGAAATGCAGAGTCAATCAGCAATGAGATACAGACCAAACAGGCTGCGCTCGAAGATGCTTACGGCTGCGTCACGCCACCACCATACGCGTGGCGTAGAGCTCCCACGAGAGGTTCGCGACATGAAGTGCCACGAGCGAACTGTTGCGGACACTGGTGACGGCTGAGGTTAATGGGCCACTACAGGTACTGCACGTACCGTATCGACTATAGCGCGCTCTGTACCAAAATTTACACGCGATGCCAGCCAATGCTGGATTCGTTCGAAGAGTTACTTGCTGGCTACCGCGCATGCGCAGTACGAAAGTTCGCGTTTGAAGAGTGCCTGGCCCCGAATCTGGCTACTTGAAGAGGGACGCCAGCTGTTCGAAGAGATGCTAGCAAGCAGAGCTAAGTAGCCAGATGCTGCCAGATGAAATTTTTCTGGCTGCCAGATTCGCGTATCTGCATAGCTCCCTTTTTACTTGTAATGGGGATACACGACAATCACTTGTTCAAAATTGAAGTTATTTCAGAAGGTACACATAGTCTACTGTGTGTTTCTTCTGTGATTGAGCGGTCTTATTTGTTCTTATAATATCACCTGTAGAAGGTAACAGAATGCAAAATTACATTTGTTCCAAATGTAGAGAGAGATTCAGATTTCGTATCCAGTGACGATTTCTACGCAATGTTGTTGCGCCGAAATAAAAGGCAGAAATCAGAATGTATTTACTTTTTTGTGTGTTTTTTTAAATACTTTGTGCCACGTTTCTCAGATATGGAATTTGTCTAACATTTTTGGGTGGGTGAAACAGCACTACACATAACCATAATACACGAATTTGGAAGCACCTGGAGCTGAGAAGAAAACACAAAGTGAGCACTCGGGACAGTATTGTACAATTAGTTGTCAAAATATTTCTCCTTAGAGAAGTTATTATATAGCGAAAATATTTAAAGAACGTGTAATCTGAGAAAAAGTACCAACAAATTTCCTTTGGAAAAAGCGAAACTGTATATTTTGTAAGCAGAAGGCCTATACTGTGCTATATTTTATGTATTTTTTTGTAAGTATGCGGTTAAACATATTTGTGTTTTATGACGAAACGCATTTCATGTAATTTTGTGAAATATGAGTGGTGAATAAACAAATCAAATCCAAAGTGATGTAAATAAAATTGGCGCCGTTGCTGTTCTTTCTGCTGTCTTTTCACGCTACACTAGCGAAAGTGGCAAAAAGGTTAAATAAAACGCGGTGAGTGTTCGAAGAGCCCAAACACCAAGCACGGACACATGACGTATCCGTTGCCGCGCATGCGCCGTAGCGCCTGTTTGCTGGCTCTCCATGTTGCTTTCTGGCAACTCTTCGAACGGACCTGCTGCCTGTCGGAAGCGAACTCTAACGGCAGACTTCAGAGTATCAGATATGTATGACTAGCGCGCACGGGTGATTTTTGTCACAGTGACTTTTGTTTTACTCCGCGTCCACACATTGGTACCAATGCTGGGGCCAACATTGGTCAATATTTTTGCGACTGCGCCCACACATTGGAGCCAACATTCAGTTGAATTCGTCGAGAGCCATCGTAAACATATCTGACGCAGAAATCGTAGCTGATGCAACGTCGTAGTATCGCAACATAGCAATCAGGTGTCAACCAATAAGATTGTGTGTTTCACGTGAATTACATTTGACGTAGTATTTACGAGAGTAATTGATGCATTAAATAAACACTTTATAAGCACTAAATAATAGAATTTTAATATGTTACACACTGCTGCGAATGTAAACCTGTTGGCGAACGTTTAAGATAGCGCACATTTCATAATGACTATCGAACATCCTATATAGTGTTTCTGAACCGGAGATTCGGGCGCTACGCGCCCTCAAGTAATAATAATAATATATATATGATGGGGTGTGTTGTATCACTTCATACCGAACATTAATTACGAAATCAGTAAGTTTTAAACTACGTTACAAGTAATCGATACACATTATTAAAACTTAGACGTACTACTTTAAGTGATCGTACTTCAAATAAAGAAAGAAGCCTACGTTTTGGCACTAACTCTTCGATTTCATGGTACAGGAGAGTTTTAGAAGCCTACACTTCCTTTTCAAAATTTATATCAGCGGTAGTGCTTGATTTTGTAAATCAATATGTGAAACTTATCAGGAAATATAAGGTAATATTAATTTTATAAACTGCATTTAGTAGTTGTGTCAAAACTCTAAAAAGTTTTAAATTTCACTAATCGCGCCTAAGTTTTGAGGTGGCATTTCGACTTCTGTGGTTGCTTTCACAAATGAAGCACTTTCTGATACTGTTCTAATATTTAAAAAGAGATTTTGAAACTTTAAAATAGGAGTTAACGGCGACGAAGAACGAATGAAGAACGAAACAGATTCGAGACGAGCAGACGACAAAGACAGAATGAAACGTTGGCGCCAATGTGTGGACGGCGTCCTTTGATGTTTGGTCAAAATACCGACAACCGTTTGTTCCAATGCTATGTCACCGATCTATGTATTGGACGAACACTTTTGGCGCCAATATTAGTTGCAATGTGTGGACTCGGCCTTACCCTATTTCATTCCACCGAGATGCGCTCACTTTACAACGTGGCAATCTGGTGATCTGGTGACTTTTGTTCGCCTCCTTCCCCCCGCCTCACGAGTACAAACCAGTGACAAAACTGCCACCGCCTCGCCACAGGTTGTGATAGAAGCTCGCACAAACACTGTGAAAACATCACTCTGAGCATTCTCTTCTCCCCCTTTGCTTTCTGTCAACACGGACAAACACATCAGCGTCTTCGCTTAACATGACTGCGCGAAGACGACATTTGTAATTATATTATTATTGGTGAAGTCGAAAAATCTTTGCCGCGGTGGAGTGGCCGAGCGCTCTAAGGCGCTTTGCTGCGAAGCGCGCTCTTGCTCGCCGTTGAAGGTTCAAGTCCTCCAAGGGGCATGGGTGTGTGTTGTTCTTTGGTTAGTTTTAGCTTAAAGTAGTTTGTAAGTCTAGGGACTGATGACCATAGCAATTTAGTCCAAGACGTTTACAAACATTTGAACATTTTTTAAACTTTTATTCTGGTTACAACAAACACTTTTTACAATTACTATCTACACATATCAATCACATTTCGACATTGTGCAAAAGTAGTCCGAAAAGTATTCAACATTTCCATTATCTAATCAGTGAACAAGAAGTGAGGTACACCTATTACCAATGAAGAGATGTAAATTTTGGAAATACTTTCAAGCATACCTTAAATACAGTTTTCTCAAAAATTTTAACGAAAGTAATATTCACGATGGACAGATTCAATAATTGGATTACACCTACATTAGGATGTTTTAATTTTTGTGGGCTCACAACTGAACAACATTCCAGAGTTTCAAGTGCATTAAAGCTACGATATGGTTTTGAGACATGTCTTAAAATAAACAAAAATAAAGGCAAATGACAAATTTATCAAGCCGTCGTCCAATAAAACTAAGTCCACGTGGAAAGCCGTGCAGTCCCAACTATTCAATGGAGCTTCTGAGGACACAGGCGGTGATGTGGCAGGTTATTTACACGTTTCGAAATAACATCATCAGAACTCAGGCCTGGGTAAAACTTCATGGTAAACATGTGGCCGCTGCTGAACTATTACTATGTACCTACATAAACACTATAGAACTACATATACTATAATGGAATATACGCTAGCAAAAGCAATAATGGAGGATAGGTAACAACTCATCGTAAAGAGACACGCTGAGCTGCTGACAGGCACGAAAAATAGACAATCACATCCACACAACTTAAATCTTCGGGTCTACATCTACATGGGATACTCTGCAAATCACATTTAAGTGCCTCGTAGACGGTTCATCGAACCACCTTTGCCGGCCGCGGTGGCCGAGGAGACTGAGGCGCTCCAGTCACGGTCTGCACGGCCTCTGCGGTCGGGGGTTCGAATCCCTCCTCGGGCATGGATATTTGTGCCGTCCTAGTTCGTAAGCAGTTCATAAGTAGTTTGTAAGTTTAGGGACTGATGACCCCGTAGTTAAGTCCCATAGACTATACAAACATTTGAACATTTTTTTTTTTAACCACCTTTATACTATTTATTTCCCATTCCATTCTCGAATAGCGCGCGGGAAGAAAGAACAGCTGAATCTCATCGTATTCTCGTATTTTATTCGGATGATCATTTCCACCTATGTAAGTGGGAGTCAACAATATATTTTCGCATTCGGAGGAGAATGTTGACGATTTGAATTTCGTAAGTAGCCCACGCCGCAGCAATAAGTGCCATTGTTGTAATGATTCCCATCCCATATCCTGTATCGTTTCCGTAACGGTCTCCCCTGTGACAGTAGACAACGAGCTGCCCTTGTTTGGTCCCTTTCGATGTCCTCCGTCAAACCCACCTGGTGAGGATCCCACACTTGGCAGCAATACTCCAAAAAAGGACGGAAAAGCGTAGTGTATGAAGTTTCTTTAGTAATTCTGTTTCATCTTATAAGGGTTCTACCAATGAAACGCAGTCTCTGACTCGCCTTTCCCACGACATTCTCTACATGTTCTTTCCAGTTTAAGTCTGAAGTAATAGTAATTCCTAGATATTTTGTGCAGTTTACGGCCTTCACTTTTGATTGATTTATCTTGTAAACAAAGTTTAACGGATTTCTTTTCGTACTCATGTGGACGACTCCACACTTCTCATTATTTAGAGTCAATTGCCAATTTTTACACCATAGTGATATCGTATTCACATCGTTCTGGCCTTCATCTGAAAATACATTGACACAATCATTCCGACAATTATACACACACAACCACAATGTCCGGCCACTCCATTGCTGGAGGCCATAGCCTTAGCCATAGCCGAAAATTAAGTTGTGTGACTGTGATTGTCTATTATGTGAATGTGACTGTCTATTTTTCGTGCCTGTCGGCGGTGCAGCGAGCGTCTTTACGATGAGTTAGCTAGCCTCCATTATTGACATATAATTGTTGTCTGTCTGTCTGTTCTCTTATAACTCAAGATCCAGAAAACCAAATGACGTGAAATTTGGTGCACGTACACAAAATTACATACTTTAAACCCGGACAAAGCCGGGTACTTGCAGCTAGTCTATATATATAAAAATGAATTGATGTTCGTTAGTCTCGCTAAAACTCGAGAACGGCTGAACCGATTTGGCTATTTTTAGTCTTGAAATATTCGGGTAAGTCCAGGGAAGGTTTAAACGGTGATATGGAAAAGTTGTCCGGAAAAGAGGAAAATCGGGAAAAACTGAAACAGCTTTTCCATTGAGCTGTCAATACCCTTCGTCCAATTGCGATAAAATTTTGTACATTTCATGTTGAAAGCAAGAGGAAGGTTCGCATCAAATAAAAATTTGGAAACGTGGCCCGGAAAGTAGGAAAATTTAGGAAAAACAGAAAGCTATTTTTTCTATGAATAAAAATCAATTGCCACATAGTTGTAAGAGCATCACTTGAGTACGGCTCTACAGGACAAGGTTTGTGTGAAATAAATTTTTTGGAAAATCTACCGGAAAATTGAAAAATTTGAGAAAAACTGAAAGTGCGTTTTTCAATGTGTTTTTGATTGAATTCAGCACTATAGCTAACTATTCACACGACGGAGAGGGGTATTTTTTTTATGGTCTTGGAAAAGTTGTCAGTAAAAAAATAATAGGAACAGTTAAAAAGGAAAGTCGCTAAATTGGAAGTTCCTTTCTCAATGTGTGTCTAAATGTATTCAACAATATAAGTTGAGAACCGTTCATCTGACTGTGATAAAATTTTTATCGTTTGACTTTCAACGTAAGATGAACATTTTTATGAACCAAAAATTTAGAAAAGTAACCCATAAAATTTGAAAATTCGCGAGAATCTGACAAAGCTGTTTTCTATGGGATGTCAATATCCTTCGTCTGATTTCGATAAGTTTTTCATATTTGACGTTCAAAGCAATAGTAATGTTTTTATGAAATAAAAATTTGGAAAAGTTTTCCGGAAAATTGTAAAATTAAAAAAAATAATAAATAAATAAATAAATAAATAGAGATTTTTCTATGAAATATCAATATCATATCTGCTATCAGAAGTGGTTAAGACTGCCAGTCTTGCTTGCAAGATGAAAGCGGAGCTCACCATCTGCAGCATTGTCGACAGGACTGACTGCGGACCTTTGGTTCAGAGCCGAGTGGAGGGTCTGAATCAGAGGATCAGACGGTTCTGCGACCGTGTGGGCTGCAGATTCCTTGACTTGCGCAAAAGGGTGGTGGGTTTTCGGGTTCCGCTAAATAGGTCAGGAGTCCACTATACTCAGGAAGCGGCTACACGGGTAGCGGGGGCTGTGTGGCGTGGACTGGGCGGTTTTTTAGGTTAGATGGCCTCGGGAATACACAAAATGGGTTTCAGTCTCAAAGGGGGCAGGTCAGACACGGGAAGGAAGCACACCTAAAAATCATTGGTGTAACAGTTGTAAATTGTCGTAGCTGTGTTGGGAAAATTCCAGAGCTCCAAGCGCTGATAGAAAGTACTGAGGCACAAATCGTTATAGGTTCTGAAAGCTGGCTGACGCCTGAGATAAATTCGGCCGAAATTTTTTCAAAGGGCCAAATGGTCTTCAGAAAGGATAGAATAAATAAAACAGGGGGTGGCGTGTTTATTGCTGTTACAAACGGTTTATCCTGCAGCGAAATTGAGGCAGATACTTCCTGTGAATTGGTCTGGGTAGAGGTTATACTTGACTACCGAAATAAATTAATAATTGGATCTTTTTATCGGCCCCCTGACTCAGACGATGCGGTTGCAGAAATGTTCAAAGAAAGCTTGAATCATATTTCAAATAGGTATCGGAAGCATACTGTTATAATCGGTGGCGACTTTAATTTACCCTCGATATGTTGGCATAATTACGTATTCAAAACCGGGGGCAAATATAAAACATCGTCCGAACTAGTTCTGAATGCTTTTTCTGAATACTACTTCGAACAGTTAGTTCATGAACCCACTAGAATAGTACGTGGTTGCGAAAATACTCTTGATCTCCTAGCAACAAATAATCCAGAGATAGTAAAGAGCATCGAAACAGATACAGGGATTAGCGAACATAGAGTTGTAGTAGCGAGACTGAATATCGAATTTCCCAAATGCACCACAAATAAACGAAAAATATATCTATTCAATAAAGCAGATAAAAATTCGCTTCACGCTTTCCTGAGTGATAGTCTCCAGTCCTTCAAAACTAAAAATGTGAGTGTAGATCAGTTGTGGCTTACTTTCAAAGACATAATATCAGTAGCAATCGAGAGATTTATACCAAATAAATTAAAGAGGGGGCTGACCCCCGTGGTACACAAAACAGGCCAGATCACTGTTGCAGAAACAAAGAAAAACGCATGCAAAATTTAAAAAGACACAGAATCCGCAAGACTGGCAATCTTTTACTGAAACTCGCAACCTAGCACGGACTTCAATGCGAGAATATTATAGTTGTTTCCACAACGAAATCCTGTCTCGTAATCTTGCAGAAAATCCAAAGAAATTCTGGTCATATGTGAAGTACACTAGCGGCAAAACACAAACAATACCTTCACTACGCGATAGCAATGGTAATACTACCGACGACAGTACTGCTAAGACAGAATTACTAAACACAGCTTTCCGAAATTCTTTCACCAAAGAAGACGAAGTGAACACTCCAGTATTCAATCCAAGAACAGCTGCTAGCATGCGAAACTTAGAAGTAGATGTTCCTGGAGTAGTAAAACAACTTAAGTCACTAAACAAAAATAAATCTTCCGGGCCAGATTGTATACCAACTAGATTCCTCTCAGAGTATGCTGATGCAATAGCTCCGTACTTAGCTATAATTTACAACCGATCACTCAGCGAAAGATCCGGAAAGGTCTGGAAAGTTGCTCAAGTTACTCCAATATTCAAGAAAGGCAATAGGAGTGATCCCCAAAATTACAGGCCTATCTCATTGACGTCGATTTGCAGTAGGATTTTGGAACATATACTTTGTTCGAATATTATGTACTACCTCGAAGAGAACGACCTATTAACCAATAGTCAGCACGGATTCAGAAAGTATCGCTCTTGTGAAACACAGCTTGCCCTTTATTCACATGAAGTGTTAAGTGCCATCGACAAGGGATCTCAAATCGATTCCATATTTCTGGATTTCCGGAAGGCTTTTGATATTGTACCCCACAAGCGGCTTCTAATGAAATTGCGTGCTTATGGAATATCTCCCCAATTGTGCGATTGGATTCACGATTTCCTATCAGAAAGGACACAGTTCGTTGTAATTGACGGTAAGTCATCGAGTAAAACAGAAGCGATATCTGGCGTTCCACAGGGAAGCGTTATAGGTCCCCTACTCTTCCTCGTGTTTATAAACGATTTAGGAGATAATCTGAATAGCTCCCTTAGACTGTTCGCGGATGATGCTGTCGTTTATCGGTCAGTAAAGTCAACAGAGGATCAAAAGCAACTGCAAAGCGATTTAGACAAAATTTCTACTTGGTGCGAAAATTGGCAATTGACACTAAATAAAGAAAAGTGTGAAGTAATACACATGACCACTAAAAGAAATCCGCTGAACTTCAATTACGCGATAAATCAGTCAAACCTTAAGGTCGTAAATTCTACCAAATACCTAGGAGTTACAATGACGAACAACTTTGACTGGAGAGAATACATAGAAAATATTGTGGGGAAGTCGAACCAAAGGTTACGTTTCATTGGCAGAACGCTTAGAAGATGCACCAGCTCCACCAAAGGGACTGCCTACATCAGACTTGTGCGTCCTCTCTTGGAGTACTGTTGCCCCTTGTGGGAACCTCACCAGGTGGGACTGACGGAAGACATTGAGAAGGTTCAGAGAAGGGCAACTCGTTTTGTTTTATCACGTTACGGGGGGGAAAGCGTCACGGAAATGTTGCACGAATTGGGGTGGAAATTATTAAAAGAAAGACGTTATTCATTGCGGCGTGATCTGTTTGCGAAGTTTCAATGACCGACTTTTAGTTCTGAATGTGAAAATATTTTGCTAGCACCCACCTACTTAGGGAAACATGACCATCTCAATAAAATAAGAGAAATCAGATCGAAAACGGAACGATTTAGGTGTTCTTTCTTCCCGCGCGCTATTAGAGAATGGAACGGTAGAGAAAAGTTATGAAAGTGGTTAATGAACCCTCTGCCAGGCACTTAAATGTGATTTGCAGAGTATCTATGTAGATGTAGATGCAGATTACGATAAAATTTTGCACATTCGACGTTCAAAGCCAAAGGAAGTTTTGAGTGAAGTAAAACAACTATCGAGCCAACACTTCGACTATCTGATGAAGCCTTTATAAAGCCACTGGCTCTAAAATACATGTAATTTAAATGAATATCTAATATATAAAGCAGAGTGTCCGTATGTGTGTTCGTGCTCAATCCAAATCTACAGTTTTGTTCCAATATTTATGAAATTTTGTACAAGTGAGCTTCAATCTATGTGGACGGTCGCCGTAAATGTAAGGATCATGTACGATGTATAGTTCACGAGATATTGTAGTATTACATTAAAATTTTTTTATTTGGTAAATAATGTATTTACGATACTTATCGATGACCACAGCTCTCTCTGGCAGCTAATTACGGTCTTCATTTTTTTCTGAATTTCATCTGTCTTTTAAGAGCTGCCCAGATCGCGGTTGTGAACTAGGTCTTTCATCTTTCTTACCTCATTGAGAACAGTCGCACGTCAGGGACTTCTCCATTATTAATTGTAAGTGTGTGTGAGGTCGTTTTTCTTATGAAGTATGATGAAAATATATTTAGTTACGTATAAATCTTTTACTTATTTCAAATAAATAATTCATGAAGTGTTTCTGTTTTTCCAGCAGTAATATATATTATGTAATATGACGCTTGGACCTATTGTTGGACTTGTATCTATAATTTACTAGATTTACTTCGAGATCTCATTATTTGTAATTTTCATGAATGTGACTTTCTAGTGATGCCTGCAAAGAAATCTTCGGAATTAAACGAAATCCGATCGATTTAAAGAGCCTTTTGTCACGAAAGTTAACTTAACAATTTTTTTAACTGTCAATCAGTCAGTACAATCTGCTCCAAGCCAACCAAGCATCATTTTACATAATGCAGCAAGAGTTTTTACAGCTTCATCTACTACATCCAGTCAACATAATCATCATGGTAAGAAACGTCATCGCGGAATCTGCTAGTTTCTTTGTGTAATATTGTGCTCAGGTGTTGCTTTCATTCGAAATTACTACTGCCGCAAAACTTTAAAGTCAGGTTCCGCTTCCTTTTTTGATTCTTCTAATTATAAAGTTACCTAAATGTGTCAGATCCACCAAATTATTTTCTTGTATTATTGTACCGTTAGTGAACTTTAATAGCGGCTACAAACAGTAACTACTACTCCAACACCTGATCGGAAGAAAGAAAACGCAATATTACAATATGACGTCATAAACAATGAGATGCGCGAAAAACTGCTTGCGACAATGCTGCTCAGTTTCTCCTAAACCACTGGGCCAATTTCAACCAAATTTGGTACACACATTCCTTATCGTGAGGTAACAATTGCTGCATGGTTAAGAATAACATACGGCACATGGTTCAAAAGATATTACGTCATAATCGATAGAAATCCCAAAAAATGCCATATAATCCGGCGAGACTTTCGAAATACACTGTATGCGAATGACAGTACTTAGCGACTTGCAACAAACTTTAAACATAATTTCAAACCTTTATTAAACTTTTTCTCGCTGGCAACCATAGTAAAATGATGAAAGGAAAACAGTTTCTCGCTTAATACTTTTCCGCTGTTTATGGAGTAAAACTACGTCTCTCGGTATGACGTTACAATTTATAATTTGAACACTACAAATTGTAGCGACAGGAAATTTTATAGACGTATACACGTATATAGTTGAATGTAGCTTCTAAATTGTATCACATTCCGACACGTAGGTCATGATATATGAGCACGTAAACAGTAACGTTCATGGAAAATTGCTCCATCCGGCTGGAAGCGAAAGCTGTTTATTTCATAGAACTACAAGGAAAGGAACAGAATGAAATAGAGTACACCCAACGAATACCCATTATATCCCACAAATTTACCTTCAAGATTCTGCAGTTTCCTTTGGAACTTGCATTTTCTATTACGATTAATAAATTACAGGGCAATATATTAAATACTTCGGAATGGATTTGGCATCTTCATGTCAGGATGCTGGCTAACCAAAGAATTTATTCATATTAGTGCCTAGAAGATATACATATGCTACGTGTGTATGTGTGTTACGTAGAGGGGGGAAGGTTATTGCATTAGGAAAAAAGAAATCTTAAAAGTTCTTTTACTTCAAAATTTTCAACGTTTGTTAAGGTTATGGGACTTAATTGCGGCACAAGCATCCATGCCCGAGTGGGGGGGGGGGGGGGGGGGAATTCGAACCTCGACGGGGAACATAGCGCCTAAATGCGCTCGGCCACTCCACCGTGGCTTCAAAATTTTACAAGAAATATATAAATAGAGAAAAAGTTCTTGGCTGATTTACTTTAAACTTTTACATATTACTCTAATGAAGAAGACAGAAAATTAACGAAAGTCAGATGCTACGAAATTAATTGTGTTGTGCTAAACTGACTAATTCATATCATGTCAATAAATTACAGTGCAAATATTCGTCTTGAATATATTACCATCAGTCGGCACTAGATCGCGGGATGAGCGCAGTTTGACAATTTGGCAGAAACATGACTGCAAGCTCTTATTTATTGATTAATAGTCGTAGTTACATATCACATCAACTTATCATGTTTTCATAGAGGAAAAATATAAAGTTAGTGAAACTTTACTTGAAGAAATGAATTAAATACTAATAGACAATTATTTATTACCTATCAAAGATTAACGCAAACATCGACTGTTTACAGTGATGTTGTGAATTAAATGAATGTATGAATGTTACATACCATTTGTATTTTGATTACTATCCTTTTCTGTTTGGATACTGTACTTAAAATTTTGTATATTATGGAAGGCACCCTATTTCTTATATATCCTCCGATAAATATAACATTTTATTAGAAAGAAGGAGAAGGACAGAAAGAAAAGGAATAGCAGGAGTACTAACTCAAGGCTTGAATAAATAAATAAGTACCCGGGCAACAAAATGTTTGTATAGTCTATGGGACTTAACTACGGGGTCATCAGTCCCTAAACTTACAAACTACTTATGAACTACTTACGAACTAGGACGGCACAAATATCCATGCCCGAGGGGGGATTCGAACCCCCGACCGTAGTGGCCATGCAGACCGTGACTGAAGCGCCTCAGTCCCCGCGGCCACCGCTGCCGGCACCCGGGCAACGCCGGGTTTTCAGCTAGTGGTTTATATTAAGAGGTGAGTGATACGAACTTCACCGGGTCATCTAGTATATTGTAAAGTAGGCGTTGCAGTTAATCCTAACAAAAGAAAACATACCTTATACTCTTGGTAACACATAATGTATGTCACATTCAAACAAAAACAAACTCCTCTGTTGAAAAGTGCCATATCTTTGAATGAAGACCTTTGTTAATAAAACTAGTTCTGAAAGTGCATGCTAGCTGCTGGTGAAGTGTTGTGATATTGACAAACCAAGTTGCTATTAAAAAAGAGAGTGATGTGGTACCATACTGCAACCAAATCTCCTGACAAATGGAAGCCTACTGAAAAAGCCATACATAAAGCCACAGTAAGTAACAGAATGTTGTGCTGTCACACAAGTCTGAAATGCGCGCCACGTACTTTCGCCACGCGCCGCCATGCAAGCACGGCGCGGCGTTCCTACGACGTCAGCCACGAGCACCCTCTGCTGTAACTCCGCTCACGGCCACCACTGAACTGGATCGGTCACTTGGCAAAAGGATAGGCACCAGTTAACATTCTCCACAGTAGGCAGGCCTCTACCTAGTTAAACTATGTATCTGCATTCCACTAGTCTTCTGTTGACAAAGTTAAGTATTGTACTATCTCTAGAAATATACATCTTTTTCTAATCTAGCTCAGTGTTTCTAGTTTCTGCTGTCGCACTGGCTGGTCACCTCAGACTCTGTACCCGCACACACGTGCATCCTACTTCCTGTGTCGGTCTCTCTTCACTCGGCCACCGACACCCAGGACAACCAGCGGAAACGAGACACAAAAGTGGCGACGAGGATGGGATACAAAAACCTTGACCTTAAAAACACACCCTGTGCCAAATCGCGATGTAAACAAAGCCTATAACGAAATATTACAGCATGTCAATTACCTACCGCAGAGCGAGAACCCAGCATCTCGCTACGAAATGACCCTGTAAACTTCCTGTACCATCTGAAGATGAACTTAGAAAAGTTCGAAAACCGGTTCATGGAATAAAGAAAGCTCCCTTTCATAAAAGTTACTGGTTGCGTTTTTCTGTACCTAGACATACCTTATAATTTAAATGACACATAATAAAAGCTACAGATAAAAGCTAGTTAATCTAAAAACCTACAAATAAATATATATTAAGTCAGTAGACTCATTTAAGCAGCTGCCGGCAAGCTACTTTCAAGCGCGAGCAAGCAGGCGTTACTGCACATGCGTAGCGACTATGACGTATTTGGAGCTTGCACTGCTTGAACACTTTTCGTCCCTATTCTGATAGGAGTCTCGTGCTTAGCGGTGGATCAACAGCTGAACTGCGGCCTCATTATTGTTTTGGTATTCCAGTGTAATGCCGATCAGTTATGCAGAACAACAATGATTTATTTTTCAGTTTTATTTGTGTGGCTTAATGAAACCATGATAAGGGAATTAAAACTTTTCACATAATACATCATATGTACAAACTAACGAAAATATGAAGAATGATAAAACACTGAACGTATGCTGGCAACGTGTTCCAGTAGTTGCTCAAAGGAATGTCAGTCTGTAAATTTAAAACGTAAAAAACAAAAATTAAAACATAAATTCAAGCCTAGAGAATGTACCACAGATGTGTGAAGCACATTGTTTCGTGGATGGTAGGTGTCTAGAAGACAACATTATTTCTTATAAAGCAGTCATTATAGGTATTTATTTTATTCCCAATTACTGATTAAATCGCCTCCTTATTAAAATTCAAGTAAACATTTACTAATATTCGTAGGTGTAGCGTTAATAGATCTTACATTGACTCATGAAACAAGCAGCACATCCGAGGATACGCCAAGAGTATCACAATTTCCTAACGTTACTCAAAGGAAGATTCGCCTCTAAGAGAATATCAACACGTCCAGATTCACATAGATGTACCTGATATTAAGCTTTTGTTTGTTGTTGAGGATACAAATTTCCTTGAAGTATACCCTCATGTTGTTCTTTATTATAACAGAGTATGAAATCTGTTAACACTATATACTGACATCATAAATTAAATCTGCACCCCTTAAAACACAGCGAAAAGTTTTAACAAGGCAACAGTATGGAATATTGTTTCAAATAAACTGGCTGTCTCTGTGGCAAACAACAGTTTATTGTAGTTGATTGATAGAAGCAAACCGAGAAAAATAACATTCATGTAATTCAGGTCGAATAATTCTTGATCTTGTATGAACACTCGATAATAAGTCGTGTGTCCAAATCACTACAATGTTATAATAATAATACACATTTCCGCTTCATGGTTATTATATAAAATATATATTTTTTAATAAAACCTGTCGATTTCGTTCACTGAATGAACATCCTCAGCATATATTTAAGTCTAGGGAACTCACGTACTCCCGCAAAAATTTTAACAGCTAAAATGACATGTCAGGTATGCATTACATGTGCAACTCAATTTTTGATCTCTGCTAATAACTTGGAAATAAAAATCAGAAAACTGAAATATTATCACATTATTTTATTACCCTTCGACGATTTTGTGGATAAATTCACCTAACAGTTACCAGACACAGATATCCATTTTGTTTTCATATGACGAGACAGTTGTACCAATGCCACCTAGACGGAAGGCCTGTGCGCTGAGCAGCGCCCCTGTCAAGAGTAGTCATAACAAGTCTTCCCCACCCAAGAGCGGTTTCTACTGGAAAGCATTCCTACAAGCGCCTTATTCAGACTGAACAACGTACTTCTATTGGCGTACAGAACTGTTTTTAAATAAATCCACTCTTTTTTGAGTTATTTTATATGCTAATACCCTGAACCTACCTGTTTTGATACAGGAAGTCCAGAACTTTCGATGAGACAAGTGGTTTTATCAGGCCTGTAAACGTTTTGATAAAACAAATTGGCACGTAAAAAATTAAAACATTAGGATCATTCCTATGTGTGGTGTCGCACAAGTCTAAAGTGCGCGCCACCTGCTATCACCGCGCGCCGCCATGCACGCACGGCGCGGCGTTCTTATGATGTCAGCCACGAGCGCCCTCTGCTACAACTCCGCTCGTGGCCACCACTGAACGTCATCGTTCACTTGGGACTGAGATAGGAACCAGCTAACACTTCGGAATCAGATAGGCACCAGTGAAGACTGGGCTATCGGATAGGCACTAGGCAGGCCTCTAGCTCAACTATGTATCAGCATTCTGCAGTACTGAGCTATGTAAAAGTTACCTAAGTATTACTAAGTCTGTATGAAATATATATATCTAGTTCTAATTTACTCTAGTGTTTCTAGTTTCTGCTGTCCCACTGGCTGATCACCTCCTACCTGCACAAGCGTGCATCCTTTATTCCTGTGTAGGTCTTTCTACTCGGCCACCGACACCTACGACGGAAACGAGACACAAAAGCGGCGACGAGGCTGGAACACAAAACTATGAGAAATCAACCAAATACTTTAATTCGAGCCATAAGCTTTAGAACATTTCCGTTTTTTTCTTATTGTGTTCCACCTTCGCAATAACGAAAATCTAAAACTTGGACTTTTCAAAGTGACCAAAATTGTGCAATTTGTCACGTTTTGAAACTTAATTAAAAAAGGACAAAAAAACGCCAATTTTCGAAAACTGTCTGACTTACTTATTCAATTTCTTATCGGGTTTAATAATGCTGCTTAACTATATTCATAAAAAGTGCTCCTTTTTTGAAAAGTATATATGATTGTGTGTGCAAAATTTCATGATGTTATTCCAAAGTGAACTATCACAACTATTCAGGTTAGTTAATAAACAAATAAAGTGGGCCAAAAGTTGAAACAAAATTGTGTACTAATTATGCAAACTTCTGCATAGTATTTTAAAAATGTAGTAAACAAGGCAAGACAAAAAACTAAATAACTAAATATGTAAGTTGCATTTCATGCTGAATAAATATAATTTAGGCCTAGTGTCTTTTTCAAAGGCAAATTTCATATTAAAAAAGTTCTAGTATTGATTTCCCTATCCACAGGTTTGCTGGGTACTTATATATAAAAACTGTATGTATCTGTACTGTATCTTTATGAACATGCATTGACTTGCCATCATATTTTAATGGAGATGTACCTAACAAAAAGGATTACATCTTCATTAAAAATCATGATGGCAAGTCAATGCATGTTCATAAAATATCGTAGGAAATCTAAGAAAACCGTACAGACAAACAAATCGAACTATCCACAGGTCCAAAACTGGAATCACAAAATTAACTGTATCGAGGCAAAAATGCATTACAATTTGTGGTAGTGGAACACACTCACTGAGGCCTATGCATTTGTACCACTCATCCAGTTTTAAACACACAACTATCCTAATTAAACATTTAAATTTGCTGAACAAAATTCCTTCTTAAATTACTACGAGCAGCTCAGTTGAGATGGTAATAACACCCTCCCGGGTAGTGCTGTTAATCATTAATAAAACGATCTCCCTAAGAAAGTTGCGTTTAGTTCTGTTATTCATTAGAAGACTTCAGGGTAAAAGTTTACTACGCTTCTCGCCGTGCTCCAGTGCTTATGTTGGCAACAGATGAACAATGAAGTGTAGAATTGCGTTAATATTTTTTTACGAGCTACAGAGTAAATGTTATTGCTGCTCGTTTCACTTGCAGCAAAATTAATACTGTACCTGATCAATGGCTGACAGGTTCCTGTATGTATCCTTGTCCGTTCAGAAATAAATTTCGTTTTAATTGAAATTGTCAAGACAAAACATTTATTGGTCATCTGAGTTGCCGCCATTAACCATTGGTGCCAACATAACCACTGGAGCCCGGTGAGAAGCGTCGTACAATTTAACCGACTTCAGTTTCATGGCAAGTAAATAACTAACTATGGGCAGGTAGAAATAATAATAATAATAATATTATGCAGTAAATAAAAAGTCGCGGGCACAGAGTCGAGCAAGAAATGGTCGTTTAATGTTCCGAAACGTCCGTGAACTCGGCAACAAACAGTTTTTAAAAAGAACAAAACTGCGAAGAGGAGTGTTCAAACTTCATTCGCCGTGTTTAGTTTCGATCTCCCATTACAAAATTTAAGATACGTTAGTGACGATAATAATAACCGAATACTCCCAAAATATTGTATGCTAGGTTATGTTTCACGTTTTAAACTTAATACTACTATGTAGCTGTAAAAGATAGTTGACTGACTTACTTTTGTTGATGGTCAAATTTTCCCGTGGGATAGCTCGTCTCCATTATTCTAACAATTCTTCTTCTTTTGGAAAAGAAAAACTTGCACTTTTGGGCCTGTCGGATAGTTTCCTTCACACCCGGTCACACAAAATCTGTAGGGCATTTTGACTGCTACTAACAAAATGCTATGCGTTTAACACCCGACAAGCCACATAAATAACGTTATAAAAGTAGAAAACAGTCACAATTTGTAACATTCACGTCTTTTCAAACTCGTCACACGCTAATCTTATTCTAAACATAATATTCGGACAAGCATTTAAAAATCCCTTGCATTGTTATGACTACTCTTGGTATACCCAGCATGCCTTTCGTAGGCAGCGCACAGGCTTTCCGTCTAGGTGGCGTTGGTTGTACACGAAGACAAACAAATGAAAAAATAATGAAATGGAAACACTGATCATGTGCAGTGTAGCCAACGCATATTAATTTTTTACGTCATACAACGCCAAAAATATATCTCTGTATTTTCTTACAAAATAAAGAAGAAATAAAATATATTTTATTTCATATACACTGATCATGTGCAGTGTAGCCAACGCATATTAATTTTTTACGTCATATAACGCCAAAAATATATCTCTGTATTTTCTTACAAAATAAAGAAGAAATAAAATATATTTTAAAACTTAGGACCCGTTACTTCGTTTAGCCGTGAGCAAAACATTTAAAAATCCGTCAAAATTAGATACTCCCCGTTTTCTTGCAGAAATAAAGATGGAGTTGAAATTTATTCTAAACATAATATTCGGACAAGCATTTAAAAATCCATGAAACTCAGCCGATGTACTGAGCTCACTAGTCTGCATTCTCCCCCCCAATCCCCGTCCCCAGGCCAACAAGAGGAAAACTTCATAATATGAGTATAGTCCAGTTAACAAAGACCTATATAAACAACATAGACTTGCCACAGCGCCGCCATAGTTGAAGGCAATTTAAAACGTTGCCACCATCTTTGAGAACGTCTGTGTCATGCCAGGTATTACTGGGCGTCTGCTAACGCTGAATCACAGGTTTTATATCAATCATTGCCAGTCTTGATTTTACCTTAATTTCTGGGCGACACATTTCGGAAAGTAATTCCCACTAGGAATAGCATTTATCGTTTACTACTGCATCTTAAGGGTATTGTTAACAATCGTCGAACTACTGCATTATTTGATGTTACTATAATGTCAATAATGGTTTGTATTTGCCGACATATCTTACCTATAAATACAGGAGAATTCCTTGAAAGTCTTTAATTACCTTTATTGTCCCTCTGGTTCAAATGAAGTTTCATGCTTTGAAGTACATTACGTATTTATCAAGCTCTCCGCCATTTCACGTTTCCTTGGTACTCTCCTCACAGCTTTTGGTTTCTGTAGATGCTCAGGAAACGAAAATAGTGTTGGAATGGCATTTGCAAGTAGCCGCTTTCGATCAATGGTAGCATCCATAACTTTTCTTCAAAATGACAAGAGCATATGTAACTATACTTCCTAGGCTGCCACTTATCACGCCTCATACTGGTTACCCATTGGGTTAGCAACTCTTTGTTTCTCAAAAGAAATCTGTATAAAGAATAGTTTAATTACAGTTCTTATACCTAGGCTACTTGCCCAATGGTTAATATGCTTTGATACACTATATAAACAACTGTCATTACATTAAAACACACCAAATTCATCCGTCCTAAGCCTAGCTTTTTGATGGTCGTGAAGTAAACATAATTTTGAAACTTGGGAAATGCGAAAGTTAAGTATAATGAATGTTTATAGACAAATATACGCTGATACACAATGACCTATATAATTACATCTCTCTTTGTTTATGTATGGTATTCGAACAGTTTTATCACTGCAGTTGCTGCCATAGTTGCTGCTCACGCTGCTGCTTCAAACTGACGTTCTCAAATATGGCGCCAAGTGTTGCTTAGTGCTGCCACCCAGAGTGCTGTAGCTTGCCTGTAGATAGAGCCCTGTATTGGGGACTGTATGCAGCGCCCTACATATCAACTATCTTACCGAGGACTCCAATGAAATTAAAGCATTCCTGTGTCTGTGACGTTAACACATGATTAAGTGAATACTAACGGAGTAAAATGTACCACTAGAGTTAATCATACTGTTATAATCAGGTGCTTCACAGACAATATGAGAGGGTGCATTTCAAAAAGGCGTTGGGCATACGCTATATATGTAAAAGTATCTGGACAACTATTAACGGATATTACCAAAGGAAATTATCACCCACAGACCCATAAACATAAGGGGTGGGGCAGGGGCTTGGGCCCTCACAGAACTGTTTGGACTTACACTACATACAATGTAATTTTTCTACTACAAATATGATTTTGCAATAATACTTTAATAGTTAATAATAATAATAATAATAATAATTCTTAATAATATTCATTCTTGACTATGATTGAACATCAAGTGCACAAGTGGAAAAATTGAGAAACAGTAGAGAAAGATTCACGAACGTATCATCAGGCTTCAACTCTTTTAAGGCGGAGTAGGTGGCAAGCAGTTTAATAACATTTCTGAATCTGTGTTTCTATAAAGATTTCCAGGTAGTTATGTCACCCCAGGACAGGTTTCAGCTTATTAGCTTAGTCTCGGTGCCATATTTAACCATCAAAGCCAAGATTTAGGTACGATATAGTTCTGTCTGGACTATTTTACAACAGAAAAGAATACTCTCAAGGCTAGTATGTTTGTAAACTTGTGAGGGTAAATTGATGCCTTTCACGTAAAAAAAAAAAAAAAAAAAAAAAAAAAAAAAATCGATTGATTTTAGCGGGATGGGTGAGTTCTGTGGGAACGAAGATTGAGGGGGGGGGGAGAGGAGATACTGATTATAAGGGAGTTGGAAGCGAAATTGAGGGAGGGGGGAGAGATATAGAGGGCACGAAATTGAGGGGGGGGGGGGCAAGGTTGATCGCTACCAATATTTAGCTTTGCGTAAAGAGCAGCCCATTTACTCACTAAAAAAATCTCAATAGCCGGTCTTCACATTAATCCTGCTGTCGAGATAATCATTATTGACAGGTTGTGGGGGCGGACTGATATTTAATATTCTTGAAAAGTGAGAAACCAAGAACGCAAAATAGTTATTTATTGTATGACGACCGGTTTCAGTGGGCTGGTCATATCAATTTTTTCAAGTTGGCCATCTTCTTTACACAATGGAGGTTAAATAGTACGTGTAACAGAGCAGTTGGTGTTTTAACTTATGCATTTTTATAGTTAGATTAAGAGCTATGTGGCACGTACTATTTTTTAAAGAAGCTGACCAACTCGTAAAATTTGATATGACCAGATGATGGGGGCATAGCCCACTGAAACAGGTCGTCATAAATAAACTACTGGCCATTAAAATTGCTACACCAAGAAGAAATTCAGATAATAAACGGGTATTCATTGGACAAATATATGTTACTAGAACTGACATGTGATTACATATTCACGCAGTTTGGGTGCAGAGATCGTGAGAAATCAGTTCCCAGAACATCCACGTCTGGCCGTAATGACAGCCTTTATACGCCTGGGCATTGAGTCAAACAGAGCTTGGATGGCGTGTACAGGTACAGATGCCCATGCAGCTTCAACACGATACCACAGTTCATCAAGAGTAGTGACTGGCGTATTGTGACGAGCCAATTGCTCGGCCACAATTGACCAGACGTTTCCAATTGGTGAGAGATCTGGGAATGTGCTGGTCAGGGCAGCAGTCGAACGTTTTCCGTATCCAGAAAGGATCGAATGAAGTGTACAGCCACGGGTCGTTACACATCTGAAATGTAACGGCCACGCTTTTCTCCATTTTACACGAGGCATCAAAACAGTGTTTCACAAGGTAACGCCGGTCAACTGCTGTTTTTGTATAAGAAATCCGTTGAAAACTTTCCTCATGTCAACACGTTGTAGGTGTCGCCACCGGCGCCAATCTCGTGCGAATGCTCTGAAAAGCTAATAATGTGCATATCTCAGCATCATCTTCCTGTCGGTTAAATTTCGCGTCTGTAGCACGTCATCTTCGTGGTGTAGCAATTTTAATGGCCAGGAGTGTAAGTATTTTGCGATCTTGGCTTCTCACTTTTGGAGTTCAATAATCATGATTGTAGATTTTACTTTTCCTTAAACCGGACAGCTTTGACGAATAACGCGGTAGTCATTCTCCATGTGATCCAGTGACGATACAGATTTTTACTTCTTTCCTAGAACGCTAGACTAAGTGTGGCGTATGGTAGGAGAGCGAAAGGCAACCATCGCTGACAGGTCTCGGTCGTTGCAATGTCTCTTCACTCCCAAAAATACTTTTTTTTTTTCTTTTTTTTGTGTGTGTGTGTGTGGCGACGTTATAAAAGCGGTAAATATCTGTTTCCATCTACATCTACGTAAATACTCTGCAAGCCACATTGAAGTGCATGGCAGAGGGTTCATCGAACCACCTTTATATTTCTTTATGGTTCCATTCAGCTCGCGGGAAAGGGAACACCTAAATCTTTCCGTTTTCGATCTTATTTTCATGATCATGTCTTCCTATGTAGGTAGGTGCTAACAAAATATGTTCGCATTCGGAAAAGAAATTCGGAGAAAGAAATTTCGCTAGTAGATCTCTTCGCAACAAATACCGCCTTTTTTTTTATTGATTTCCACCCCAACTAGTGCATCATTTCTGTGACACTCTCTCCTCTACATCGCGATAGTACAAAACAAGCTGCTCTTCTCTGAACTTCCTCTAAATCGTCTGTCAATCCCAATTGGTGAGAATCCCACAATGTGCAGCAATACTCCAAAATATGACGCACAAGTGTGGTGTAGGCAGTTCCTTTACTAAAACTTTTGCATTTTCTAAGTGTGCTGCCACCGAAACGTAGTCTTTGGTTCGCTTTCCCTACAATATTTTCTATGTTTTCTTTCCAATTTATGTTGTTTGTAATTGTTACTCCTAGGTATTTAGTTGAATTACGGCCTGTAGTTTTGACTTATTTATCGTGTAAATGAAGTTTAACGGGCTTCTCTTAGCGGCCATATGGATGACTTCACACTTCTCATTATTAAGGGTCAATTGCCATTTTTGCACCATGCTGATATCTTATCAAAATCATTTTGCAGTTGCTTTTGATTTTCTGGTGACTTTACTAACCCATAAGAGACAGCATCATCCGCGAACAGTCTAAGAGAGCTACTCAGAGTGTCTCCTAAATCGTTTATAAAAATAAGGAACAGTAGGGGCCTTATCCCTGGGGAACGCCAGGTGTCACTTCAGTTCTATTCGATAACATTCCGTCACTTACAACGCACTGAGTCCCGTTTGAAAGGAAATCACGAATACAATCGCACAATTGTAAAGGTATTCCATAAAGCACGCAGTTTAGAAGATGCCTGTGATGTATAGTGTCAAAAGCCTTCCGGAAATCTAGAAAAACGGAATCTATTTGACATCCCTTGTCTATAGCACTCATCACATAATGTGATTAAAGAGCTAGCTTTGTTTCGCAAGAATGATACTTTCTAAATCTGTGTTGTTATGGGACAATAGGTCATTCTCTTCGAAGAAGTTCATAATATTTGAGGAAAGTATATATTCTAAAATCCTGCTGCAAATCTACGTCAATGATATAAGCCTGTAATTTTGCGGATCACTCCTATTGTCTTTTTCGAATATTGGCGTAACCAGTGCAACTTGCCAGTCTTTGGGTACAGCACGTTCGCTGAGAGAGCAGCTGTATGTGATAACGAGGTATGGAGCTATTGCATTGGCATACTCTTAAAGGAAAGCTTCTCGCATTGAAGTTCGAATTAAATTTCGAGTTTCTGTAAAAGACTGATTTTGTATCCGTTTAAATTTGGCATGCTTTTTTTCTTTGCTTTTGCAAGAGTGATCTAACCTGTTTTGTGTACCATGGTGGGTCAGACCCCTCTTGTTAATTTGTTTGTTATAAATCTGTCAATAGTTGTCGATATTAATTCTTTTAATGTAAGACACATCTGATCAACACTAACATTCTCTGTTAAATTTGCGACTTAAAGAAATATGATAGTAATGTTAGGAGTCCTGACATGCTTTTCGAAGAAATTTTGAAAAAAGTAGTTATACTTCAAACATAATGTGAGGAATAGGTAAGTTCGTCAAATGTGCAAACTACTTAGACGAAATGCGCTGGTACTGAACATCTTGAGATTTAAGTGGAACACCACGTTACTCATAATCGCGATGTGAAAGACTTATGTAATTTCGCTGTTATTACGAGGGCCAAGTGGGATGACAGTTTCCCTACCACAAACGTCAATACGTATGTAACAGTTTCATGTTTTATTTATCCAGTGTGAGAAATGCGATTGTATACCGGCACGCACTTTGTGTTTACCTGAAGAGAAGTACTTTTGTTTTGTTAGTACTGTTGTGCAGGTATTATGTAATCGTTTCACCAAGTCCAGAAGTTCATCTATAAAGTAGTCATTCAATATGTTCAGTGGCATGTGCTGTATACGTCATATGGCGTTATGTTATTGATGTGCCACTACCCCTGTTGGATCGTTGGTCAGCAATTAACAACGTCTACCGCAGTCAGTGATATTCAGTATTTCGTTACCTTTACGACCATTCTAGCACCGAAGTAAATATTAATGAAGTACGAACGAGTAAACCCTTTCTTTATTCATTGTGTGTGTGTGGCCATCTGTATTGTTCCCTGTTAACTTAATGCCAATCTAAATAACAATAAGTACAGTGATTGTTGCATCGTATTACGTCAATCACATCGTCGTTACGCACAACATGGTGTAAACGCTTCAGACTCTGGATGTGGTTATCGGTGCGTTTGGTTTATTCCAAACATCTTCGGTCTGACATTCCTTGGGCTGTAAAGGGCGTATTATTTTTTGTGATAACTCCTTTTTATTGATTGAGTAAGAACTTATGTGTAGTGTGGATTACAAATAAAACGCAAATTTTAGTTGTATAATAATGTTTACTCATTGTATCAGGTTATAAGATTATATACACAACCGTGAATGTCGTTTTACAATTATATCGTTATCGCAGAGGTATCTGCGCTGCCAGCCCATATATACTTGCGCGTATCAATCGACAGTATCCAGGCTTGTGCAATCTGACGTCAATTGACAGGAAATCGTCTTGGAAAGGAAACACGCATTAAATCGAAAGAATATCACAATAATGGAAAGAGAGCATTGTCAACGAATGTTTAAACACGACAACGAGAAGAAGGCCGCTTGGAAGACGGGCCGAAACGACGATGAAATCTGATATACTGACGATGCGCTCCAGTGTCCAGGAGTTTATACTAATAGGGTTGCCAGATTGAACTCGAGGCAGGCCCGGAGACCATACGTGCCCCTCTCCCCCTTGGCCAATGACTCCTCCCCCCCAACCAGGATGCTAAAAAAAAAAAAAAAAAAAAAAAAAAAAATTAAAAAAAAAATCCCCCCCCCCCCCCCCCCGCGGTGGGACATTGCTAGGGGTGGCCTTCACATGCCGCAGCTGACCGGCCAGGCAGCCAGTTGCTGTGGCTCAACAATCGGCACACTTCAGTCGGCCTGGTAGCAGAAGTGGCGGCAGCATCAAAGCTGCTCGCATCAACAGCTGCGCCTTCGAAGAGTTGTCGCTTGCGGCTCCGCGCACTGTGAAGGATCGCTTCTCACTGGCTCCATGTGGAGAGAAGGGGCACAGTTACCGTCTGCTCCCTGTTACGACCACTTGCTGCCGCGTAAAGAAGTAAACTTGAGGGCATAAAATGATTAAACGTAATAGTGCTGTCCTCTCTGTGAGAGATAAAAAAAAAGTTAAGATGAAGGTTACATTCAAGCCCGGAGATGAGAGTCATTGGCCCGTAGACCCGGAGAATTCATTCCAAACCCGGGCACTCCGGGCGGCGCCCGGAGATCTGGCAACCCTATATACTAACGGGAAGGAGTACTGTTCATGTTCAATTTTTAACAAAATACAAAGCAGCAGACTCTGCCAGAAAGAAACAATGTTTTATTGTTATAAAGATAAATTCTTCCTAAATTAATTATTACAGGAAAAAAATAAATCAAAGGAACAGGTTAAGCACACTAGCCAACGATTGTGCATCTTTGCAGTTGTTCGCAAAAGGATATCTGAAAACATCATAGCGACTTCATCGCGCAATATTACTATGTCTTTTCTGTGACTTTACAGTTGTGATTTTTAATCGAAGAGAGGAGGTTGAATTTCGCTTTTCTGTTTACCCTGAAATAAGCATACAATTTGTTGTGAATTGCGTTCAGCTCGAACTAAATTAATAATAATGTTAATACTTTTTCTGTTTATCCGGTTTTATAAACTAATAATCGATTTAATTTTACATTCCTCTATTGTGTGGTGGGGAAGATGGGAGGACTGGTTGAAAGAATAGTACACAGCTTATAGAATTTAATTAACTACATCGTTAACTTTTTAGTGTTCCACTACGGATTCCTGGAACTATGTGAATTAACTGTGGTTTTCATAGCTGTGACCAACTGACTCACAGGATATCCCGAAGTAATAGGAAACTAACAGTTCAGTAACAGCTCCAGTAGCGAATAATCACAAATCTCACTGCACGGCTTTCTCTACCGGTGATATCCAAAGTGATGTATTCACTCATAGACAACTTCGATAGTTTATTGAGTTAATACTGAAATTTTGTGACTGCACTAAGTGCGTACACAGCCGCACAGACACGTGGACAAACTTAGAAAGGTGAACAGGTGGGGTTTGAGAGCTTTAAGACAATATGGTCAACAAACAATGGGCAGAGAGGTCACCACGATACCTCCAGTTTGCGCCAATGACAGCTGCCTCTACCGAAGAATACCACCGGACGCTAGCTGAACAACAGCCTTCTACATCGACTTATTTTACCTTTGTATTGATTTCAAATATCATTGATCATTTCATAAAATTGATGAAATAAACATTTATGTCTTTCTCGTTTGATTATTATTATTATTTTTTTTTTTTTTTTTTTTTTTTTTTTTTTTAAACCATTATATCAATACGCTAACACGAAAATTGTGGTGCAGGTTACTAAATTTATTCGTGGAAGAAGGCCAATGAAAGTATGAAAGTTACATAATTAGAAAGATTGTTTGTCGTAGATTTCACGAATATAAATATTATGTGTGCATTTAGCCATTAAAAGTGGTTTAAAAAAGTAGATTTTTTTATTATTATTTACAGCTTGGATCAAATTCTACATTCTCCAACAATCAGCTCACTGATTGGCTATTCGCCTCGACCGAAGACGCTGTAATGCAGCGCATCTGCAGTATTAAAATAAGTGAATATCGAAACATGGAGTGCTTCCAACTCACTTTCTTGTGCCGTTCAAATGCTTCATTTTCGCAGTGATTGGAGTTGTTAAAGAAAATGGATGTTTTCATATGAATGCCGATATAAAGGATGATGCACCGGGAGAGGCATCTAGCGGTGCTCGGGTGGAACTACGAAATTGTAGTTCAATTTCAAATATTAGGCTAATGAAAGTTATATAATTCGAAAATGGCATGAGAAGTATATACTTCCGTTTTTATTTGTTGTTATTGTGTCAGGCATTTTTCTTAACACCTACAAGATACCCTTCCATACCTCCAAGTGCCGATTAAATTTTACCAGATATTCCAGCGGCCTCCTATTATAATGTTGGCAACAGATGATGAATAGTGAGAATCCTGTGAGTCTTCATTTTAGCCAATCGCTTGACAACGCTGATGTTTTCTTATGGAATCTTCGCTTTACGAGGGCAATTATTTTTACTGAAGGTACATACAAGAACCTGTCAACCATAAAGCAGGAACAGCATTATTTGTTTACTTCATGGTCTGTACGATACACTAATCGAGTCATTCTATGTGGTTCGAACAAATGGGCAAAGATTTTCTATCGTGTTGTTGATGTTGCCATCATAACCACGCGCCGGCCGCGGTGTCCGACGGGACTACGACCAACACCACCTAGAAAGACAAGGCCTTACAACAGGCCGTGCCTACGTCACACTTAGAGGCCCCGGCCGCCACCTCACTGGCTGTTGGCTGGGGCACGCCCACCGCCGCGCAGCGGCCGGCCAGTCAGATGGCGGGCGGGGCCTCTAAGTGTGACGTAGGCACGGCCTGTTGTAAGGCCTTGTCACAGAATAGGGAGCATACAGAAGGGAAAGCTGGGGGCGGCGCCTTTGATCTGTATGTTACCAAGCGTTGCGCTCGACACCATATTGAAAAGCAGTAAACGCCGAACTATAGCCACTTAGTACTTTGGCTGGAAATGGAGTTTTTACGAACTGTAGCTGATCTCACCGACTTTTACGAAAGAAAACGGCTTTTCATTGTGCTCTCCTCTATTTTGCGCACTCTTCTTGCACCTAATTGTAATCCAACGAAAAAAATAGGCCTACATTTTAATATAACTACGAAAATGTACGGTGGAATCGATGATAGTTTTATTTGGTGCCTATCTCTAGAAAAATCTCAAATAAGGCGAAGTTATGTTTGGGAAATTAGTTATAAACAAGAAAGTGACTTTACAACTGCCATGTTTGCTTTGACACGAATAAATACGCACAAAATATTGAGTCAGACTTAGCAGTACAACGTGATTACACAGAACTAATGACGTCTGGGCATATATAAAAGTTGTATTTGCTTTAGGAGTATCATTAATTTACTGATCGGAGAAGGGCATATAGAAGAATGTGTCAACCACAGCCGGCCGCGGTGGCCGAGGGGACTGAGGCGCTTCAGTCACGGTCTGCACGGCCACTACAGTCGGGGGTTCGAATCCCCCCCCTCGGGCATGGATATTTGTGCCGTTCTAGTTCGTAAGTAGTTCATAAGTAGTTTGTAAGTTTAGGGACTGATGAGCCCGTAGTTAAGTCCCATAAGCTTAACAAACATTTGAACATTTTTTTGTCAACCACAGAGCAGGAACTGCATAAAATAATTATTCCCCTTAATCTATTTGTTTGAGTAACCGGAGAGCATTCGTTGCCAACATTAGCACACTACGCCTCCATTGCCGTAAGTAAAATTTTATCTGCCTACTTACGCACTATTCTTTGTCATTCATGTTATATTATTCCCTGCAACGTTAAACTTATAAAATATAAATGTACTTCAACATTTTGATGCTGTTGAACTGCTGCAGCAACAGCAACAGCGAGAGTTATCGTCAAGAGAAGAAGCAAGGCTACTTTTAATAATTATGCATTACTCTCATTCGAAACTGATGACATTTAACTTTCACTACACATATAGCGACGTTCACTTACTGCTGAGCATTTATTGGGAAGGTGAAGAAGCTTATATCCTTATTTCTATTCGAATTATTGCGGCAATTAGGTGCTGAACACCATCGGCCGCCTTTTTTTCTTATTGCGGCTCATAATAAAAAACGGAACAGCTACAACTACTGACACACAGTTCTTTCTTTTCACTGCACCAAATACTTGTTTACTTTTACGCAATTCGAGCATTTAAAATACACAATTAACAAACAAAGACGGCGCATTACCACGCCACAGAGTAGGGAGTGATCACACGTTTACTGCTTTTCAAGATGGCCGATTCCGCGCATGCGCACTAAATTTTGGACGACAGACTGCAGCGGGAGTTTCCTTTTTGTATACTCCTTATTCTGTGGCCTTGTCTTCTAGGTGGTGCTGCTACGACGCGCTAGTCACGGTCTGCACCGCCACTACGGTCGGGGGTTCGAATCCTCTCTCGGGCTTGGTTATTTGTGCCGTCCTTAGTGTTAGCTAGTTCATAAGTAGTTTGTAACTTTAGGGACTGATGACCCCGTAGTTAACTCCCGTAAGCTATACAAATATTTGAACATAATCACGCGAGGCCGCCGACATGATACGTAAAATTTTACCCCCAGTGACCATTGTAAACACAATTGGTCGATTTTCGACCACAGGCAATACTAGTCTTCATAAATCACTGTTTCATACTTCCTAAGTAAGCATTTTTATTTTGTCAATTAGTGGGTGTTTTGAATAACAAAGTTGTCATAAAAAAGGCGGCAGCTTTGCTTAGCCAATGCTTCCCAATACCGCACAATAAATCGGCACTGAACGAAGCTAAGATTTCTTTTTTCTTTTGTCCAGAATGATCTTCTCTCTTGGTAACGAAGTACTTCACATTAATATGGTCCATGTCACGTTACTTATCACATATCCATAGTCTTCATCTCAGTAAGCAGTTACAGATCCCTACGTACCAATTCCTTTTGAAGTTGAAAAGCGGCGTTTACTTGTTCCACTCTCTTCCCAGTCCACCTGTCCCCCATCCTCTCTCTCCACTCTACTGTTCACCTGCTCCTGCCGCTAATATCATCTCCCCCCTCGCCCTCCCCCCCCCCTCCCCCTCGTCCTCTGTCAATCCTCTCGTCTTGTCTCTGTTCAACTCTGTCTTCTCAGTTCATATCCTCCTTACCCTCTCCTGTTTTTTTCCCCCTTTTTTTTGCGATTTTCCCCTTTTGCGCAAGGATTTTACAGGATGCTGGAGCCTGAAGACTCTAAGCACATTCACGTATATCTCTCAGTTTTCGTGATTATCAGTGAAACTGCCGGCCGCGGTGGCCGATGGGACTGCGGCGCGTCAGTCACGGTCTGCACGGCAGCTACGGTCGGGTTCGAATCCCCCCTCGGGCGTGGATATTTGTGCCGTCCTTAGTATTAGCTAGTTCATAAGTAGTTTGTAAGTTTAGGGACTGATGACCCCGTAGCTAAGTCCCATAAGCTCTACAAACATTTGATCATTTGATCTGAATCAGTGAAACTGTGTAAAATTGCAAACTACCCTATACTATTACTATGCTGCCGCGGCGGAGTGGCCGAGCGCATTGAGGCGCTATGCTGCGATGTGCGAGGCCGTTTCCCGTCGGGGATTCAAATCCCCTCTCGTGCATGGATGTTTGTGCCGTATTTAGTATAAGGTAGTTTATAAGTAGTTTGTAAGTTTAGGGACTGATACCCCGCAGTTAAATCCCATAAGCTTTACAAACATTTGAACATTTTATTACTATAGCTCACTAATTATAAGACCTTCTCCATGATAACATACGTACATGAGCCAACTTTAATGATAATTGGGAAATCGGTGTGAGCTTGTTTTGTAAAGTATACGCTGTTTTGTATCTGTTTACGATCGGAAAAAAACATTCGGTTGGTTTAGAAGTCTGTCTCCACCAAGAACCATACAAAATTATATGTTGACAGTGATTTTCTCTTGTTTTGGTGGTCATGTGTGTAAAATTTCATCAAAATCGAGCAGAACCGTGAATTTTGACGAAGACGATAAGTAAAGCACCACCATGCACCGTAAGAAATATTATGAAGACCACGACATTAATTTTGTTTTGATGTTGAAGATTGAAATAAAATTAGATTTCTACTCAGTACGAACACACATAGTCCTACACTCTGTGTATGAAGATTTCATAAAACTCTCTTTCAGTCTTCCAAATAAAGTAAATTAATATAAAAAATGAAAAATAAAAATGTAAAACATCTTTTCTGCTTCCACCAATAACCGAGGTTTCTGAATCATCAATATATGGTTATCAGAAATTATGCACAGCGCTGCTTAACTTATGTGTCCCAGTATTGTGTAATAAAAAGGCACTGAATAAATTCAAACTTTTTGGGCACAGAAGAATAATTATTCACAACAGTAAACTATTTATTCTAAAGTATGGTCCAAATTGCGTACTTCTTGCGTATACCTTAAGAGTGTTGAGGCAAATCAAGGCTTAAACACAACGAGAAGATAGAAATCCATGAAGGTTCCAGTCATTTGGCAAAGGTTGAAAACGTTTTCACTGGATATACTATCTTGGAGAGCGCAACAAACCAGATGTCTGAAGACCACAACAACAATACACGAGATGTTGCTATGGAGTAATGCCTCCCATTTTTTCCTGTTCTCATCACCATTTGAGGTATTGACATGCCATGTTTGTTACACAGTCGACTTTCAGCTTCGCTGACAGAAGTTCTAACTTTCTGCCACAAGATAATTCAGAATTATAAAAATGTTCAAAGATTTGTTGTGCTTATGGGACTTAACTGCAGGGTCATGTCCCTAAACTTACAAACTACTTATAAACTACCTTATACTAAAGACGACACAAACATCCATGCACGAGGGGGGATTAGAAACACCGCCGGGGAACAGCCGCCCGCATCGGAGCATAGCGCCTCAATGCGCTCGGCCACTTCGCCGCGGCTCAGAATTATAGGTTGTAACAGGATGGTGGGGTGCACTGCAACTGTGGCGGTCGGTGAGGAAACAGAAGGCACCGATTCGGATTGTCATTCCATGCACGGAGCACCCTTCCCCTTCAGCATGACAATGCGAGACCACACATGTGCATTCTACTTTTGAAATAGCACGGCACCTTGAGTACACTGCCATCGATGATTCTCCATACAGCCCATCTCATTTTCATCTGCTTCCAAAACTTATATAACACCTTCTAGGACTTCGCTTTGGTAGTAAAGTTTGAAGGAGACATGATACTGCAACAGTCATCCTTGTCAAACTGTCTGTAGTGCCACCATCAACAAGCTTGTCTCCCTTCCGAGTGATTTTCTTGAGAAATAAATTTAAGGACATGAACAATATCGATGCAGAATATTAATAACATATGTTTCTTTCTAAAAGGTTAAAATAAAAATTGGGAGACATTGCTTTTAGCACGCACTCGAAGACTACAGGTTTAGATTTGGAGAAAGCAGTCCGTGGTGTGAAGTTTAGATACTGCTTATGAGTGAAAAGATTTTCGCTAACAGCTTTTGTAAAAAAATATGTTTGTCATGGATAAACTACTATGTGTCATTCTGTCCATTCCGAGCAGCTTGAAACTCACCAGTCACTTGATTCCTTTCATGTAATTAATGACATGAAATTTTTTGGTCTTCATCATTTGCATTTATATTTGCTATATATGTTTTCATAACCATCTCCATTAAATTGCTGTTTCCTATTTTCAAAGAAAGCATCCTCATTCCACCAATGAGAAGGCTTTTTGTATCATGAACTTGTATGGTTATCAGAAAGGCGACAGTGGTGCTTAACTTATGCTTCACAATATTGCTCAACAAGTCGACACTGAATGAATCGGATTTGTTTGCTTGCATAATAGTGTTTCCACATAGTAACAGTGGAGGTGGGTACTTGGCCGCCGGCCGCGGTGGCCGAGGGGACTGAGGCGCTTCAGTCACGGTCTGCACGGCCACTACGGTCGGGGGTTCGAATCTCCCCTCGGGCATGATATTTGTGCCGTCCTTAGTTGTAGGTAGTTCATAAGTAGTTTGTAAGTTTAGGGACTGATGACCCCATAGTTAAGTCCCTTAAGCTTAACAAACATTTTTTTGGTACTTGGCCAGGTACGTCGCCAGAGGGTGGTGGAGGGGAGGCAGCAGCCCCATACGAATTTCAAAGATACTAATAAACTGTATCCGACCAAATTGTTGTAACTTAATTTCTTGAAATTTTTCGAAGTTGTAAAATTCATTTTTATTGTTTTTAACTTATCAACAATAATAAATTTCCTTGAGACAAACATTGTCTCGTTATACCAAAGGTATTAAATATAAGGAGAGGCACTGAATTAAAATTTGTGCCTTGTCCGGGATTCGTACCCGAGACTTCCTGCTAACTAGGATTCGAATCCCGGCCACAGCACAAATTTTAATTCAATGCCAGTCATTGTGTTCCTAACTTTTCTCATTGTACCATTATTTGTTAGTTTCCTCATTCTCCTGCTCATCTTGCCCGCTAGTTGGCGACACCCTTGCTACTGACACCTGGGACACGCGTGAACACAGTGTAAGCACACGTTGTGTGTCGGAAGGCCCAGTCCATTATCCCAATGTTGCCATCATCACCGCTGAAGCTCATGTATGGGGGACTCCGAGTGGCGATCATAAGATAACGATAGCGTTGCAACTTGTTAAGTTTTGGGACGGACGGAAGACGTGCTCGTGTCGTTAAGGCCACTGCTGGCGCCAAGCGGGAAACCAACGTTCAGTTCCCTGTCCGGCACAAATTTTCACGTGTCGCCACTGATCTCGTTGTGTAGCCATGGCAGTATGTCTGCAGATGACTGACACAGTTCAAAGCTACTAAGGTGGCGGCAAGAAATTAACTATTTTAACGGATTTGTTCCTGTGATGGTAACAGTCGAGTACTAACAAGTAGACTACATGAGTATCGGATTTCAGAATTTCCTTATATTTACGGTACGTGATGCTCATAACTTGAATAACAATCAGCCAAAGCCATTCGACCCAACTCTAAAAAATTCTCGAGAAAATCGAATTTGAAGTTTGTAAGTTCATTGAAGTACCATAATTAAAGCAATTGTAGCGTCTGTACGCGTAGTTGAGGTGGTAGCGTTCTGGCATCGTATCAATGGGGACTGTGGTTCGAATCCTGCTGCGACAATTTTTTTTCATTGCTTTCAAATACTTACGTAGTTTTAATACCTAATGGTAATTTATTTGAACAATGCAGGTAATTGTTTTATTCGTAATTTTCTATATTTTATTAAAGGTTGTCAATAATGTTCATATAAATTGAAAAGAAGGTAACACATAAAACAAGACAAATTTCATATTTGTGGCAATACTGAAAAGTAAAAAAAATAAAAAAGTCCTTCATTTCGATGTAGCCTCACATGTGTCACGATGATAAGCATCGTAAAACAGAAAAAATAATTATTTTCACGGCATTGAGTGCGGGGAGTAACTTCAAGAAGAATTTAAACAAATATACACTATTTCAATTCAGTCATATAAAACATTTTTGGGATCTCTAATGCCATGTGTTGTTAGTTTTTGTTTATGTATATGTAGACGAACTGAACACCTTGCCTTCGCCTCAAACGATGCGTGAGTAGGTTAGCTGCTTGAAAAACCATTAGTTAGCTATGGACTTGACTCTCTAAAGACAGCATCAAAGCTCTTCACAAACTGAACAATCAAAGAAAACGGTCGTCGAGTAATAGTGAAGCCAACACTATTAAAAAATGTAGGTAACTTGTTATGTTTTTTTGACTGAAACCATCATTAGCGACCTTTTATATGATATGGAACATTACGAAAAAACAAAAATTGGTGCTTATTTCGCAAAAATTACCATTAGATATTAAACTTATGTAAGTATTCGACCACAACGAATAAAGATAAAATCTGTCACGGCAGGATTTGAACCACGGAGCTTATGTTTGTGAGGTAAGGACCCTACCACCTTATTTATTGATGCTTACATGTACTTTCATGTACTTGCAAAACTTCAAAGTCGCTTTTCTCGAGAAATTTTAAAAGTTCCGTCGAATGGCTTTGGCTGATTGTTAGTGAAGTTCTGAACTTCACGAGCCATAAATATAAATACATTCTAATTAAGTGCAACATGAGGAGCAACTGAGGCAGGAATTACGGGAGCGGACGCACGCCTAGCAGTTGGCTATCTGTCGGCGAGGTTATCAGGCCTGCGCCTGCGGCCTTTATATATCTGCAAGCGTTCGCGAAGTTCCACCTGTGCGACCTTCTCCGGCACGCAGCAGGAGCCGCAGCCACACGTGGAAAAAGGTCTTTCTTTTCTTTATCGTGTCCGGACTATTTAAAGGTTATCGGCCCGGTACTGGGCTACGTCTATTCCATTAGTATTCGCGAGCAACAAATCTTCGAGGGTACACCGGTGTGGACATTTTTCACATGTAAGAAGGTGTTCCATATCTTGACTTTCTCCACAGTCACAGTTTATATCGGTTTGGTCGATTATACCCCACTTAAGCATATTTACTTTTACTGGGGCGACCCCCGTCTGAGCCTATTCAAGGTTCTCCAGGTTTTAAAATTTAGGTTTTGACCGGTCCACTGAACTGGGGGAGAGGGAAATTTTCAGGCGGTTCGTCCTGGACGGTTACAAGGAAACTTCTCCTAGACTTCAGTCGTGTCTCTGGTGGTCGAGCTCTGTAGAGGACATGCCGCTCATCTGCGAGTTGTTTTACTTTCTCTACATGTTCTAAAGCGTTTCTGCGAGCTGTGGGATCTGCAAAACCAGCTGCCTTGTACAAGAGTCTGACCGGCGTTGGTTTCATGCACCCTGTCACTATCCTGCAGGTCTCATTGAGGGCCACATCTACTTGTTTCGTGTGAGCGCATCTATTCCATACAGGGCACGCATACTCAGCCGTTGAGAAACAGAGCGCCTGTGCCGTTGTTCGTAGCACACCAGGACATGCACCCCATTTGCTACCCGTTAGCTTTCTAAGTATATTATTTCTCGTCGTTATTTTATGTCTCGTTTTGATGCAGTGCTGTTTATAAGTTAGAGACCGATCCAGAATCACGCCAAGATATTTAGGGTGGTCTGTGTGTTCTAAGGTGTTCCCGTTCCACGTAATTTGGAGTTTCCGTTTGGCTTCTTTCGTGCGAAGGTGGAAAGCGCAAACTTGAGTTTTGGAAGGGTTGGGTCTTAAGGAATTTTTATTACAGTAGGCAGTCATCGATTTTAAGGCGAGAGGTAATCGCACGCAAGTGCGCGTGTCTGCGTGACGCGGCACCTCGCTGCTGACGCCACGGGTCCCTCTCAGTGGAGTCCTTCCCACGTCTCACCACCTCGTCCTGCAAAAGTTTCGGCACTCTTGTTACTGCAAGTCGCGCAGCTCTGACAGTTCATTCGTATCTTCAAATGTTCACCGCCCGACCAAAAGTATCTAGCAGCGGCGTGTTCTCCGTGAGTGCAGTGCATGTCTTGTTAAATACAGGGTGATTCTAAAGTCACTATATATTTTGCACTTACACAAATTTTATTAACCAATATGTAATGGCACTGCAACTTACGTTACAACAGGACATAATTTCAGTACATATCAATGTGACCACCCCACCCCCAAGGTTCCACTGTAGACAAAAAACCCTGTCCAAGCATATCTGGTGTAATCTCAGCAGCTGCGGCTCGAATCCACTGTGTAAAGTGTTCATTGCTGAGGATCTTCACCTGGTATACCTTAGACTTCAGAAACCTCCATCCAAAAAGAGTCTAAGGGTGTCAAGTCAGGAGAGTGGGGTGCCCACATCCTTGGAGAGGCACGAACAATCCATCTGCCGGGAAATGCTCGATTCAGAAAATCCCGAACAAGGAGGGCAAAATGGGGTGGTGCACCATCCTGTTGAAAAACAACAGTATCCATAATCCCATCAAATATCAACTGGTGCTCCAGAAACTGTTCCAACTTCTCTAGATATGTGGTTCCAGTAACGGTTTGTTCTGGGAAGAAAAAGAATCCGTACACTGTTGACCTCGCTATCCCTAACCACAGATTCACTTTGGCTGTGTCCCGTTGTCACTCATGCAGCACACTTGGTTGTTCGTCTGCCCAAATCCTAGAGTGGTGTCTGTTCACATGTCCACAGGTATGAAATGTAGATTCATCACTGAACAAGACATTTTGCCTCAAATTAACATTTTCCACAGCTTGTAGCAGTCATGACACATAGCTTGTCTGGCTGCATAGTCCTCCGCTTCAAGCTTATATACGACCTGGATATGGTATGCACGTTTATGCAGCTTTTAACGAACAACTCTTCATACCAAGCTCCCTGCTAAGTCTCCTGGTAGATGCCGAAGGGCTACGTGTGATCGCATCCTACACACTTTGAACGGTGTCTGGCGTTATGGCCGGCCTTCCTGGACGTTTTTCATCCTCAAGACTACCAGTACGCTGGAATTTATTGACTAGGGTCTTGATAACAAGCCAGGAGGGGGCCTGTTTTCCGAAATCGATGGGCAAAGTCTGTCCACACCTGTTCGTACTCCAGTCCACGAAGACGAGCAGAAACAACAGCAATTCGTTCTTATTTGGTTAGCATTCTGTCGTAGTACCTGCAAGAAAGTTACTAGATCACTGAAATGTATATTGAGTTTAGAACTACCCTGTATATGAGATAGTCACTAATATTCGTTGGTAGTAATGATACGCTAATATAATTCCTGTTTGATAGTCCGTATTGCCTTTCCTTTGAAGCGACTGTAGTTCTTGTGCTGCATTTAACTTCCTTGTCCCAAATCCTGAAATGCAGGAGCAAGGCGCTGTGGCAGTTGGACTCCCAGTCGTTCGAGTGTGACGTCACACCAAGCTCGCGTGAAACATGGGCAGACGCATGCAGTAAGGAGATTGCATTCGGCGTGCATTGCTGAGCTCATTGACTGATCGATACAATGTACATAAAGTGTTTGATCATATTTTAGCCACCAGTTTAGCAAGATGAGTAATTGTAGTAGTGTGAATTTAATCGCCCGGGTCACGAGGACGGTACAAACCTCTATAAAAAAAAACACCTCAATCTCAAGGTGTGCTACGTGCCGAGGAGATGCATGGCTGTTGAGGTTGAACAGCCGCTAGCGAGCAACCTATGAAGAACCTGCCGCACCTTAGTTGTATAAGGCTTACCCAGGCAAGCGAGGCTTTGTCTGGGTGGACCCTTATTTCCCTAGCTGCTCGTGGGAACACCATGAAAAGACCACGAAACGTTGGCGGACGTACAACCGTCGTCTCTAAGCGCGGTCGAGGCGATTACAACGATGAACAGTATGACCCCCAAATGTTTCCTTCCCTGTCTACACCGTGGGAGAACGTAGGGCCAAAACTCAAGGTGAGGCTTACGCCTCTAAGTATTTAGTGTGCAGTCATACAGATGGGGAATCTGTCATGTCCACAAAGCCAATGTTCTTTGTGGAACATTGGGAAGACAAATATGGAGAGGCTGATGGATTGTCCAAGATGAGGTCTGGATCCGTTTTAATAACGACGTCATCCCCACCCCAGTCACGCGCTAGGTGATGTTTCCGTTAGCATTACGCCACATAAGAGCTTTAATATGGTCCAGGGTATCATCTTCCACAGGGATCTCCTGTTGCAATCAGACGACGAATTACGAGCTAATTTGGAGCGGTGAGGTGTGCACTCAAGATCATGGAGTACAAGACCCTGGACCGGCTGACATACGCAGAGGCCAGACGTAAGTATACAAGGCTCCACCCTGTGACCATGACAACCACATACCCTCTGTAGCTTCATCGATCTCCAGACCATCTTTACCACAAATTCCAGCGGTCCCCCAGGCTCGAACCACTGCACCTGCCCCCTTGACAGTTGGGGATGCTACTCCTTCGGTTGCTCCCACACTTTTCACGTTGGGAAAAGACAAACCATTACAGGGGACGTCGCTCCCCACCCTATCGCCAGAGAAACAACAGCCTTCTCCGGTTCCTCTCGCCCCGAATGGGTGCCACAGGACACTCCCTTCCGAGGCTTCTCTTCATGGGAAAGTGGATCTCAGCAAATGGCTGAAGGATCCCGCAGCAGCTGATCGAGGGGCCTCCACTTCTTCGTCGGCACCTGCAGCCCATGTTGAGGAGCCCCCACGGCCCTTAACACCCAAGGGCCAGCAAGAGGGTAAAAAGAAAGAAAGAAAAATGATTCTTTGGTGGCTTCCAAGCCACCCATACCCACATCCTCTGCTTCAGAGGATGAAGTCGAGATCCTCGCCTCCGCAGAGGATCTCGCACTTCTTGATTCGCCTGAACATAGGAGCTCTGCACATCCAGAATCACCTGTGGTCTTAGATTATGTAGATCCTGACCATAAGGCGGCAGATGTTCCTATGGAATGATCTTCTTTTCTTTCTTTTCTTTTATGACCTTACAGCGAGGAGAAAGAGTTATTCTCCAGTGGAATTGCGGCGGCTTCTTTAATCACCTCGCCGAGCTGCGACAATTACTGTGGCGCTACCCTGCACAGGAAACATGGTTTCCAGCACAGTGGACCCCTGCCCTTCGTGGGTATCGGGGCTATTACCGTAACAGGCCCATATACGACAGGGTGTCTGGTGGTGTCTGTCTGTACGTCCTGGACACTGTACCCAGTGACCCAGTGCCACTCAACACCACTCTTGAGGCAGTGGCTGTTAGAATCTGGGAAACGCAGGAATTAGCTGTCTGCAGCTTGTAACTTCCTCCGGATGAGGCCGTGTCTCTCAACAACCTTACTGCTCTGGTCTCCCAACTTCCCCCACCATTCCTCCTATTGGGGGACTTCAACGCCCACAACCCTTTGTGGGGCGGACTCCAGACCACGGGCCGCGGTAGGGATGTTGAGACATTATTGGCGCAACAAGACCTTTGCCTCCTGAATACAGGTGCCCCCACGTATTTTAGCGTGGCACAGGGCACGTATTCAGTGATCGACCTCTCCGTCTGCAGCCCCAGCCTTCGGCCACACCTTGGTTGGCCTGTATATGACGATCTGTGTGGCAGCGACCACTTTCCAATCTTTGTGTCGCTCCCACAGTACCAAGCTGCAGACAGCCTACCCCGTTGGTGTCTCTGTAGGGCTGAATGGCCTGTTTATGCTTCAACCGCTGTCACCGCTGCACCACTGCCAGATGACATTGACAATGCAGTCCAGCAGGTGACTGATTGTATTGTCATGGCCGCTGAGCTAGTAGTTCCACAAACCACCGGTTCCACTAGGCGTAGGTCCGTGCCTTGGTGGACACGGCTGAGGCTATCCGGGAACGTCGGCGAGCGCTCCAGCGCCATCAACGCCACCCTTCCGTGGAGAATTTGATCGCGTTTAAACGGCTCCGTGCGCGTGCTCGACGACTCATACAGCAGAGTAAGCAGGATTCCTGGGAGCGGTATGAAGCCATTATCGGCTCCCGCACCTCCCTGACTCACGTATGGACGCAAGCCCGACGCGTCTTTGGATACCGCCCGCCGACAGGAATCCCATCCCTCACCATCCAGGGTGTGCTCTGCACGCTCCCCACAGCTATCGCGAGCATATGGCAAAGCACTACGTACGAAGCTCTGCGACTGCCACATACAGTGCCGACTTCCGCTCCCTCAATGAGCGGGCCGAGCGGAAACAGTTATCCTTCCGCACTCGTCGTCGGGAAATATACAACAACCCGTTTAGTGAGTGGGAGTTCCGAACTGCCCTTGCTGCGTGTCCTGATACTACTCCAGGACCAGATAGGATTCACGGCCAATTCCTCCGACACCTTTCATCAGAGTTTCAACGCTGCATTCTCGCCCTGTTCAACTATCTATGGGCAGAGGGCACTTTCCCGTCGCAATGGCGGGAAAGCACTATCATCCCAGTGCTGAAACATGGTGCAGACCCCCAGGTGGCTGACAATTACCGTCCGATCAGCCTCACCAACGTTCTCTGCAAGCTCTTTAAACGTATGGTGAGTCGGCGGCTTATGTGGATACTTGAAGAGCGTGGACTCCTTGCTCCACAACAGGGGGGCTTCGCCAGGGCCGTTCTGCCATTGACAACCTTGTGTCACTGTAGTCGGCCATTCGCACGGCGTTTGTTAGGCGTGAGCATTTGGTTGCTGTATTTTTCGACCTTCGAAAGGCGTCTGACACCACCTAGCGCCACCATATTTTGACGACTCTGCATGACTGGGGCTTACGTGGCGCCCTTCCTATTTTTATTCGCAATTTCCTCTCCCACCGCTCGTTTCGGGTGACGGTTGGGGCATCTTTTAGCTCCCCCCGTATTCAAGAGAACGGTGTCCCACAGGGCTCCGTCTTCAGTGTCCCGTTGTTTTTAGTGGCAATTAACGTTCTTGCTGCGGCTGTGGGGTCATCGGTCAGTTGCTCCCTGTTCGCCGATGACTTCTGCTTGTATTTCAGCTTCGTTAGCATCGGCGTAGCTGAACGGCGGCTGCAGGGTGCCATCCGAAAGGCCCACTCATGGGCCTCTACTCACGAATTTCAGTTCTCCGCGCAGAAAACCCGTGTGATGCACTTCTGTCGCCGTCGGGTAGTTCACCCTGACCCAGAGCTCTACCTGGGTGGTGAACTACTTCAGATCGAGGAAACACATCGCTTCCTGGGCATGGTCTTCGATGCCTGGCTGACTTGGGTGCCACACCTACGTCAGCTGAGACAGAAGTGTTGGCCTGCCATTAAACATTCTCTGATGCCTCAGCCATACTGGTTGGGGAGCAGCAGCCCGTTCCACCCTCCTTCAGCTCTATAAGGCTCTTATTCAGTCGCGGCTTGATTACGGGAGCTTGGTTTATTACTCAGCAGCCCCTTCTGCCTTGCGGGTCTTAGACCCCATCCACCATGCTGGTGTGCATCTCGTGACAGGGGCTTTTCGCAACAGTCCAATACCGAGTCTCCTAGCCGAAGCTGGCATTCCCCCTCTGTGGTATCGCCGGCAATGGTTGTTGGTGTGTTACATTGCCTGGGTACATGCTTCACCCCACTATCTGAACCACAGGCTTCTCTTCCCACTTTCTACACTCCCGTCCCCGCGACGTCGGCCTAGGTCGGGTCTTCCGATTGCAGTCCGTGTTCGTTCCCTTCTCTCCTCACTTAATTCCCTACCCCTTCCTCCACCTTTCCTTTACTCCCCCCCCCCACCGTATCCCCCCTGTACAATTCCTCACCTGGAGCTTCGGTTGGATTTGTCTCAGGACTCAAAAGCCTCTATTCCAACACTGCTTCTCCGTCGCCGGTTCCAAGCACGGTTTGACGCATATCATGGTGCGACCATCATCTACACGGACGGTACTTTGGTCAATGGTCATGCCGCATATGCCTTTGTCTGTGGTGAGCACATCGAAAAGCGATCATTGCCTTGTGGAAGCAGCATCTTCACCGCAGAACTGGTCGGTATTTTGAGAGCTCTTGAACACCTCAGAGGTCGGCCCAGGGGGTCGTTCGTCATCTGCAGCGACTCCCTGAGTGGCTTACAGGGCCGTCGACCAATGTCTCCCTAGACACACTGTGGTGCAAGCAATTCAAGATGCTGTCTTCGCCCTTAGCGAGTCAGCCCGTTCTGTCGCTTTTGTATGGATGCCGGGCCACATAGGTATACCAGGCAATGAACGCGTCGATGATCTGGCCAAGCAGGCCACCACTTCACAGCCCCTGGATATTGGTCTCCCAGTCTCAGACCTCCGATCCCAGTTGACCCGCAAGGTCCTTGGGGTTTGGAATTCTGAATGGCCAGACTCGACCGAACCCAATAAGCTCCGTGTTGTCAAACCCTCTACCGCTGTGTGGAAGACCTCCCTGAGGGGTTCTCGCAGGGAGTCGGTTGTCCTTTGCCGGCTCTGTATAGGCTATACTTGGCTCACGCATGGTCACCTTTTGCGTCGCGAGGACCCTCCTCAGTGTCGATGTGGTGCATCTTTGACAGTTGCGCACATCTTACTTGAATGCCGCAATTTAGCCGAAAAACGACGACATTTTAATATCCCTGACGCTTTGCAGCTTGCTTTAGCCGACAATGCCTCCGTGGTTTCTTCTGTTTTAAATTTTATCCATAAGTGTGGATTTTACAAGTCCATTTAAAGTCTGTGTGTGTTTGTCATACTCTATCCGCCACCTGCTTAAGTCTTCTAGGTAGGTGTTTTAACGTGTCCCAAAGTGGCTGGATGTGTTACTTATATTTCTGTGACCACCCAGCAAAAACACTCTTGTACTGTCTCAGCTGTTTTATCCCTTCTTCGTTTCTACTTGTATCTCTTATTTTTGCTTGTGAGTTTTAAACTTAGACTTGTTAATGCATTTACTTAGGAACGCTTAACAAAATGTTTTATATCTTTGACTGGAACAAGGGACTGATAACCGTCGCTGTTTAGTCCCTTCCAAAAACCAACAACAACAACAATTATTGACATCTTTATTCACAAAACTGGTGAATACACAGCGCGTAGAAATCAAGCCTCGAAATACGGCCTTCGACGACGATGCGCTTGTAAACACAGCCCCACGCGCGCACGAGGTGTCCGGGCACGCATCCCTTACCACCCAAATTCTCAACTTGTAGCCAACTTGATCCCTCTCATATATAGGAATCCTGCATGGGATGCAGCGTTTGAATACGTCAGCACTAAAATTGTCATCGCCTGTGGTAGGCATATTTACAATTATTGATACAGTGTTTGATCTTTTCGAACTGGGCATATTTACAGTTATTGATATGAACATGTCCGGAAAGAACAGACACCATATCGATAATTGTAAATATGCCCACGACAGGAAATGAAAATTTCAATGCGGACGCATTCAAACGCTGGATCTCATGTAGGAATCCTATACGGGCCACGAGTAAGAGGAATCAGTGGGCATGGGGCTACAAGTTGAGAATTTAGGTTGGAAGGGAAGCGCCTGATCGGTTAAGGCGACCGCTGGCCCAAAGCGGGAAATACAGGTTCGAATCCCGGTCCAGCACAAACATTCAATTTTTGAATTTATTTTAACCCTGACCCTGTGACTTAGAAGATAGGTGAAAAACAGGCAAACCAACGTTTGTACCTTTGTACACATTAGGAGAAAGTTTTTTGACAACGTAGATAGGAAAAAAAATCTTTGAAATTCTAAGAGTGAATTCCACGCGGCAGTAGTTAGAGTCGAAAGGCGGGAAAGGAAAGCAGTGGTTAAAACAGACTGAGGCAGCGTTTTAGCCTGTTCGCGTTGGTACTTAATGTTTACATTGAGCAAGTATTGAAGGAAATCTAAGAATACAACTTCAGACGGAATTAAAGCGAGAACAAAAAATGATTGAGGTTAGCTGATGACGGTGACCCATCCAAGTGCTAGCCAAGCCCGCTTGTCATTAACTTCGGAGATCCAACGGGAACCGACGTATCCACTGCAGCACGATCGTTGATTGGAGACACTTTTACCTGAAACCAAAGCAACAGTAATGGACCGCATTCAAATTAAATCAGGTGATGCATACTAAATCAGATTGGGATATGCGCACTGAATGTAATACTGGAGCTTTTTATTGTTATTCTTATTTTTTATTTGGGCGGTAGAATAACTAATATCGGCAAAAATAGAGAGGATTTAAAAAGGCAATAGGAAAAGCTTTTCTGAAGAAGAGATATTTGTTCGAATATACATTTTTTTTGTCTTTCCTGCCTGGCGTGTATCCCTGTACAGAAATGAAAGGTGGATGATAAACTTTCCAGACAACTTAGAGAATCGAAGGTTCTGAAATACACAACAGAAGCAAGCTGCGGATTAGATGTGTAGTTAATGCAAATAATTATGAAGTGCTGAATATGAAGGCGGAGATACGAATTTCTGACGTAACTTGAATGAGAGAAGGGCAGAGGTGCCCAGCTTCCTTGGCGAATGACTCACCCTCCCCCAAACCACCACCAAACTGCGACCAACCCCACTCCAAAAAAATGTTCAAATGTTTGTAGAGCTTATGGAACCTAACCTCGGGGTCATCAGTCCCTAAACTTACAAACTACGTATGAACTACCTTATACTAAGGACGGTAAAAATATCCATGCCCGAGGGGGATTCGAACCCCCGACCGTAGTGGCCGTAGTGGCCGTAGTGGCCGTCCTGTTTCACCATTTAATATTGAAATAAAATATCTTCACGTGTTGTAAATTATTTTATAAAGCCGCCCCCCTCCCAGGCTGGCCAAAAGTACTAATTTTTCACACACCCCCTCCCCAGGAATTTGAATGAGGCAGTTTGCGCCGCGGTGGAGTAGCCGAGCGGTCTAAAGCGTCTCGCTGCGGAGCGCGCGGTTGCTCGCCGTGGAGGTTCGAGTCCTCCCTGGGGCATGGGTGTGTGTCTTTGTCCTTAGGTTGTTTTACCTAGGTTTAAGTAGTTTGTAAGCTACGGACTGATGACCATGCAGTTTGGTCCGATAGATTTACAAACATTTGAACATTTGACGCAGTTTGTGTCGTGACCCCATTGATCTCTATACACTCTGGATGTTGAACTTCTGCTGTATTAGCGTACTAGCCATAGATATTCATATTTAGTTTCTTGCCAAATTCAAACATGGCTGCTAAGAAGCATTTCAAGAAAAAGAGAAGAAAATATGTTTCGATTCCGCTCCCATATCAGCCTAGAACATCGAATATTGAATTACGTTCCAAATGAAGGGGTAAGCAAGCAATTCTTTGTCACATAATAACTGATGAAAACTCGTTTGCCCAATTTAAACATGGAGGGCAATGCGAAATCGCGTCCAAACATATGAATGTACAGGCACGCTGAGTTCTATTCTCAGACACCAGAGTTATACATCCAGTTTGTATAGAGATCACTGCGTGACCCACTTCTGTGGGCACCTCTGGGGAAGGGATTAGTAGTTAGGTCACGTTCTGGGACGCCATGGGGTCAAAAACATTAAGCGTGTGCTGTAGGGAAGTGTGTGTGATGAAAGCTGCATGAAGAGACCAAGAGTCGAGTAGACTAAGTCAGCACAAATGAAGTGAGATTGCAGTAGTTACTAGTATAGGAAGAGGCTTGCGAATGAAATAGTGCTTCAGCGAACAGTCCTCGTACTGAAGATGACATCTTTTGTTAAATTTTTAATGAAAAAGTTACTAGTATAAACAGAAGAGAATATGTGTGATACAATCATTCCAGATATTGAAATAGGCTCATTTCTTACTACTGAGAATCTGAATCATATTCCACTGCAATTACTGTCATTATAGTTTTGTTCTTTGCAGAATATTAGTCGACTGCGGGAGTGTGGTTAGCATCAGAAATTTTTCAGAAGTCTTAAATGTGTCAATTTTGAAAAATAAAATAGATGATCAGTTTAGAGATTCCGTGGAACAGGAACGAGCGCCGAAAAGTTTTATATTGCTTGCAACATTGTATAATGAGTAAAATCTCTGTACTCAAATTTATGCCAATGGCCAAAACTGCTCCCCCCCCTCCCCCCGCTGTGTTCACTTAAATGCGCAACCAGTAACTACCACGGTTACAATAATTACCACGGTTAACTGTTAACAGTGCAGAATGGAGACGGCGTGTTTCCATAAGCGAGTTCTTACACTAAGAAGCTCTTTTGGGTGTATTCAGATTTTCGAAACACCCCATAAATGATTGTTGTGGTCTTCAGTCCGGAGACTGGTTTGATGCAGCTCTCCACAATACCCTATCCTGAGCAAACCTCTTCATCTCCACATAAGAACGGCAACCTACATCTGTCTGAATCTGCTTACTGTATCCATCTCTTGGTCTTCCCCTGCGATTTTTTCCCCACACACTTCCCTCCAACGCTAAATTCACAATTCCTTGATGTCTAAGAATGTGCCCTACCAATAGATCCCTTCTTTTAGTCAAGGTATGCCAGAAATTTCTTTTCTCCCCAATTCTGTTCAGTACCTGCTCATTAGTTACGCGATCCACCCACCTAATCTTCAGCATTCTTCTGTAGCACCATATTTCAAAAGCCTCAATCCTCTTCCTGTCCGCACTGTTTATCGTCCATGTCTCACTCCCATACAAGGCAACACTCCATACAAATGCCTTCAGAAAGGACTTCCTTAGGCTTAAATCAATATTCGATGTTAACAAATTTCTCTTTTTCAAGAACGCTTTTCTACCCATTGCCATTCTGCATTTTATATCCTCTGTACTGCGACCATCATTTGTTATTTTACTGCCCAAGTAACAAAACTCATCTACCTCCTTTATTCCTTCGTTACCTAATCTAATTCATTCAGCATCGCCTGATTTTCTTAGACTGCACTCCATTACCCTAGTTTTCCTCTTGTTAATGTTAATCTTATATGCGCCTTTTAGCACACTGTCCATTCCGTTCAATTGCTCTTCCAGGTCCTTTGCTGTATCTGACAGAATTACTATGTCGTCGGCAAAACACAATGTTTTCAATTCTTCCCCCTGAACTTTAATTCCTTCCCCAAATTTCTCCTTGCTTTCCTTTATAGTTTGCTCAATGTACAAATTGAATAACATTGGAGAAAGGCTACAACCCTGTCTTACTCCCTTTCCAACCACTGCACCCCTTTCATGCCCTTCAACTCTGACAACCGCTGTCTGGTTTTTGTACAAGTTGTAAATAACCTTACGCTCCCTATATTTTACTCCTGCTTGCTTCAGAACTTGAAAGAGTTTATTCCAATCAACATTGTCAAAAGCCATCTCCAAATATACAAAAGCTAGAAATGTAGGTTTGCCTTTTCTTAATCCATAAATGATTATAACTGTTATGACTGATATTACGACAGGAAAAAGGAAAACTTTTCATGTTAAACGCTAAATAATTAAAGTAAAGGAATAATATGAGTGTTAAATGTCGAGAAACTTTAATTGCAGTAAATACTAGATACATAGTTCTTTTACAGTACAGTTTTGTGATAAATATTTATTTACCATAGCGAAGAAACTTTGAAGAATCAAGAAAAATTCTCTGAATTTTTCGGATGGAAAAAATGTACAGTGGAGACTCAATTAAAATACTGATCGGAAAAAAGGAAAGTATGAAGAGAAGCAATGTTTTCATTGTCACTGTTGAAAGATATTAATACGTACGTTACCGTATGGTTATCTCCCTAGAGATAGCTGGCACTAGCCGCGCGGACCAAGCTGAGACTTGGAGCCTCCGTGAGGGCAGCTCCTGCTGCTTGCCGCCGCGCCCTGTCTCATCTTAATTTGCGCGACTAGTGTCAGCTGTTCACCAAATAGACAGACTCGTTTCCTACTTGCAAAAGTATTCTTAAGCTACTAAAATATTCCAACCTTATGAAATGCATAAAAAAAGTCATGTAAGACATTCGTTGTGGTTGAATTTTGTCCCCGTCGGAGGTTCGAGTCCTCCCTCGCGCATGTGTTTTGTGTGTGTCTTTTTTGTTTGTTTTTGTTCTTATGTTAATTTAGTTCAAGTAATCAGAAAGTTAAGTCAACATTAGATTTAGAAACATTTGGACGTTGGACTTTGTTTAATATGGCTTAAAAAACAAATACATATTTGCTCGCTGTGAAATCCAGATAATAGTGAATCAGTGTATTTGAGGTCCGTATAATGCAGTCTCGACTGTACATTATTTGTAATAACAGTTTCAGATATTAGTGAAGATGACGCCTCAGTAACTGGAAGCTAAGTATGTCACGTATGACTAGTGCACAAGTTAACTCGTTACAATTTCCGAAAAATGGGCATGTATCTGACATAAGCGTGGCCAGAGGCTCTGAGGGTCGCGGCCGCCGCCTCCCAGGCCGGATGCCCTCTGGATTACTGGCCCGTGCTGGGGGCAGCTCAGCCTTCTAGTACTCCTTTATCTGGCACAGAAACGAGTACTGTTTTGAGCAATCCTGGTCATTATATTCGCCTGATCTTTGCATGTAAACGCAGTTCTTCGTTGAGTTCTTCCTCCCAGCATTGTTTGGTTCGTTCTTGCCCCAGTAGATATAGTCCGTGTCGTCCATCAGCAGTCCTGAAACAAATATAATATGAGTGTGTGTGAATGTCTGTTCGGTGTACGTTTATCACGTCTGAACCACAAGACATAAAGAGCTAAAAATTTGTACAGTTACTAATGTATATACATGTGGCGTCTGTTCCGAAAGAACAGACGTCACTTTTGATCCTGCAGTTGTTATTTTTTAATATTCACAGAATATATGACATCAACTGCGATTGGGCAAAGCTGAAAATGTGTCCCAGCCGGAATTCGAACCCGGATCTCCTGCTTTCTAGGCAGTTGCGCTGACCCCTACACCACTTTTTTTTTTTTTTTTTTTTTTTTTTTTTTTTTTTTTTTTTTTTTTAGAAATAACTTTCTTGCCGGTGGGCGGGATTGGACCGGCGACCTACTGCACCACAGTCGAATTTTTTTTTTTTTTTTTTTTGGGTGGGGGGTTCTTCTTCCTCCACTTCAACCCATCCTTACGCTCGCCAACATTTGCCTTCTCGGCCCGGCTTCATCGCCTTTAAACTAAAGATCTTCTGAAGGTAAATAAAAACTTCTTCTTGGTTTATGTACTGGGTGCCACTTGTTGTTATCCTTTTTTTTTTTTTTTTTTTTTTTTTTTTCGTGGTCTTCGCAGCAGACTGAACTCATGCAGTGCTCTTCTTCCCGTGGTTTATATCCATGTTGTAATCCCCAAGCACTAAGCTTGGTCTCGTGTCCGTCGTCTGTCTGTCTCGTTGCTTATCTTGACTTCTCGTAGCCCTGTGCGTTACAGTTGGCGGAGCCACACGATGGCCTACTGTACATAGTCGTAATAAATAAATAAAAATCAAAGAAAAACAACAGCAGGAGAAACCTGCAATAATAAATTTGGTCCTTCATCCACTGTCCCTAATGTAGGAAATGAAAGTCTCCATGTAACAATTAAAAATAAATAAAAACTCAAGAAACGAAATCATATTTGAGTGCCAGCGACCATACATTTGCTACAGAAGCTCCCAGGAGAACCTTTCCTTCGTGTATGTCTTCCTTTCTGTTCGTACTCTGTCACTCGCTTCGTTACAGATCTTAGTTTCAATTGTTCATCCGTGTATCTTTTTCGTTTGTTCTTTCAATTATCTCGAAATCTGTGATGTCCGAGTAACCAAAGAGCGCTTCCACTCTTCTGTCGTGACCGAGAAATGGAAACAAATTCTCAAATCATTACGGTAACGTGTGAAACAAAACATTTTGCACTAATCTTTTGTATTTTGGGCATTTCCGGAAGTTATGATGTTCTTCCGTAATATAGTGTACGTATTCGTTCAAACTCGCATTTTTATACGTCAATGTAAAGTACGCGAATTGGCCGATGACCCATGCATAGCTGTTGTTTTTTGTTTTTGGAAATAAATGCCAGTCCGGCCATAGGACATCTCGAAGCGTTATCGTACTTTCAGCGGTCCTGTTGATTGTAGCTAGTTTTTTTCTAGTCCATTTCCAGATTTGAAATTTATCTCTGCACGTGAGTGTGTGTGCCAATGTGTCGACGACATGGCAGTGTTCACAGTACGGACTCTGTTTGAGGCGAATCTTGTGGACTTTTTGTCCTGTTGGAACCTTATCGTTCACAATGTCATACCAGACGGATGCAGTTCTTGATGGAAGTGTGGAATTGTTAATATTCTTCCAAACGTTCGTCCAATCAATCTGTGGGTACTTCAACTCCACAGGGTTTGGTCTGTGTCGTCGCGTAAGATGATCATAAATTTTTGCACTGTTGAAGAGCTGTCGCAGATCTTGAATGTAACTGCTTTCGAGGTAAAAAAGCCGGACGTAGTCAAGTTGTGCATTTATGCGTCCAACGTTGACGGGGGCAGATTATAGTATCTGCGTGATTGGTTTATGCGGAGACTGTAGGATTTTTCCAGTACGGTTCAAAAACATAGCAGTGCATTGTAGTTGGACGTCTTTCACTCCCAGGCCCCCTTCTGTCCGAGAGAGCGCCATAGTTGGCATGTTGACCTTGAATATGTTACCTCGCCAAATGAACGAATACGCTGCGGCAAAAATCTTGTGGGCTATGTCCATTGGTGGAGGTAGTACCGCGGCTATGTGATATATTTTACTGAGTGCGTAATATTAACGAATAGGGCTCTCTGTAGCCTGTTTAGATTCCGATTTTTGTTGTCATGGAGTGTGGCGCGGAATATATTGAGTTTATGAGTCCAATTGGCAATGGCCATCTCCCTTGGATTCGGCGTTAAAATCATACCTAAGTGGGTAATCCGATTTATGGGTTGCAACCATGTTAAATGCATGTTCTCCGATCGTGGTCCTATAGGTAATATCTTCGATTTGAATTCATTGAGTTTAGCACCAGATGCATTGGCATATGCTTGGATCACTTTTCGTGCAGTTTCGATTTCAGCTGTTGTGTTCGCGATAAGACTGACATCATCAGCATAAGCGTGACATACTGTCTTGATACCAAACATTTGTAACCCTTCGAGTCTCAGGTGCAGCTGTGAAAGTAGAGGCTCCACGGCGATGGCGTACAGCGACATCGAGAGAGGGCAACCCTGCCTAATGGACTTCTTGATGGGGACTGGAGTACTTATTTGACCATTGATTTTGATTCTGGAGTACGTTCCTGAAATGCACTTACTTATGAGCTGAATGAAATGAGCACTAAACCCCATTCGTCGCACAACGTTCAACAGAAATAAGTGGTTTACACGATCGAACGCCTTGTCAAAATCTAAAAACATCAGCGCTACATTGCAGTTGCACAACCATGATAAGGTTGTGATATCCCTGTATTCACTTAATGCGTTAATCACAGATCTGCCAGGAGCCACACTCATTTGATAAGGGCCAAGGATCTTGGGTAGTATAGATTTCAATCTATTGTTTATGATTCTGGTAAGAAGTTTATAATCTGAATTCAGAAGAGTTATCGGCCGAAAGTCTGTCAACGATGTGGTGTGTGGCTCTTTCGGAATTAGGACGACGAGCCCTTCCGTACACTGCGACGGCGGCTGCACTTCCCCCAGCAGTTCGTTGTACATTTTGGTTAACTCTGGCCCTATGACATTCCAAAAGCAAGCATAGAATTCAACTGGTAGACCGTCTAAACCAGCCTATTTCTTTTTTGCGATTCTTTGATCGCCGAATGTATTTCTTCCTCCGTAATATTGGCTAGAAGGTCGACATTGTCATCCCCAGTCACTGCGGGTTGGATAGCGGACAGTAGAGGTTCTCCTGTCGCGGGGTCCGTTCCTGGGTCGGCGTAAAAGTCCGTGAAATATTGCACCACATAGTTTCTTATTTTCGTCTTTTGTTCATATACGTGTCCGCCTTCATCTGTAAGTTTGGAAATTAACTTTTGTTTGCCTCTCTTGGCTTCCCTGAGGAGATGATACATCGATGTATGTTCTTGCATGAGGTCGTGCGGTGAGCGCGCTCGAACTTTTTGTCCTTCCAGAGATTGTCGCACGAGAGCCGTGATTTTAGCTTTAGTGCGTTTTATTCTGGAACTGTTGTTGATTAGACTGTTGGGTTCACTGTATAGTTCACGGAGGCATAAAAAGTAGTGCTCTATGGTACGTTTTCTCCAATATGCCTTTATACGAGCATACTGCACAATACATTTTTTTATTTGCGGTTTCGCGACTTGGATCCACCACATTATACGAGTTGGATACTTGCCTAGTGATCGGAGGCATCTCGTCCAAGTTGTGCTGACCTGCTGCCGAAGTTCTCCGTCCATGTATGTTGGTTGTTTCCTGTACTGAACGGTTTTATGAAAGGCGTCATGATCTGAGAAATCGATGGGCCATATTTCACAATCCATGACATTCTGTAGAAAGACGTTCGTAACATACATCCTGTCTAGTCGGCTGGCTGTGCTACTGGTAACATAAGTGTACCCTCGGGCGTGCGGACGAAGATGACACCAAGTATCGACGAACCCAAGTCTATTAGTTAACGATAAGAGCTCCTCGCAAAAGTTGAAGTTCGGATGCTGATCTTCGGGACGGAGAAGACAATTAAAATCACCTCCGTAAATTATGGGCAATCGGGCATCTGGTATTAACGTGACGATTTCATCACGGAACAAGGAGCTCCTCGCGTGTTTGCCTCTGGACCCAGTAGGGGCATATATATTTACAATCAGTAAATCCCATACTTTTACAGTCATTCCCCTTCCGGACTCAAGTATCGCTTGCGTCGTACACGGTATACCGAGTTTGAATAAAACTGCCGTTCCGCCCTCACTACCAATGTTCAAAATTGCGTCATATCCGAATACACCCGAAATTTTCGTCGTGACTACCTCTTGTATTAACGCTATGTCAATGTCGGCGGCATATAAGTAGTCTCTTAAACACTGGAACTTCACATCGGAAATAATCCTATTGATGTTTAGGGTTGCAATTTTATACGTCTGCGTCATTTGTTGGTGTAGTATTCAAGTGTAGCAGACCGCAGACACCGCGCAATAATAAATTTAGGAACTCTCCTCGTCGTCGCCCCACGGGACCCCAGAGCCCCCAGGAGGCAGGTCTTCCGCCTCCATCCGGTCTTCGACCAACGGGGTTGGTGGCTTATCAGTATCCATCTTAGCTGCATCTTTCGGTCGCAAATGGTCTCTGCTTCCAACGCCAGAGGTATGTCACTGGTAGTTTTCCGTAGAATTTTCTTTGTGCGTAACAGTTTCCTCTCCAGTTTTTGTATTTCTTCGGCACTCTGTTTACTGGTATTACGTTTGAGTTTTCCCGTCTGCTGCTTTGAACTGTCGTTATCGGTACTTAGTAGTTGCCCTGACAGAGTGGCACTAGTAGAAGAACCATGGCTCTTTCCCTGACTGGAGGACGTCACAGACGGGGGGGTCTAGTCAGTATTCGTGGCAGCCGTCACAGACGGTCCTGGCGTTGGAAAGGACTCTGCTTCAGAAGTTCTGACAAGGTTCACAACCTCTGTTGGCGCCTGTTGTGTGGGAGGCAAGGCGGAGTTCACCACGACAGTGGGTTGCGGGGACAGTTTTTCCGGTTCATCGGTGACGAATATCTCAGCCGTGTCGCGCTTTCCTCGGTCGTCCGTATTCGCTCCCGCGGCAGCCGGCAGGGCTTGCTCGCCGCGCGCGGCCGCAGCGTAGCTGGCAGTCAACACGGTCGTCACCGCGGGTCGGGGCGGCTCGCCGGCCGGCAGCTGCGCCACCCGCCGCTGTAAACACTCGCCGCGGACGTGGCCGGCAGAGTTGCACGCCGCGCAAGTCCGTGGCTGTCCGTCATACATCACAATTCCGCGATAGCCGCAGACATTTATATACGACGGGACGTGCTCGGTCAAGTCGACCTTTAATTGTCACACGCCGTTCAACACCTTAAACTTTCGAGCGTTCGACCACCGTTCAGCAACGTTACTGATAACCGTCCCGTACTGCGATATCACAGTGTTAATTTCGTCGGCTGGCACTTCAAAAGGCAATTCGAAAATCCTGATCGTCCGTATACCAAAGCCAGCATGAGCAATGGTAACGTCTCGTATATTGCCGTCACTGTATTTGAATTTTCTGCTTCCACCGCAAGATTCCACAATTTTGTCACATAATTCTGCATTTATCATTTTAACATAAGCAACACTGTTTACTATTGAAATGTGTATGCCCACAACGTCGTCAAAATCAAGTTGAAGTTCCTGCTCTAACCAATCTTCTACTTCAAATAACTTGGGTCTTGTAAGTTCGGTCAAAAGTGATCTTCAAGGTGTCTTGTCTGTTTAAATGTGTCATCATCTTATCATATTGCGAACTTTAACGCAAATAGCAACTGACGCAAATACCTCCGCGACTTACCACGCTGAGGCACAGCCGACCGCAGCGCACAAACACCGCCACGCGTCCGCTCGGCACCGCTGACGCGGACGAACTGCACACCACTGGGGGCACAGTGTTCACCGCACCTGCAAGGACTACCTAAGCACGCCTCCCGTCAGATACAAATTCCCAGCTTCGCCCTGCCCACAGTACTTAAACGCGTAGTTATGAAACTAATTCCCGTAAGAGTAAGGGCTTCAAACTTGTCCACCCATCCCCACTAATGTCTACCCGGGGAAGGTTTTAGACACGGTTTTATGGCGATCGGATAGCTATTTATTTATATATATTAATGTGAATGTCTGTTCGGTGTACGCTTATCCCGTCCGAATGACAAGACGCAGAGACTTGAATATTTGTACAGTTACTAATTTATACCTGACGAAGGTTTTAGACACGGTTTTATAGCGATCTGATATATATTATAAACGATTTAGGAGACAATCTGAATAGCTCCCTTAGACTGTTCGCGGATGATGCTGTCGTTTATCGGTCAGTAAAGTCAACAGAGGATCAAAAGCAACTGCAAAGCGATTTAGACAAAATTTCTACTTGGTGCGAAAATTGGCAATTGACACTAAATAAAGAAAAGTGTGAAGTAATACACATGACCACTAAAAGAAATCCGCTGAACTTCAATTACGCGATAAATCAGTCAAACCTTAAGGTCGTAAATTCTACCAAAAACCTAGGAGTTACAATTACGAACAACTTTGCCTGGAGAGAACACACAGAAAATATTGTGGGGAAGGCGAACCAAAGGTTACGTTTCATTGGCAGAACTCTTCGAAGATGCACCAGCTCCACCAAAGAGACTGCCTACATCACACTTGTGTGTCCTCTCCTGGAGTACTGTTGCCCCTTGTGGGACCCTCACCAGGTGGGACTGACGGAAGACATTGAGAAGGTTCAGAGAAGGGCAGCTCGTTTTGTTTTATCACGAAACGGGGGGGAAAGCGTCACGGAAATGTTGCAAGAATTGGGATGGAAATCATTAAAAGAAAGACGTTATTCATTGCGGCGTGATCTGTTTGCGAAGTTTCAATCACCGACTTTTACTTCTGAATGTGAAAATATTTTGCTAGCACCCACCTACTTAGGGAGACATGACCATCCCAATAAAATAAGAGAAATCAGATCGAAAACGGAACGATTTAGGTGTTCTTTCTTCCCGCGCGCTATTAGAGAATGGAACGGTAGAGAAAAGTTATGAAAGTGGTTAATGAACCCCCTGAAGGCACTTAAATGTGGTTTGCAGAGTATCTATGTAGATGTAGATTTAGTAATTTGAAGAATATAACGCGAAACGGGGAACAATAATTGCTTTTCTAAAATTATTTTTCCTCTTTGAAAATGGTTTTATTGGTTGCATTGTTGCTTGAGAGTTGATAATGATAAAAATGTCGAGTATATTGGGATGGAAAGCGAGCGGTGTATATAAAATTCTAATGGTGTGTGTTAATATTTAGCTCTGCAGCGAAAACTACAGAACGCAAACGAATGGTCTGTGTGTCATTGTGTCATTGTTGACCGAAGTCTCCCGTTGTATACCATAGGAGTTCCATGTCAATAGCTATAAGGGGGTGGCGGATATGGTGGTTGAAAGTCGTCAAAGTATAAAAAAATACGTACTGAAGGCTAGCGATGACGTTTATGACTCTATAGCAAGGAGCTTACATACAGCGAAACGTGATGTCACAGACCATAAAAATGTTCAAATGTTTGTACAACTTATGGGACTTAACTACGGGGTCATCAGTACCTAAGCTTACAAACTACTTATGAACTACCTAATACTAAAGACGGCACAAATATCCATGCCCGAGGGGGGATTCGAACCCCCGACCGTTGTGGCCGTGCTGACCGTGACTGGAGCGCCTCAGTCACCTCGGCCACCGCGGCCGGCCACAGACCATATCTTTGGTATATGCTTGCTCCAATGTCTTCAGTTCTTTCTCTGTAAGGATAAGCGTACGAATAAGGAAACATAAGAATAAATAAATAAAGCAGTAAAAATAAATTTCTTTTAATAAATCTCTTTAAAAATTCGATTTGACGTTTCGCGCATTACATCAAGTGATCGATCTGTGATATTATTACAATCATTATTGTTTAATTTCGTGATTGGATTCTTCGAAACGAGTGCATTTTATGTGTGATTTGATCTACCCTATTACTTTCCTGATAAACGGTAAGTGCATAGACTTCTGCAATCTGATAGGAATATTTTTAACTTCCTTCAAAACCAGTCACATAGCACACTACTGAAAGATAGCGTATCTATCATAATCAACCAACACGCGAGCGAAACCGCGGGTTTAAGCTAGTATATAGGGTGTCCCAACTATCTTGTCCACCCAAAATATCTCTGGAACAGTAACAGCTATTGGAAAACCACTTTCACCGGTATCAATGTACGGCTGGGGACCATGAATGTACATATTTGGAAACATTCTAAAACGAAAGCAAATGTGTTTTTTAACACAAACTTATGTTTTTTTAATGGTCACCCTATATTTTTTCTTCAGCAATCCATAGCATGACAAATCACATGAACAATGGCGTTGATTGCATCGCAACATTCCAATTACATCCCGAGATATTGCGACGCGAAGTTGACACTTGAAATACGCGAAACGTACGGCTAGCGCAAGTCCTTAGCAGCATGGGGTTCTCGCCTGAGTCTCAGGACGTGCGCTAGCCGCGCGTTTCGCGTATTTCAAGCGTCAACTTCGCGTCGCAATATCTCGGGATGTAATTGGAATATTGCGATGCAATCAACGCCATTGTTCATGTGATTTGTCATGCTATGGATTGCTGAAGAAAAAAATATAGGGTGACCATTAAAAAAAAACATAAGGTTGTGTTAAAAAACACCTTTGCTTTCGTTTTAGAATGTTTCCAAATATGCACATTCATGGGCCCCAGCCGTACATTGTTAGCGGTGAAAGTCGTTTTCCAGAGAGAGAGAGAGAAAGAGAGAAAATTAAAATAATCATTGAGCGGAAATAGATCTGCAGTGACTAAGCTAATCTATTCAATCATTGTCATTCTTCTGTTGGTCCGAGTCTGCGTGACAAATGTGGATTTATGGATCTGCCTTAACGCAAAACACTTGTTATTTCTGTACCCAAACTAGTTTCGGCGGAAAACCCGCCATCCTCAATCTTTTTATTGAATCTAAAAGAAATGCAAAAGGACATATTTACAAAACTGTAAAGCATATTCTAGTATAAGTTATACACTTCTCTTCGTTGTATCACTTTTTAACCATTCTTTTCCGTACCTTTCATCATTACACAGCACTTTGCAACAACGCAGTCTTCAATGCCTTAGACGAACTAACACAGATTTCAAGGCGTCAATAAAACTCTCTCTCTCTATTACAACACGCACTATCGCACTATCAAAACTCGCGCCACAGATAAAGAAACAATTACGCGATATACGACACATCTCGCGTGTCGTGAGAGACGTAAAAATACCGTAAATAAAAAAGAAAACTGTCAGAGGCGGAATATGTTTCCTTGTGACTTGAGTACGCTCTATCAAGCCCATTCAGAAGACCAACCAACGAACCTGACCACGATTTCATATTGACACAGCCTAATATCGATACCCTCACAGACCGCTACAACAGCTAAAAAAGAAGCAAAACCAGGACGCTAAAATAAAGTTTGCATATTACTAACTTTTAACAATAACAGCCGCTCATACTGTTGCAGATGACATGATGTAGGCCTACAACATATAAAAGGCAAAAAGCAGGGTGGAAGTGCAAAATAGCCTAACGATGAAAGGTACGGAAATGAATGTTTATATAGTGATACAACGAAAATAAGTGCATACCTTATAGTACAATATGCGTTACAGCTTCGTGAATATGTCCTTTTGCATTCTTTTAGATTAAATACAAACACTCCACTGAGGATGGCGGGTTCTCAGTCGAAACTAGTTTGGGTATAAAAATAACAAATGTTTTTGCATTAAGGCGGATCCACAAACCCACACTAATCTACTCATAAAATTGGCTGTATATGTGAATGTATGTTCCACATCGCCTCCTAAACTACTTCACCGACTTCAACCAAACGTGGTTGACATGTTCCTTACTATCAGGCAACTATCGCTGTCGGGGTAAGAACCCCATACGACACATATGTCAGGAGATGTGACGTTATAGAGAAACGGCCGCATCATGAGATAATATTATACACCTACTCCTAAACTAATGGACCGATTTCAACAAAAGTTGGTACAAATATTCTTTAAGGTCAAGAATAATTTGCTATTGTAGAAAAAAACCACCAACGAGACATAGTTCACACGATATCACGTCATAAACAATGAAACCTGCCTCATGATAGTGTGATTTAATATTTCAACTATTTGAGAGCACTTTGCTACTTCCAATAAACTTTAAACATAATATGAAATCTTTACGAAACTTTTTCTTGCTGACAACCCTTCCAATATTATGAAAGGAAAAAAAAAGTTTACTGCCTACTACTTTATCGTGGTAGAGTGGCCGAGCTTTCTAAGTCGCCCAGCTGCGGAGCTCACTGCTGCTCGCCGTCGGAGGTTCGAGTCCTCCCTGGGGCATGGGTGTAGTTTTCGTCGTTAGCATAAGTTAGTTTAAGTAGTTTGTAAGACTAGGAACTGATGACCAGAGTAGTTAAGTCCCATAGATTTACAAACATTTGAACATTTGCTTCCTACTTTTCGGATGTATATCCATGGCATTTCGCATGACGATATAAGTTATTACTTCTACACAGTAAATTGTATACGCGAGACATTTCACAGACAGTACACATAAATACCACTGAAAGTTCCTTCGATATTGGAACGAATACTACGACAGCACACGTGGGGCAGTGGTTAGCATCGCAGATCGCTGTTCTTGTGGCCCCCAGTTCAAATCCCGCCATGGGCAGAAAAAATGTATATATATATATGTATATTGTGTTTAATATTTCAAGAATGTTCTACATCATTCTTATGTTTAATGAACTTGTAAGTTCCAGAAAATTATTACGTCTCTAGTCTCTACTACTCACACTATTCACGACATATTTTGCAGACATTAGGCACATATACCACTGAATGTACCTTCAAATTCACATCATAGTACGAAACATATTTCAGGAGATATGACGTCATAAACAATGAGATTTCCGAATAACTGCTAAATCATACGCTATTTTTTCACATATACTCCTAAAATAATGGACCGTTTTCAACTAAACTTATTACATATTGCTTACTATCAGACAACAATAACTGTGGGGTTAAAAACGACCTACGACACATATTCAGGAGATACGACGTCGTAAACAAATGAGCCACAAAAAGTTTTCCAGGAATACCCGATAGATCTACCGTTTTAATTTAAGAGACCGCAGTTTCCAGTGAGACATGTAGTCTCTATTACGATTATAAAATCATGGGGACAATCTGTTAAATAGTGTGGAGTGGACAACTCTATGTCACCTGCCGAAGGGTGGGCTCACCAATGAATTTATTCATACTAGCTCCTAGACAAGGAACAAGAAATATTGTTCATAGTCACGTTTTGAATGAAACTGTTACACAAAATTTTTTATTTTATTACAATTTATTATTATTATTATACGGTGCTTATAATTTTGATTTTTGGTTTAATGCAGGCAAGGCCAAACACCAGCCTCGCCTTTTTCATTTCATTTCTTTACCCTCGTCCCCGCGGGTGCCATTGCCGCGTCCCTGCCCCGCGCACTGTGCGCAGTGACGCGTGTGGCAGAGTGGCAGAGAGAGCAGCAAGAGGCCAGGCTAAAACTGAATTTTATGCGTTACGTAATATCTGTTGTTTTGAGTATAAATGTAATAGTATGAGCTTCTTTGGAAATAATAAGTGTAGTTAATAAAGACAGTCGTTCTTAACATTCAAAACGTAATATGATTGAAGATGTTCTGATGCATACAAAATGGTATGATTGGTTTTATATCTAGCAGTCAGAGTGAGTATCGCTCTCGAATTTCTCAGAATCAGAGTCCATATCGAAATTTTCCATGGTCCGATCGTGGTGTAATTGAAATTGTAAGGGACAGTAACAGTTTTATTGCCAACTTTGACAAACTTTTCACATGTGTTTGTGACGGTTTTCTAATACTGGATGTACTCCGAGGTTACCAGAAGCCTCTTTAAAACGACTTCTATTGTTTTTACACGTGAACATTTTCTGGAAAAGTATTTCCGATAACTTTAATGTCTTTGTTCCTCGCTTCCTGCCCTCCTTCGGATAATTGACAGATCGGCAACAGTGCGTGGGCTATTATTTGCGGACAGTGAATCAATATCTTATGCACGGACGTAGCATGTAATACCATGGACATAGCTCAACGAATTTTCTCGCAGTTATCAGAGCATAATAATTGTGGAACTTATTAGTATCGATTTCATGTCCACTTGGAATGACTTGTAAGATGACGTGAAACCGTTCTATCAAATCTATATCCAAAGATGTTATAAGAGCAGATGTTTTGGAATTTGCAAAAAAGAGTCGAGCTGTATTTCCATCGTTGGCATTTCCGTATCCAGATTTCGGACGATCGGCAATAAGCCTACCGTGCCGCGCGCTGTATAGGCCACGGTGTGCAACGAAATGTCAGCCACAGAGACACTTGTAAATATTCATTAAACCAGAGAAAGATTTCGGCAGCTGATTCTTGTCAATTACGTCAGATAATTAATCAGTCTATAGTCTGGGAGTAGAAATTCCGCAGTATATTGCAGTAATTATTACTTTTGCTCTAGTTGAAACTGCATCGGAAAAATTATAATATGCATAGGATAACCATGAAAGTTATACCGAACTAAAATTCTTCATTTCAGCACCAAAATAATCACCCACAAGCCGAGAGTAAATTTGCCTTGCTTTCATAGCGCCGCGTGTGCTCCCGACGAAGGTCAGTTTTGAACTGTCGTAACTCGACAGGTATCGAAGGTGGCGGCCTCCCATCAAAATTACGAGAATCGAAAATTCATTTTTCGGAGTTTAGGCCACGTTTGGGGGATTTCGTACCACTGAGCAGCGGTTAAAACCCATCTCCGGCCATCCTGATTTAGGTTTTCCGTAAAACACACCAAGCAAGTGCGAGACGATTCCTCTCAAAGGGCCCAGACAGTTTCCTTCTGCATGCATCACAAAAGCTATCCAGGGGCGTGCTCCGTCTCTAGTGACCAAGACATCTACGGGTACTTGAAGCCTGATATTCCTTCATAATGAAAGCATAACCTGCTCCAGTCATGACCCTATTACCATGACTCACTCTTTTCTATGATTGCTACCAGCGAATAGAAATAATTATTGACTAGTTTTTTTTCAGTCATTAAAACAAAACATTCATCTTGGCCACATTATAAAGTGTATCAACGATCTGAAGATTTTGCTCTGTTCAGTTCTAACTGATTATTTAGTAGAAATACGCAACGTTATTTACAATTAGTGGAGGTATTTATCCGCGTATTACAACTAAATGAAAGGCATGTTGTGTCGTAAGCGTTTCACTTCTTTATTTGTTAAGCATCAAATGTTCAAATGTTTGTAAAGCTTATGGGACTTAACTGCGGGGTCATCAGCCCTTAACTTACGAACTATTTATGAACTAGCTTATACTAAAGACGGCACAAACATCCATGACCGAGTGGGGATTCGAACCCCCGACGGGGAACGCCCTCGCGCATCGGAGCATAGCGTCTCAATGCGCTCGGTCGCTTGGTCGCGGCTGTTAAGCATCATCATTCATGTTTGTTTTTTGCACGATATTGCAGTACAGTTGTAAATATTATTTTGCTATGTTTCACAGTATGACAGTGATCAATCTTTGCTATGTCACAGTTTCTTAAATTTTGACGTACTTGGTTGGAATTTGTAACATATCAAAGATTGATAACTGTTATACTGTGAAACATAGCAAAATAAAATAATATTTATAACTGTACTGCAATATTATACAAGAAAACAAACATGTTTTACATGCCACTGATGATGCTTCACAAATAAAGAAGCGAAACGCATATGGCACAAAAAACGCCTTTCATTTAGTTGCATTGGAAGGATATACACTTCCACTAATTTTCTAAGCAACTAAGAACGATGGAAGACGAAAAAATGATGTTATTCACAATGCTAGTTTCATTTACCACTAGCAATCAAAATTATATGATAAACAAGAAGAAAGGAAGATTGCGTTTTAACTTCCTGCCGACAAACGTGTTCATTAAACGCAACACTAGCTTGGATTGTTACTCTTGAGGATGAGAAAAGTGAATCATTAGTGTCCTTTCAAAGGAACCATCCCAGCATTTTCCTAGAGCGTGTAATATTTCTACGTATTCACTATTCATCCTTTAAAGCTGGTACTACCAACTGTCGAGTCTACAATTGCAGCCGTCGGTCAGCCAGTACTAGACTTTTCCATGCATCTCAATCATAATCCATGTTAAAATAACCGACGATCCAAAGAAAATTGTAATACACCATAAACACGCTATACAAACACTTTACACACGGAATGCAATTAAAACCATGAAGTTAAGTCCACAAAGCACTTACATCAGCTACACACTATTATAAAAACGACATATATAATTCAAATGTCCAAATGTTTGAATAGCTTATGGGACTTAACTACGGGGTCATCAGTCCCTAAACTTACGAACTACTTATAAACTACCTTATACTAAAGACGGCACAAATATCCATGCCCGAGGGGCGATTCGAACCCCGGACCGTAGTGGCCGTGCAGACCGTGACTGGAGCGCCTCAGTCCCCTCGGCCACCGCGACCGGCATATATAATTTCAAACCTATTATCTCAGTAGGACGAATATCAATTACTGACACTGAATTAAATACTAATACAAACCAGAAGTACATCAAGCACGAGAAATCAAATAAATAAACAACTTTTAAATATACACCTCAAATCATCAAAACGAATTTCATCATCATACACCTGTTGAATAATATACCTGATTATACACAAATTCAAATTACAAGGCGCGTCCAGAAAGTATGTTCCGTTTGGTAATAAAATGAAATTGTACACAGATACAGAAGCTATTTTTATTGCACAAAATTCTACAACTCTTAAACTACTTTTCCACATAACTGCCGAAATTTTGCAGGCATTTCTCATAGCATGGCACCAGGTTTTGTATACCTTCTTCATAGAAATCTGCCGCCTGTGTCTTCAACCAGTTAGAAACAGTTTCTTTCAGCTCGTCCATAGCGAGAGCACTAATTGTAAACCCACGGTTTTCCTGGATCTTGTCATCAATCGCGTGAACCAGTTCTTCTGTAACCAAAGGTGGACGTCCACTTCGTTCTTCATGGTGCACATCACTACGCCCGCCATGGAACTGTCGGACCCATCTTCTCACCATTGAATCACTCATCGCATTTGGTTCGTAAACATAGCAAATTTGCCGATAAATTTCACTTGGTTTCACTTTCCTCGCATTCAGAAACCGAATCACCGACCTGATTTCACAGGCGGCGGGATTTTCAATCAACGCCGACATTTCAAACAAGCACAACAAAGCGTACGTAACTGACAGCGATCTCCAAATGACGCACGTTCTTCTCCTTGATACACATCGTCTACAGCGCATGTGCGGAACTGCAATCGCAGCACTGTAGCGAAGATAAATTGAAACGGAACCTACTTTCTGGACGCGCCTCGTATTTTTTATGTAAATAAATCGATTTAGATAATTAAATAGTACCATAAAGAATCGCGTCATTTGAACGCTCAATAGACCGTTTAGATTAATAACCCATTTTGGAAATCATTTAAAAGCACAAAAAAGGAAATGTAACCCAATAGAAATAAATGTGGAGTATTTAAACATCAAATCCAAACCTATCATATTTATTTCATATTTTGATTTACGAGGGTCGGAAATTAAATAGTGGCAACACTGCTGTGGATACACTATGCAATGGAATCTACTATTGTCGCTGATAGAACCCGTTGTTGACATACCTACCTCCCACGCCACCAGCGTGCTCACAGTCGAGGGAAACAGTCACTTGCGAGTGAGCTGACTAACGTAACGGAATTACTAAGATTTCTAAACAGGAACAACGGAATTGGATCAAAATCGAAATTGCCAATCCAAAGAATGGTGTCATTATGACTCACCGCAAAAGTCGAAAGTGCGTCAGAGCCCCAGTATGGTGAAAGTTACGGTGATTCTCGTGTACGTCTGTGATTGTGTTATCCTAACGTATTACGCCCCTCAACAGCAGACCGTCAATGCACAGTATTACTGATCGTTTCTGGAGCATCACCTGCGACCAGATTTGCGAAAGAAGTGGCAACACTTTCTGCGCAACCCACCCATCACTTTCTTTGCACGACAACGCGCGGTCGCATACAGCGCAATCTGTGGCTACTCTGTTCGGTCAGTGGGGCTGGGAAGTACTGTACCATCCACCACACTCCCCGGACGTAAGTCCTTGTGACTCTGATTTGATGCCGAAGATGTAGGAACCACTTCGTGGCATTCGGTTCAGAACTGTTTCAGAGATTCAACAGGCAGTAGACCAGTCCATCCGCTCTATCAACAGAACAGGCTCTGCTAACGGTATACTACGCCTTCCACATCGCTGGTGACGGCTTCTACACAACGCTGGTGACTACTCTGTAGGACAGTAACAGGTGCAAACGTGTACCGCTATTCTATCGGTTTTGAATAAATAGTTGCCACTATTTAATATCCAACCCTCGTATATCAAAACCTAGTACAATTTTATACTTTTCTAACTGTGGATGTTTTTCGAAAGATTGGAAGAAAGGGAGATAGTTTTGAAACTTGCTGGATTCATATCTTGATGTACGGACATACTATACGTAGTATCTAGAAAAGTAAGTTTTCTGTTAAAATTTTGAATTGTACTACAGATGTGAAATAATAATGGAGTGAAAAAAGGAAGCGAGGTGTCTATTAAATTATTGACAAAGTTTACCTGCTCATTATATACAAATATTAATTAAGAAGTGATGCTGAAACAACGTTTTGACCTGCAAGACTACAGGGACCGAATAAGCTAAGAACCAAAATTTGATCATCTCTAATAGTTCTCACATAATGATAGTGAACCCCTAAATTACCTCGATAGAGATTCTCAGTTAAAAACCAGCAGAAATTTTGGTATTTTGGTGGAACTCGAGGTATTAACAATATTTAGGTGATAGTGTGTGTACAATCTAAGGTAGGAAGATCACAATCGATTTAGGGAAAGCACAGAAAACTCACATCTGGATGACCGAAAGTGGCTTTCAGTGATAGACCTCTCAAATCTATCTATCCAATGCGTCATCTTGGTCAGTAAATTACATGTCAAGGATCATCTCTCAATGTTAACAGTGAGATTTTTATACCACAACTTGGAACAATAGAGCTTCAAATTGAAATTTTTCTACACCAGAAGCACATGTAAAACTGCACGAAAGCGCGCATACACACACACACACACACACACACACACACACACACACACACACACACACTGAGGCGCTTCAGTCACGGTCTGCACGGCCACTACGGTCGGGGGTTCGAATCCCCCCTCGGGCATGGATATTTGTGCCGTCTTTAGTATAAGGTAGTTCATAAGTAGTTTGTAAGTTTAGGGACTGAAGACCCCATAGTTAAGTCCCATACGCTTAACAAACATTTGAACACACACACACACACACACACACACACACACACACACACGCACACGCACACAAACACAAACACAAACACAACATTTTGATATATGTTTGATAGCATAATTTTTAATTATAGAAAACTTAAAAGGCGTACATTATTATAATTCCACGTATTCAATGCATGCGAATAATATGTAATGATACAATATTCCTTTCAAAAATGGTAATTTTATTTCATCATCATCATCATCATTAGAGATTGATTATGCCTTTCAGCTTTCCGTCTGGAGCATAGTATCTCCAATAAAACTCCTCCATGATCCCCTACTCAACGCTAACATTGATGCCTCCTCTGCTGTTATGCCTTTTACTTCAAAATCATTCTGCACCGAATCTAAGTACTTTCTTCTAGATCTACCTCGACTTCTCTTACCCTCCGCTGCCGAGCACATGAGTCTCTTAGGTAACCTTGCTTCTCCCATGCGTGTAACATAACCCCACCATCTCAGCCTGTTCACTCTAACGGCTTCATCTATGGTGTTCATTCCCAGTTTTTCTTTGATTTCCTCGTTATGGACACCCTGTTGCCATTGTTCCCATCTATTAGTACCTGCAATCATTCTTGCTACTTTCATATCTGTAACCTCTACGTTATGAATAAGGTAACCTGTATCCACCCAACTTTCACTCCCATACAATAAAGTTGGTCGAAAGATACAGTGGTGCACTGCTAACTTAGTCTTGGTACTGACTTCCTTCTTGCAGAAGAGAGTAGATCTTAGCTGAGCACTCACTGCATTAGCTTTTCTGTACCTCGATTCCAGTTCTTTCGCTATGTTGCCATCCTGTGACAAAATACATCCCAGGTACTTGAAACTGTCTACCTGTTCAAACTTTGATCTTCCTATTTGGCACTCAATCTGTTTAAATCTCTTTCCCACAGACATTACTTTCTTTTTGGAGATGCTGATCTCCATATCATAATCCTTGCACCTCTGATCGAGCTCTGAAATATTAGTTTACAACATTTCAATCCAATCGGCCATTAAAACTAAGTAATCCACATATGCAAGACTGCTTATTTTGTTTTGACCTATTTTAATCCCGTCCTGACAGTATACTGTTTTCAACTTGTGATCCATAAATAGTATGAACAACAGTGGTGACAGGTTACAGCCTTGGCTTACCCCTGAAACTACCCTGAACCATGATCTTAATTTGCCATCTACTCTAACTGCTGCCTGACATTCTACGTAAAGCCCTTTAATTGCCTGCAGTAGTTTGCCTCCTATACCATAATCTTGAAGAACTGACAGTAGCTTCCTCCTAGGAACACGGTCATAAACCTTTTCCAGATATATGAATTTTATTTCCATTTCAAAAATGTCTGTCGGTATACACTGCCGGAAATCAGAAGTAATATACCCTCTTAAAGATTTCCAATTCCCTCAAGATGTATTGACGGAGTGCAAAAAAATGATTGTATTAACAGATCAACATAATCTCATTACTTAGATTGTGGTCTCGTCGTAGCGTAGTAGGCATTGTATTATAAGTTCTATTAGAAGTGCAGCCCCACCAGTCACGCGAAGCGCCGCCGCCACTGCTTGTGAAACCCAGCTAGTGGACGCCACTTCACGCTGCTCATGCAGTGCATTCTAGGGTCTATCTCGCGCCAGTACACACCTGGCTGTTCGGACGTATAGCTGCTGGAAATTTGCGTCACGTGATTATCTCATATGTAAACACAAGCACCCCGTTTACATGGGCTTCCAAAAACGGTTTTCGTAAACCGATTTCCCAATTCCGCTTTTGGTTGGTCATGGAAACACTCCGAAATCGATTCTGGAAATCCGCTTCTCTAAAGCGGTTTTCCAGTTCAACAATCGATTTTCGTGCCCATGTAAACGCAACCGTTTTTGAAGCGTTCTTGGCTTGTCAGATTGTTTTCTATTGTTAAGAATTTTCGGCACAAATGGAGAGAGTGATATTTTCTAATGTGAAATAAAAGTGTAAATATTAAGAGTGAACATAATTGTGTGTATTGAAAAAAGGCTAAATAGCGATTGTACGGACTAAATCAAGAACTGAATCAGCTGTTTTTCAGCCACCATATTAAGTGGGCTAGGAAATCCGATTCAGGCTACGCCATGTAAACACGACAGCGAAAAACGGTTTACGAAAATCGGTTTTCGTGTTCCGGAAGATGTGTTGCATGTGAACGTAGTGAAGGCTGCTGTCCTGCTCGTAACGGAATTTGTTGTTGAAACTATTGAAGAATTCAGTTTAACATGAGCTGTGCAATTTTCTTAGTTTATATTACGTGTGCAGAGGATGCTAAAAATACTCAACGGAAACGTGTTTGTTTTCTTTTTCCCTGTGAATATCTGGAAGTTTTAACTCTTATAATGAAATGTGATTAACATTTCAAAATAAGCGTGGCGAAAACGTAGACACTGTCCTACACTGCAGATCAGCTTACCACCACGACTTATTTCCCTTGCACATTTGTTGGCTCACCAACTCAAAATAGCTGTCACTGTTCAACATAACCTGCACTATGGGTGACTGGCAATACATTCACGATTTCAGATGTAAGCTGTGCACTGTCACATTTGGCCAAAACAGTCACTATTCTTAAATGATTAAGAAATACTCCATTAACTTTTTTCAGATACGCCTAAAATGGGTAAATTCCTACATTTAGTTATTGAACTTAATGAAGTATAGCAATTTATCTTCTGAATGTACAATCGTGCATAACTGAAGACTTGGACACCTTCCGTCAGCTTAGACCCATGACGTCGTCAACATATCGGAAAACCCGTGAACAGGATATCTTAATACTTATTTATTGTAGGCTAGATAATAAATAATCTGTAGTTATCCTCGTAAATTACAGACGTTCGTAAATAATTTTCCTGTGTGTGTGTGTGCGTGTGCGTGTTTGTGTGTGTGCCCGCGCGCGCGCCTGCGCGTTAAGTATTTTGACATAACAAACGTGACAGTTAAACACTGAAAATATCAGACTGCTTCATTTTTACACAGGAATTCCGTTGCATAACATAATCATCCAATTTTGCGTATTTGGTTGTTAATACACTGCAGTAAAAACATGACAAATTCAATTACTTTATTTATCATCTTTCATTCATTCAAATATTATACCAAAGCTCTCTACAATAATGGCAGTATTTTGTTGTCCAGTACAGTTTCATGTCAAGTAAATAGATGTCACAGAATTACAGGGTAGGACGTTACTCGAATGGAGCATAGTGGGTAAACATTTTATTTGATGGCGTTTTAAGACACTGCATCTTGATAATGCAATTCCACATTATGGGCACTTCCTTTTCCATTTTTGACACACAAATATTCTCAGATAAATGAACTTTATAGTGAGTGTAGAGGTTCTAACGCATATTGAACCCGGAACTGCATTCCTCCCGCTTTTGGAACCTTTTGTGTGTATCGCTCATATGCACCAAAAGACAGCAACAATGAAATAATAGAAAACACCGGCAACGAAATAAATAAGCAGTAACGAAGTTAAAACGGAGTGCTTAGTGTGGCAGAAAAGAGAATGAAATAGGAAGACATCTGAAACAAATTGGTGGTCACGTGACATAAACTTCCGACAGCTAAATGTGCGTACTGCCGCGAGACAGAGCCGTGCATTCTAGATCTTTGCGATAACAGCGCAGCGAGAGCTGACAGTTTTTGACAGCTCCTAACCTCTAGGAACATCATACGGAACTAAGACCCGGGTTGTTCAATGACGGATGGTACAACGATTTTAAAACTGGTATTTATGAAATAACAGCGTAAATAGACTAACGCTGCTCCTCAATCTCTTTATATATATATAAAAGGAAGTGTCCCGATTGACTGGCTGACTGACAGACTGACTCATCATCGCCCAGCCCAAACCACTGAAGATAGAAACTTGAAATTTCTGGAGGGTGTTGATCTTACTCTGTAGGCGTAATTTAAGAAGCGATTTTTCGATATTCCGTCCGTAAGGGGGTGAAATAGGGGATGAAACGTTTAAAAAAAATACTTAGCTGTTTAGGCAATTTTGAAGCTAGAACTACAAAATTTCGGATATTAATTCAGGGTTCGAATTTAAAAGACACGTGTTTCAGCATTTTTTGAAATTCGACAAATAAGGGGGTAAAATAAGTGACGCAAAAAATTGATTTTCAAAAATATGTTGCTGTTAACTCAAATTTCGAGCTATAACTACGAAACCTAGGATATGGACTCTTGATCAGGATTAAAAAGACACGAATTTTTGTATTTTTGGAAATTCAACAACTAAGGGGGTGAAAGAGGGGATCAAAAATTCTTTTCGAAAACACATTGTTGTCAAGACAATTTTGAACCTATAGCTACAAAAATTGGTATTTCTATTGTTCGTTAGAATTTAAAAAATACGTGTTTCGGTATTTTTGGAAATTCAACCATCAAGGGGGTTAAATTGGAGAGGGGATGTTTTTCGAAAATCTTTTGCTAATAAGGCAAATTTGAAGCTACAACCACAAAAATTGGTATATGTTTTCTTGGTCAGAATTAAAAAGACACATGTTTCGGTATTTTCAGAAAATTTATCAATTAGGGGGTGAAATATGGGATGAAACATTTTTTGACAATACTACTAAGCCAATTTTGAATCCAAAATTACAAAAAATGATATTTGCATACTTGGTCGGAAATTCCGATGTGGACTCTTGGTCGGGATTTAAAAAAAAGCGTGTTTCAGTGTTTGTAAAAATTCAACAACTAAGAGGGTCAAACAGAGGATCAAAAATTCTTTTTGAAATACGTTACTATTGGGACGATTTTCAGGCTGCAGCTACGGAAATTAATATTTGGCCTGTTGACCAATTGAAAAAGAAAAAGAAAGTATTTAGGTATTTTTGGAATTTCACACATCAAGGGGGTGAAAGAGGGGATGTATAGTTATTTGAGAAAAATGTTGCTAATAAGGCAATTTCGTAGCTACAACTACATAAATTGGTGTATGGATTCTTGGTTACAATCAACTGGTGCAGACCAACTAGTCTACGCATGCGAAGCAGCGGGGTTCAGCTAGTCTATATCTATAAATGTGAATGTCTGTTCGGTCTACGTTTATCACGTCTAAACCACAAGACATAAAGAGCTAAAAATTTGTACAGTTACTAATGTCTGCTGCGGTGGAGTAGCCGAGCGGTCTAAGGCGCCTTGCTGCAGAGCGCGCGTTGCTCGCCGTGGAGGTTCGAGTCCTCCCTGGGGCATGGGTGTGTGTGTTGTCCTTAGGTTAGTTTACCTAGGTTTAAGTAGTTTGTAAGCTACGGACTGATGACCACGCAGTTTGGTCCGATAGATTTACAATCATTTGAACATTTTTTACTAATTTCTACACGGGGAAGGCCCACCCCTCCCCACTAATGTCTACCCGGGGAAGGTTTTAGGCACGGTTTTATGGTGATCGGATAGCTATTTATCTATATACATTAATGTGAATGTATGTTCGGTGTGCGCTTATCACGTCCGGACGACGAGATGCAGAGACTTAATTATTTGTGCGGTTACTAATTTATACCTCAGGAAGGTTTTAGGCACGGTTTTGTACCGATCTGATAGATATTTAGTAATTTGAAGAACATAACTCGAAATGCGGAACAATAATTACTCTTTGAAAATAATATTTACCCTTTGAAAATGGTTTAGTTGGTTGCATTGTTGCTTGAGGGTTGATAATGTTAAATGGGTGGAATATATTGGGATGGAAAGTTATCTGTGTATATGAAATTCTACGTGTGTGTGTGTGTGTGTGTGTGTGTGTGTGTGTGTGTGTGTGTGTGTTATGTGCAGCGAAAACTACAGAACGCAAACGAATGGTCTGTGTGCAATTGTTCTTCGAAGTCCCCCGTTGTACACCATAGCAGTTCCATGCCGACAGCTATAAGGGGGTGGAAGATATGGTGGTTGAAAGTCGTCAAATTATAAAAAAAATTCGGACTGACGGTCAACTATGACGTTTGCGACTCTATAACAAGGAAGTTACATACAGCGAAACGTGATGCCACAGACCATATCTTTGGTCTATGCGTGCTACAATGTCTTCAGCTCTTTCTGTGTAAGGATAAGCATACGAATAAGGAAATATAAGAATAAATAAATAGCACACTACTGAAAGATAGCTTATTTATCATAATCAACCAACATGCGAGTGGAGCTGCGGGTTTAAGCTAGCTGTTAAATAAATTAATAAACTGGAATAAATTGTTCAATACAATTCCTGTTGATAGTTAAAAATGAGAAAACACTCTCTCGTTTGAAAATAACTACAGTACCCGTGTGAATACTTCGCACCATTCGTTTAATGACAAAAAAGTTGGGAGAAATGGAAGTAAAGTTGAATATTCACGCAAAGCTTGTCTTCAGAATCAGTTAATATTATAAATCGGCTTGTTTTACGATATCTTCGTTACTAATTAAGGTACGCAGTTCTTTTTGACCTAGCAACACACAGCGGATCAATTTCTTTCAGCCGGCCGCGGTGGCCGAGGAGACTGAGGCGCTCCAGTCACGGTCTGCACGACCACTACGGTCGGGGGTTCGAATCCCCCCTCGGGCATGGATATTTGTGCCTTCCTTAGTCTTAGTTAGTTCATAAGTAGTTTGTAAGTTTAGGGACTGATAGCCCCGTAGTTAAGTCCCATAGACTTTACAAACATTTCAATTTGAATTTCTTTCATTTGCGCTTTTAAACACTCATTGATTTCGCTTAAAGGAAAAATGAAAGATATCGGTCGGATAGAACGTCCTGATCGACTGACTTTACAGCAAGGAATCTCCATAAGAAATACACAGAAGAAAATCGCGTTTCGAGTATAGAAAAAGGAAGGCGAGAGTTATGTTAATTCTGATACTTGATGACAAATCTGTCGAAGAATACCTTTCGTTTAGAATAAAAATGAAGAAAACCGAGCAGTTAGTTTGGCGTGCGTATAAAGCGCTTGTACGACCACGTCTTGAATATTGCTCAAGTGTTTGGGACTCGCAGCAGATCAGTTTAAGGGAAGGCATAGAGGCGGTTCAGACGTGAGCAGCTAGATTTGTTACTGGTAGGTTTGACCAATGCGCGAGTGTCACGGAAATGCTCCGGCAACTCAATTGCGGATCGCTGGAAGAAAGACGACGTTCTTTTCGTGAATTTCTGTTAATTAAATTTAGAGGGCCGGAATTTGAAGCTGAGTGTAGTACGATATTGGTGCCGCCTACTTGCATTTCGCGTAAAGATCACAAAGACAAGATAAGAGAAATTAAGGCTCGTACGGAGGCATATAGGCATTCTTTGTTTCCTCGTTCAATTTGGGAGTGGAATAGGAAAGGAAATGCCTAGTAGTGGTACAGTGTACCCTCCGCCACGCACCTTACGGTGAATTGCGGAGTATGTATGTAGATGTAGATATTAAGCGGTCGCGGTATAACTCGTGTACGTGCTGTCACCGCAACATAAAACGTTTCTCGTAAGGTAAAAATACTTTGAATGTGCATACAAAATTATCTGATAGAAGAACGAAACGAAGGAAGACTGATAGTTGGGAATCACGTTTTATTTTATTTATTCATTTAACTTTTTTTTTTTTTTTTTTTTTTTTTTTTTTTTTTTCACGACGAGCTTTTTTCAGGGGGTTCACTTAGCCAGTGCACGCAGAGGATGCGCCGCCACTGGAAACAAGAGTGTGATTCTACAGATTATGTGTCTTCTGCATCAACCGAAAGTGCGAATGATTGAAAAAAAGAAAAAGCGCACCAAACCAATGGGGAAAAACATTGCCAAACGAGCACACAATAATGGCATGGGTTACATTTCAGTCGCCATTGGAAAAATATGAGGAATAAGGTATTCCAGAAAGTGGGTAAATACTGTAAGAAAAGGTAAATCCATCTCATCAATAATCTGCTTCAGGGTAAATAATACTCTTTTCGCCAACCAAGAACTGATACGTGTAATTATTGTGCAGAATGCGAGATTAATCTCAAAACCAATCAGTGCCTGTAAATTAGAATAGATGTACCATAGAAAGAGAACCGAGGCCTGTAATGGGTTAAAAACAGGTTTCTTGGCCAAAGGCAAGTAATGTAGGTTCCTGTTTATTCCTGTCGGAGTTCGAGTATGCTCAGAACCTTCCGCTGCTTCGTATGAATATTACGGCTCAGTTTTACAAAAGGCTATTGTGGCTTCACACATTCAATGTACAGTACTTTTAATGTTCCACCATCTGCACTTGAAAAGGCCTTCGTGTTTCTCCTATGTAAACAGTCCCACATCTGCAGTTTATTTTACACACCAGCAGTATTCAGCTTTCCTATGGAATCCTTAGTTGATAAGAGGATATCTTTAATTCTGTCATTGCTGAAAAAATCAGGTTTGATGCCAGCTCGTCGTAAGACTTTTCCAATGCGCTCACTAATCACCTAAATGTATGGCACAAAAGTCACCGGTAACTCTATAACTTCTTAGTTCGTTGCGGTTTTATGGGTTTCTTAATGCTTCTGTTGCTGAATCCATTGGCACGGAATACGATCGCAACTTGGTGAGCTCTTCTTCCAAATTCTTGTCATCACTAATCCGTTGCGCCATGGTGACTAGTGTGAGTTCTTTTGGGCCCGATGGTGATGAAACAGCGCGTGTGAGTACCGGTCGGCATGGGTTGGCTTCCTGTGCACTCTGTCGTCTAGTGTACCTGTTGCTGTTTTGCACACTAATACGTCCAAAAAAGGAAGAGAATCATCGTTTTCTATTTCTACAGTCAATTTTATTTCATCATGCTGGCTGTTAAGATGTTCGAGAAATTCAAGTAGCTATTCATTTTCATGTGGCGAGCGGTACAACGGGCCCTTTTGCCGCAGGTGGGCTTTCCTGAAAGCGTGGCAGCAATGTCCCTACTTAGAACAACTAGGCCGACCACGAAATATTGCTGGCCAATTACATGCAAACACCAACAACCGTACACCTTCCTGTTTTCCACCAATCAGAACCAAATATGCTAACTCCAATAATCGCATCTTCCTCTCGTATTTCCACCAATCAGAAATAGCAATGCAAGCACCAATATAGTTATTCCTTCCCTTCCTGATACTAAATTTTAACCAATCAGAACTAACGCGTGGGGAAGGCATTGGCTTTATAAGACAAGCGCAGGAGAAAACAAGTCAGTATTCCCTGAAGAAGGCTCCTTTAACGGATCCGAAACGTTAGAAATATTTTATCATCATGACGCAGAAAACAGCTCAGAAGAATTTTAATTTTAACAACAATGACAGCGAAAGCTTACGTTCTTCCAAGATTCATTAACTTTATGGCAACTTTCCAGTTCCGGTTTTGACCAGTAGATGATGATATGGTTTGCTTCTGAAGCTCTTGTTTTAATGTGTTTCGCCAGACAGGAATTTCTTGTGAACTTTTATATCTGATCACTTCATCCCAGCTATACATGAAGCCTGCCTTTCGAATCCTTTATACTTAGTATAAAGGGTAGGCAATGAAAAGGAAATAAACAACTCTTAACTGCAAACAATTTGAGTCTGATGATAAATATTCATCTGCAAATCTATTATCTGCCAAACTACTTGGTACACCAGCACTCCCTTCGTTACTGGAGTCTATGGTAAACCACTCTGGACTTAAACTAATCGAATAAACAAATAAATACCTTTGGTTTGAACTAAAGTACTCATCGCACGAACACAACTGGCTGGATTAACCCTACGTGTCTAGTAGAGTGTTCAAATGTTTGTTAAGCTTAAGGGTCTTAACTGCGGGGTCATCAGTCCCTAAACTTACAAACTTCGTATGAACAAGCTTATACTAAAGACGACACAAACATCCATGCTCGAGGGGGGATTCGAACCCCCGACCGTAGCGGCCGTGCAGACGGTGACTGGCGCGCCGCAGTCCCCTCGTCCACCTCGGCTGGCTAGTAGAGTTGCAGGCGTCTAGGGACAGTAGCGCGTCGGACCCCAGTTACCCGTATCAACCGATAGACGTCTCTACGGTCATATTGCCGTGATGCTCTGCGAGTCCAGGGCTTCTAGTTTTCATTACTGCTGTTTAATTGACGTATTTTAAAATTTGAAATATGAATCATTCTAAGACTTCAGCATTACTGTAATAGAAGTGTGTCTGTCATATTACATGACATTTCTGTAACTCTGCGCTATTAAAATGACAAGTAAGACTTTCCAGCAGTCTAAAACTTGAAGTTTGAAACTTAAACTGTAAAAAGACGCAGCATAAAGCAGAGGGTACTTTTCTGATAAATAAATTCGGGAAGCAGAGCTGAGGTTCTACATGAATTTCTGTTTTGTTATTTGCATGAGAATGAATGGCACTGGTGTATTAAATATTGTTATTATTTCACAGATGGTGACAGAAAAGATCGGTTTTTAGAGGAAACTGAATGTATCCTGTTTTCGTTGATGGTGGCGCCTGAAGAATTGGCGATATTATGTGAATTTAGCTTGTGGAGAATGTGGCGGTGGCACTAGATATTTTGTTTTGCAGGTTCATTTAGTAAATTTTTGGTGGTAATATAGGTGATAGGAGCTAATGCCTGAAGTGGCAGAGCCTAGGGGAAATATATATCAAAGGAAAAAAACAACAAAAGAGAAAAAATGCCAAATGAAAGAGAAACAGATGTGTGTGTGGACGGTGGTTCGTTTTTCGCTTCCGTCAATATTTTTATTTTTCACCTTGACTCCCAAAAGTTTTCTGACCCATAGAATTTACGAGTTTCGATATTACGACATATTTGCAAGTACAACAGCTTTTTCTTAAAAGTGCGTTTGTTCTATTTAGTGAACATGCCGTGAAATATGGTCCAACAAATTGTAAACACTGTCTTCCGAACTACAGCACTTAAAGTGCGGACACATTGTTATAGTGAATGTTGCAAACGACATGCTGATACAAATAGTTTCGTACATTTACTATAAAATACAGACAAAGCTCTTGAGATCCGTTAAATGACTACAGTATCAGCACAATTATCTCACAAACAGAGCATACAGGACGCAAGGACGTGTATAACAGCTGTTGCAAAAAGGAACAAGGCACTTCAGTTTCATTAAGAAACGACAGTTGCCACAGAACTCTAGTACGTAATCTGAATATAAAATTATTTGAATCAGAATGACATTTAGGACATTAATTATTACAGTATGTCTTTCGTTAATGTGCAGGTAGTTCACGAGACAATGTTTACAATTCGTTGACCCATATTTCACGGTATTTCCACTAAAGAGAATAATAGCACTTTTTAGAGAAAGCACTTGTATACGTAAATATGTCGAAATATCGCAAAATGTAAATTCCTTCTAATTAATAACAGTGTAAGAAAACTTTCAGGAGTCAAGGTAAAAAAAGAAAAAAAAATATAGTTGGGACCGGGAACCGAACCACCGCCGACGGTCAAGCGACAAGAGGTCCTCCGCTGCGCTACAAAGAGCACCTCCATGAAATCTGTTTCACATTACCACCAATATCAAGGGTTACTCGCCAATATGGCATTTATTGACTGTAATTTACAATTAATTGTACTAAGAACGACATGATTTTGATACGTCTTAAGTGTGCCGTAACTTTGAAATAGCAACACGCGAATTATAAGGAGAAAAGCAAAGACCTAGATAAACAACATAGACTGGCCACAGCGCCGCCATAGTTGAAGCCAATTGGAAAGGTTGCCGCCATCTTTGAGAACGTCAGTGCCACGCCAGGTGTTACTGGGCGTCTGCTAACGCTGTATCAAAGGTTTTATAATAATCGTTGCCAGTCTCGATTTTTTCTTAATTTCTGGGCGGCGCATTTCGGAGAGTAATTTCCACTACGAATAGCATTTATCGTTTACTACTGTATCCTAAGTGTAATGTTTACAATCTTCGAACTGGTGCGTTATTTGATGTTACTATAATGTCAATAATAGTTTGTATTTGCCGACATATCTTCCCTCTGAATACAGGCGAATTTCTTTAACATATTTAATTACCTTTATTCTGCATGTGATTCAAATTATGTTTCATGCTTTGAAGTACATTATGTATTTATTAAGCTCTCCACAAATTGACATTTCCTCGGTTTCTTTTGGTTTCTGTAGGTGCTCAGGAAACTAAAATATTGTTGGAATGGCATGGCATTCCGTAGTAGTCGCTTTCGATCGGTGGTAGCATACATGCAGTTTTCTCAAACTGACAAGAGCACATGTAACTATACGTTGTAGAATTCCACTTACACGCCTCATACTGGTTACCCATTCGGTTAGCAACTCCTTGTTTTTAAAAAGAAATCTGTATAAAGAACAGTTTAATTACAGTTCATATACCTAGTCTACTTACCAAATGGTTAATACGCTTTTTACACTATATGGACAACTGTCATTACATTAAAACACACGAAATACAACCGTCATCTGCCTAGCTTTTTGATGGTCGTAAAGTAAACATAATTTTGAAACTTCGTAAATGCGAAAGTTAAGTATAATGCTGATACACAGCGACCTATATAATTACATATCTCTTTCGTTATGTATGATATTCCAACAGTTTCGTCACTGCGGTTGCTGCAGTTGTACGCCGAACATACAGTGGGCATGATTTGCCACTAATAATAGCGCTTACACGTCAGTTTATATTACGAATAGAAGCGGCTGCTCACTCAAACTGACGTTCTCAAATATGGCGCCCAATGTTGCTTAGTGATGCCACCCAGAGCACTGTAGCTTGCCTATAGCCTCTCTATGTTGTTTATATACCTCTTTGGAGAAAAGCATGAACATACGAAACGGAAGATGGCGTTTCTGCAGGACATAGCTTGCGACCTTAGAGACATCTATCGGTTGTACGGGTCACTGGGGTCCAAGGGGAGGCTCGGAGTTTAACGTCCCGTCGACGGCGTGGTCATTAGAGACGGAGCTTACGCTCGGAGTGTTTGGGTAAGGATGTGGAAGGAAATCGGCCGTGCCCTTTCAATGGAACCATCCCGGCATTTGCCTGGAGCGCTTTAGGGAAATCACTGAAAACCTAAATCTGGATGGTCGGAGGTGTATTTGAACCACCATCCTTCCGAATGCGAGTCCAGTGCGTTAGCACTGCGCCACCTCGCTCGTCCCTAGACGCTAGTAGTGGAGTGACACAGAATTGCACTGCTTGGGCTGTTAGCAAAACATTGGAGCGATTGACTGCCAGAAGGTCTGCTGTTAACCGTGTCTCGGTAGGTAAGTACAACGTACTGACGTGTTTTACGGCCCTCTTTAGATTTGTAGTTTTATAAGTTTTTGCAAACATTTTGGACTAAAATAATAATCTAAATAATAAAAAAAATCAGTTAATAAGAGTGTCTGAAACCTTTTTAGGAAAAAAATTTTTTACCTTGTTGTGGAATTCGAACCACTGATCTTCAGTGCCACAGTCAAACGCATTATCCACTACGCTACAACTGACGGTTGAGTTTTCTTCTTTAATCATATACTATTGATGGTAGTTGTTAACTGATGCTAATATTCCATTTGTAGACACTAGATTATCATTTATCGTACGAAGAACGACGTGTTTGTGTTAATTCTTCAGTGCCAAATACAAATGTTCAAATGTTTGTGTAGTCTTTGGGACTTAACTACGGGGTCATCAGTCCCTAAACTTACAAACTACTTATGAACTTCTTACGAACTAGGACGGCACAAATATCCATACCCGAGGGGGGATTCGAACCCCCGACGGTAGTGGCCGTGCAGAACGTGACTGGAGCGCCTTAGTCCCCTCGGCCACCGCGGCCAGCTCTTCAGTGCCCCATTGCTTTGAAATGACAACGTGTAAGTTACAATAAGAAAATCATCAAATACGCAACGCAAGATGGCGTATGCCACACAGAGTTGTGGGCGAGGAATGTCACGTGACATCTGCGAACGGCTGGTTTTCGTTAATTCAATGGAAGGTGTCAAAACTCCGTTATTTTTGCAAATATCTCTCAAACGGTACGAGATATGGAAAAAAAAAACATATGGGAACAAAGTTGCAGAGAATTTTCTCCTCTACAAATTCGTTTATTCAATTTTCGCGTCAGATGAACGGTTTATTTGCAATTAAAATTACTTTACAAACGGCTTTTTTTTTGCATTACTAACTTATTTCTTTCGGAAATATTTCAAAAAGCGAGGATCTGGTCTCTGTTAGCCAAGAATTATATCTGTAAAATTTGGTGCCGATCGGTTGAACGGTTCGACCCAAAAAGTGGGAACACGTTACAGCCAGACAGACATCGTCAAATCGCTGTTATTTTTGCAAATATCTCTGAAACGATGCAAGATATGAAAAAAAATAATAGAGCTAAGCTGTAAAGAATTTCCCCCTCTACCAATTTGGTATTCAACTTTAGTGTCAGATGAACGGTTCGTTTGCAATTACAATTATATTATAAACGGCTTTTTTTTTTTTTTTTTTTTTTTTTTTTTTTTTTTTTTTTTTTTTTTTTTGTATTACTACCTTATTTTTTGTCCGAAAACTTTGAAAAAGGGAGGTTCTGGTCTCTGACGGCGTACAATTATTGGTGTGTAAAATTTGGTGCTGATCGGCTGAATGGTTCGTCTTAAAAAAAAGGGAACACGTTACGGACAGACAGACAGACATCCCAAAATCGCCGTTATTTTTGCAAATATCTCTGAAACGATACGAGATATAAAAAAAACATAAGAGAGCAAAGTTGTAGAGAATTGTCTCCTCTACAAATTCGGTTACTCAGTTTTTGTGTCAGATGAACGGTTAAGCCGTTATTTTCATTTAACCCATTTCTTCCCAGTGTTGCGTACACGCAACACAAAATTCGGCCTTACAAAATGCAGTCGAAATGGACTTACTATACAAAACTCACCACACATGTGTTAAAAGGCATTCACGAGCAGCTCTCTGTATAAGTGTTAAAGTTTCACAATTACCTTAACACTTCGTAAAAAGGTGCAAGATTTACAAACGTCAGACGATCTACATACACAAGAAATGTCAAGTTCAGCTTCACACAGAGTGTTTTTCAATATTTCATGAGTGATACCATCAATGTAAGTCAGAGTTATCATATAATAGACAATATTGTGCAGTTTGAACAAATAGAAGAATGTGATCACAACAACTAAATTTTTCTATTTTTTTATTTATTTTTTTTTTCTAGGAAACAGCGCAACATTATGGGTTGTGCAAATTACAACACATACTGCTAGAAGTGTTTTATCGATTACAGCAAACGTTCAGAATATAAATTAATGAAATGCAGCAACCAGTTGCTTGCCGTTATTTATTTTTAACTTTAACGACAGGTTCATGCATCTTGAAACTTATAACCCACATCCTTAACTTATTTGTTGTATGATAATCACTTCATCAATCTATTCCCATTAAATTCTGAAGCCATAGACACAATGACAAATTCTTTATATTGACAGATGCCTTGACAGTGACATTCTAAACATCCTACTACTGTGTCAGCTAGTTGTTCTGAAATATTCCGCCTATGGCGCCACTTATCATTGTACTTCTAGACTACTGAATTTTAATCTGCTAAGCGACTGATTTATCAGTCACCTGCTCCTCTCTTTATGCTTTTCTTCAAACTACTTTGAGTATTACTGTTTTCCCATAGCCTTCTTTCCCTTATTTATCGTTTCTCTTTTACTATAAGCATCATCCATGGATACTTTGTTAGCAGCTGATTGTTATTCATTCCATAATCTTTGCACTTAGCGTTGATTCCACAGTAGCATGTTTATTTATTAAGCAACAGTACAAAAATGTAAGTGTTAATTTTATCCCAATATATTAACTTATCTTTATTACATTCTATTTGGTTCGAAACTGCTTCATATTTCTGTAATCGACTGTTATACGTTCTATAGCTTTGTGTGCGCCTCGGTTACACAGTGGTAGAGTGCCAGACTACAAATCCAAAGGTCCCCGGTTCGATCCCCGCCAGGTCCTAGGATTTTTATCTGTCACTTTCCACTTCTTTCACCTCTGGCATTATTGCTCATGTGAAGAATACCGAGTAGCACCGTGGTTCGGCACCCACGTTAAACTGTAGGTCCCCCTATAACTGGCTGGGTAAGTCAGTTCGAAGGTCGGAGGAAGGCAACGGCATACCACCTCCAAACAGGACCATGCCTAGTAAAGCACTGTGGTGTTCAAACCAATCTTCGGATTGTTGACTGCTTCACCTTTTTTAGCCTTATTGTATACAAATGTACTTGTTTGTCTGTATAGAGACCAGAAGAAGGGCACTCAACCGCCAGAAACCGATCGTTAAAGTTAAAAATAAATAACGACAAGCAACTGGTTGCTGCATTTCATTAATTTACATACTGCTAGTTTGTAATATTTGTAATGTTATATCAATTATTTTAAAGAGAACCTGATGACTAAATATAACACTTTTTCACGATTTCTATTTTTGGGAAGAAATGGGTTAAATTTCGAGATGTCAAAAAACGATCGCAAAGGCCCACTTCTAGTGTTACTACCGTAACCTAAAGTGGGCCAATAAAGAAAAAAGAAAAGCAGCAGCAGTGTGCGGTGGGAGCGGTCACGCACCTGTGCTGGTGACGAAGCGTAACTCGGCCCCCTCGTCGGTGTAGTCGACCCATATCTCATACTTATTCGGTTTCGGCATGAGGGTGGGGTACACTTCGGCGGACGTCCAGGACTCGAAGGCGGCCAGCGTGCCCCCGTCCTGCAGGCAGCGGCGGCGTGCGGTCGCGTGGTCCTTCTTGTCCTTGTAGAACTTGTAGAAGCGCTGGTCGCTCCTCCAGTACGTGTAGCCGCCGGGGATCCGCTTGCTCATGCGGCGCTCGCACACGAACGGGGTGTTACGGTTGCGGTAGGTGTAGCACGGCGCGTCTTCGATCACGTTCCGTCCGTATACCCGGACACAGTCCTTGTCGTGTTCGTTGCTCGGCGATCCTTCACCCCAGGGCAGATACGGTGGCTTACCTCCTTGAATGCAAAACAGACAACGTTCACTGTCATTATTACAGCTGTATCTCAAATATCTAAACACCAGAGCTACAATAGGCTATTTTCCTGTGTTAAAACTATGGTTCGAATTATTGTTGTTCTGAGTGATTATAATATTCGGACAGCATTTTCGCTCATAAATCGTACAAAACATCTGTTATTTTTACGTAATTAAAGCTTAAAAATCATCAAATTTCACGATTAGATCACGTGATCGGAAACTCTCCGTTATTGGCTGAAGTACTGATGACGTCATAGAACACCTACAGCGCGGCAACTAGAAGTCGGAGCTGTATTATTGTACGCGTTTCCTCCATTTCGCAGCTTTAAGTTCAGTTTTTTCGTGATCTAAACTCGCTTACAGTTTTTATGCCACAATGGAAGATGGTTATGTGAAGGCTGACAGCGGAAACCTCCCTAAAGTTGATGCAATTATGGTGTCTTCTTTCTTTAAAAACAATCCAAATTTTTACGTGCCAGAAATAAGAAACGTGACAACTGCATTGTAAGTAACGCATACCTACATTTTAAAGCTAATTATTTCGAGAGATACTTTATGCCATTGGGAAAAAGAACCCTATCTGTTCATGTCAGCAGACTTAATTTCAAGTCACCATATTATGCAATAAAGGGTGAAATTTTATCTTCTATCCAAGCGGCCTTGAGTGATTATGTTGGCAACATCAACAACACGATAGAAAATCTTTGTCCAGATGTTCAGACCACATAGAATGACTAGATTAGTGTGTATCGTACAGACCATGAAGTAAATAAATTCTGCTGTTCCTGCTCTATGATTCCTTGTGTGTACCCTTTTCCGGTCAGTAAAAGTAACTGCCCTTGTAAATCAAAGGTTTCACGACAAAATAATTGCGCTGTCACGCGATTTGTTATGGCGACGTCCGATGATTCTCGCTATTCAGCATCTATTGCCAACATAGTCACAGGAAGCCGCTGGGATAGTAAAATTTAACCCAGTAAATCTTCAATAAACACATATTTGGGTAACTAACACTTTTAATCGTATTTACACTTGCATATTACGAAAGTGTGAAAGCTAAATAAATCGGCGCATTAAAGACATCACCCATATACGTATATTACGATAGGGTAAGTTGTTGTAAAATAACCAGAAGGGCGTTGTCGATGTATAATACGGTTGTTTCATTAAGATCTATTGGTGATAAAATTGCACTTACTGGAGATAAATAATCAGTGCTATTCTTTTATAGTGGGCTGCAACAATATTCATGTTGTTCTTTCACCAAATATATTAGGAAACGGCTTTAATTACACACAAATCGTAGGCGTGTAACGTTATGAAGTTTTACTTCGCAAATGTATACATCAGGTCATTACCCTACACATAATACTACTTTACACCTTCGCAGTAGAAGAGAACGATACTAAACAGTTTAGTTTACCAATGGAATAATATTGTTTACTTACATCAAAATGATCCTCACAGAAATAAACACATGAAGTAGACGCTATTTCATTTGGATCTCTTCGCGCCAGTGTCAACCACTTTTTGCGACTCTTCTCATTTTTTGGTACTTGCAAGAACAATTTTTCTTGAGTCTTGACAGATGTATTGGTACAGTGCGGAACTAAGCAATATTTGTAGGTCATTATGCAAACGTTAACGCCCAAACACGAAGCCTCGGTCCAAACAATATACACGTATTTGTTTATCTTACGAGAGCAGAAGCAGCAGCGTGTTGTATGACGTCACAGGCATCACGTGACTCAAATGTAGCGGGCTTTCAAATTATTTGAATTTTATTATTATTATTTTTTTTAAAGTACTGAAATCCACGAGGTAAACAGCATGTTCGGACCATGATATGACATAATTAACAATTTAAAACGATTTCCAGAAAACAGTCAAATATCCTATTACACCGAATAGCCAAAGAAACTGGTGTGCAAACCACAGGGATATGTGCATGGCGCTGCGGTATATAAGACAACAATCGAACTTTCCTCTCCCTCAAATGTCTGAATAATTTCTTTTACCTCATCATACAGGTCTTTGAGCTCATCGTCATCGGCAGACCTACTTGGCACATGTGGTGTCACGCAAGTATGAAGTGCGCGCCACATACTCACGCGCCCTCTGCAGCAGCTCCGCTCGTGGCCACGACAGCTGCATCGGCCACTTGGGAATCAGACAGGCACCAGTTAAGACTTGGCTATCGGATAGGCACTAGGAATCATCAGTAGTCAGACCTCTATCTAAACTATGTTTCAGCATTCTGCAGTCAAGAACTGTGTAAAAGTTAAGTATTACCAAGACTCCACAAAATATATATCTTGTTCTAATTTAGCCTAATGTTCTAGTTTATGCTGTCCCACTGGCTGGTCACCTCCGTTCCTGCACAAGCGTCAATCCTTTACTCCTGTCTCGGTCTCTCTCTACTCGGCCACCGACAGCAAAGACAACCGGCGAAAACGAGACACAAAAGTGGCGACGAGGATGGGATACAAAAGTGGCGACGAGGATGGGATACAAAAGTGGCGACGAGGCTGGGACAGAAAAGCACATATACTTGTACTAGCTGAAAACCGTCCGGCGACGTCTCATGCCGCGACCAGGTGGGCGGGGTAGTCTCCGACCCCCTTGCGAACGGTTGGTAACAGACGTCAGGGGATGCGAGGTACCACAAGGTGGCCGACTGGACCGGCGCCGTGCCGGTTCTCGGCCCGGCGATCGCGCAGTCGGTCACCAAGTGGTATCTCAAGTCCTCGGGGAATGGATGCGTCTAATATAGCCTCTCCTTCCCAAGTGCCCTTATCCGCCTCCTCGTGGTGCCGGACGCTAACCCTGAGATGTTAACTTGTTACCATGTTAACTTGTCAGGGGACGAAAGGGTGAGGGTGCACAGAGGTGGTAAGGCGCTGTCGTCTTTGTTCCGGAAACCCACAGTGTGCTTCAGAGACCACCGTGCAGCGCCCGGAGGAACGTCGCACACCGTGTGGACTGGGTAACTCGGCTTAACTGCCCGGGTAGCGTGAAAGGAAAACCCCTCAATTCTAAGGTGGAGTCTGTGCCGAGGGGATGTATGGCTGCGGGGTATAGCCAGTCTTTAATGGACCACCTCTGGAGCACCAGCGGAACTCCAGTTGTATAATTGGCTTACCTGGGTGAGCGGGGCAACGCCCAGGCGGACCGGTATCCCTAGCTGCTCGTGGGAACACCATGGCAAATTCTGATTCTCTTTTAGATATTAATTCACGAACATCACTACGCTCACAGGAGTCGACGACCGAGGCGCCAGAGGGATCGGGCTTCCTGGCCTCTGAAAAGTACACAGAGGTCGTGGATTTCCTGGACCAGCTAGCTGCTTCAGGTAAGTGTAATATTTCTGATAAACAGTTTCGTACAATCAAAGATAAACTGGTTAACTGGGCAGTTATCACTGCCAAGATGGAAGGTCAAGTCGAGGAGCTCATAAGAGAAAACGAGATACTAAGATCAGCTCCAGCAAAGACTTATTCAACTGTAGCCACAAGTCCAACTAATCGAGCTATAGTGGAGACGTCGGTCGTGAGACCGGTCTCCACTATTTTTATAAAACCAAAAGAAGGTAATAACATTGAAGAAGTAAAGCAAACGTTTATGAAAACGATGGATCCCAAAAAGGAGAAAATGAAAATTAACAAGTTCCGTGTAGCAAAAAATGCATTGGTGATAGAACTCCCAGCCACAGAAGACCCGGGCGAGATTTTGAATAATCAGACACTGTCTTCGAAGTACAACTGTGAGACCCCAAGGAAGAGAAGGCCCTTGTTAATTATGTTGGGTATTCCATCTTACATGAATAATGAAGATGTACTCGAAGCAGTGTATGAACAAAATTTTGTTGATCGATACACAAAAGAGAAATTTCTGCAAGAATTTAAATTGAGATTCAAAAGAGGAGAAAAGACAAAGAGACAATTCATCATGTTTTTGAAAGTTCTCCCGAACTCAGAAAAGAGATAATGAAAATTGGGAGAATCTATGTCGGATATAACTCTGTAACAGTAAGAGATTACACCGTGGTACCCAGATGCAATAAATGTTGTGACTTGAACCATTTCGGCAGATTCTGTGATAAAAAGCACTCAGTGTGTGCACATTGTGGAGAGACGGGTCATATGAGAACAGACTGTCCCAACAAGAAGGAAAAGGCCATCTGTATTCCGTGTAAATATCGGAAGAAGAAATGTGATAAACCAGGTCCTGAATGTTCGACTTACAAAATGTTTCTCAGTAGGTTAAAACAAAGAACTGATTATGGATAGTTCCGCTCACATAAAAAGTAAACGTAAGTCTCCTGCAAAAATCAAACGTGATAAGCAGAGGGCCTTGGTTAATAAACAGGCCCTAAGAGTTTCTAAAGACAGTGGGCTTCATGAAGGATGTGAAGCGATGCAGGACTTGGAAATTGCAGAGATAGACGAAGTATATGTAGAACCTAGGGTAAGGATAAATGTGGGTATCCAGACCAGGAAGAAAGAAGATGGAGAAGAAGAAATCAAGAAGAAGGCACTTTCGTTGAAGAAGAAGAAGGTGAAGGAAGACGGCGAATCGGGTCAAAACGTCGTCCTAGATGTTAGGGAAGAAGACACCAAGCAAGACACCAAGCAAGACACCTGGCAAGTTGTATGAATTATGTGATGATGCAGTCAGAATGAGTAGACTCGAAGAACCCAATGTACTAACTGCTGCGTTGAGGCAGCTCGTGCGTTATGGGCACCCGGACGGTGTCAGGGTTACCTTCTCAGTTCTGGAGGATCTTTTGGCTTCCTATAACATACTTTCAGAATACAGTCAGTTACTGGCTTTAGTTAAAAGAGTATATGAACGTATAAATAAAGTTTTTGATCTTGGAAATATTTATAAACAAATGGTGATTGGTTATGTTCGCTTGGTCTCTGACCAATGTCGATCGTTTCCTGACTGTTACGTGCATACACATCATCCATAGCTATGCCCTTAAAAATATTTCAATTAAATGCGCAGCATAGTAAACTTGCTACGCAAGAAATTAGAAAAGTTGCTGAGGACAAGGAAGTAGATATTCTTTGTCTACAGGAAGCATACGTTTGTAGGGGCAAGATCCCAAGTATGCCTGTTACATCGCAAGTCATAATGCACGGTGATCAGCCTATGGCATCCATCGTCATTCTTAATGAAGCCATAAGAGTAGTCAAACTGACACAATTTTGTAATGAATATATTGTTGTAATTCAAGTTTTGCTTCATATTAGTAGTTGGTATATCATCAATGTTTATTGTCAGTATGCACATGATATAGATATTTATCTAATACAAGTTAGAACTATTTTTCGAGCACTAGTGGGTAAGCAACTTATAATAACGATAGATGCAAATGCAAAGTCACTGATCTGGTTCAGCGATACTCGTGATGAGAAAGGAGCTATACTTGAAGATCTAATCATGGAGTTGGACCTGCATGTTCTTAACGAGGGGGGTAACCCCTCCACGTTTTGTAACAGGGCCGGTGTTGAATCCAACATCGATGTTACACTAGCCACAGGAGGTATTTTGACAAAAATCCATGATTGGAAAGTTTTAGATAAAGTGGTCAATAGTGACCACAATGTCATAGAGTTCAGTATTGGAGAAATTGGTTCTGAAGCGGCTCAGTGACAGTTAGTAAAGAACTTTGGGAAAACGAACTGGGACTTGCTTCTCCAACGTTTTGATCCTCCAGAGCTGGGAGAGCCCCTGGATGTTCACGCGTACGCGCAAGATCTTTATCTTTCAATTCAGAGGGTGATTGAGGAAGTTGTCCCGGACACGAGAGGATCGACAGCACCGAGTTCTTTATCATGGTCCACGGAGCTCGATGACCTTCGTCGATCTGTGAGACGATCGCGGAAACGTTATCAAAGAAGTCTTTTCACAGATCAGAGAAGATACCTATTAGAAACTTACAGACGTAAGAAAATAGAGTACAAAGCCAAAATCCAGGAAGTTAGGCACAGAAGCTGGGAAAAATTTGTAAGGGAAAACATGTGCTTGGACCCCTGGGAATACCCTATAAGATAGTAAGAGGGAAAGTTAGAGCCCCCACTGTGTTGTCATCTCTGCGTTGTGGTCGAGAAGCCACAACAGATTGGCGAACCACAGCTGAAAGGTTACTAGAAGTGTTGTTGCCAGATGATGTCATAGAGGAAGACTCGCAAGAACAAACCCAGTTAAGAGAGGAACTTCGACAGCCGTATATTAATGAGCTTCAGGTATACCCATTTTCGTATAGAGAAATCAATGAGAAAATTCAATCCCTAAAAAGGGGGAAAGCACCAGGACCGGATAAGATTCCTGTAGAAGTGCTACAACATTTAAGTCCAAAGTTGGTTCCAGTTTTAGCTGAACTGTATAATCAATGTTTAATTCAGAGGGAATATCCTAGGTGTTGGAAACTAGCTCATGTTGTTATCTTGAGCAAATGAGAGGACAGAGACCCTTTAAATCCCAAATCGTACAGACCAATTTGCCTTCTCGATATACTGGGGAAGCTTCTTGAGAAATTACTCTTTGACAGATTGGCGAGTCATCGAGTACTATGTGGTCTGAATGAATTTCAGTATGGCTTCTGGAGGGGCAAGTCGGCGGAGGACGCCATAAATCAGGTGGCCAGGCTTGTCCACTCATCGGAATGTACAAATGTTACCGGGATCATGATTGATATAGCGGGGGCTTTCGATAACCTTTGGTGACCGGCGCTCTTTTCCCGCTTAAGGGAAATGGAGTGTCCCGACTCACTATATGGTTGTCTGAGAGCCTACTGCGAGGAGAGACTTGTGGAGCTGGTGTCCCCAAGGTGGAACCGTCTCAAAGAGGATAACCAAGGGTTGCCCTCAGGGCTCCGTTCTTGGCCCAGTTTTCTGGGATATAAATATGGAGCCGCTGCTGAACAACTTGCAGCAAGAGGCGGGGATACTGGGGGCAGTAGCCTATGCTGACGATCTTCTCGTTCTGGTTCAATCAAACTCAAGACGTCAGATGGAGGACAGAGCCTCTGTGGCCACGGAAATAATTCAGAGCTGGTGCAACAAGGTAAAACTATCAGTTGCACCAGTAAAGTCCAATTACATGCTCTTCAAAGGAAATTTGTAAAGAGACCCATCATAAGACTTGCAGGCGAAAGAATTGGCCGGCAAACAGTTGCCAGATACCTGGGTGTCTATCTCGACCAGAGACTCCACTTTGATGCTCATATCGAGCGAGTTGCAAATAAAACCTTAGCATTGTATAACAAAATAATTTCAATAGGACAGAGGAGGTTCCATCTGCCTCCAAGTGTAACCAAATTGTATCATAACAGTTTACTCGCCTCGATTATGGGCTACGGTGCGAGCTCCTGGGCTCATAGGCTCAGACTGGACAGGCCCTCGTTGGCTGTCAAAAGAGTGCAAAGGAATATCATAATTAGATCGGTTGGGGCTTTTGGGACCACACCTACGGATGGGCTCAAGGTGATTGTGGGGCTTTACCCTATTGATTTAATAACCAGGAAAAGGGCGGCGGTCTATTGGTTGAAAAGACACGACTTCATTCAAGTAGAAAGGATAATTGGGAGGGTCTGTGAAAATAAAAGAGAAATTAACGAAGCAATTAACGATATTTCGCAACGGGACTGGGATTCATCTGAAACAGCCAGGCGCGTACACTCCTACCTACCATCAGTGAGAGAAAGGATGAAGTTAAAATTTCTTCCATCCAAAGGATTAGTGCACTTTTTGACAGGTCACGGACCCTACCCGGCGCACTTGCACCGAATAGGGAAACGGCCTGATGCAGTTTGTGAATGTGGTGCTGAGATAGGCAGCGTGGAACACGTAATCTTCGAGTGCCCAGTACACGCACGAGTTGCCTCTGTAGAGAGGCAAGCCATACCTACCAGGGACATCTATGAAATAATAAGGAAAGATGAGTTAGTAGAGATCCTCATTATACTGACTGAGAAAGTATCAACCCACGCGCAGCAGATCTATCAAGGATAGTCTGCTGCGAAACAACAGGAGAGAAAAGCCGTGTACGCCTCTATAAGGCATACATTGGCAGCAATATACTGCGTACGTAAAATCGGATTGACATCACCAACCCTGGCATCTGGCCGGCTAACGTCGGTTTGGCACCACGGATGGAACAGAATATGACCGGAAGGTTAGTTGAGGCAAGGAGTGAAGAGCTGGACGACTTCCCCGCCTTACGTGAGCAAGGTATAAGAGAGAAGTCACTGAATAAGTTCTCTGGTGTTGGCTGCCTCGCTACCTTCCAAATCCAATCTAGACTAGAAATCCAGTGCTGCAAAGGAGATGGATAGTGTAAATCAGTGCACCACTAGTAGAAGTAGTGTAATTTACTTTGTTTTGTAAATGTAACAATCTGATAAATTAATATGAGTTGCAGTGGTTACGTTAGTAAGTAGGCCCCGCCCACGTCCACGTCGTAGGGATGGGTACTGGCCTCCCTTCAAGAGGCTTGCTAAGAGGCGGGAATTATACTTAGAGTTGTCATTAACTTATTACTAACAACCAAACAATTTGTAATGTATAATAATTGAGTGTAAAGGTCTGTTTTAGTTATCCAGATAACAGACCTAAATTGTTATTGTAATTGTAAAAAAAAAACTAGCTGAAAACCCAGCTTTGCTCGGGTATTTGTTATTCCTGCTTTGAGGTAGTACTTCTCCTATCCTTTCTCTCTCTGTCCGGGCACTCTCGCATAATGTATAAAATTATAAGAATCCAAACGAAGAAACATAGTAATCAAAACACAAATGACATATAAATTGCGTATGATCTCATATTTATTGAGTTATATCTCGTACACTTGTATAATTTTGCAGGTATGTATTCATTTGTAAAAGTACTGTACGTCTGTATTAAAAGAAATTTCTTTTTTACTGCTTTATTTATTTATTCTTATATTTCCCTATTCGTATACTTATCCTCACAGAAAGAGAGCTGAAGACATTGTAGCACACATAGGCCAAAGAGATGGTCTGTGGCATCATGTTTTTTCTTTATGTAACCTCCTTGCTACAGAGTCACAAACGTCAACGCTGGCCTTCAGTCCGAATTTTTTTTATAATTTGACGACTTTCAACCACCATATCTTCCACCCCGTTATAGCTATCGGCATGGAACTGGTATGGTGTACAACTGGAGACTTCGGACAACAATTACACACAGACCATTCGTTTGCGTTCTGTATTTTTCACGGCAGAGCGAAATATTAACACACACACACGTAGAAATTTATATACACCGATAACTTTCCATCCCAATATACTCCATCCTTTTATCATTATCAACCCTCAAGGAACAATGCAACCAATAAAACCATTTTCAAAGGGTAAATATAATTTTCAAAGAGTAATTATTGTTCCACATTTCGCGTTATATTCTTCAAATTACTAAATATCTATCAGATCGCAACAAAACAGTGCCTAAAACCTTCCTCAGGTATAAATTAGTAACTGTACAAATATTTAAGTCTCTGCGTCTTGTCATTCGAACGCGATAAGAGTACACCGAACAGAAATTCACATTAATATATATATAGATAAAGAGCTATCCGATCGCCATAAAACCGTGGCTAAAGCCTTTTCTGGGTAGACATTAGTAACTGTACAAATTTTTAGCTCTTTATGTCTTGTGGTTCAGACTTGATAAACGTACACCGATCAAACATTCACGGTTATAGATATAAATAGATTACTGTGGTCAGTGTTGGCTTAGTGTCTATCTTTGCCATAGGTGTCACCAGCACTAAATTATTGGGGGGGACGACTCAACTGGAACATTTTCGAACATTCTGATGCCTCATACGCCGTTTCAGGAGGGGGGAGGTAGTGGTCGTTGGTAATATCAAGTACCTTCCTCTGAACTGTTTCAGTTGCACTTGAAGTTCCTAAAGCGTGCCAATAGGGTATTTGACTGTTTTCTGGAAATCGTTTTAAATTGTTAATTATGTCATATTATGGTCCGAACATGCTTTTTTACCTCGTGGATTTCAGTACTTTTTTAAAAAAAAGAAATGAAATTCAAATAATTTGAAAGCCAGCTAAAACGCTACATTTCAGTCATGTGATGCCTGTGACGTCATACAACACGCTGCTGCTCTCATAAGATAAACAAATACCTGCATATTGTTTGGGGTAAGGCCTCGTGTTTGGGCGTTAACGTTTGCATAATGACCTACAAATATTGCTTAGTTCCGCACTGTCAAATACATCTGTCAAGACTCCAGAAAAATTGTTCTTGCAAGTACCAAAAAATTAGAAGATACGCAGAAAATGATTGACACTGGCGCGAAGAGACCCAAATGAAATAGCGGCTACTTCATGTGTGTAATTCTGTGAGGATCATTTTGATCTAACTAAACAATCTTATTCCATTGGTAAACTAAACTGTTTAGTATCATTCTCTTTTTCTGCAAAGGTGTAAAGTAGTATTATGTGTAGGTTAATGACCTAATGTTTACATTTGTGAAGTAAAACTTCATAATGTTACATGCCTACGATTTATGTGTAATTAAAGCCATTTCCTAATATACTTGGTGAAAGAACAAGATGAATATTGTTGCAGCCCACTATAAAAGTATGTGAACGAGTAAACGTAAATGGATTAGTTTGTAGTGTCAAAAGTAGTGACACATTGATATCATACCAAATCTTGAATATGTAAGGAAAATACTGATTTGCATGGCAGAAAGTTTACACACAATCGCAAACATTCACTCACAAAAACAACAAACCAGAAAAGCGCTGTAATTTCGGTGCTATAAATTTATTCCATCAAGCCTCGCTTGCGATGTTTATGTGAAAGTAACATTCCTTTGTCTCCGCGAAATGTGCGTTGCCAACATATCAGCGGAATGAAAACACCACCAACGCAATCCGTTGTCCCTGTTCTACAATATAAATATATTGTACAACTATTTTTGTTTTGATGAATGAAGACCCCATAATTGCATCAACTTTAGGGAGGTTTCCGCTGTCAGCCTTCACATAATCATCTTCCATTGTGGAATAAAAACTGTAAACGCGTTTAGATCACGAAAAAACTGAACTTAAAGCTGCGAAATGGAGGAAACGCGTACAATAATACAGCTCCGACTTCTAGTTGTCGCGCTGTAGGTGTTCTATGACGTCACCAGTACTTCAGCCAATGACGGAGCGTTTTCAATCACGTCATCTAATCGTGAAATGTGATGATTTTTAAGCTTTAATTACGTAAAAATAACAGATGTTTTGTAAGAATTATGAGCGAAAATGCTGTCAGAATGTTACAATAATAAAGAATAACAACAATTCGAACCATATTTTTAACACAGGAAAATACCCTATTTAATCCTGGATTTAAACGTATCCTGAAGTTACCTTCTTTTTTTTAAGAAGGTTACCTAACGCTTACATGTAAGTTTTTTGACTATATTATTATGATTATTACGCATTGTCCAAAACAACCGTGAAGTATTGCAAACTGAATAGCTTTTAAAACGATATTCTGCTTGATTCTGATTTGAAATTTAACTAAAAAAACAATAACCAAAACAATTTATTTTTCATTCATTAAGATGCATTATAAAATGAACAAATATATACACAGGAATAAACAAGTACTTATCAAAACAGTAAAAGCGATAGTTAACTACAGTGTCAGAAGCATTAGGTGAAAAAACTCATACAAAATTCCTCCTACACTGATCCAGCACAATTATTCTGATGTCACAATTAGATATAAATATTCTTGCAATATTTCTGAAGTCTATTTCATTGAGGAGCAACTTATGCACATTGCAGGCTGCTACGTGATTGAGCCTCTCCTGCGTCATTGTCGAATGCAGATAGTTCTTCAGTCGTCGTAGAGCTCAAAAACTGCGTCCTGGTTCCTAGGTTTACGCTAGACACACAAGCAAAAGTCTGCCCAAATAATTCACTAACTTCTTTTTTCATAGAAACCAAAACATACTTTGTCTCTTTCAGGCATTTTACATTGTATTCTCATCATCATCATCATCAGAGACTGATTATGCCTTTCAGCGTTCAGTTTGGAGCAAAGAACCTCTAATAAAATTCCTCCATGATCCCCTATTCAATGTTAACATTGATGCCTTGTCTGATGTTATGCCTTTAACTTCAAAATCGTTCTGCATCGAATCTAAGTACTTTCTTCTTGGTCTACCTCGACTCCTGTTACCCTCTGCTGCCGAGCTCATGAGTCTCTAATGTAACCTTGCTTCTCCCATGCGTGTAACATGACCCCACCATCTCAGTCTGTTCGCTCTAACTCCTTCATCTATGGTGTTCATTCCCAGTTTTTCTTTGATTTCCTCATTAAGGAAACCCTCCTGCCATTGTTCCCATCTATTAGTACCTGCAATCATTCTTGCTACTTTCATATCTGTAACCTCTACCTTATGAATAAGGTAACCTGTATCCACCCAACTTTCACTCCCATACAACAAAGTTGGTCGAAAGATAGAGCGGTACACTGCTAACTTAGTCTTGGTACTTACTTCCTTCTTGCAGAAGAGAGTAGATCTTAGCTGAGCACTCATTGCGATAGCTTTGCTGCACCTCGATTCCAGTTCTTTCACTATGTTGCCATCCTGTGAGAAAATACATCCCAGATACTTGAAACTGTCTACCTGTTCTAACTTTGTTCTTCCTATTTGGCACTCAGTCTTTTTAAATCTCTTTCCCACAGACATTAATTTCGTTTTGGAGATATCATAATCCTTGCACCTCTGATCGAGTTCTGAAATATTGGTTTGCAACCTTTCAATCGAATCGGCCATTACAACTAAGTCATCCGCATATGCGAGACTGCTTATTTTGTTTTCACCTATTTTAATCCCGCCCTGCCAGTCTAGTGTTTTCAACATATGATCCATGAATAGTATGAACAACTGTGGTGACAGGTTACAGCCTTGGCTTACCCCTGAAACTACCCTGAACCATGATCTTAATTTGCCATCTACTCTAACTGCTGCCTGACATTCTACGTAAAGCCCTTTAATTGCCTGCAGTAGTTTGCCTCCTATACCATAATCTTGAAGAACTGACAGTAGCTTCCTCCTAGGAACACGGTCATAAGCCTTTTCTAGATCTATGAAACAGAGATACAAATCCCTGTTCCACTCTTAGCACTTTTCCATTACCTGCCGTAAGCTAAATATCTGGTCCTGACAGCCTCTAAGAGGCCTAAACCCACACTGGTTTTCATCTAACTCGTCCTCAATTAATACTCGCACTCACCTTTCAACAATACCTGAGAATATTCTGCCTATGACGCTAATTAAAGAGATACCTCGATAGTTGTTACAATCTTTCCTGTTTCCATGTTTGAAAATTGGCGCGATTACCGCTTTCGTCCAGTCAGACGGAACCTGTCCCGTTTCCCACCTCTTCTCAATTATCCTGTGTAACCATTTGAGACCTGATATTCCACTGGATTTGACGAGGTCCGGCTTAATTTCATCCACCCCAGCTGCTTTATTGCACTGTAATCTAGTGACCATTTTCTCCACTTCCTGTTTCCATCGTCGTTCCTATCCCATTCTACCTGAAAATCTGACACATCATTTCACCTACATTGAGCAATTCTTCAAAATATTCCCTCCATCTGCTCAAGGCAGCCACAGGATTGACTAGCAGCTTTCCTTCTTGCCTCTCTTTCGAAGATTGCTAATTACGCTCCATAACGGTTTTCCCGCTGCTTGACCCAGAGTATCTAGCTTATTTCCAAAGTCTTCCCATGATTTCTGCTTGGAGTCTGCAATTATCCGTTTAGCTTTGTTTCTTTCTTCAACATAACTTTCTCTGTCTGCCTGATTTCTAGTAAGGAGCCATTTTTGAAATTCCTTCTTTTTCTTTTTACAGGTTGCCTTCATTGCGTCATTCCACCAGGCTGTCTGTTCCAAGAAATTCTCTAGCTGCTTCCAGTAGTGTGTCCCTGTACCTTAACCATTCATCTTCCAGTGACTGTAAATCATTACATTCAACTAACTGGTTCCTTACCGAGATCATTGCTATGTATTTCTGTCTAATTTCTTTGTCTTGAAGCTTCTCCACTATTATCCTTCTAGCCGTGGTGGAGTAGCTGAGCGGTCTAATGCACCTCGCTGCGGAGCGCACGGTTGCTCGCCGTGGAGGTTCGAGTCCTCCCTGGGGCATCGATGTGTGTGTTTGTCCTTAGGTTAGTTTACCTAGGTTTAAGTAGTTAGTAAGCTACGGACTGATGACCATGCAGTTTGGTCTGATAGATTTACAAACATTTGAACATTATCCTTCTACACATGGACTTGACTTTCTGCTCTTTTGACCTCACAAAACCAATTCCACAGCAGATTAAATAATGATCAGTATCATCAAAGAACCCCTTGAAAACACATGTGTCCTTGACTGTCTTCCTAAATTCCTGGTTTGTTATTATATACTCAATGAAAGATCTGGTTCTCCTTCCTTCCCAAGTATAGTGGTGAATGTCCTTATGCTTAAAGAAGGAGTTTGTGATAACTAAGCCCATACTGGAACAGAAATCCAAGAGCTGTTTTCCGTTCCTGTTGGCCTCCATATCCTCTGCAAACTTACCCATAACCTTTTCATAACCTTCTGTTCGATTCCCTATCCTGGCGTTGAAATCACCCATGAGTAAAACGCTATTCTTATCCTTCACTCTAACAACTACATCACTCAGTGCATTGTAAAATCTGTCCATCTCATCTTGATCTGTTCCTTCACAGGGTGAATATACTGTGGCAATCCTAATTTTCTTACTGGAGATGGCCAAATCTATCCACATCAGTCGTTCGTTTACATACCTTATTGCAATTATGCTGGGTTCGATTGCTTTCCTGATGTAAAACCCTACACCTCAGTGTGCTCTTCCTACTTTAACTCCCGACAGGTAGACCTTGTATTCTCCAACTCCTTCATCTTTCTCTCCCCTTACTCTAACATCACTAACAGCTAAAACATCTAACCCCATCTTACTTGAATCCTCCACCCACTCAACCTTCTTCCCATTGTAATCCCCATTGATATTAATAGCTCCCCATCTCATTCCAGATCGTTTGCCAAGTCGTATCTGAGGAGTCCCTGGTCTATCAATTAGAGGTGGGACTCCATCACCTCCAAAGGTCCGATGCATTTTGTTCTGATTGTTACCAGCATGATATTGAAGTACCTGGGAAGCAAGTTGCTAGCCTTACTTGCCCAGGGCCCCACTGGGTTTTACCCCTAACGGTTGAGGGACTAGCCGGTGGGTTTGGTAGTCTTTGCCATCTGAGCACAAAGTTGACCACGACTCAGAACAGGTCTGAGATGCCCAACCTTATTCCAAAGTAACTGGTATCCCAACTGTCAGGACCACTTACTTGGCCACTCATACATTGCCCGTGGCTCATGAACTAGGACATGACTATAGGAACCCACATCATGAACCTCCATGACTACAGAAACCCACACCATGAACATTGTATTCTAAGTGAAATAATTCATGTTTTATTTTCAAAGACTTATCATCTATTTCCCGGTATGGAGGTACCACATCGTATCGTTTTTTCTCCAAGGAAACCTGTTTCTTCATACCAGGTTGGTCAAGTATCCTATATCTAAGCCCTTGGACAGCAGAATCAATGATTTTAAAGCGACATAAATTGAATATATGCCTGAGACAATCGCTAGGGAATTACCTTTTTCCTTGGAAGTTGCAGCTGTTCTAAGCCAAGCTGGGATATCTTAATATTACATTCTTCATGCATAGAAGAAAACTTTTCCTTTTTGTTCTGAGATTTTTAAGGTTCTCAGAATTTTAACTGCAGAACAAAGTTCTGCGATAGTTCTTCTTTCCTTTTGAAACTCCTCTGCAAGATTTCTAAAAGCTCAATTACTTCTTTCACCTTTAGGAAACCAAGGTACGTTTTGCCAGACTCAAATACATGAAGTAGACCAATGGCTCTTTCGCATCCCTGTGCCGTTAGTTCAGTCAATGTCTTGATAACCAAAGCATATTTTTTTCAAAATTTTATTGATTTGTGACTGTCGGTACAGCCATCTAGTAGGACATAAAGGCTTTATCTATGCAACATTACTGACACGTCCTTCAGCCGCATCTTAAATAATATGCATAAACGTGTCTTTTGCATTTGTTTTTGAAAACAGTATTCTTAATTGATGAGCTGATTCCATGGAGTTTTTAACAGTTCTTGAAATTTCGCAGCTTGCTTTCATAATTAAATATCATAATTGGTTGAGACTCCTTATCCATTCCACTCATGTTTCCTTCTCCATCATATGTTTGCCCACGGATGTTACTTAAAGGTACCTGCAATCTGAGCAGATCATCACAAATGAGTGCAGCTATATGCTCCACATACATAACTAGTTTTATAGAATCCCTAAAAGCTTTCATGAGGATCTAAATTGTCATTACACCATCTTACCCAAAAACTAATGTGTTCATCGCCGGAAATGTCCCTTGTGCCATGACAGATTACTGAATAAATCAAAGGATTTACTGACCTAACTTTTGAACTATGTTGCCAAGGATTTCTTTACCAAGGATTTCAATTAATTCATTTTGTATCATTGTGTGGGTATAACTATGTTCTCTGTGGAGCCACATTTTCAGAGTTGGCTTGTCTTCACTACAGAGTTCCATCAAATTTCCGTCACAGTTTGTGTGTGCTCTAACAGCCAATCCTTGTCTGATAAGATATTTAACACTGCTAATAATGATTGTCGATGCTTCCAAAGCCATTTTTGATGCTCAAATATACACAAAAGCAATGTACTTGCAGACTGCTTACATACATACATTTATACTGTCGTTTCCTTTCAAATAATAGAAACAGTAGGGGTAATTATGAATTGGATAGGTAAAAAATAAGGAGAGTAGCCCGCGATGCTTGAGTAGCCATAATCTATTCATCCACAATTTGAGAGAGGGTGTGGTTACATTATTGTGAGAAACCTTAGACGCAATGATAAAAATTTAAGAAACCTGTAGTTAACAACGCCTGCAAAGTAATGCAAGGAAAACCCTTATCGCATAGTAAATTTCCACTGTTCATGAAGTAAAATTATGGAATTCGGTAATATGTTACAGTTTAGTATTTAGATAATACAAACTGTATTCTCGACAGTTTTAACAGTATCCAAATATAGGCCTATCACTAAAATTATGTTCTAAATTATTTGATATTAGGATGCATAGTTCATAAGATATGAGATCATAAACAATAAGATGCATTAAATAAAGCTCCACCAAGCTTAAGGATTTTAATTCGTTACATATCTTTACTTATAAAGTATATTCACAACACCTTCGGGATAAACTATCCTAATATTCTGATGAAGGTGCCTAGAAAATCCTATTACTGTAGGGTATGTTGTTCTGGAGATCACGTTATAAGCATTGAGATGTGGAAAACGAAACTGGAGACAAATATCCACTACAGATAAATGTGAAGTATAATGGGACAGAAGGCGATGGACGGAATGGGAAGAGATGTATAACAAAACATAGGAAAATACACACACGCAAGTAGCGCCAGTAGCTGGAACTAGTTTTGTAAAAATTATTTACTTACCATCAATCCTTTTCTATTTTAAAGAAGAAAAGGATTGATAGTAAATAAATATTAGTTACAAAACTAGTTCATTTTAAAGAAGAAAAGGATTGATGGTAAGAAAATATTTATTACAAAACTAGTTATTTTTAAAGAAGAAAAGGATTGATGGAAAGGAAAAAAAGGATTGTTGGTAAGTAAATATTTAATGCAAAACTAGTTCTTTTTAAAGAAGGAAAGGATTGATGGTAAGTAAATATTTATTATAAAACTAGTTCTTTTTAAGAAGAAAAGGATTTTTGGTATGTAAATATTTACTACAAAACTTGTTCTTTTTGAAGAAGGAAAGGATTGATGGTAAAAAATATTTATTACAAAACTAGTTCTTTTTAAAGAAGAAAAGGATTGATGGTAAGTATATATTTATTACAAAACTAGTTCTTTTTAAAGAAGAAAGGATTAATGGGAAGTAAATATTTATTACAAAACTAGTTGTTTTTAAAGAAGAAAAGGTTTGTTGGTAAGTAAATATTTATTACAAAACTAGTTGTTTTTAAAGAAGAAAAGGTTTGATGGTAAGTAAATATTTATTACAAAACTAGTTCTTTTTAAAGAAGAACAGGTTTGTTGGTAAGTAAATATTTATTACAAAACTAGTTCTTTTTAAAGAAGAAAATAATTACTGGTAAGTAAATATTTATTACAAAACTAGTTGTTTTTAAAGAAGAAAAGGTTTGTTGGTAAGTAAATATTTATTACAAAACTAGTTGTTTTTAAAGAAGAAAAGGTTTGTTGGTAAGTAAATATTTATTACAAAACTAGTACTTTTTAAAGAAGAACAGGTTTGTTGGTAAGTAAATAATTATTACAAAACTAGTTCTTTTTAAAGAAGAAAATAATTACTGGTAAGTAAATATTTATTACAAAACTAGTTCTTTTTAAAGAAGAAAAGGATTGATGGTAAGTATATATTTATTACAAAACTAGTTCTTTTTAAAGAAGAAAGGATTAATGGGAAGTAAATATTTATTACAAAACTAGTTGTTTTTAAAGAAGAAAAGGTTTGTTGGTAAGTAAATATTTATTACAAAACTAGTTGTTTTTAAAGAAGAAAAGGTTTGTTGGTAAGTAAATATTTATTACAAAACTAGTTCTTTTTAAAGAAGAACAGGTTTGTTGGTAAGTAAATATTTATTACAAAACTAGTTCTTTTTAAAGAAGAAAATAATCACTGGTAAGTAAATATTTATTACAAAACTAGTTCTTTTTAAAAAAGAAAAGGATTGATGGTAAGTATATATTTATTGCAAAACTATTTCTTTTTAAAGAAGAAAAAGATTGAGGTAAGTAAATATTTATTACAAAACTAGTTCTTTAAAAAAAGGAAAGGATTGATATAAGTAAATATTTGTTACAAAACAAGTTCTTTTTAAAGAAGAAAAGGATTGATGGTAATTAAATATTTATTACAAAACTAGTTCTTTTCAAAGAAGAAAAGGATTGATGGTAAGTAAATATTTATTACAAATCTAGTACTTTTTAAAGAAGAAAAGGATTGTGGGTAAGTAAATATTTATTACAAAACTAGCTCTTTTTAAAGAAGAAAAGGTTTGTTGGTAAGTAAATATATATTTTAAAACTAGTTCTTTTTAAAGACGAAAAGGATTGATGCTAAGTAAATATTTATTTCAAAACTAGTTCTTTTTAAAGAAGAAAAGGATTGATTGTAAGTATATATTTATTACAAAACTAGTTCTTTTTAAAGAAGAAAAGGATTGATGGAAAGGAAATATTTATTACAAAACTAGTTCTTTTTAAAGCAGGAAAGGATTGATGGTCAGAAAATATTTATTGCAAGACTAGTTCTTTTTAAAGAAGAAAAGGATTTATGGTAAGTAAATATTGATTAGCAAAATAGTTCTTTTTAAAGAAGAAAAGGATTGATGCTAAGTAAATATTTATTTCAAAACTAGTTCTTTTTAAAGAAGAAAAGGATTGATTGTAAGTATATATTTATTACAAAACTAGTTCTTTTTAAAGAAGAAAAGGATTGATGGTAAGTAAATATTTATTACAAAACTAGTTCTTTTAAAAGCAGAAAAGGATTGATGGGAAGAAAATATTTATTACATAACTAGTTCTTTTTAAAGAAGAAAAGAATTATTGGTAAGTAAATATTTATTACAAAACTAGTTCTTTTCAAAGAATAAAAGGATTGATGGTAAGTAAATATTGATTAACAAACTAGTTCTTTTTAAAGAAGAAAAGGAATGATGGTAAGTAAATATTTATTAAAAAACTAGTTATTTAAAAAAAAGGAAAGGATTGATATAAGTAAATATTTCTTACAAAACAAGTACTTTTTAAAGAAGAAAAGGATTGATGGTAAGTAAAAATTTATTACAAAACTATTTTTTTTAAAGACGAAAAGGATTAATGGTAAGTATATATTTATTACAAAACTAGTGCTTTTTAAAGAAGAAAAGGATTGATGGTAAGTAAATATTGATTAACAAAATAGTTCTTTTTAAAGACAAAAAGGATTAATGGTAAGTAAATATTTATTACAAAAGTAGTTCTTTTAAAAAGAAGAAAAGGTTTGTTGATAAGTAAATATTTATTACAAAACTAGTTCTTTTTAAAGAAGAAAATAATTACTGGTAAGTAAATATTTATTACAAAACTAGTTCTTTTTAAAAAAGAAATGGATTGATGGTAAGTATATATTTATTGCAAAACTATTTCTTTTTAAAGAAGAAAAGGATTGAGGTAAGTAAATATTTATTACAAAACTAGTTCTTTAAAAAAAAGGAAAGGATTGATATAAGTAAATATTTGTTTCAAAACAAGTTCTTTTTAAAGAAGAAAAGGATTGATGGTAATTAAATATTTATTACAAAACTAGTTCTTTTCAAAGAAGAAAAGGATTGATGGTAAGTAAATATTTATTACAAATCTAGTACTTTTTAAAGAAGAAAAGGATTGTTGGTAAGTAAATATTTATTACAAAACTAGCTCTTTTTAAAGAAGAAAAGGTTTGTTGGTAAGTAAATATTTATTACAAAACTAGTTCTTTTTAAAGACAAAAAGGGTTAATGGTAAGTATATATTTATTACAAAACTAGTTCTTTTTAAAGAAGAAAAGGGTTGATGGTAAGTAAATATTTATTACAAAACTAGTTCTTTTTAAAGCAGAAAAGGATTGATGGGAACTAAATATTTATTACAAAACTAGTTCTTTTTAAAGAAGAAAAGAATTATTGGTAAGTAAATATTTATTACAAAACTAGTCCTTTTCAAAGAATAAAAGGATTGATGGTAAGTAAATATTGATTACCAAACTAGTTCTTTTTAAAGAAGAAAAGGAATTATGGTAAGTAAATATTTATTACGAAACTAGTTCTTTTTAAAGAAGAAAAGGATTTTTGGTACGTAAATATTTACTACAAAACTAGTTCTTTTGAAAGAAGGAAAGGATTGATGGTAAAAAAGATTTATTACAAAACTAGGTCTTTTTAAAGTAGAAAAGGATTGATGGAAAGGAAATATTTATTACAAAACTAGTTCCTTTTAAAGCAGGAAAGGATTGATGGTAAGAAAATATTTATTACAAAACTAGTTCTTTTTAAAGAAGAACAGGGTTGATGGTAAGTAAATATTTATTACAAAACTAGTTATTTTTAAAGAAGGGAAGGATTGATGGTAAAAAAAAAAGTTATAACAAAACTAGTTCTTTTTAAAGAAGAAAAGGATTGATGGTAAGTAAATATATATTACAAATCTAGTTATTTTTATAGAAGAAAAGCATTAATGGTAAGTAAATATTTATTACAAAACTAGTTCTTTTTAAAGAAGAAATGAATTACTGGTAAGTAAATATTTATTACAAAACTAATTCTTTTTAATGAAGGAAAGGATTTATGGTAAAAAAATGTTAATTACAAAACTTGTTCTTTTCAAAAAAGAAAAGGATTGATGATAATTAAATATTTATTACAAAACTAGTGCTTGTTATAAAAGTGAAGGATTGTTCGTAAGTAAATATTTACTACAAAACTAGTTCTTTTATAGAAGGAAAGGATTGATGGTAAAAAATATTTATTACAAAACTAGTTCTTTTCAAAGAAGAAAAGGATTGATGGTAAGTAAATATTTATTAGAATTCTAGTACTCTTTAAAGAAGAAAAGGATTGATGGTAAGTATATATTTATTATAAAACAAGTCATTTTTTAGAAGAAAAGGATTTTAGGTATGTAAATATTAACTACAAAACTTGTTCTTTTTGAAGAAGGAAACGATTGTTGGTAAAAAAATATTAATCACAAAACTAGTTCTTTTTAAAGAAGAAAAGGATTGATGGTAAGTATATATTTATTACAAAACTAGTTCTTTTTAAAGAAGAAATGGATTGATGGTAAGTAAATATTTATTACAAAACTAGTTCTTTTTAAAGAAGAAAGGATTAATGGGAAGTAAATATTTATTACAAAACTAGTTCTTTTTAAAGAAGAAAAGGATTGATGGTAAGTAAATATTGATTAACAAAACTAGTTCTCTTTAAAGAAGAAAAGGATTGATGGTATGTAAATATTTAATACAAAACTAGTTCTTTTTAACGACAAAAAGGATTAATGGTAAGTAAATATTTATTACAAAAGTAGTTCTTTTTAAAGAAGAAAAGGTTTGTTGGTAAGTAAATATTTATTACAAAACTAGTTCTTTTTAAAGAAGAAAATAATTACTGGTAAGTAAATATTTATTACAAAACTAGTTCTTTTTAAAAAAGAAAAGGATTGATGGTAAGTATATATTTATTGCAAAACTATTTCTTTTTAAAGAAGAAAAGGATTGAGGTAAGTAAATATTTATTACAAAACTAGTTCTTTAAAAAAAAGGAAAGGATTGATATAAGTAAATATTTGTTACAAAACAAGTTCTTTTTAAAGAAGAAAAGGATTGATGGTAATTAAATATTTATTACAAAACTAGTTCTTTTCAAAGAAGAAAAGGATTGATGGTAAGTAAATATTTATTACAAATCTAGTACTTTTTAAAGAAGAAAAGGATTGTTGGTAAGTAAATATTTATTACAAAACTTGCTCTTTTTAAAGAAGAAAAGGTTTGTTGGTAAGTAAATATTTATTACAAAACTAGTTCTTTTTAAAGACGAAAAGGATTAATGGTAAGTATATATTTATTACAAAACTAGTGCTTTTTAAAGAAGAAAAGGATTGATGGAAAGGAAATATTTATTACAAAACTAGTTCTTGTTAAAGCAGGAAAGGATTGATGGTAAGAAAATATTTATTGCAAGACTAGTTCTTTTTAAAGAAGAAAAGGATTTATGGTAAGTAAATATTGATTAGCAAAATAGTTCTTTTTAAAGAAGAAAAGGATTGATGCTAAGTAAATATTTATTACAAAACTAGTTCTTTTTAAAGAAGAAAAGGATTGATGGTAAGTATATATTTATTACAAAACTAGTTCTTTTTAAAGAAGAAAAGGATTATGGTAAGTAAATATTTATTACAAAACTAGTTCTTTTAAAAGCAGAAAAGGATTGATGGGAAGAAAATATTTATTACAAAACTAGTTCTTTTTAAAGAAGAAAAGAATTATTGGTAAGTAAATATTTATTACAAAACTAGTTCTTTTCAAAGAATAAAAGGATTGATGGTAAGTAAATATTGATTAACAAACTAGTTCTTTTTAAAGAAGAAAAGGAATGATGGTAAGTAAATATTTATTACGAAACTAGTTCTTTTTAAAGACAAATTAGGATTAATGGTAAGTATATATTTATTGCAAAATTAGTGCTTTTTAAAGAAGAAAAGGATTGATGGAAAGGAAATATTTATTACAAAACTAGTTCGTTTTAAAGCAGGAAATGATTGATGGTAAGAAAATATTTATTACAAAACTAGTTATTTTTAAAGAAGAAAAGGATTGATGGTAAGTAAATATTGATTAACAAAACTAGTTCTTTTTAAAGAAGAAAAGAATTGATGGTATGTAAATATTTAATACAAAACTAGTACTTTTTAAAGACAAAAAGGATTAATGGTAAGTAAATATTTATTACAAAACTAGTTCTTTTCAAAGAAGAAAAGGATTGATGGTAAGTAAATATTTATTAGAATTCTAGTACTCTTTAAAGAAGAAAAGGATTGATGGTAAGTAAATATTTATTATAAAACAAGTCCTTTTTTAGATGAAAAGGATTTTTGGTATGTAAATATTTACTACAAAACTTGTTCTTTTTCAAGAAGGAAAGGATTGATGGTAAAAAAATATTAATCACAAAACTAGTTCTTTTTAAAGAAGAAAAGGATTGATGGTAAGTATATATTTATTACAAAACTAGTTCTTTTTAAAGACAAAAAGGATTAATGGTAAGTATATATTTATTACAAAACTAGTGGTTTTTAAAGAAGAAAAGGATTGATGGAAAGGAAATATTTATTACAAAACTAGTTCTTTTTAAAGCAGGAAAGGATTGGTGGTAAGAAAATATTTATTGCAAGACTAGTTCTTTTTAAAGAAGAAAAGGATTTATGGTTAGTAAATATTGATTAGCAAAATAGTTCTTTTTAAAGAAGAAAAGGATTGATGCTAAGTAAATATTAATTACAAAACTAGTTCTTTTTAAAGAAGAAAAGGATTGATGGTAAGTATATATTTATTACAAAACTAGTTCTTTTTAAAGAAGAAAAGAATTATTGGTAAGTAAATATTTATTACAAAACTAGTTCTTTTCAAAGAATAAAAGGATTGATGGTAAGTAAATATTGATTAACAAACTAGTTCTTTTTAAAGAAGAAAAGGAATAATGGTAAGTAAATATTTATTACAAAACTAGTTCTTTTTAAAGACAAAAAGGATTAATGGTAAGTAAATATTTATTACAAAACTAGTTCTTTTTAAAGAAGAAAATAATTACTGCTAAGTAAATATTTATTAAAAAACTAGTTCTTTAAAAAAAGGAAAGGATTGATATAAGTAAATATTTCTTACAAAACAAGTACTTTTTAAAGAAGAAAAGGATTGATGGTAAGTAAAAATTTATTACAAAACTATTTTTTTTAAAGACGAAAAGGATTAATGGTAAGTATATATTTATTACAAAACTAGTGCTTTTTAAAGAAGAAAAGGATTGATGGTAAGTAAATATTGATTAACAAAATAGTTCTTTTTAAAGACAAAAAGGATTAATGGTAAGTAAATATTTATTACAAAAGTAGTTCTTTTAAAAAGAAGAAAAGGTTTGTTGATAAGTAAATATTTATTACAAAACTAGTTCTTTTTAAAGAAGAAAATAATTACTGGTAAGTAAATATTTATTACAAAACTAGTTCTTTTTAAAAAAGAAATGGATTGATGGTAAGTATATATTTATTGCAAAACTATTTCTTTTTAAAGAAGAAAAGGATTGAGGTAAGTAAATATTTATTACAAAACTAGTTCTTTAAAAAAAGGAAAGGATTGATATAAGTAAATATTTGTTTCAAAACAAGTTCTTTTTAAAGAAGAAAAGGATTGATGGTAATTAAATATTTATTACAAAACTAGTTCTTTTCAAAGAAGAAAAGGATTGATGGTAAGTAAATATTTATTACAAATCTAGTACTTTTTAAAGAAGAAAAGGATTGTTGGTAAGTAAATATTTATTACAAAACTAGCTCTTTTTAAAGAAGAAAAGGTTTGTTGGTAAGTAAATATTTATTACAAAACTAGTTCTTTTTAAAGACAAAAAGGGTTAATGGTAAGTATATATTTATTACAAAACTAGTTCTTTTTAAAGAAGAAAAGGGTTGATGGTAAGTAAATATTTATTACAAAACTAGTTCTTTTTAAAGCAGAAAAGGATTGATGGGAACTAAATATTTATTACAAAACTAGTTCTTTTTAAAGAAGAAAAGAATTATTGGTAAGTAAATATTTATTACAAAACTAGTCCTTTTCAAAGAATAAAAGGATTGATGGTAAGTAAATATTGATTACCAAACTAGTTCTTTTTAAAGAAGAAAAGGAATTATGGTAAGTAAATATTTATTACGAAACTAGTTCTTTTTAAAGAAGAAAAGGATTTTTGGTACGTAAATATTTACTACAAAACTAGTTCTTTTGAAAGAAGGAAAGGATTGATGGTAAAAAAGATTTATTACAAAACTAGGTCTTTTTAAAGTAGAAAAGGATTGATGGAAAGGAAATATTTATTACAAAACTAGTTCTTTTTAAAGCAGGAAAGGATTGATGGTAAGAAAATATTTATTACAAAACTAGTTCTTTTTAAAGAAGAACAGGGTTGATGGTAAGTAAATATTTATTACAAAACTAGTTATTTTTAAAGAAGGGAAGGATTGATGGTAAAAAAAAAGTTATAACAAAACTAGTTCTTTTTAAAGAAGAAAAGGATTGATGGTAAGTAAATATATATTACAAATCTAGTTATTTTTATAGAAGAAAAGCATTAATGGTAAGTAAATATTTATTACAAAACTAGTTCTTTTTAAAGAAGAAATGAATTACTGGTAAGTAAATATTTATTACAAAACTAATTCTTTTTAATGAAGGAAAGGATTTATGGTAAAAAAATGTTAATTACAAAACTTGTTCTTTTCAAAAAAGAAAAGGATTGATGGTAATTAAATATTTATTACAAAACTAGTGCTTGTTATAAAAGTGAAGGATTGTTCGTAAGTAAATATTTACTACAAAACTAGTTCTTTTATAGAAGGAAAGGATAGATGGTAAAAAATATTTATTACAAAACTAGTTCTTTTCAAAGAAGAAAAGGATTGATGGTAAGTAAATATTTATTAGAATTCTAGTACTCTTTAAAGAAGAAAAGGATTGATGGTAAGTAAATATTTATTATAAAACAAGTCCTTTTTTAGATGAAAAGGATTTTTGGTATGTAAATATTTACTACAAAACTTGTTCTTTTTGAAGAAGGAAAGGATTGATGGTAAAAAAATATTAATCACAAAACTAGTTCTTTTTAAAGAAGAAAAGGATTGATGGTAAGTATATATTTATTACAAAACTAGTTTTTTTTAAAGAAGAAATGGATTGATGGTAAGTAAATATTTATTACAAAACTATATCTTTTTAAAGAAGAAAATGATTGATGGTAAGTATATATTTATTGCATAACTAGTTCTTTTTAAAGAAGAAAAGGATTGATGGTAAGTAAATATTGATTACCAAACTAGTTCTTTTTAAAGAAGAAAAGGAATGATGGTAAGTAAATATTTATTACAAAACTATATCTTTTTAAAGAAGAAAATGATTGATGGTAAGTATATATTTATTGCATAACTAGTTCTTTTTAAAGAAGAAAAGGATTGATGGTAAGTAAATATTTGTTACAAAACTAGTTCTTTTTAAAGCAGAAAAGGATTGATGGTAAGTAAATATTTATTACAAAACTAGTACTTTTTAAAGAAGAAAAGAATTATTGGTATGTAAATATTTATTACAAAACTAGTTCTTTTTAAAGAATAAAACGATTGATGGTAAGTAAATATTGATTACCAAACTAGTTCTTTTTAAAGAAGAAAAGGAATGATGCTAAGTAAATATTTATTACAAAACTAGTTCTTTTTAAAGAAGAAAAGGATTGATGGTAAGTAAATATTTATTACAAAACTAGTTATTTTTAAAGAAGAAAAGGATTAATGGTAACTAAATATTTATTACAAAACTAGTTCTTTTTAAAGAAGAAAAGAATTACTGGTAAGTAAATATTTATTACAAAACTAGTTTCTTTTAAAGAAGAAAGGGTTGATAGTAAGAAAATATTTATTACAAATCTAGTTCTTTTTAAAGAAGAAAAGGATTGATGGTAAGTATATATTTATTGCAAAACTAGTTCTTTTTAAAGAAGAAAAGGATTGAGGTAAGTAAATATATATTTCAAAACTAGTTCTTTTTAAAAACGGAAAGGATTGATATAAGTAAATATTTGTTACAAAACAAGTCCTTTTTAAAGAAGAAAAGGATTGATGGTAATTAAATATTTATTACAAAACTAGTGCTTGTTATAGAAGTAAAGGATTGTTCGTAAGTAATTATTTACTACAAAACTAGTTCTTTTATAGAAGGAAAGGATTGATGGTAAAAAATATTTATTACAAAACTAGTTCTTTTCAAAGAAGAAAAGGATTGATGGTAAGTAAATATTTATTAGAAATCTAGTACTTTTTAAAGAAGAAAAGGATTGATGGTAAGTAAATATTTATTATAAAACTAGTCCTTTTTTAGAAGAAAAGGATTTTTGGTATGTAAATATTTACTACAAAACTTGTTCTTTTTGAAGAAGGAAAGGATTGATGGTAAAAAATATTTATTACAAAACTAGTTCTTTTTAAAGAAGAAAAGAATTACTGGTAAGTAAATATTTATTACAAAACTAGTTCTTTTTAATGAAGGAAAGGATTGATGGTAAAAAAATATTTATTACAAAACTTGTTCTTTTCAAAGAAGAAAAGGATTGATGGTAAGTAAATATTTATTACTAAACTAGTTCTTTTTAAAGAAGAAAATGATTGATGGTAAGTATATATTTATTGCATAACTAGTTCTTTTTAAAGAAGAAAAGGATTGCTGGTCAGTAAATATTTGTTACAAAACTAGTTCTTTTTAAAGAAGAGAAGGATTAATGGTAAGTAAATATTTATTACAAGACTAGTTCTTTTTAAAGAAGAAAAGGATGGATGGTAATTAAATATTTATTACAAAACTAGTTCTTTTTAAAGAAGGAAAGGATTGATAGTAAGTAAATATATATTACCAAACTAGTTCTTTCTAAAAAAGAAAAGGATTGATTGTAAGTAAATATTTATTACAAAACTAGTTCCAGTAACCGGTGCTGCTTGCGCATGTGTGCTTTTGTGAGGCGGCCTGGAGGATGTGGGGACGTAAGGTGAGGCGCGCGGCATTTCCAGACCGCGCACAGCCACGCCGGCTGGCAGCGCTCCTGACAGGTTGCCGCCTGACCCATCAGACTGTTAGCAATGCTGTTTGTGGCAATGCTCGTATTTCTGCCTCATATTTTTGCACTGTTGCTTCACTAGCAAGTTAGTAAATCATGTAAATAATTAAGTCATAGTGCATAAGAACTCAATCAAATGTTCAAATGTCTGTAAATCTATCGGACCAAACTGCATGGTCATCAGTCCATAGCTTACAAACTACTGAAACCTAGGTAAGCTAACCTACGGACAAACATACACACCCATGCCCCAGGGAGGACTCGAACCTCCACGGTGAGCAACCATGCGCCCCTCAGCGAGGAGCTCGGCAACTCTACCGTGGCGCATAAGGACTTTCACATTTATTATTAGTTGAGCTTGGATATATTCGTTCAACAATGTCATTATTTGTCAACTAATACAAAAATATTAAAACTGTCTTTCGAAAAATTTTGGGGGGGCGCACGTTCCCCCCTTCCCCCTCTCCCCTCCATCAGTGACGCATATGATCTTTGCAGTGATAATGCTCAAATATTTGTAATCCTACAGGACCGAACTACATTGGTCATCAGTCCTTAGTCTTACAAACTACTTAAATTAAATTAAACTAAAAATTCTTCTTTTGTGTGGCCATAATGTCCGTAGTTGCTTTCATAATTATGACTAGCAGTTTTTGTCCGTCTTTGCTATTACAATAAAAATGCAATTTTTCTCACCAGACGCGTTTCGTTTTAATAACAGTAAAACATCTTCAGTGGTCTGTAATAATAGAAATCTACAGTTTGTTTTGTTTTTAGATCGAAAAGAGTTCGTTAACGGAACATGAAAAGTAAGCCTACAATATAAAAATAGACACGTTTCCATTAAATATGTATATGTATTATTTTGCCAATAATTACAGTCCGCTTACATCAAAACTAAATACATGAAAACATAATTTATATAAAGCATAGGAAAATAACTACATTTGTGATGTGTGCAACACTTCAAAAACACACTGTGCCGACTCAGTCAAAACAAAAACACTCACGTCTTACCTGTGAAAACAATTCTGGGCAGTGCAAAAGTGACAGTGGAAATAGTGGAAAAAACAGTGACACAGCATGAACAACCGTCGGTACTGCGTGAAACAGACTGGTATTCCATGCCGTGAAGCGAAAACAAGACAAATTTCCCGTAAGTAATAAAACGTCAGGTTCACTTGTTTTCGATCTAAAAACAAAACAAACTGTAGATTTCTATTATTACAGACCACTGAAGATGTTTTACTGTCATTAAAACGAAACGCGTCTGGTGAGAAAAATCGCATTTTTATTGTAATTGCAAAGACAGACAAACACTGCTATTCATAATTAAGTGAAACTAATCTGAGGACAACACACACATCCATGCCCGTGGGAGGATTCCAACCTCCGACGCGGGAGGCCGCGCGGATCCGTAACGTGGCGTTCCAGACTGCTCGGTTACTCCCGCGCGGCCAGCGATAATGCGTTTACTATACTGTCCATAGTGACTTACCCGCATTCGTATTTTCTTATTCACAAGTTCCCCTCATTTTATTTTTAATTTATAACCCTGTATTCACCTGAATAAAAATTCTTTTATCTTGCCACCGAACTTCCCTCCATATCTAAATTCAACCAATCCATTTCTCTTTTCAAATTTTCTTGCCTACCAGATTGAAGGTTAGAACATTCCACTCTCCGATCCGTAGAATGCCTGTTTTGTTTTTCTTGATGATGACATCCTCCCGAGTAGTCCCCGCTCGGAAATCCGATTGGGGAACTATTTTACCTCTGGAATATATTACCCAAGAAGACACCATCATCATATTATGTTCATACAGAAGAGCTGTAAGTCCTCAGGAAAAATAACGACTGTATTTTCCCCTTTCTTTCAGCCGCTTGCAGTAACTTCATGGCAAATCCACAGTAGCTATTAGTCCAAGGCCAGCTTAATCAGTCATCCAGACTGTTGCCCCTGTAACTACTGGAAAGGTTGCTGCCCTCTTCAGGAACCACACTTTGTTTGGCCACTCCACAGATACCCCACCGCTGGGGTTGCACCTACACTACGGCTATCTGTATGGTTGAGGCACGCAAGCCACCCCACCTTGGCAATGTCTGTGGTTACTGCGGACTGACATAACATGTGCATTACTTTTCACTGATTTTTCAAAAGTCTTTGATCGGGTCAGTCATTTTTACAAACTGCAAATTATGAAAAGAATTGGTATGGAAAACAGGGTAGTTAAAGTACTTCTGAACGTCATCAAAGGGATAACTCATCCCATACAACTCAAGAAACGAATACCACGAGGGAGCCCTCTGTCAATGCAGCTTATTGTGTCGGCATTAGAAACATTGCTCAGAAGACTGCCTAGTAACTTATCGGGTGTATCACTCTTAGGAGTGACCTTGGCTTAGGGAGTGTGCGCAAATCATGTGTACATACTCATAATTAATGTACATGAATTAGCATTTGCCAAACGGGAATTCGATATGTATAGTAAAGTATCTGGTGCCAGGATAAATGAAGGAAATAGCAAAATAGCTAGCTGTCGAGGAAATGAAAATCTTACCATGTCATGGGCCCAGAAAGTGGATAATCGTAAAACAGTTGGAGTCATCACAGACAACTGCCCACTTTGAGTGGTGGCCTAAGACTGGACGACAGTTACAAATAGCATGCACGGACACATACTAGAGAACGACTGGCGAGCAATGACTCTGCTTTGAAAGAATTAAAAATTTTAATAGTCCAAAGCCTATTACCTCACTCAGGTATTCCCATTACCTAAAGTACAGGCCAAAAATGAAGCAACTAGCCAGTAGGTTTATTCGGGAGGTAAATATTTTTAAAGTAGACTCCACCACAATAACAAAATCAAGAATGGATGGTGGACTATAGTTCAGTGATATACAAAGGAATTACACTTCTCTTTCCGTAACTCGAACTTCTCGATTTGTATACAGTAATACGTCAGCCATTATCGCAAAATTCCAAGTAGTCTCCTGCCACCAGTCGACATAAACATAATAAATTTTCAATTATGGCACGTACGAGAATTCTGTAATGAATCAAGTTACAAAGACCATGTCGTCTTACGAAATACTCATAAAAGACCGATGAATTAATACTGAAATGTTGAAGGAAGGATAAATCCAACATCACTCAAACGAAATAACCATCTCATAAATGGAACATAATTTGGAAGAACACTAAGTTCAAGAGTTATAAAATGGCGGTAGCATCCACTTGGTATCAGTTTGTCAGCAGCACAGTGTCGACATAAGAAAAATTACATAAAAAAGGTCCCGCAACTAACTACACTGCAACAATGGTTTGCGTGCTGTGGTCATCTCCCAACAGGCGATAGGTGAAGGAGAAATTGTTTTCTTGCCAGGGAGCATGCAGGTACACACCCACTGCACTCGCAATGACCGATGACTAATTCTGTCCAAGAACCAATAAAAATGCAGTGGCGGGAATACTAGCAAACGTTGTTCACTACACAATCGCACGACGAGAAGAAGACTACTTCCTTAGTTTCGTGGCATAAATGCAGAAAGAATTTAGTAGTGAAAACAATCAGCCAAGATAAAAAACACTTTCATAATATGATGAACATCATCATTGAAAAGCAAAGCAAGGCTAAACACTGATGATAAAGGATTAACACAAAATGTGATATAACTCCATATAAGAAACCTGAGGAAAAATTCATTTTTGAAATTCCAGATGTCCCACCGGATATACATATATTGTTACATTGAAGAAGATGAAATTGGTATTAATTTTATTGTACAAGAATACAGGGGATACTTTTTATTGTGTTCCAAAGGAGAAGATTTTGCCTTTTTATTTCATTTATTTATTTGTTTTATTTAACCCAACAATATATTTCAATACCACAAGGATCCATGTTGGAAGCAGTTTATTGATAACCAGTGGCGTAGCTATGTCACCAAGGTCCCTGGGGCAAAAATGACATTGGGGCCCTCTTTACAGTAATACTGCACTTCATCATCAGCTCCTTACTGCCCACGGGAAGACATAAGGCATACCTAAATACTACTAAGTAAATTATTATGTGTCACATAGCAGATAATATTTAATTGTACTCTCAAATATAATTATAACTGTGAACGTTGGTTTGTTTTTTATGCTTTCACGCGGAAGTTACTGGGTGGATTTGAATGAAATTTTGCAGACTGATAGATTTGGACCTGGGTAGGACATAAAGATAAACGACCTCTTGGGATAGTTTTCTGAAGTTGCTCCATACTAGGTGAATGAAGTCGCAGGCATAAGCTAGTAAAAAATAAACAGTGAAGAAGTATTACTTAACCATGAAAACATGGCCCCCTGCCGCGAAGCAAACCGTGAACAGTCAAGTCGGCAGTGACAGCAGGCGGACTGTTGTCGGTACCGACATCTCACTGTCGCTAAACTCCTCGCTGTTTGGTCATTGCTCTGTACCGATCAGCCTAATTTCGATGATAGCCCAATCAAAGAAGGAAAATATTCGTGTAGGATGGTTTCAGAAAAGAGAGTTGCCGGATTTTGTTTGATGGAATACTTTGGTTTGAGCCGTGCCCCTACCAGTCTCCCATGAAGTATATATTAATGTCTGGCCAGGAAAAAGTAATACGTAAAATAACCAAGTTGACATCTTCCCTTATTATAGTGGCAGTGGGGTACAGGGCACAATTTACTGTTGTGACAAAGTAACCATATTTTCTCTTCTTCTTGCACGAATTTCAGAGTGCAATTTATTACAGCACTGCACTGGGATCTATGATTATGGAGCACACCCTTGGGGAATTCACTACACAAACAGTTGAGTTGCCATAATAATACCGTTCTGTAATAATTCATTGTAGAGACTTCATATTCAAATGTGGTCACACTGTCTATTGTCAAACACTGTGCTAGAAATTCAGCACCATTCACTGTTATTTCGCAAAGATTGGCAGGCATGGCAACTCCGACTTCAACCGACAATAGGCTGACGATGGCAGGGTCCACGTCTTAGCAGACAAGCAAAGGACCATGATATGTTTATATTCTGGGGTGCGAATAATTTTTGGATTTCACTTCGTGCGTTTGAGGTTTGTTGGTCAGGGTTCAAAAAGTTCAAAGTCGGAAAACCTTCATCCAACTCAATTATTATATAAAGTAGAACTTCGATTATCCCAAGTAATTGGGGGACATGAAAGTGTTCAAGGATCTACGGTAACTGTTTTCGAACGCCGAGGGGCCCTTTGAGCTCGGGGGCCCCGGGGCACTGCCCCGCCTAGCCCTATGATAGCTACGCCACTGTTGATAATAATAATAATACTAATTTCGTATGGGTCATTGGCCTGGTGCAAGTCTTTCAACTGGACGCCACTTCGGCAACTTGCGTGCCTCTAGCCTACCTGGTTATCCAACTGGGACGCACAGCTTAACGCGGAATCCGAACCAAGTGTCGTTTCTGGCGTCTCCTCACACGTTAAGAGGTGAAGGATGGTTTAAAACACAGACTGAAAAAGTCTGAGGTCCGTCCGGGTTTCGAACCCGCGACTCTTTGGTTTCCAGTCGAGCGAAGAAAAAGCGATTGAGGGAAGAGGTAGTGCACTGACGAAGGATGTTTAGCACTGAATGATGTCTCGGAGCGCTCTGGCTGGTCGACTGACCCGCCGCCATTTCGGAATATCATGCGCAGAAGGTCACTGCGCATTGAGCATTACAGATTGTTGCACAATAGAGCTCCTAAATACCCAGGCTGAATTGTCCGCCATGTTTTCCTCAACATGGTTGGAATCGCGCTGCACTAACAGCGTGGATGCGCACGTCCACCCATCTTTCACAAACGATTAAGTAAAAACTAACTGGTAGAAAAAATTAATTTTTCCGCTACTTAGATCTTTATATGTTAGCATTCTGACGAAATGCTCATTTCGTTAACAGTCATAGTTAATAAGATATTGGCTTCGAAATAAGAGACTGAGCTGCGTTAGGAAAAATTTGCAGTAAAAATAGAGGCTGCTATGATATTCCGTTTGGTGCATGTTACACAATATATTGCTGCGATTGAAACTTTCGTAATGGATTGAATTTTATTTTCGACTTGGGAAGAGATCTTTACCTTTCACTCATACCGCTACACTTTATTTTATTTAGCGCCCTCATTTCCGATGTCGATAAGGCCAGAACGAATCATTGTGTATCTCATACACGGTTAGAGGTATCAAAATGATATTTTGACAAATGATAACATGAAAAGAGGGGGGGGGTATTTTGCCACATGGTTACTACGCAAAACTTCATTAACTGTCGCGTTATTCAAGGAAATTATAGTTGTAGAATGAAAAAGAGTAAAGTTAGTGATTTATTATTCGATTTGCAGATATTCCTTCGTCACTAACAAATGTTTATTTCTTTGATTCTTGTCCAAACTATGTCAGAGCCACTACTTCATTTCCAGAACCTAATAGGAGTTACAGTTCCTTCAGTTTAACGCCTAGCAGTAACAGAACGGAAGTTACTAGATCTAATGAGGATTTTATGTGAGAATACTTGAAAATGTCAGATAGCAAGGATCTCTTCACCAGCTAACGAACTGATTTGTTATCATTTCGTCACATAGTAAAGCACTCTGTATTGAGATATTTAGGCTATCCTTTTCATGTAACTAAAAAATAGAAATTGAATATTACATACATACAGCACTTCTGTAGTTTGCAACTATTAAATTTAATAGGTTAAAATAAGTCAGTACCAGTATCTTCAAGTATAGATGTTATGCAGTAACAACATGTGCCTAATTATTAAGAGCTCTAATACGGAAGACGTGTTACTACTAGATGGGCGCACGGATCCCAGTGCGTCATATTTAACTGACATTATCTCAAGTTATACATTTGTCACAGAGTTGCTGTTTAGAGAGGATGAAAATTTGATGTACTTTGAACATTTCATTCCCTTAATGTGTTCACATAACTTGAACAGAAAAAAAGTTCATCGCATGTCGAAAATTCCGTAACGTCGTCAGAAAGTGCATGTTCGTAACTATCAGTATATGCTGTTTATAAATTATTGCCGTAAATAAAACTAAAATGAAAATGTAGTGTAGTTCTTAACGAAGAGATTGATGAAAATACCATGTTCATACAGTGAGTAGTTTGCGAGTGTGAGCGGGTTGACTGTAACGCGATTGAACGCATGAGCTCGTCAGGAACGTAGCAACTCCTGCAGCTTGGGGGAAAAATGGCGGACAGTTCAGCTCGGTTTTATAGGAGTCTTATTGCACAACAGTGGAGCAGAAAAGCCGCACCCAGAGGGGCTGAATTTACCACGCGCAGGCCCTCACTTCGGAAACAGTAATCACTGCTAAGGGAACACGACCTGATGCAAACATAAACGTATTTTTCAAATTAAGAAACTAGTGATGCATTTGATTTTCACATTCTTTTAATTAAAAATGTTTGTCATTCTTTTACAAGTTTTGGTGAAGGTGACTGTGGACCCCCTTGAAAGAATCGGCGGACTCCTAAGGGGTCCGCGTATCACACTTTCGGAAACCCTGCTCTAAACCATTCTTCGTGGATTTAGTGAAAAAAATGGCACTTGCATTGATAAGTGTTGAATTCCCTTGGGTTTGACGCTGAATTTCGACAGTTACTATGCGCTTGATGACAAGGGCTCCGCGATGGACTTTCGCCTGGAAAAGTGGTCCGCCAACTGAAAAGATTGGGAGGCCCCGATTTAAACGATTGTATGGTCTGTCATCATTGTTGCCTTGTCTTGTTCTTGACCTCGTCATGTCGCGTCTTGAAAGGGCGATAGGCCTACCATCATAAACCCACTATTAAGGTCTGTCAAACGATTGTAAAATGTCAGATATGATTTTAAATACAAATGATGAACAGTATCTCGTTTTCGCACGGTAACATCATTCAACAATATAACTGATAAGCAATTGTCATGCTTAAAATAATATAAAGACAGAGTAGCCAGTGATTAGTGAATTATTTTATTTAATTTTTCAATATAAATTTTCGTCAGCTTTTTACGTAATAGTTACGATAAAGAACAGACTTAAATAATTTTATTACGATCATTTCTTTCACTTATGTAATCTATTTGCAATAAAATGAATGTCATAATTTAATTCAGTATATAAGAACTCAGTAAATTTCAGTTCAAGTACGGCACAGCGTAGTTAGTATTTTTTTATTTCATTTTATTTGCTAAGAAGCCACAAAGGAACGCAGTTGTTGGGAAGGAAGTAACACAACCATCCCCCAATGATCTTAAATCTGTACATTGAACAAGCTGTGAACGAACACAGGGATACATTTTGGCGAGGTAATTAACGTTCAGGGAGAAGAAAAATAAAACTTTGTGGTCTAACGATGGAAATGTAATTTGTCAAAGACATCACAGGACCTGGAGGAGCAATTGAACAGAATGCACTGTCTGGAAACGAGGATTTAAGATGAACATTAACGAGATTAAAACAAGGGTAATGGAGTGCAGTCTAAGAAAATCAGGCAATGCTGAAGGAATTAGATTAGGTAATGAGACATAAAAGTAGTATCTGAATTTTGTTATTTCTGATAGCCGAAGTAAAGCAGATATAAAATTCTGAATGGCTATGGGAAGAAAAGCGTTTCTGTAGAAGCGAAATTTGTTAACATCCAATATTAATTTAAATCTGAGGAAGTCCTTTCTGAATGCATTTGTGTGGAGTGTACGGGAGTGAAACATGGACGAAAATATGATAGAAGCATTTGAAATGTGGTGCTACAGGCTAATGCTGAAGATTTGGTGGGTAGATTGCGTAACTAATGAGGAGGTGCTGAACAGAACTGTGGAAAAAAGGAGTTTCTGGCATATCCTGACTAAGAGAAGGAGTAGATTGGTGAGACACATTCTGTCATCAAGGAATCGTCAACTTTGAATTAGAAGGAAGTGTGTGGATTAAAACTCGTGGTGGGAGACCGATGGCGAATAAAGTAAGCAGCTTGAAAATTATGTAGGTTGCCGTATGTATTGTCAGGTGAAGAGGCTTGCACAGGACAGGGTAACGTGGAGAGGTGCATCAAACCACTCTGCAGACCGAAGACTACTACATCAAACATCGTTTTTAATTATTTCACTTTGTATTTACTAAGCATAAAAGCAACTTTTGGAATACGATTGCTCTGTAAACTGACAATTATAGTTGATGTGATCGGAAAATCGCGGTGATATAATCAGGGATTAACGATTATATAATGAAGATTTTCTGGTTAAGCTTGATCTGAGATCAGACTAAATTTTTGGCCGAGGTTAAATGCTGTATACAATGGCCCTAAAAGGTTCGATATTATCGTAAAATCTCCTGTTCAAAACAATATTTAATTTTGTCTAAGGATTACTGAATGCTGTCTGTGATAGAGAACTTATTCTAGTAAAAATGCTAAGGCTTTTGATATGTCACTTAATACAATAATGTTTAGTTTACAGGCGTCTCATGTATAATAACGTGGTTTCTTGAATTTTCAGTATCATGGCGTTAGTTTACATCTAGAATGATTGCCACGAAGTGCTCTGCCTTCTGGTTTTCTGTGACATCCGTTTTGTACCGTCAAACAATTGTACCGTGAATCGATTTCAGGACCTACAAGACAACTACATTATTTGGGATGCATGTAATCAGGCAAAACGCAATTCAGGTCTTTCTGATTTATTTATTTACTTTTAACTAGCAAAACCCGGCTACGCTTCGCTGTGCCTCACTCTCATATGAAATAAATAGAAAAGGAAATACTCATGTGAACATAGAATCACCGAGAGAATGCTTCAATCATAACAATATTGTTCGTTCGTTAGGCTCCAGTGGCTATGTAAAACGAAAGTATAGCATGAATTGTAGTATGTAAAACGAAAGGTTAGCTTCACAGATACATATTATTGTAAACCCTTAAGATAGATTACCATTTATATATATATATATATATATATATATATATTTTTTTTTGTGTCTTTCGTTTTCTCCACAAACATACAGATCAGTCTACCGACTCTAGACCATCTTAGTAAAAAGCTATTGTTCTCTACATTCTTTCCATCTATTTCCCATCCGCTATGTCTGTTTCCTACTTCCCTACTATATACCTCTTCATCCTCCCTCTATCTAATCCCTAACCTCTGTTCATCACTCCCTTTCCTTCCATCCATTATCAATCTCCTCCTCCAGCTATCTCTATGCACTTCTCGTCTTTCGATGGTCATGCCTATATAAAATGAAGAAATTAAAAATAAGAGAATTGCTTCAAATTATGTGTTATCTGCTGGAGAGTATCACAAAGTTACTGTTATATAAAATAAAATGAAATAACGACGCACATAAACGTTTCAGTTAAACAGTTACAGCACTTCATTGGAATCTATGATTAAGGAGAACTCTCTTGGGAGAATTCACTATACAAACAGCTGAGTTAGTATTCAGTAATAATACATTGTAGGGACTACATATTAAAATGTGGTCAAACCGTGTATAGTCTACCACACTGCTAGTAATTCAGCGCCATTCACTGTTATTTCGCAAAGATTGGCAGCTATAGCAACGCCTACTTCAACCGCCAACACACAAACGATGACAGGGCCCACGTCTTGTGGACAAGTGATATACCTTGTCATGTTTGTATTATGAGGTGGGAATAATTTTTTGATTTCGCTTCGTGCGTTTGAGGTTTGCTGGGAAGAGTTCAAAAAGTTACACTAGTGGCCATTAAAATTGCTACAACAAGAAGATATGCAGATGATAAACGGGTATCCATTGGACAAATATATTATACTAGAATTGATATGTGATTACATTTTCACGTAATTTGGGTGCATAGATCCTGAGAAATCAGTATCCATAGCAACCACTTCTGCCCGTAATAACGGCCTTGATACGTCTGGGCATTGAATCAAACAGAGGTTGGATGGCGCGTAAAGTTACAGATGCCCATGAAGCTTCAACACGATACCATAGTTCATTAAGAGTAGTGACTGACGTATTGTGACGAGGCAATTGCTCGGGCACCATTGACCAGACGTTTTCAATTGGTGAGAGCTCTGGAGAATGTGCTGGCCAGGGCAGCAGTCGAATATTTTCCGTATCTAGAACCTACAACATGCGGTCATGCATTATCCTGCTGAAATGTAAGATTTCACTGGGATCGAATGAAGGGTAAAACCATGGGTAGTTACACATCTGAAATGAGACGGCCACTGTTCAAAGTGCCGTCAATGCGAACAAGAGGTGACCAAGACGTGTAACCAATGGCACCCCATACCATCACGCCGGGTGATATGCCAGTATGGCGATGACGAATACACGCATCCAAAGTGCGTTCACCGCGATGTCGCCAAACACGTATGCGACCATCATGATGCTGTAAACAGAACCTGGATTCATCCGAAAAAATGACGTTTTGCCTTTCGTGCACACAGGTTCGTCGTTGCGTACACCATCGCAGGCGCTCCTGTCTTGATGTAGCGTCAAGGGTAACCGCAGCCATGGTCTCGGAGGTGATAGTCCATGCTGCTGCAAAAGTCGTCAAACTGTCCCCATCTGTTGACTTAGGGATCGAGACGTGGCTGCACGATCCGTTACAGCCATGCGGATAAGATGCCTGCCATCTCGACTGCTAGTGAAACGAGGCCGTTGGGTTCCAGCACGGAGTTCCGTATTGCCGTGCTGAACCCACTTATTCCATATTCTGCGAACAGTCATTGGATCGCGACCAACGCGTGCAGCATTGTCGCGATACGATAAACCGCAATCGCGATAGGCTACAATGCGACCTTTATCAACGTCGGAAACGTGATGGTAGGCATTTCTCATCCTTACACGAGGCATCAAAACTACGTTTCACCAGGCAACGCCGGTGAACTGCTGTTTGTGTATGAGAAATCGGTTGGAAACTTTCTGTGAGCACGTTGTAGGTGTCGCCACCGGCGCCAACGTTGTAACCTTGTGTGAATGCTCTGAAAAGCTGATCATTTGTATGTTACAGCGTCTTCTTCCTGTCGGTTAAAACTAACGTCTGTAGCACGTGATCTTCGTAGTGTAGCAATTTTAATGGTCAGAGGTGTAAAAGTCGAAAATCATTCATTCAACTAAAATATACATAAGAACGTCGATTAACCGAAGTAACTGGGAGACATGAATGTTCGGAAAACCGGTTTATTCGGAAATCGAACTGTGCACTTCTTTTTGCCAAAAAGAACTAATGTACAGTACATTTATTTATACAGTACTTGGAGGCGCGCGATTCTTCAGACAGCGCCGAGCGGCAAGTCGCAACACTTGGAAGGCGCAGCTGTTGCTGTGAGCAGCTTTGATGCTGTCGCTACGCTGACTGAAGTGTGCCGATTGTTGTATGCAGCGACTGTGGTGTGAAGGCCCCATTAGAAGCAATGTTCCGCCATCCGGAGGTGCAGTGTGGCTTCTGTAGGAAACTTCGTTAGAGGGGCGGGCGCTCTGCTGTAACTTTTTTGGGACGCTGACGGGGGCCGAGGGGCCCCTAGAGCTCGGAGGCCCCGGGGCACTGCCCCGCCTAGCCCTATGATAGCTACGCCACTGGTTGTGCAACGTTGTGACAAATTTTGAGCTCAATCGATGAAGAACTTTTTGAGATTTTCAAACACACAAAGCAACACAACATTTATATATATATTCTTGGTAAGATGGTATTTATATCTCGGGTGTCTAAACTTCAGAGGGTTTTGAAAATAAATAACGCAGCAATGAATCCTGTAACTTGCTGTTTCTCCTTAATTGTAGATAGTTTGCCAACTTGTACTCACCATCGGAATCGACGAAGGTACCTTCCACTTTCCGATCTGAAATTCCCAACAAAGCAAACAATTCACGACGTCTTTTCATTTCGTCGTGTAAGTCGACGTAGCCTTGTTCATTGAGCGGTACAGCGAGCCTTGCGTTTTCTTCGTCGCAGACATCCTCAGCCTCATAGTAGGTCAATTCGTTACTGAACAGCATGTAGATTCCTTGGATTCCAGGACTGTAGGCGTACCACGGACTAACGTGTGGCCTTATCTCTAAGAACAAACAAATCACATTCACCAGTACACCAGACATTTTATGATGACAATGGCAGATAAAAGGAAATTAATTTAATTTCCATTAAACACAAAAAGTATTTTAAAAAACAGGAACTCAATATTATGAAATAAATCCTAAATGCTGCTTTAAATATAATTATTTTTATTACACTATAGGCCTATTTCGGCTTTTAGCGCCATCGTTGGGTGATGTCTGTTGGTCCTGACATCCATATACATCGATGGTTTTATTGCTGTCAGTCATTTATTTATTGCTTTGAATTTTAATTATTGTAATATTTCTGATGACTGTCATTTATGTTGTTTTGAATTTTAATTATTGCAATATTGCTGATGACTTATCATTTACTTTGTGATGTGACAGCTTTTTGCTAACCAGAGATCTCTGGTTACGCCTATAGTGTAATAAAAATTATTATATTTAAAGCAGCATTTAGGATTTATTTCATAATGTCTTTAAACGACATTTATAGTGCTGCAGGCCCAAGAGAAACCAAAGAAACTCACCAAACCTGCAGACAAGCCCATGAAGCGAATCCTGGAACAGAAACAAGCAACATAGCAGATAAGAGAAACTCGTATGACAGAAACAGACTGCACATTTCAACATGCTCGTACATTGATTACGAAATAAAATTGTGTATTCTATATGTCATTATTACTTGACACTCACAAGGGTATCACGAAATTACAATAATACATTTTTTTAATTCGAATACAATGCACTAAACTGCATTGAGTGGAAGTTAGATCGGTGAATATAATTTATTGTGAAGTGATAACAATGCAAACTATTGAGAAAATGTGATCCTTAACATAATAATTCATCGCAATAAATGAAAATTTTCTGTTAACAGTAATTGTGATTGATATCGAATGAAACAAGCTTACTGATAGAAGTTTCTGTTTATATACTTCCACTATGAGTTTCGAAAGATTATAACCTTTCCTTGGGTGTCTTTATGTGGATTCGTTAATAATGTGTGTGACATCTGTTAAACTTTAGTACAGTCTGCAGCGCCCTTTGTCTTTCGTAAAACATCACATACACTGTCGAATATAAAAATTAGTTTCCAAGATCACTCAGGATTTACGTACTACACGGAGTGATTACATTTATACAGGGTGTATCGAAAAGGATGGCGGCAACTTTCATGATTGAAAGTACACGATAATAGTAGCAAAAATGTCCCAGTAAACATTGTAAGGTAACCCTTAAGGTAAGCCTTACATTATAACGAGGACTGAGCTTCATTTTGAAACATTTTATTCGTTTGAATCTGTTTATAGTGAAATGTAGTAATTATATTCTCATGTGACTCAATTAATTATTGTGATGCACCATGTATGTAGTTAATTTAACTGGAAACATTTTCTGTCATTTATTTATTATTTGTATTGTCATTCTTTATGTATATTTTATTTTATTTTATTTGTACTTTGTATTTTTCTAGATGACTGTGATTATTTGTTATGTTTAATTTATCAGTGCAAAATATTTCTCTGTGAACAGTTATCGATATGGCTCCACAAGTCAGAGACTATCGTATAGCAGCGCTCCCCTGTAGGAGAGCAGGCAAGCAGCAGTATCTGCCGCCCCGTGACGTAGATGAGACGTTCGTACGCGGTCCGCGGAGTGCTCAAACAATATAAGTAATAAAGTTAAAACATAGTGAAAGTTCTAATTTGTTATAAGTGCATGTGTATGTGAAACCTGTGAACATAAGGGAAGTAAGAATTGATTTTAATGAAACATTTATTCGTTCGTTCCGCTGAGGCAGAAATTCGTTACGTGTTCGGTAACTGTCCCAGATGTCCAAAACGCGGTAGCGTCATCGCGGACGCTTAATGGTCGTGATTAATTACGCGATTCGCGAAGCATCACGGCGAACTGCTAACAAGCTGCCAAAGGAGGAGCCTCTATCAAAATGATTTCTGTATGAATTTATGTATCATTTATATGACTGCAGAGTACCACGTCGCTGGACTGATAAATAAGTTAAATGCTATTGGTTGCAATTTACTGTGAATGAATGTTTAAGTTTTGTTAAAATACAAGAACATTAGACAGTACTTTTGCTATCTTATTTGAACAACTAATGACAATCTTCAATAATGCATGAATAATATTACTACACAATTTTACAATCAAGTGAGTGTCATTAATTATTAGAGACTGTGATAATAATAATTGAGACAATTTTGCTAAAATTGATGGTAGAAGATAGTTGACTTAATGAATAACTGCACCCACTTGCCAATCACTTGATGTTAAAAATCCTACTATTCATAAATTTCTAAATTATCAGTGCCATTAGCATACTAATTGAGTCATACGTATTGCACAGATGGAGTAAGTTAATTTCTGCTATCTGTGTGTGCACAGTCTCTGTAGGATATTTTGTAAGGAAAGGAAAGGTGAGTGATCTTTTGAAAAGTTTGTCAGATAGGGCCATAGAATTTGTTAATTACACTAATTGTCTTGCCAAATATTTTCAAAATTTAACGACACCACTTGCGTTAATCACGAGTTTAACCAGGTTTGTTATGTTGCTCAAACATCACAACAACAGCCACCACAGTTAATAACACGTAAAACAATTTTTTTTTACCTTCACTCACACTTTTCTTCAATAAACACCTTTCACCCAATATATTCTTTCTTTACAACATGGGTCCGGAAACGAGCCGTTTGCGAGGTAATTACGAATGTATGGTTCCAAGCCGCCACTGGCGTCGTTATAAACATCGTCATAGTTAGTACACATTAATCTGAAACTTAGACTTTACTGTCTTAGAGGATTGCTTGAGAATGTTCCCCTTCAGCAACGTCAGAGTGTGTGGTACATGCATGACGGAGCTCCGGCACATTTTGCCGCTGCTGTGAAGCAGCATCTAACGCGCAGATGCAAAGATGCATAGGTCGAGGCGGGCCTTTACCTTAGCCTCCAAGTTCACCTGATCTAAATTCTTTTGATTTATGTGTCTGGGGGTCACCTCAAAAGCGAAGTGTACAGCCCACCGTTAACGTGGTTGAAGAACTGGAGCGGAGAGTTATACATGCTTGTCAGGACTTCCGGAATGATCCAGGGGTTTTCAAAGAATTCGAAATTCATTGGAGAGACGAGCACAGTATTGGCTCCAGATGCAAGGAAGACACTTCGAACAACTCCTTTAACAGGTGACCCATACGTGAAATGTGAACTAAATGCGATGTATAACGTAATAGTAAAGATGAAAGCCGTCGAGAACTGCCCGCCAACTTTATTTTTAATTTTACGGGTTACTGATATTTTCATTAATTTCAGTTCCACGGGGAGGCCAAGCCAGTGAATCCTGTCTGTCTCTGAAGCGCTACTGGGTGGCACCAGGGCGAGAGAGAGAGAGAGAGAGAGAGAGAGAGAGAGAGAGAGAGGTGCCGAGACGGAGAACGAACCTTCGGAGAAGGCGCGCATTCACGACACAGCGTGAGGACTCCATTGCGCTGGTACCTGCGGCCACAGACAAATATATACAGAGGTTAAACCACCGTAACGGCCCGGTCCTGCGCTCCGGGGTGCGGGGAGGGAGTGTTTCCAGCAGTTCTGTAAGATGTCCCATGATGGCGCTGCGGTTAGAAGCAGCCCTTTAAACTGGCCAGAGCAGGCGGCAGGTAGCGGCTACCCCCACCACCACCTCCCCTCAAACGCCGGCGCGCCGGACACAGCCTTAGCCTCATGGCAGGCGGCACCAGCTCTCCCCTCAGCCTCCCCTCCACGCTACCCTCTGACGTGCGAGAGGCACCCTAAGCCAGCGAACCGCCTGACACCTGATAGCATCTTACGGAACTACGAGGGGAGCATAGGACAGTGGTTTAGGGTGGGCTGCTTCTCTGTATATGTTACTCTGTGCTGCGGCCGACGCTCTGGCTGGGGGGTGCGGGGCCGGTGCGGCGCGCTGTCGTGTCCTACATAGGAAAGAGGGAAGAGGTAGCAAGGTCAGTCTGCATATCCCGAGCGGAAAGGAGTGATTGCAGAGAGACAGTACAGGCATCTACTAGATATGCGGATTTCGGGACTCGAGAGGATACTTGTTTAGGAAACTTTATAGAACTCCTAGGTACCTTGCATTGAATTTATTGCATCCCATACTAAGTCTACTACACTGGGGTTAGTTATTTAAAAAAGCAAGAAGTATAAATCGTTTGCCACAACAGAAGCCAGTAATTACGTTCCCTAGCAGCATCCCCTAGACAGACGCACCCCTGCGAGAGACAGACTGTCGTGGAACACCCCGAGGCCGACGGCGATAGTCACGGGCTGGCGCCTGACTCGTCTGACTGAGAACTCCCTCCTTCATCAAAAAATGTTCAAATGTTTGTTAAGCTTATGGGACTTAACTACGGGGTCATCAGTCCCTAAACTTACAAACTACTTATGAACTACTTACGAACTAGGACGGCACAAATATCCATGCCCGAGGGGGGATTCGAACCCCCGACCGTAGTGGCCGTGCTGACCGTGACTGGAGCGCCTCAATCACCTCGGCCACCGCGGCCGGCTCCCTCCTTCATCCAGAAACCGGGAGTTATAACGGCCGGTGTGGGCGCCCCTCTTTTCCCCACTTTCCGACAGTTAACAATTTCCTATTGGCCGCTGCTTGGTTCGACCAATCTAAATTGTGGCTTGCCCTCTCTCTGAGTCCTCCAGCGAACCACGTTTCAGCCCTGTCCTTTCTGCCATTCCCTGGGTGGGGACGTGGCTTGTTTGTGCACTAACAAAATCCATACTTGGTAGCAACATTGTTCAGCTGAAAGTAAAACGTCACGACACTACCCAATATGGGCAACAATAACAGTGTTTTATGTCAGTTGGCCACGCCTTAGGCTCCGCCTTAGGCCACGCCTCAGAGAAGCTGCTAACTTTTCTTCTTTACCCTCTCACTCTAGCCTCGTGAAATCACTGACATTGCTGTTCCCAAGTAACTGGTATCAACTTTGCTACGTACATTAAAACGTGCCTGTTGGTCACCAAGTACTAATGTAACGGCTTACAACAGCGTCTAGACGCTATATGAAGTTACGCCCATCTTCTACGAAAGGTAACCTCCACCCTGGGTCGGGGGCTGAGGGAATCAGCAGTTCGCTAGGAGATTTCTTTAGTGCCTACATCTAGTAAGATATACGTGTCTGTTTTAACCTGTTATCTGCAATGGCTCACATAGCCTCTCAACAATTCCAACAGTAAAATCAATAAATGACAGTGGGACGACGGGCGTCGTGCTCACCCTGCGAATGGAAGAGCCACACCAAGACGTACCGTGAAGTTCAGATCAGTGACCGACCCGCGGAGAAATACGTACCGCGCAAACGGCTATGTGGGGCGTGTTGCGCGGGAACGGTCGTCATTGGACTGTACTGAGCGGGGGGACAGTTTTTTGAAGCTATCTTCGAGGAAAATTGGCGCCTATAGAGAGATTGACTCTTGCTTTCCAGTGAGGGGGTAGGCTCGTACTTTGCAGTCAGAGTGCGGAGCAGCGCTCCAGAAAGGTAATGTCTTTAGGCAGCCTCCGAGTACGGTTGGCTCGATTTAGGTGCTTTGATTTGATTTTTCCAGGGAAGCCAAAACAGTCTTGGTCCAACCCGCTACTGCCCGCACTGAAACTAAGTTTATTGTACGGTATCGCTCCCTGTATATCTAGTAAAGCCAACCAATGCCCTTGAACAGTGCAAGGAGACCCTTTACCAGTTCTTTATTAGACACAATTTGTTCGGGTCTGGTTGTCCCAAATGTTCTGTGCCTTTTATTCTCCAATGCAATGCATTCGAAGATTAGATGTGATGCAGTTTCATCACCGTCATCACAGATCCTACATTTAGGGTCCTCTTCTGTTATTCCCATCGTACGTAGGTGTTTTTGAAATTCCCATGGCCTGTCAGCAATCCAACTATGAGTCTAATCTCTCTCCTGTTCAGACCCTGGATTGCAGAGCTTCTTTTAAAACATGGCTTTGGCATCATTACCTTGCCATGTTTTTGTTGATGGACTTTGGTCCAATATTCTATGTGCTGTCTTCTGAGCCAGTTACGTAGCTCCAATTTGGTCATTCCCTTGGTGATTGTCAGGATAGGTTCCGGTACAACAAATGGAGTCTCTGCCCCCATCCTGGCTAATCTGTCGGCATGTTCGTTGCCACTGATCCCCGAGGGGCCAGGGACCCACAATAGGTTTACTCTATTGCTTTCCCCTAGCTCCACCAGAGCCCTGTGACATTCTGCAAGAATTTTAGAACTTGTTGCAGGAGATTCCAGTGATCTCAGGGCTGCCTGGCTGTCTGAATAGATATAGATCCTACGACCTTTGTAGCACCTACGCAAATTCTCCTCCACACATGCCCTGATAGCAGTGATTTCGGCTTGGAATACTGAGGCCAGTTTTCCTAGAGAGATTAAGCCCTCCAGTCTAGGCTGCACCCCATATACCCCGGCCCCAACACCTTGATCTGATTTTGACCCGTCAGTGAACCAGACAATATCCCCCGTACGGTGTTGAACTATTTTCTCCCACTGCTCCCTACTTCCAATTGTTATATTGAAAGGCTTGTTGAAGCAGTATGGGGTTATAATATAATCGGCTGGCATTTCCCCAACCTTTCCTATATTTACCTCACTCACTATTTTAGTGTGTGATTCTGGATATCCCAAAGAGTTCCAGTTGTTGCCAGATTTGAGTCTGTATGCACCAGCCGCTGCCTCCATCTTGACCCAAAGGTGTAATGGGGGCATATCCAGCATGGTTTCCATCCCAGCAGTTGGTGTGCTGCTAATTCCGCCTGTTATGGCTAAGCAGGCTAATCTCTGCACCTTACCAAGCTCCTTAGCAGCAACCTGCTGTTCTACCTTCTTCCTCCACACGACCGCCCCATAGGTGATCCTGGGTCTAATCACTATGGTGTATATTCAGTGCATACCCTTGGGTCTCAGGCCCCAATTTTTGCCACAAGCTCTCCTGGAACTCACAAGAGGTGCTTACTTGTGTCTGTTTTGAGACGTCGGTTATTTTTCCATCTATTTCTCTTTGTGGACTTGAAGCTTCAGATTCACTTTTCAGACACCGTCTGAAACTTGTGTCTGTCGATCTGAGTATCATAGAGGTGTGAATAGGCTTAGCCAGTTTGAATTAGCAGCACAGGTGCGCCATTAACGTTATTGCTAGCTCTGGTGTCAATTGCGCACTAGACAATCTTGTGTCCAGTATACATAGTTTGAGTTGGCGAGATATAGCGGAGCCGGTGGTTTTGTTAGGCACTGTGTGCATACCGTGGACGCTGAGGCTGAGAGTAGGACATTCACGCTTCTGTCTCGAGATGTTTTTTTCTTTCGATCGGACCGCGATTTGCAACACTCCAAGGCACTGGGCGCCGTCATAGTTCCAGCGACGCCGGCTTCAGCAGCATTTGCTCGAGTATTACTTGCAACTACTTATCTGGGCGAGAGTAAGGATTCTTCCTTTTGACTGTTTTCTTAAATATTATTTTATGTGGAAAGCGCTCGCAATTATACCACGCTCCCTCGGTCTCCGTGTTGTGAGTTACCCACCATTGTCCGAAATTACAGTCATTTATTAGTATCATTTTTGTATTTGTTCATGTATTCTAAACTGAAAGAACCATTGTTAATTTTGTCAGTTAATGGCTCTAATTCATTTGTGAAATAAATTAAGTACATTTTAACCTGAATCTGATTTGGTAGTTAGATATCTCCATTATTTTTTTTTAAATTATATTTTAGTGGGTATTTGAGAAGAGGCCAGATCTCCTCTGCGGCACATTTCAGTAATTGTCAGGAGTGGTCTCCCAGTCCACCACCTTCCTTTGGCTTCCCATTTCCCACATATCTGTACCTCGCAAACCACCCAACACCCGACCACCAAGCGTAGCTTTACAAAGTCTACATTTCAAATTAAGTTGTGCTAACTAGGCCCCTGGAGTCGATGATATTCCCTCAGAGCTACTGAAGTCTCTGGGAGAACCAGCCATTACAAAATTGTTTCACCTGGTGTGTAAGATGCATGAGACAGGTGAAGTACCCTCAGACTTTAGGAAAAATGTTATAATCCCCATCCCAAAGAAAGCAGGTGCAGACAGGTGTGAAAACTACAGAACCATCAGCTTAATAAGTCATGGTTGCAAAATATTAACACGAATTATTTACAGAAGGATGGAAAAGCTGGTAGAAGACGACCTTGGGGAAGATCACTTTGGGTTCAGGAGAAATGGCAAACCTACACTTCTAGCTTTTGTAGATTTGGAGAAGGCTTTTGACAATGTTGATTGGAATAAACTCTTTCAAGTTCTGAAGCAAGCAGGAGTAAAATATAGGGAGCGTAAGGTTATTTACAACTTGTACAAAAACCAGACAGCGGTTGTCAGAGTTGAAGGGCATGAAAGGGGTGCAGTGGTTGGAAAGTGAGTAAGACAGGGTTGTAGCCTTTCTCCAATGTTATTCAATTTGTACATGGAGCAAGCTATAAAGGAAAGCAAGGAGAAATTTGGTGAAGAAATTAAAGTTCAGGGTGAAGAATTAAAAACATCGTGTTTTGCCGACGACATAGTAATTCTGTCAGAAACAGCAAAGGACCTGGAAGAGCAACTGAACGGAATGGACAGTGTGCTGAAAGGTGCATATAAGATGAATATTAACAAGAGCAAAACTAGGGTTATGGAGTGCAGTCTAAGAAAATCAGGTGATGCTGAAGGAATTAGATTAGGTGACGAAGCAATAAAGGAGGTAGATGAGTTTTGTTACTTGGCCAGTAAAATAACAAATGATGGTCGCAGTACAGAGGATATAAAATGCAGAATGGCAATGGGTAGAAAAGCGTTCTTGAAAAAGAGAAATTTGTTAACATCGAATATTGATTTAAGTCTAAGGAAGTCCTTTCTGAAGGCATTTGTATGGAGTGTTGCCCTGTATGGAGTGAAACATGGACGATAAACAGTGCGGACAGGAAGAGGATTGAGGCTTTTGAAATTTGGTGCTACAGAAGAATGTTGAAGATTAGGTGGGTGGATCGCGTAACTAATGAGGAGGTACTGAACACAATTGGGGAGAAAAGAAATTTCTGGCATACCTTGACTAAACGAAGGGACAGATTGGTAGGGCACATTCTTAGACTTCAAGGAATTGTGAATTTAGTGTTGGAGGGAAGTGTGTGGTGTAAAATGTGCAGAGGAAGACCAAGAGATGGATGCAGTAAGCAGATTCAGACAGATGTAGGTTGCCGTTCTTATGTGGAGTTGAAGAAACTTGCTCAGGATAGGATATTGTGGAGAGCTGCATCAAACCAGTCTCCGGACTGAAGACCACAACAACAACAACTAGAACAATGTTTACAATAAAGTTAGTAAAATATAAAAAAAACGCGAGGTAGATATTATTAGTAAAGTCTAAAATTCAAATTAATATGTACTAACTAGTACTATGTTTAAATTGACGTCAGAGGCGGCTAGAAGCTGTACCTTGGTAATTATCTCGCAGTGGACTCGTTTGCTGGGACATTTCTGCTGCTGCTGTCGTTTCTTTGAACCGCTTTAAGTTGGCGCCATCCTCTTTGGATACACCGTCAGTGGCGGCTCGTGCTTCAGGTGACGGGGCCTCACACCTTCCAGAGCCGTAACCTGATAGTCGCCCCCCTCCTCCCCACAGCTCGACTCGTCGATATTTCGGCGCTCCGCCCCCTCCCCCTTTTAGATATATTTTCGTTAAAAGATCTGCAGAATGTCGTACCACGACTTGCTTGCTCTTGTTTCAACTCGAGCTGAGGTGTTGGCCTACCAAGCTCCTCTATTTCACACTTTTTTTCCAAGCTTAAATATGAATAATTTGTTTCTAAAAGATGCTGAACGTTGTTCACTTTTTCTTCGATAATAAACACCAAGAAAATATGAATATGGACATGAACACTAAACCAGTGTAATTGATTACACTGTTAAATGACTGTAACAAAATTAATCTGTTACGATGAAGAGACAAGCTACATACGAGTCACGTTTCACTGTAAGCCGCACCCCTTCCTAAAGGCTGCGCATGCGCATGTTTTCAAACAGTTAAATATTTGTTATAAGGAAGAGTATGGCTAAAACGGTGAAAGATTTGTGGCAAGCAACAATACAAAATTCACTGTTATCTCTGGGTCGCGCAAAGGCTGCTCTCCCCCACATCTTTTCAAACAGTTAAATATTTGAAATAAATAGCAATTTGCGATGTTATGGCTTTATTGTATGAGGTTTAGATAGAATACCAAAATGTGGTGAATGAAAATCTGTGCCCACCTGGGATTCGGGCCCGGGATCTCCTGCTTCCTAGGCAGACGCGCTGACCACTCCGCCACCGAGGACACAGTGACCAGCTCGACTGCAGAGGACTCTTCCCTGCACGTCTCCCGCCACACACAAATCTCCATTTGCCACGCTGTCTCTTTCCTACACCACAGCCTATTTATTCTATAATGCTCGCAGCCACAATACTGTATTACCGCATCAGGGAGAACAGACCGTGGGGTATCGAGACACAATTAGTTGTCGTCAGGAGCCCAGCCTCGGCTTGTATTCAATTATATATATATATATATATATATATATATATATATATATATATATATATATATATATTTTGACGAATATATTTTTATAGAATAAATAGTCTGTGGTATAGGAAAGAGAGAGCGTGGCAAATTGAGATTTGTGCGTGGCGGGAGACGTGCAGGGAAGAGTCCCCTGCAGTCGGGCTGGTCACTGTGTCCTCGGTGGCGGAGTGGTCAACGCGTCTGCCTAGTAAGCAGTCTGCTTTCGGCACGTGTGCTGTGTGGACGTCTGTTTACTTCCTCGCTGCGGCCGGACGTGCGCTTACAGTGTGTGATGAGTTAGATGCTCTTGTAGCGTAAATAGTAGCTTTTTGTATCGAAATGTGTAGATCATCAAGATGAGTCAACCTAAACGGAAATATACTTTAAAGTTCTCGTTTGACAAACACTATGCTACACCAAGAGCATTTGAAGTAGAGGCGTTCCTTCGAGATGTAGTAAAGCTCAGTTTTAGTGAGATAGTCGGGATCCACTTATCGATCGTGGGTAGCACTGTTCATGTAAAAATGATTAATACAGAATGCTGTGAAAAGGTTATCGAACAATGCAGAGGCAAACTGAAATTTAATCATTGTGACGGCAATGTCGGTACAGTTCAAGTTGATTATGCGGGATTTGAGACCAGAACTGTTCGTGTCTTTGAACTCCCGTTCGAGATAACCGAAGATGAGATTAATTCAGCTAGAAAACCATATGGGAGGGTTATCAGCAATACTGCTGAAAAATGGACAAGTTTTCAAACGTTCCCAATACTCAATGGTGTCAGGCAACAATAAAATGAGCTACAAAAACATATTCCGTCGTATATTTACGTTTGAGGATACAGAGCCATTGTCATGTACGACGATAAACCACGTACATGCTCAGGCTGTGGACAGACAGGGCACGTTAGATCCGAGTGTGTGCAGCGAAGAGTGACGCAGGTGAGCCGGTCGCGCCAATGAAGATGACGTCACTGCCGGTGACGTATGCCACGGCCCTCCGAGACAACACGGCCACCACGTCGACCGCCGCAATGGACGGAAACTGCGGGACTGACGACGCTAACGTAAGCGTGGCAATGGCCACCAGTACTAATCAAATACCGGTCGTCGCAACTACCAACACGACGGAAACACTCTCTAAAGATGAACCTGATAAAAATATACCAGAGACCTATGCACAAGATGTGCAGCGTGAGGAGGAAGCCGTTTCTATTAAAGATGATAATACTCAGGACTCCACTAGCACTTCCGAGAATGAGGAGAGTCCACAATCTGGATCCTCCCCGAAGAAGCATAAAAAACGGCGCATAGTACCTCCTGACGCCAAACAAAAAGTACAGCCAGTGCGTGAGAAAGCGCAACAAATTAGTCGAAAATTAAGTGCCGACATGTCCGTAAAATTGCAACGGAGTCAACAGATGAGTATGGACGTTTCGTCAAATATAGAAACGCCCACACAACAGGACGGTGCAAAGGCTAACTCTACCAAAACACCATCTCAACATGGCTCTGAGAAAGAGATGCTTCAGTACACTCATAGAGGGAACTGGGCAGACAAAACTGCACAATTCCCTGAGGACGAAGAAATGAAGGGTGTACCGAGGGGTGAGAAAACGAAGGGGACGTCACCTCCACGTCCGAAACGCTAGAGATATTAGGCGCTCTGGGTATCAGGCATGTAATTCACTTTTATTGCCAATCTAACTTTTCACAATTGCATTACAATCCTATAAAATAGGAACGATAAACATCAATAAGATCCGGAGCCATTTAAAACTTAAGTCCTTACAAGATATGCTTTACGCAGCAGATATCGACATAGCAATGTTGCAAGAAGTTACAGACATCCACCTTGATGATATCACAGGATATAATGCAATTGTTAATTCAGGGAACGATTCCGAGCTCGGCACAGCAATACTAAGCAAAGAAGGTATTATTGTCAACGATGTTGTCAAACTGACAAATGCCAGAGGCCTAGCTGTCACCATCAACGGCACTAGTCTCATCAACATCTACGCACCCTCCGGCTCCAGCAATAGACGGCGTAGAGCTGAATTTTTTAAAGATGATATAGTTCCTCTTTTCTGTGGACGATATGACCAAGTAATTTTAGGAAGGGGATTATAACTGCGTCTTGTCGGCCAAAGATCAAACGCCAAACTTTAATTATTGTGCCGAACTTGATGACATAATCAAACAACTGAACATGACTGATACCTGGGAGCTCAAAAAGGGCGCACTGCCAGGCTTTACTTATATCACAAGCCATTCAGCCAGTCGCATCCACAGGATATATGAGACCGAGTTGTGGCCCACCATATTTTCAGATCACATAGCATATATTTGCACCATGAACCTTAAAAGACAAGAAACATACCGGGGAAGAGGATTGTGGAAGTTAAATGTGGCACATTTGCAAGACCCTGAATGTCACAATATCTTCAATAGTGTATGGACTGAGTGCCAGAAGAAATTCACCTCATACCCCTCGTCACTGACTTGGTGGCTCAAATGTGCTAAACCGTCTATACGACGAGCGCTGATAAACTATTCACGTGATAAGAATGCCTGGTAAAAACGGACGACTGAATTTTATTTTACAGTTCTTAGAGAATTATACACTAATGATCGATCAGTAATCAACAACCATTTAGAGATAAAAAGAATTCAGGCCAAACTCTTAGCTTTGAAACGAAAACATATTGAAGGTTGCAAAATACGATCAAGGCTTCAAAACGACATAAAAAGAGAACATACGTCAATTTACCACGTGATAAATGAAAGAAAGGGCCACCGGAAGAAAATATTAACTGAAATTCGTTCCATGGATGGTAGACTGATTACGCAGCAAAGTGAGATTAAGAACGAAATCTATAAATACTTCACCAACCTGCTAAGTAATACCAAAACGGAGACTATAGCACAAACTTTTCTTACAACAGGACTGACACGGAAGCTCGACCAGGATCAAGCAGATAACCTGTTAGCTGACGTGACGGAAGATGACGTGGCGGATGCAATAACACGAATTCCAAAAAACAAATCTCCTGGGACTGACGGAATTCCAGCTGAGCTATACCACACGTTTCGAAGACAAATGATACCTAAGCTAACACGAATCTGCAACGAATTAATGAATCCCAGCAGTGATATCCCAAGTGAGTTTAGAGAGGGAATAATAGTTCTAGTCCCGAAAAATCATGCAGAAGAATCTGTAACAAATCTACGACCGCTAACATTACTGAACTGTGACTACAAAATATTTTCCCGCATCTTGAATGAGAGATTAAAAGCCGTAATGTACACCGTCACTGGTCCGTATCAATCCAGCGTCGGACGCGACAGATCCATTCACCACACACTGTGTGACTATAGAGACATCATATCAATTGCTGGAGCTTGTAAAATAAAATGCGCGCTCATCTCATTAGATTTCGAGAAAGCTTTCGACAGAATCAATCATGATTATCTCTTCCACACTATAGGTTATATGAACTTTCCGCTACGTTACATCGGAATTATAAAGAATTTTTTAAACAGTGCTACCTCCACAGTCATGGTCAACGGTCAGCCAAGCAAACCTATCACAATAAACAGTTCAGTGAGACAAGGGTGCCCACTATCTATGTCTCTATTTGCAATAGCCATTGAGCCTCTGCTTTTCCATTTAAATCAACATCTCCAAGGCATCACAATAGATGGAGAAAAGATAGTGTGCAAGGCCTATGCTGACGACGTTGTATTTCTGGTCCGAGATAACGAAGAGATTGCTTATTATAAATAATAGGTAAGTATGCACTTGCATCCGGATCCAAGCTGAACAGCAATAAATGTGCACTAATGAATATCGGGCGTGGCTTCGGAGTTCCCAATCAAGGACCAATAAAGGAAACCCCACATTAAAATGTATTGGAATCGAATTTGCACCAAACATCCGGCAGACAATTGCTTCGAACTATAGAAAATTACTTAATGTCATACGTGCCAGCATCCACCAACATACGCTCAGGATGATTGATGAAATACAGAGAGTGCAACTTGTAAACATCTACCTAACTTCCTAAATAAATTACGTGGCACAAGTTCGGCAATGCCAAAAGACGTGGGAAAAAGGATCCTGGCTGCCTTTGGTCATTTCGTCAGCCGCGGCCACATGTTTAAAGTAAAATTTGAAACACTGACGTTACCACCTACTAACGGTGGCTTAAACCTAGTAGACGTGTATAATAAAGCACATGCGCTGTACACGTGCAAGACGTACAAACAGTGGAAGAGGTCACCGAATAGCATAGCAGCATTTTTACTTAACGAAATAGTACCAGCCAACTGCGATGCCCCAATTGATGTTCACCACATCCCCAGCACACTCTACCATTTAAAACATTTCTTAATAGAGCACAGTTATCTTAGGATGAGGATTGCAGAGAAAGATATGATAAGTGTCAAACAAGTATACAAAAACTTAATGCAGTTTCATAACAAGAATGTCATAGAAACTAAATTCAATGCAGTCAACTGGTCAAATATGCGGAAAAACATCCATCATTCGAACTTAGCAACTGACGTGAGGGCAACGTGGTACTACGCCGTTAATAGAAAAATGACAACGAACGAACGCCTTCATTCCATTCGCATGGCCAATTCCACTATGTGTCTCACCTGTAATCTAAATGACACTGATGATCACCAGTTTGTTTGTGGTGATGCAAACACCATCTGGCAGTCAGTCAGAAGAAAATTAGCAATCATCCAGAGAACATCGCCGCATACAATAACACCCTCGAGCCTCTTATTACCCGATGAAATATTTTATCCCAAGACGAAAAACAATGCGGTTAACTGGTTAACGGGACATACAGTATTTTATATACTGAAAAACACTGAAAAGAGCGAACAAGACTTTTGCACCAAAACATATTGAAAATAAAGGATTACCATCATCAATACGCTAATTTCCTTACGAGAACTATCATGTAAATTGCACATGGAACAATACCATTGACGATGGACTTTTACAGAATGAAAGTAACATTAATTGCACAAATAAATACAATAACCCAAAGAACGGTAAAATGAACAAATGAAGAACTAATTAAACGGAATCTTCTGGAAGAAAAGAGTTGTATTTCAGAATAAGTTTTGATTTTCAAACAAGATATAACTCCATTATACGTATTTATATTTTATTACAGATGAATTCTGTGCTCCAGCCTACTGACGTGTTTCAGAGTTAGAGAAGGAAGCATTTTAGTATTAGTGCATAACAGAAAGCACGAAGAAACTGAACCTCAACCGGACACGAACAACTGCAAACAAAAACCGAGAAGACGAACTTTGAAATCGACGGTAGGCAGGGCCATAGAAAAAGAAGTAAAAAGTTATTTTCTCCAATTGTAAATAGAAGAACAATAGATTATGTTTGCTACCATAGAAGCGGCTTTACTTTTGTTTGGAATACTTTGGTTCCAAAGCTGTGGCACAGCAAGACGAAAATTCGTCAAATAAGTTTTATTATTATTATTTTTAATTTGTTCCCCTACTTTTTAACCAAACTTCCGCAAAAAAGATTTTTATTTGCAAGTACAAGATGGAAGGAAGCATTAAAACAAATAAAATTTCAAAAATGGCGGATTGAAGCCGACGCCGAAGAAGGCGACTTTGGTGAGCGGAAGGACGGGTTGTAGGGGAGGTTGGAGACCCATATCTAAAAAAAAAAAAAAAAAAAAAAAAAAAAAAAAAAAAAAAAAAAAAAAAAAAAAAAAGTAAGCAGGAGATCCCGGGTTCGAATCCCGGCCGGGCACTAATTTTCATTCGCCACAGTTTGGTATTCCATCTAAACCTAATACAGTGAAGCCATAACATCGCAAATTGAGATTTATTTAATTCATTTGAACGCTGTAATTCGTAATATATATATATATATATCCTGCATTAAAGTACTAGTTCATATTGTGTACGTAGACACATAAAGCGTGCAGGAGGGATATAATTGGAATATTGCGATGCAATCAACGCCATTGTTTATGTGATTTGTCATGCTATGGATTGCTGAAGAAAAAATATAGGGTGTCCATTTAAAAAAAAACATAAGTTTGTGTTAAAAAACACATTTGCTTTCGTTTTAGAATGTTTCCAAAGATGTACATTCATGGGCCCCAGCCGTACATTGATACCGGTGAAAGTCGTTTTCCAATAGCTGTTATTGTTCCAGAGCTGTTTTGGGTGGACAAGATAGCTGGGACACCCTGTATAACAGCTCGCTAAGCGTACGCCGCGTGCCCAAAGAGTGGAAAGTTGCACAGGTCAGTCCATTATTCAAGGAAGTCAATAGGAGTGACTCGCAAAATTAATTACTGGCCTATATAACTGACGTCGGTTTGCAGCAGGATTTCATAACATGTACTTTCCTCAAATATTATGAACTACCTCGAAGAGAACGACCTATTGTCCCATAGTCAACACGGATTTAGAAAGTATCATTCTTGTGAAACACAGCTAGCTATTTACTCAGACGATGCGATGAGCGGTATCGGTAAGGGATGTCAAATAGATTCCGTATTTCTAGATTACCGAAAGGCTTTCGTCACCGTACCTCACAAGCATCGTCTAATCAAATTGCGTGCTTGTGGAATACCGCCACAGTTGTTGGATTATATTCGTGATATCCTGTCAGAAAGGACACAGTAGGTCGTAATTGACGGTACGTCATCGAGTAGAACAGAAGTGATATCTGGCGTTCTAGAAGGAAGAGTTATAGGGCCGCTATTGTTCCTTATTTTTATGAACGATCTAGGATACAATCTGAGTAGCTCTCTTAGACTGTTTGTGGATGAAGCTGTCATTTATCGGTTAGTAAAGTCACCAGAAGATCAAAAGCAACTGCAAAATGATTTTGATAAGATATCTGCATGGTGCAAAAATTGGCAATTGACCCTTAATAATGATAACTGTGAGGTCATCCACATGACCACTAAAGATGTCCGTTAAACTTCAGTTACACAATAAATTAAACCTTGAGGCCATAAATTCAATTAAATACATAGGAGTGACAATTACAAACAACTTAAATTGGAACGAACACAAAGAAAACATTGTAGGGAAGGCGAACCAAAGACTTCGATTCATTGGCAGGACACTTAGAAGATGTAATAGTTCTACTAAAGAAACTGCCTAGACTACACTTGTGCGTGCTATTTTGGTGTACTGCTGCTCACTGTGGGATCAACACCAGGTGGGACTGACGAACGATTTATAGAAAATTCAGAGAAGGGCAGTTCATTTAGTATTATCGCGATATATGGAAGAGAGTTTCACGGAGATGATGCACGAGTTGGGGTGGAAATCATTAAAAGAAAGGCTTTATTTGTTGCGTCTAGATCTATTTGCAAAATTTTCCTCATCAGCTTTCTGTTCACAATGAGAACGAAGATTGTTAGCACCCACCTACATAAGGAGATATGGTCATCACAATAAAATAAGAGAAATCAGATCGAAAACATAAAGATTTATGTGTTAATTTTTCCCACGAACTATTATAGAGTGGAACTGTTGAGAAATGTCGTGAAAGTGGTTCGCTGAACCCTCTGCCACGCAATTCAGTGTGGTTTGCAGAGTATCCATGTAGATGTAGACTGGCTGTCAGGTGTGACAATACTGCTGGCCCTCTCATCTCAATGTTATCGTACGACACCGTCTGCCTGGTCCTCTCATCTCAATGTTATCGTAGGATACCGTTTGCTTCGAACCCGGAATCGTGTGGTTCAATAGTGATACATGTTGCGTGTGAAGTTAGTTAAAAACAAAATAGCCAGCCTAGGAATCAGTGTAGTACAGTGTCTCGGTAATACTGTGATTAAAACAAGTGATAGATTTCATTAATTAAGAGATTTGTATAAGACGTTTCCAGACAGTTCTATAAACAATAGTTTCGTCATTGTATGTTATTTCAATAAATAGACAGACGCATGGTAAAAACTTTTGTATCTACATAAAGACATTAAAATAAATAGCATTGTATATATGTTAGGCTCATAAACAAGTTGTGTTGACCAGCTAATTGTGTTAATTAATGTAATAGCTGAAATTCCAAAATTGTATTTCTATGTATATATTGACTGACGTGAGATTTTAAACCTATTTTCAGAATTGCCAAGATATTTGATAGTCAAATTTATGTTAGGAACATGTATGATGTACTCATTAACAAATTAATTGACATTTAACATCGCACTTTGTTGTCAAACAGCAATATAAATGTGTCATCTAAAATTATTGTATGTATAGTTTTCATTTCATATTGCGATTCTTTTTGTATACATGAAATGTTTTACTGTTATGTTTGGTAATTGTAAATCAGTATATTCAATTGTTATGAACAATGCATAATGTAATGCCATTATTGTCAATGTTATATATTTGCCTCACCGCCTTGCGTGGAGGAGTTGGAGTTTTAGCTTTTCTAAAGTGCACTGGAAGCTATGTCAGTCTGTTGTTATGAAATGGAAGTACTACAAGCTAAGTTCTGATGCTTTGTATATGTTTTGAAGTTGTAATGTTTTGGTGGAGAAGCAGTTTGATTTCAAATTAAAGAAGAAGTGAAAAATTGTAGATATCGGGTATTTATTTCTACCACGACGCCCCAGGAGAATAATGTTGCAGCGAGCAGAACCCCCAGACATCGTAATGTTGAAAAGTTAAGTATCTTGTTTGGAAGTGGTAGAATGAACTGTTGTTGTTGTTGTTGTTGTGGTCTTCAGTCCGGAGACTGGTTTGATGCAGCTCTCCACAATACCCTATCCTGAGCAAGCCTCTTCATCTCTACATAAGAACGGCAACCTACATCTGTCTGAATCTGCTTACTGTATCCATATCTTGGTCTTCCTCTGCGATTTTTACCCCACACACTTCCCTCTAATGCTAAATTCACAATTCCTTCAAGTCTAAGAATGTGTCCCACCAATCTATCCCTTGTTTTAGTCAAGGTATGGCAGAAATTCCTTTTCTCCCCAATTCTGTTCAGTACCTCCTCATTACTTACACAATCCACCCACCTAATCTTCAGCATTCTTCTGTACCACCACATTTCAAAAGACTCAATCCTCTTCCTGTATTTACTTGACAATCCATATAGACATTATAGAGGACAGCACGTGAGAGGCTGGACCGCAGGCGACGGTCTCGGCAGCAGGCTGTGCCTTCGGGCGAGCGACGGCGCGCGCTGTCCCCTAGAGTGCATCCGTGCCAGACGCTGGCCTTCCTGTCCGGGCTGCGGTGTTTGTCGAGGGAACGCCGACCAGTGCTCGGTATGTGCACAATACTGCCTTCGTGCGTTGTTCCGATAGGATTAATTCTCGCTCTACGAGACGTGCAGCAGCTTTCGTGGCCAGCACCATCTCCAGACGTCTCTCCAATTCAGCAAATTTGGAAAACGACCTGGCACACGCGACTCGTCGATCCACAACTCGCAGAAGTTTCTGGACAAGTCGTCCACGCCCGGGATGACGCACCGCAAGGCATTTCCACCGTGTGCACGTAAGATCAACTGGATGCCAGAATCAGCTCGTACCATTGCCGCCCGTGGAGACTGCACCGTGCTCTGATACGGATGTTTTAGCGTGCATTGACTGCTGGTACCTCAGTACCGCTTCAGCTGTTGGTATACAGGGTGTACAGTGGCGGGGCGTCCTATGTGTTCACTGGTTCAGTGAACCCCCGGAAAAAAGCTCGTCGTGAAAAAAGCAAATAAATAAATTTAATAAAAAGTTTTATTTAACTATCATCCCTCGTATCGTTCTTCTATCAGATCATTTCACATCTACATTCAAAGTATTTCTACCGCATGAGAAACGTTTTACGCCGCGGACACATCACGTATACGAGTCGTAGTGCGGCCGCTTAACTCTTGCAGTCACACTTTTACAATAGGAACATAATTACCAATGTCTGTTCACACTTGTACGATAGGAACATAACTATCAATGTCTGTTCATTGAAGCAACTGTTACAACTGAAATATCACAGACAATAGAAGAAACATAATATAGGTATTCAGGCTTTCAAGGACTGAGGTGGTTACTAACGCTAACCACCATGACTAATGCTATAAATAATACTAGGATGATTGTGAACGTTATTTATTAGACTAATCATCTTAACAAACGTACAAAACTAACAAAAACAAATTATTTTTTATGAAAATCTGTAAAACATGTTTTACCTTCGCGTAAGCAAAGAAGCACTTTACATGTACTACACTGCCATAGAGTACGCACGGGAGATATTTTAGTGCTACAATTGCAGCATCTTCTTGATGTGCTTCTTTCAGGTTGATGGCGACTGGATTCTAGAGGAATTTACTGCGGGACTGTAGGTTTGTGGCGTTTTATAAATGCAGGTCCTGGAGATGAGGCCCCGGAATTACGGCTGCTGTTCACTGAATCCGGCCTGTGTTTGTCTCTGACATATGCTGGTGCCAGTAGGCCCCGATATACTTCTCTCCGGAAGTCTTTCAGAATCAGCTTGTCGAGGTATGAAGAGGACTGCAGTTCTTTATAAATCAAAAAACAATTGACAACGCAACAATCAAGATAGTGAAAGAAAATCCTATGCCACCTCTTATAGGATTTTCTGTCAATAGCATAGCTTCCTTTGAGATGATCACATTTGTCGACAAAGTTCATGTTTGCGTTGTAGTCGATGACGGCCTGACGACAATACACTTCAGTACTGCTGCCATCACGCTCTCTGCGTTTTACGTTTCCCACATTCGTCGGACCATGATAGTTTGACAGAATCAATGCTGATCTCTTGTCTTTCCATTTCAGCAAACTTACGTTTGTGTCACTAACCCCGTAATCATGTTGACCTCTTCGTAAATGCTTGTCATCTTTTAGAGTTGGCAAGAAATTTCTATTTGTATTCACGGTTCCACAAGCGAAAATCTGGTCCTCAAGTAGTTTCACCTGCAAAGGGTAACTATTGAAACAATTGTCAAAATAAACCTTATGATTTTTATTTTTCAAGGTTTCGCAAAACGTCCTGACAACGTTTCCACCTAAGTCCGTTTCAACGTTACTACCCTGTTTGCCTGTGTAAATATAAAAATCTAGGTAATAACCTGATTGTGCACACATCATCCACACCTTGTATCCACGTCTCGTCGGCTTTCGTGGCATGTATTGTTTTAGGGTGCTCCCATGAACCACAGACATTGCCGAGGTGGGGTGGCTTGCGTGCCTCAACGATACAGATAGCCGTACCGTAGGTGCAACCACAGCGGAGGGGTGTCTGTGGAGAGGCCAGACAAACGTGTGGTTCCTGAAGAGGGGCAGCAGCCTTTTCAGTAGTTATAGGGGCAACAGTCTGGATGATTGACTGAGCTGGCCTTGTAACATCAGCTAATGTGGCTTTGCCACACAGTTACTGCGAACGGCTGAAATCAAGGGGAAACTACAGCCGTTAATTTTCCCGAGGACATGCAGCTCTACTGTATGAACATATGATGATGGCATCCTCTCGGGTAAAATATTCCGGAGGTAAAATAGTCCCCCATTCGGATCTCCGGGCGGGGACTACTCAGGAGGATGTGATCATCAGGAAAAACAACACTGGCATTCTACGGATCGGAGCGTGGAGTGTTAGATCCCTTAATCGGGTAGGGAAGCTAGAAAATTTAAAAAGGGAAACGGATAGGTTGAAGTGAGATATAGTGGGGATTAGTGAAGTTAGGTGGCAGGATGAACAGGATTTCTGGTCAGGTGAGTACAGGATTATAAATACAAAATCAGTTGGGGGTATTAAAGGAGTAGGTCTGATAATGAATAAGAAAATAGGAATGCGGGTAAACTACTATGAGCAACCCAGTGATCGCATTATCGTAGTCAAGATAGATACAAAGCCAACACCGACCACAGTAGTACAGGTTTATATGCCAACTAGCTCTGCAGATGATGAGGAGATCGAAGAAATATATGAGGAGCTAAAGGAAATTATTCAGACAATTAAGGGAGAGGAAAACTTAATTGTTATGGGAGACTGGAATTCGGTAGTAGGACAAGGAAGGGAAGGGAAGATAGTAGGTGAATATGGTCTGGACAAAGGGAATGAAAGAGGAAGCCTCCTGGTAGAATTTTGCGCGGAACATAATTTAGTTATAACAAACACCTGGTATAAGAATCACGAAAAAAGGTTGTATACGTGGAAGAGACCAGGAGACACCGGGAGATACCAGATAGATTTTATAATGGTAAGACATAGATTTCGGAACCAGGTTTTAAACTATAAAACATACCCAGGAGCAGATATAGACTCTGACCATAACATGTTGGTTATGAACTGTAGCCTGAAACTGAAGAAACTACAAAAAGGTAGGAAAATAAGGAGATGGAACCTGGATAAATTGAAGGAACCTGAAGTTCTTAAGAATTTCAGAGGGGCCGTTAGGCAACAATTGACAGAAATGGGGGGAAATAAAACAGTAGAGGAGGAATGGATAGCATTGAGAGATGAAATAGTGAGGGCAGCAGAGGACAAAATAGGTAGGAAGGCAAGACCTACAAAAAATCCTTGGATATCACAGAAGATACTAAATTTAATCGATGAAAGGAGAAAATATAAAAATGCAGTAAATAAAACAGGCAAAATGAACTAAAGACGACTAAGAAATGAGATTGTCAGGAAGTGCAAAATGGCTAAGCAGGAGTGGCTAGAAGGCAAATGCAAGGTTGTAGAAGAATGTATAAATAGGGGAAAAATAGATCCAGCCTACAGGAAAATAAAAGAGACATTTGGGTACAAGAAAAGCAACTCTATGAATATCAAGAAATCAGATGGGAAACCAGTTCTCAGCAAAGAAGGGAAAGCTGGAAGGTGGAAAGAGTACATAGAGCAGCTTTACAAAGGAAATGAACTTAGAGACAATATTGTAGAAAGGGAAGAGGAAGTAGATCAAGATGAAATAGGTGATACTATACTGAGAGATGAATTTGACAGAGCGCTGAAAGACCTAGGTCGGAACAAGGCCCCAGGAGTAGATGACATACCCTCAGAGCTACTAAAGTCTGTAGGAGAGCCAGCCATGACAAAATTGTTTCACCTGGTGTGTAAGATGTATGAGACAGGTGAAGTACCCTCAGACTTTAAGAAAAATGTTATAATCCCCATACCAAAGAAAGCAGGTGCAGACAGGTGTGAAAACTACAGAACCATCAGTTTAATAAGTCATGGTTGCAAAATATTAACACGAATTATTTACAGAAGGATGGGAAAGCTGGTAGAAGCCGACCTCGGGGAAGATCAGTTTGGGTTCAGGAGAAATGTAGGAACACGGGAGGCAATACTCACTTTACGGCTTATCCTAGAAGATAGACTAAGAAAAGGCAAACCTACATTTCTAGCTTTTGTAGATTTGGAGAAGGCTTTTGACCATGTTGATTGGAATAAACTCTTTCAAGTTCTGAAGCAAGCAGGAGTAAAATATAGGGAGCGTAAGATTATTTACAACTTGTACAAAAACCAGACAGCGGTTGTCAGAGTTGAAGGGCATGAAAGTGATGCAGTGGTTGGAAAGGGAGTAAGACAGGGTTGTAGCCTTTCTCCAATGTTATTCAATTTGTACATGGAGCAAGCTATAAAGGAAAGCAAGGAGAAATTTGGTGAAGGAATTAAAGTTCAGGGGGAAGAATTAAAAACATTACGTTTTGCCGACGACATAGTAATTCTGGCAGAGACAGCAAAGGATCTGGAAGAGCAGTTGAACGGAATGGACAGTGTGCTGAAAGGTGCATATAAGATGAACATTAACAAGAACAAAACTAGGGTTATGGAGTGCAGTCTAAGAAAATCAGGTGATGCTGAAGGAATTAGATTAGGTAACGAAGCAATAAAGGAGGTAGATGAGTTTTGTTACTTGGGCAGTAAAATAACAGATGATGGTCGCAGTACAGAGGATATAAAATGCAGAATGGCAATGGGTAGAAAAGCGTTCTTGAAAAAGAGAAATTTGTTAACATCGAATATTGATTTAAGCCTAAGAAAGTCCTTTCTGAAGGCATTTGTATGGAGTGTTGCCTTGTATGGGAGTGAAACATGGACGATAAACAGTGCGGACAGGAAGAGGATTGAGGCTTTTGAAATATGGTGCTACAGAAGAATGCTGAAGATTAGGTGGGTGGATCGCGTAACTAATGAGGAGGCACTGAACAGAATTGGGGAGAAAAGAAATTTCTGGCATACCTTGACTAAAAGAAGGGATAGATTGGTAGGACACATTCTTAGATATCAAGGAATTGTGAATTTAGCGTTGGAGCGAAGTGTGTGGGGTAAAAACCGCAGAGGAAGACCAAGAGATGGATACAGTAAGCAGATTCATACAGATGTAGGTTGCCGTTCTTATGTGGAGATGAAGAGGCTTGCTCAGGATAGGGTATTGTGGAGAGCTGCATCAAACCAGTCTCCGGACTGAAGACCACAACAACAACATTTTAGGGAGTTTCTGCTTTTGAATTTGATCATGCTTTCATCGGCTGGAATTCTCTCAGATGGTCTGTAGTGTTTTTGAAAATTGTTGTGCAGTATGGCGAGTAGAGATCTAATTTTATACAGTTTGGTGTAATTAGGGTCAGTTCGGTCAGGCATTGCAGTATTGTCATTGACATGTAAGTTATTCAAAAACCAACTGAACCTGTTGAAGCTCATTAACTTCGAAACATAGCTGTCATGCAAATCAGGCGCTGAAGACCAATAGCCGGCCGCGGTGGCCGAGGTGACTGAGGCGCTCCAGTCACGGTCTGCACGGTCACTACGGTCGGGGGGTCGAATCCCCCCTCGGGCATGGATATTTGTGCCGTCCTAGTTCGTAAGTAGTTCATAAGTAGTTTGTAAGTTTAGGGACTGATGACCCCGTAGTTATGTCCCATAAGCTTAACAAACATTTGAACATTTTTTTTTTTTTTTTTGAAGACCAATAATCTCGGTAGCTCGGCAATTTTTTATACCCATCACCAAATTCATGGCAATAAAAACATCAAGCTCTTCCGTTGTTTGAGTAGCGTAAAGGTTAGTTTGGAAACGTAAAAGGTCTCGTAAATGCTCAGTCCAAAGAAGGCGAAATAGTAAATGGGGGGGTCACATTCTCCATGCTTAGAATTTGATCTAACACACCCACTCTTTCAGAAAACGCACCAGGCATATCCATTCTATAATCCTTCGTCCATTTTAGAGCAATCATAACCGGCATGTTTGCACGTACATTATTAGACTCTGTGGAATCAGGCGTCCGTTGTAATCGGCTAGACAAAGAGAGGTCATCATCAGAATCAAAACTGTCATCAGGAGCACTTTGAACTCCACTCAAATCACCTAACACTATCGGATTTGGCTGATTTGCTGCCTCTTCTTCGTCATCGCCGGAGCTACAAATGCTCTCGTTACATGAAGGGATGTCTTCAAACAAGTATTGTCCAACCTCGTTCTCTCCTAAGCGGCGCGTGCGGCGCGACATACTGTAAAGAATGTGAATAAAAAAATGACGTTACACCCATAAGCTAACCCGCCACCATCATGGTGGTTTGTAAGCAAACCACCACATTCCCTTTGTTATTACTCATTGAAAACACAAAAGTAACAGTACCTGCATGCCAACACACATAAAATAGGTCTATTAGAATACGTTCAATAAAATACATTACAGAAAACATGTTACATACCCGTTGAATTGATGTTTTTATCAGACACTCGAGACGAGGTACGTTAGCGCTACATTCAATGCAACTGGTATGCACTGACATTCATGCAATGTACCCGGAATCTGTCATTTGTTTTGAAGCACAGTCCAAACAGACATACTAATTCAACCGTTTATCGCTAGATGGCGTGGAATAGAAGTACCGTGATCGAAAAGAAGTGGTTAGTAACACTAGCCACCAAGACTGAAAGAGTTAATATAGGCGGCAGTGACCTCAGCGTTGCAATGCGTATGTGCGGCTGAAGTTCAAATTCTCTTCTGAACCCCCTGGAGTCAATACATGGGCGCTCCCACTACAGGGAGGAGCGAGGGGAAACGCCGCTTTTAACATTGGCTTTGGAGCTGATAGAGACGCCAGCTCCTGGCTACTCGCAGTCTGGCGGTTACGCACGACTGGTCTCGATGCGAGACAATGGAGCTACTGCTCACCTCGCCTTGCGCATGCCCAAATCCACCATGAAGGCAAGATCCACCCTTCATATTTGTTTTTGGCACATTGAAGATTCATCTAAACCACCTAGCAAGTATAGCTGTGTGGTTAGCGGCATTGTGCTGCGCTCTTTAAGGTAGTGGGTTGGAGATCCAGTGCAAGCAATTATTTTAAACCCAGTCTTCTTCTTAATAGATACGGTAATAACAATGACGTTTGTGTTTTTACTTGCCACATATCTTTGGACGTTTTTGCAAATGTGTAGTGATTCTGATGATGAATGATATTTATACTTGTTGTAACAGATACTTAACTATTATACGTACACACACACACACACACACACACACACACATATATATATATATATATATATATATATATATATATATATATATATATATATATATATAATAGTTAAATATCTGTTTCAACCAAAAGTATAAATATCATTCATCATCAGAATCACTACACATTTGCAAAAACGTCCAAAGATATGTGGCAAGTAAAAACACAAAAGTCCATTGTTATTACCGGATCTATTAAGAAGAAGATTGGGTTTAAAATAATAAGCTTGCTGTAATTCGTCATATATATTTTGGGTGGACAAGATAGCTGGGACACCCTGTATATGATAGGTATGGGGCTATTGCATCAGAAAACTCTGAAAGGAACCTAATTGGTATACAGTCTGGACCGGGAGACTAACTTGTATTAAGTGATTTAAGTTGTTTTAATACTCCAGGGGTATCTACTCCTAAACTACGCATGCTGGCAGCTGTTCTTGGTACGAATTCTAGAGTATTTGCTTCGTTTTCGCTAGTGAAGGAAAATGGAAATGCTCCAATGACCAATTCTGCTTAAGCAGAACTGTCATCAGTAGCATCACCATTTCTATAGTGTTATGAAAGTATTGTTTGTGTTTTGGCGCTAGTATACTTTACATACGACCAGAGTTTCTTAGGATTACGTGACAGGGTTTCGTTGTGGTATGTATTGTAAGCTTCTCTCACTGAAATTGGAGTTAAGTTTCTGGTCTAAGCAAAAGATTGCCATGAATGAAATAAATCGTAATTTGTGATGTTATGGCTTCACTGTATTAGGTTTAGATGGAATACCAAACTGCGGCGAATGAAAATTTGTGCCCAGGTGGGATTCGAACCCGGGATCTCCTGCTTCATAGGCAGACGCGTTGACCACGCTGCCACCGAGGACGCAGTGAACATCCCGACTGCAGAGGACTCTTTCCTGCATGTCTCCCACCACACACAAATCTCCATTCGCCACGCTGTCTCATTGCTATACCACAGCCTATGGCGGTAGACGTGCAGGGAAGAGTCCTCTGCAGTCGGACTGGTTACTGTGTCCTCGGTGGCGGAGTGGTCAACGCGTCTGCCTACTACGCAGGAGATCCCGGTCGGGCACAAATTTTCAACCGCCACAGTTTGGTATTCCATCTAAACCTAATACAGTGAAGCCATAACGTCGCCAATTGCGATTTATTTCATTTATTTGAACGCTGTAATTCGTCAAAAATATATAGAAAGGAACTAAGTTACTTTTCGGCGATTTTCACTTTTTTACATAAATGCAGTAAACATACCAAGACACATCTTACTGTGATCAAAGGAACTATGTTTGGCTTCTTCTTGTGGGAATAACATGAGGTCGATTTTATACGTGCTGAGGAGAAAGGAATCAAGTCAGTGACTTAGTTCCTTTCTCTTCCGCACGTTGCGTCCCACCAGCAGATTTTACTGTCAGCGAGCTTGTACTGCACCAACTACATGCTAGATGGCGTTGGTCTGCAGAATGCAGTAAAGCTCTGTATAGGGAAAGTATGGCCAGCCTTCCAGCGGCAGCCATGCTGGGCCTATTGCGCTGCTGCTTACGCACCGAACATTACAAAGTTCGAAGCGCTTAACAATACTTCTCAACCGATTTTGAGAAAACTATTCAATGAAAAAAATTAATTTTTTACTTGTTATAGCGTGATATATTCTCTCGATAATGGTGTTATTTTCTATTCATTATGACCTATAGTTTCCGTGCTACATCAAATTAAATTAACTACTGAGCACAATTTTGAAGATTTTGCAGAGGAAAAGTAGCATTGCGTAGACTTTGCGTACGGTTGATTTTAGCACATACAATGCTGCGGACGAAATGTAGGTAAGATATCGAAATTTTATTTAAGGTTGCGAGCAGGACGACAACTGTTTTCATCCTCGAGATACAGGGTGTTATATCCGACGGACAGATGCGGAAACTTCGCGTAGTTCTGTTCACGCGGATCTGGCTGCTCTACGAAATACTTATCGTCAGATTTTAAGAAAACTGTTTGGTTTGTGGCTCCACATCTAAAGGGTTCACATATAAATTCAGATTGACCTGTACTGTAGCCAAATATTCCAATAGACCGCGAGCATGTCGTCATCGGAGCATAGTGTAAATTAAGAAAACAATTGAGATCATGGATAAGTCTTTAATGAGTATTTTCTTTCATATTATGTACTTATATCTTAAATGAACTACGAAATATGCAAGGGGATACCCACTACATGACTTTTACCAAAAACAGAAATTAAATGTGTCTTTACAACACCAATTACATATGAATGTCGAATACTTGTCTTGTTTCAATTCTTTGTTTCCTGTAATGATACACATGAAAAAGAACGGGAAAAGCTAGCTTCAGGAAGTGTATATTAATTTCATATCTAAACGAGAATCTAGTTCACTCACTAATAAGTCAAAAATTTGTGTGTTTTCGGCAACTACCTGCAGATAAAACCAACGACGAGTGAATAATTTAACCTCACGACATTATGCAGGAATTTTCTTCACAAATTTATTCAAGTTAAAATATATAGGTATCTGCTGCGTGATCCATTCGTAGTGAATCTTTAATCTATTAATTTAAACTATGAATTAAAATCATCACAGTGCAAGAACCGAAGTTCGCTGCTGGACTCCTGGTTTTCTCTGACGTCTTTCATCAGTCATACTGTTCACCTTCCTGCATTTCTGATATTTAATGAAAGTACTATAATGTTTGCCTCTCTTCTTCCCTTCTTAAGATCACCCAAAAGTACAACACTGTGGCATTATTCAAACCCAAACATACGAATATTCACAAGACTTCCCAAGGCAGCCAAGCAACGTATAGGACCAAGATGGCGGAAAGAACCATGTGACTGGATTTCAGCCAATCACGAGCCGCAGACGGCGGCAAGCGGCGCGGAAAAGGATGGCCATACTTTCCCTATACAGAGCTGTAGAATGCAGGTGTAAAAAGTGCAACAAAACAGTAACTTGGCGCCAACTTCGTCAGGTGTCGCGGTTATTGTTGAGTGTTGCAAGTGATTGAATACCGTCTTTCTAAATGCCAAAATGACACGCGTGAAAGAAATCCATGCATAACCAGAATTACGGAAAATGTAATAAATTTGATAGATACTCACATCTTTCCCACTCAAAGAAACTCACTATGCTGATGAAATACCTAGATGCACGCTTGGACCTGAAAAATATGCATGAAATTTTCCTTAAGTAATATCCAGACGTAAATGTGAAATACGTCTTCCACAGGAAACATTTTCATGAAAATTACAATTTTCATTTCGGACGTCCGCAAATTGATGTATGTGACAAATGTGAAGAACTTCAGACTAAGTTAAAAGTCCACATATCTCTGACAGTAGTAAACGAGATGCACAACTTGAGTTGGATATTCACAAGCGACGCAGTAGGTAGTTTTATAAATCCATTACAATAACTGAGCTAGAATGTATGGGCAGGGATGACATTGTTGGACTAGCTTTCGACTTTATGCAAAACTTGCCCCTGCCAAACATCGCAGTGCAAGAAACATTATATTTATTTCATAAACATCTGTGTTGGTCACACTTTTAATCTGGCACTAACTGAACTTGTTTCATTTGAAACTGGATTGAAAAGACTAGGGCCTACATGATTGGAAGAAAGTATGAATCAATATAAAGAAAACTGAAGATATTTTTGGAAACTGATGAAATACATCCATGGACAACACGCTGAAATTTTTTATGAGGAGACTTCGAAATGGCCGATTAAGTGATAACTCACTGTGATATTAACTATTCCGATCTTTGAATTCTAGTAAATAGTTGTTTTCATGTTCAGTTGAAGATAATTTATCAATAAATTTGAGTTTTAATCGAGAAATGTGTATCTTTGAATGTATTATAGTCACGAAAAATACTAGTTCCTTCCTTGACTGGAGAAAGGAACTATGATACAAATTTTAATATTTTCTTCAGAAGATACTTTTTATAATATATAAAAATTATTTTCATTCACAGTATGTGTCGTTAGGCAGAGATTAGCCTGCTTAGCCATAACAGGCGGAATTAGCAGCACACCAACTGCTGGGATGGAAAACATGCTGGATATGCCCCCATTACACCTTTGGGTAAAGATGGAGGCAGCAGTTGGTGGATACAGACGCAAATCTGGCAACTACTGGAACTCTTTGGGATATCCAGAATCACACACTAAAATAGTGAGTGAGGTAAATATAGAAAAGGTTGGGGAAATGCCAGCCGATTATATTATAACCCCATACTGCTTCAACAAGCCTTTCAATATAACAATTGGAAGTAGGGAGCAGTGGGAGAAAATAGTTCGACACCGTACAGAGGATATTGTCTTGTTCACTGACGGGTCAAAATCAGACCAAGGTGTTAGGGCCGGGGTATGTGGGATGCAGCCAAGACTGGAGGGCGTCATCTCTCTAGGAAAACTGGCCTCAGTTTTCCAGGCCGATATCATTGCCATCAGGGCGTGTGTGGAGGAGAATTTGCGTAGGTGCTACAAAGGTCGTAGCATCTACATCTATTCAGACAGCCAGACAGCCCTGAGATCACTGGCAGCTCCTGCAACAAGTTCTAAAATTCTTGCAGAATGTCACAGGGCTCTGGTGGAGCTAGGGGAAAGCAATAGAATGAACCTATTGTGGGTCCCTGGCCACTCAGGGATCAGTAGCAACGAACATGCCGACAGATTAGCCAGGATGGGGGCAGAGACTCCATTTATTGTACCGGAATCTGTCCTGACAATCACCAAGGCAATGACCAAATTGGAGCTACGTAACTGGCTCAGAAGACAGCACGTAGAATATTGGACCAAAGTCTATCAACGAAAACATGGCAAAGTAATGATGCCAAAGCCATGTTTTAAAAGAAGCTCTGCAATCCTGGGTCTGAACAGGAGAGAGATTGCTGACAGGCCACGGGAATTTCAAAAAACACCTACGTACAATTGGAATAACAGAAGAGGACCCTGAATGTAGGATCTGTGATGACGGTGATGAAACTGCATCACATCTAATCTTCGAATGCATTGCATTGGAGGATAAAAGGCACAGAACATTTGGGACAACCAGACCCGAAGAAATTGTGTCTAATAAAGAACTGGTAAAAGGACTCCTTGCACTGTTGAAGGGCATTGGTTAGCTTTACTAGATATACAGGGAGCGATACCGCACAATAAACTTAGTTTCGGTGTGGGCAGTGGCGGGTTGGATTAAGTCTGTTTTGGCTTCCCTGGAAAAATCAATCAATCAATCAATGTGTGGTTAGAGTACAGCAAATGTCGAAAATTTCAATGGAATCCGTTCACCCTCCGTCGGGCGCAGTCGGCCTCACAGGCCAGCAAAACACTTTTTTGATTCCCGTGCTTAACAGTGGTGGCCCAGCGGCCCGCCTCTCCGTTTACTCGCGTAACTTTGCGAACCTCACACAGTGCCGATCCGCAGGCTGCCATCGATTTCCACGCGGATCACGGGGGACTCCTTGGGCCTCACAAGCCGACTGCGCCCGATTACGTTATAGTTTTTAAGGTGAGATTTTTCAAGATATTTTAATTTTATTACTTCGTTTCAATCAAAATAAGTCTGTCCTCTGTGATTTTCACCGTTACCTTCGGAAAAAAAGAAGACTTTGACGACCCTGGCCCTTCAGACGAGTGCGCCTGATCGAGTTCTAATTTCAGTTTTCCTTTCTTTTCCTACGTTATCACATCCCTATTTTCTGCTGAAATGCCCAGAAAAGTATATTATGCCACTAAGCCAATGATCTTGTGGAAATAATGCGCCTCCTCGAGGACGAAACTGCTGAAGATACAGCCGCACTCGAATATCCAGTTGATGAGAGAGACACCCACTCTCAGGATGAGGTAGGAGAAGGCAAGGAGGACTCAGCAGCTGAACAGGAAGTTTAGGGAATAGCTCAGGAATATGAAGAAGAGAAGAAAATATGTGAGGAGTTTTTATTTTGGAAACGATAAGACGACGAAGTAGTCTAAGTAGATACCTTCTACTATTCATAGTGTGAAGAGTTACATCATTATTACACAACATCCAGTGTAAAAGATATTGCTACAAATGACACCATCAATTGCAAAACCTTGTCATAACTTCTAACTGGACAATTTAACCTGTGTATGCTATGAATATATGTGGAAAAAATTTTTACCCCGCAAGGAACGGGAAAGTTCTCCCACATTACCTCCCAAATGGCTAAAACGTCGACCATGCGTGGCTGAAACAAGAGTTAGGAGGATGAAAAATCACGAATGTTCAGCTTGTCATCAACCAATCTGCTTGAGCGACGTATACGTTCTGAGCCATACCTGTGTTTCAGCTGTTGATTTGGGAGCTATAGCATCGGTTTTTGGCTGCAAATGTGGCGAGAAAAGATGATTCCATGACATAATACACTGCCTAATGTCCTTTAAAAATAACTTCATTACTTTTATGGATGTCTGTTCGACCAATTTTTAATTCTCTTTGTGGGAAATTGGTAATTTTGGTCACTTTAGTTTAGGGTGTATTGTGTTCAATAAATCCATTATTATGTTTTAAGTTTGCTGTAATTCCTTCCTTTAGATCCTCTTCAAGACTAGCCAACACGCATTTTGAACTTTATTTAACACGGCGGAGCTAGTCCACAAAATATGTGGGCGGCCTCTCAGGCCGGCTGCGCCTGATTTTGTTCCATCTGGAGGTGCGCCCGACGGAGGGTTAAATAGTTTAACAATAAAACAGTTTTTTGTCTTTCCTGAAAAGTATGAAAAAGTGACATAGTTCCTTTCTCCACCGACTGATTCAATACAAAAGATTGCCAGCCGAGCACACTAATGCTGCGGCGTCAGCGTATCGTGGGCTAGAGGTGCGCGTGCTAGCCACCGACCCGATCGCCAACAGTCACGGACGGTCTGACCTGCGCTGCGGGGCGGTAGCCGTACGATACGCTACATCACTGCCATCTGGGCGAACGCCTGTGCCGCGAGGAAGCGCAGTACCTCAGCACAGTGGCGTAGCTATCTATCATAGGGCTAGGCGGGGCAGTGCCCCGGGGCCCCGAGCTCCAGGGGCCCCTCGGCCTCAGTGAACGACGTTCGGAAAAAGTTACCGTAGAGAGTGGAATTTTTAATTTAATTCTAGTTCTTTATTCTTCCTCCCTACCGTCCATCATCTTCCTCTCCGAACAAACCATGATTTCCTCAACAGCCGCAATAAGATTGTGTCTAAGGGGTATATTACACGGAGCGTATTTGGTCGCTAGTAGAGCCCTGTAGAGTACCGCCAACCAGGCGAGCGCCGCCATTGTAGGCTTGTCTCGCATTAGCAGCGCTATGGGCGAAGCTGTTAAATTAGCAGTTATGGTCAAGGGAACCGGTCTGTACATCAACGTGGTATGACAGTACGTTAAGTAAACTATTAACGAAAGTTTTTAATCGTTTTCTCACCTCCACTGCAAATATTACGGAGAAAGTGGTAATCTGAGATCGAGATTTGAGATGAAGACCTTTTATTTTTGAGCAAACTAGTAAAATGTTTCGTGCAAAGTTTTGTTAAAAGTAATATATGTAGTAATGATAAGAGACTTTAAGTCGTTGGAGTTAACATATTTCATTTAAAGTACTGGTACTTATTAAAATACAAGTATGTGGTTTAATTATTTAGGCTGCTAAGGAAAAGAATAAAAATTGGAAAATTACAAATGTTGTCTTGTGTGCTACCACATGTGATATCACATAACATTAATTGAGCTAACATTTTGGGAAGGATTAAGTTTTTATACATTGTTATCACACTGTTGGGTACTTTAGTAAAAACCTTGTCTTAAAATTCAAGTGTTGGAGATATATGTTCAAACTTTCGTCATATTCAGTATAAATGCGAAATTCGTCAAATACGGCAGATTGTTAGATTTTCACGTATTTATATCTTTTAAATATATCTTTTCTCTTATTTGATTGTCCGGTCAACATTACTTGTAAGAAACAGATGAACCTAGAAGTTTACTCGATATTTCAATACAAATTTTTTTACTTCACACAATTTTGCCTTCTCGTGTGGAATTGCATCTTTTCTTCCAATGCGATGTACCCGCAATTCGCGTCTTTTCTCATTCCTTTCGCCCTGTGGAATGCGGAAACCTCGGACTGTCTTAGTATAACAATTCACTGTACAACACTGCGGCATTCTTCACCATATATAAAAGTGAAATATGCTATGTTAAAACTCTTAAGTTAATACACAATGAGTCTACAGATTTTTAACACCTCTAAATGCTACAATAACAGCGAGTTAAGTGAAATGTGCCATTTACGCTGATGGACTGCTTAGGCCTAAAATGGCGGACGTGCCCCACCCGCGCTCAACTGAACAATAGCAGCCGGCGGTTGTCGGCAAGCCACACATAAAAGGTTGGCGGTACTCTCCCAATACAGGGCTCTAGTCGGTAGTCGCTGGCGTCTGTTGTCGCTCGGCGTATGGGCGAGTAGCGAATGAATACGCTGACGCAATGACACGCAGCGACTTCAGACGCTAGCGTCTTCGTAAAAACAATTGAAACACGACGTAGCATATGATACATTGTTTTGGAGGTTAGGTGATACCAAACAGTTCTGTTTCCCGAGGTGCGACATGGTCGCGAATTTATATCAGTGATCCATTTTGTAATTACTTTTAATGTCTTCATTTACGTCGATAACAAAATTTCTCGTCGTTTTGACGACTGGCTTCGGTCAGTGATGACCATTTTGAAGTCTACAGCAAATCGGATACAGGACAAATTTAGTAATAGACTACGGTACCTTATAAAACATAAATAAGGCATTACAGTCATCAACATAAAAAAAGTGTTAAAAATACTATACATCTTACCTGTTGTTACATTCCTTAATGAAGATACACTTAGGCTGTGATGATGCCATATGGCTATATTACATGTATTTATGAATGTAATGCATTATTTGTTTTCTAAGATAGTCTAATACTTGATGTATCCTCCTTTTTCTGATTTGTTGTAGACTTGAAAATGGTCGTCCTGACCGAAACCAGTCGTCAAAACGAAAAGAAATTTGGTGATCATTGACGTAAATAAATATATTAAAAGTTCTGCATCCCACCAAACAAAATATGAAGTGGAATTGTAATCAAATTTCTAAAAATGTATCGAAGTTTTCCAGTATTATGGAACATTATAAATAACGATTATTTATATTTTATTCTTAGCGAGATCGCCATCCTCATGATGGTATTCTGTTTCCTTATTTTATCCTCTACCATTTACAGTAATATATAAAAAATTTCTTATGTTATCCTCATTATATTTCTGTAGGCAGAAGGATCTTCACACGATAATTCACCCAAAAGATATGCAGAAGCACCATATTTATCCCACCCTACAATCAACCTTCTAATCCATTTTCTTTTATTCTTTTCTACTTTTCCGTTTTGCTTTTGGTTCATTGTTCTTTTAAAACTGTTGCGAGAAACTCAACGCCAGCATTTACAATTTCCTTCGACATTTTGACTCGACTGGTGGCTACTTTAGACGCTCTCGTATATGACACGGGGCGACCATAGACGCCAGCGACCAAAAACGCCAGAGGCCAGCGTCTAACGTAGCCCACCCTTCAACTTTAGACACTCGCGTTTCGGAGCAGTGACTTTGTTCGCTGTCCCTGTTTACACGGAGCGAATTTAGCAGCTGCGTCCAAATACGTCAGCGACTAGCGACCAAATTCGTTCCGTGTAATTTACCCTTAATGGGCCCTTCACGACGCCACTCGGTGGCGCTGCTGACCGGCCATGCCACTAGTTGCTGTGTACAACAACCTGCACACTCCAGTCGGCAGAAGTAGCGGCAGCATCAAAGTTTCTCGCGGCAACAGCTGCGGCTCCCAAGTGTTGCGTTGTGCCACTTAACGCATTGTGAAGGATCACACGCCTCCAAATACTGTATAAATACATTTAGTGTACGGTACTTCTTATTGGCAAATATAATTGCACAGTTCGATTATCCGAATAATCGGTTTTCCGAGCATCCATGTCCTCCAATCACATCGTATAATGTACGTTCTGCCTCAAACGCAAGAAGTGAAATCCAAAAATTATTCCCACCTCAGAAATAAACATAACAAGGTCTATTGCTTGTCCGCTAAGACGTGGACCCTGCACCGTTAGTGTATTGTCGGTCGAAGTCGGACTTGACATGGCTGACAATCTTTGCGAAATAACAGTGAATGGCGCTGAATTACTAGCAGTGTGTTTGACAATACACGGTGTGACCACATTTGAAGATGAAGTCTCTACATGTATTATTACAAAATGGTATTATTATGGTAACTCAAGTTTTTGTGTAGTGAATTCCCACAAGGGAGTGCAATTAATCATAGATCCCAAGCCGCGGCGGAGTGGCCGAGCGCATTGAGGCGCTACGCTGCGATGCGCAAGGCCGTTGCCCGTCAGGGGTTCGAATCCTCCCTCGGGCATTGATGTTTGTGCTGTCTTTAGTATAAGGCGTGTGGTGTCGCAAAAGTATAAAGTGCGCGCCACCTACTTTCACCGCGCGCCGCCATGCACGCACGGCGCGGCGTTCTTACGACGTCAGCCACGAGCGCCCTCTGCTACAACTCCGCTCGTGGCCACCAGTGAACGACATCGTTCACTTGGGACTGAGACAGGAACCAGTTAACACTTGGGAATCAGATAGGCACCAATGAAGACTCGGCTATCGGACAGGCCCTAGGCAGGCCTCTAGCTCAACAATGTATCAGCATTCTGCAGTACTGAGCTATGTAAAAGTTAAGTATTACTAAGTCTCTAAGAAATATAGTTTCTAATTTACTCTAGTGTTTCTAGTTTCTGCTGTCCCACTGGCTGGTTACCTCCTACCTGCACAAGCGTACATCCTTTATTCCTGTGTCGGTCTTTCTACTCGGCCACCGACACCTACGACGGAAACGAGACACAAATGCGGCGACGAGGCTGGGACACAAAAACGTGGATCATAAGTAGTTTATAAGTTTAAGGACTGATGACCACGCAGTTAAGACCCATAAGCTTTACATATATTTGAACATTCGAATAGATCTCTCACTCTGAAATTAGTGCAAGAAGAAGAGAAAATATGGTTTTCTGTCGCAATAGTGAAGTGTGCGTTCTGTACGCTGCCTTCTACCCCACTGTGACGATAATAAGCGAAGATGTCGACTTAAGTTATTATTTTACTAACTTTTGCCTGCGACGTCATTCACCTTGTATGGGGCAACTTCGGGAACTATCCGATGGGGTCGTTTTATCTCTTTGTCCTACCCAGGTCCAACTCTATCGCTCTACAAAATTTCATCCAAATCCATGCAGTAATTTTTGCATTAAAGCATAACAAACAAAGAAATTTTCACAGTTATTATATTAGAGAATAAGATTAAATGTTATGTGCTGCTTGACACAACAATTTACTTAGTAGTATTTAGGTTTGCCTTATTATGTCTTCCAGTGGACGGTAAGGAGCTAATATGTAGTTTTGCATCTGTATATTTTCAGTTTAAAGAGGGCCCCAACGACATTCTTGCCCCGGGGCCCTTGGAGACACAGCTACGCCAGTGCCTCACCCCACGAGTGTGAGAATGATCAGCTGACCAGCGCAACCGGCGGCGTTTCGCAGCTGTCGCAGCAAGTCCAGCTTGGGCGACAATTGTCTGGAGGTGCCATCCCGCCACAGTCTGACCCCTCTTCATTCGCGGCCATTCGGCTGTAGCAGGCACGCGTGCGTTTCCGTGGCATGGCGATGTCTCACTGACGAGGGGACACGCCGATCTCACCCAAACTGCGTGTGTCGAAAGAGGTGAGTCTCCACATAACGTGCCTGAAATATCCATGGATAAAAAATTTTGTGTCCCAGTCTCGTCACCACTTTTGTGTCTCGTTGTTGTAGGTGTCGGTGGCCGAGTAAAAAGAGACCGCACAGGAATAAAGGATGCACGCTTTGTGCGGTATGGAGGTGACCAGCCAGTGGGACAGCAGAAACTAGAAACACTAAAGTAAATTAGAACGAGATATATATTTCATAGAGACTTAGTAATACTTCTACATAGTACTTGACTGCAGAATGCTGATACATAGATTAGATAGAGGCCTGCCCCCTGATGATTCCTAGTGCCTATCCGATAGCCAAGTCTTAACTGGTGCCTAGCTGATTCCCAAGTGTTAACTGGTTCCTATCTCAGTTCCAAGTGAACGATGTCGTTCAGTGGTGGCCACGAGCGGAGTTGTGGCAGAGTGCGCTCGTGGCTGACGTCGTAAGAACGCCGCGCCGTGCGTGCATGGCGGCGCGCGGCGAAAGTAGGTGGCGCGCACTTTAGACTTGTGCGACACCACAAAAAAGCAGCCCTCGGTCGCAAATTGATAACATTTTTTACCCTTTTTAACCCGCGGTCGCTCGCGTATATTGTTGTCACGCGATAACTCCTGTATTAGAGTTTTTCTAACAATGAGATCTTGCACTTTCTCTGGCACAAAGAGATGAAAAGGACACGTTTATACAATAAATCATTTCTTTACAATTACCAAAGCATTATAAATTAGTATAAACAAGGTATGGAACATGTAATTTGACGAATTTGTGGATGTTTGCAAGAAGCGCTATAGTGCCTTAGCACTGACAACGATAGACGAGATGCTAGAACCATTCCGCGGAAGTTTCAAAATGAGGAAGTATGTAGCAAACAAGTCTGCAGAATATGACATCAAGGTACATGCGCTTTATGATGCCAGAACCTTTTATACGCTAAATATGGAAGTATATGCAGACAAACAGCCTACTGGGCCATGTCAAGTAGCAAATGATGCAGAGAACGTGACGTTACGATTGATTAGACCGATTGACAAAACAGGCAGAAACGTGACGGACAATTATTTCACATCTATACCACTGGGTAGCAAAATGTATGCCTACCATCGATTCACATTAGTAGATACTCTGCGGAAGAATAAAAGAGAAATTCCACCGGAATTTCTGGACGTAGAATGTAGGCAACTAAACAACAGCATGCCGGCCGCTGTGGCCGAGGGGACTGAGGCGCTTCAGTCACGGTCTGCACGGCCACTACGGTCGGGGGTTCGAATTCCCCTTCGGGCATGGATATTTGTGCCGTCCTTAGGATAAGCTAGTTGATAAGTAGTTTGTAAGTTTAGGGACTGATGACCCCGTAGTTAAGTCCCATAAAAAAAAAAAAAAAAAAAAAAAAAAAAAAAAAAAAAAAAAAAAAAAAAACAACCTTTGGAGAAAAACCATACAACAACTGCTTCAGTTCCTCACACGTCTCAAAAAAGAAACAGAAAAAGAACGTTCTAATGTTATCCACCATGGACAGCGACGATTCTGTAGACGCTGACAGTGGCGAAGCGAACAAACTTGAAGTAATTACACTGTACAATCTCAAAAAAGGAGGTGTAGATGTTGTCGACCGTTCTAAATCAGAATATTGTGTTTCAAGAAGAAACCGCTGGCCCCTTACACTGTTTTTCAGTTTTATGTACTTCCATATCCGACAGACAGTTTCATGTACTCTGTATAAACAATTGCTTCATTCAATTCGTAAAACTCAATAAGAATATCTCCTTTGCTCATGAAATACGTAACATGTGCTCAACAGTTTCAGGAGAAAACGAACGAATACAGCCGCATGTTACAAGTACAAGAAACAGACTGAAAGTGAAGCAAGGCGGTTTTCCTTAAGACTCCCGTGTTAGAAAAAATCTAACACTGCGCACAACTTCAAATAATGCCACAACTAACAAGCTATTGTTGAAATTTGATTGTCGAGTCATAGATTAATTGAATCACGAGATATGAAAGAATGCATTTTTAGATGGTTCAGTTCATTAGCTTTGAAATGTGATGGAATATTCAACTAAAATCGTAAATGTTAGATTTTTTCTAACAACGCGAGTGATCGCGTGATGGGAATATAACTTTCACCTGTGTTCTTGCAAACGAGGCTCGTCAACTGAACTTTCTCGATTTGACCTTAACAGCAGAAAAAAATAAAATTGCTTCCAATATCTAGCGAAAAGAAACATACACTGATCAACGTGTACCCGCCTCCCCTATGCACCCTCAATGCCACAAAAATGCTATCTTTCATTCTGCTATCCACAGAGCCATTTCCATCCCACTCTCTAAAGAAAAATTCGAGGAGGAAATAAATTCGATAAAAACCATAGCAGTTAATAATGAATACGATCATGCCATAATTGACAACATCCTTAAAAAGAAAACTGCTAAAAGCGTTATAACACTTGGCATTCCTACTGAATCTAACCAAAAGAAAAAATTTTTCTCCATTCCATTTCTGGGGCCCATTTCCTATCAGATTCAACGACTTCTTCGTAATAAGTATAACTGCAACGTTGCCTTCTCGACCAACAATAATTTGAAGAAAAATTTCATTCATAATTTAAAATCAACCTGTTCCCCCTTAGATAATTCCGCCGTTTACAAAATTGTTTGTGATACTTTGTTTTTCCTACTACATAGTTCAAACGGGACGTGCTTTTAAAATCATGTTTGAAGAACATCTTTTGAAAAAGAATGGCACAAACCCCCAGAATTCGTCTTTTTCTGACCATCTTCTCATTACAGGTCACGCACATAAGGCCATTCATGACCTGAACATTTTGCATACTGAAAAGAAAGGCCACAGATTAGATGTTCTCGAGGAATTGTAAATATTTAAACATTTTTCTCGTAATGACGGGCTTATTCTAAATGAACAGTTACAACTCCGTAATATACGTTTTTTAATGGTATTAAACCGTTACTCGGTCTTTGATGTTGTACTTCATGCAGTGTCCGAAATATTTCTTCCTACTTGATGCAAAGCATTTGTATTCCAAAAGCTAATTTTTAACTATTGTGCTTATTAAAACTTTGTTACTCGTTTATTCTATCTACTAATATTACATTGCCAAAATGACGCTTCAGCCATTTCTCATGTTAAAGCATTTCATAACATTTTTTTTCAATACTATTTCTCCCTGTACAGTAGCCTAGTGGTAATTGCGGCTACTAGATGGCACTACTGATCACAACTCCACTTAGCACACGCCAGTCTGATGCCTCCGTGCAGGCGTGCAGCCCATAGTGACTAGCCTTGTTTCAAAATTTCTTTTTTAAAATAGTAACGTAAGCTTTACAGCTGAGTAGTATAAACGACTAAGAAATGAGATGGACAGGAAGTGCAAAATGGCTAAGCAGGAGTGGCTAGAAGCCAAATGCAAATCTGTAGAAGAATGTATAAGAAGGGGAAAAGTAGATACCGCCTACAGGAAAATAAAAGAGACATTTGGGGACAAGAAAAGCAACTCTACGAATATCAAGAACTCAGATGGGAAATCAGTTCTCAGCAAAGAAGGGAAAGCTGAAAGGTGGAAAGAGTACATAGAGTAGCTCTACAAAGGAAATGAACTTAGAGGCGATGTTGTAGGAAGGAAAGAGGAAGTAGATCAAGATGAAATAGGAGATACTATACTGAGAGATGAATTTGACAGAGCCGTGATTGGTAGGACACATTCTTAGACAGCAAGGAATTGTGAACTTAGCGTTGGAGGGAAGTGTATGGGGTAAAAATCGCAGAGGAAGACCAAGAGATGGATACAGTAAGCAGATTCAGACAGATGTAGGTTGCCGTTCTTATGTGGAGATGAAGAGGCTTGCTCAGGATAGGGTGTTGTGAAGAGCTGCATCAAACCAGTCTCCGGACTGAAGACCACAACAACAACAGTATATTTTATTACGTGACTTGTTTTATTTTATAATTTCTGATGAAGGCAATATTAGTCATTGCCGAAACCAGGTTAAATAATTTTTAATTTGCGACAGAGGGCTGCTTTTTTTATCCATTGATGTTGTTAACGGTCGCTGACAATAGCAGCAATGTTTAAAATTTTAAGGTGCCTGAAATATTTCGCTTGAGTGGGCCTCAGGAAACGAGAAAATGCTGAGAAAGTTTTGCTGATAGCACTATATACGTTGTTTAGCGCTTTGTTCGTCGTTAACGTTGTAACGTATTGATCACGTGCATTGCTTACGAAACAAGGGGCTTGGGATAAATCCTAGGTGCTTCCTATCCTTTTTTTCTGTTTTCCCTGATTTTTATTTTACTTCGTTTCTTCAGATTGTTCAACTATTTACCGTAGAATTTAAATACATTGAAGCTTTCGAATCAAATATGAAACAACCATACCGTAAATGACGTACGAAAATGTTGTCGTTACTTGTTCCATGTCAGGGAAACTAACAAAAGAGCTTCATATAACATTTTTGGAAACAACACTGAAGCTAAACGTCGCAGACAATAAATTTCTATTGTTGGTGGTTTCTTGGAGCGGCAAAACAGATTCAAAATTGTATGATGAGACGTTTACGAATGAGGTAGGCGAGGCAATGTGTACCATGAAGGCACTCCACTAAAATTTACACCGCTGGTTCAACCGTGTGATGTATATTTCTTTCGCCAAGTCAAAATTCTAATTAAAAGACTACAAACTGCCCCTGAATTGCTTCAACAACAGCGAGAAATATCATGAAGGGTAGATGCGATTAAAATACATTCGATCGTGCTGCATCAATTCAGCGTTCCTGCGTTCACCCCTTTGATGCAGTGCACTTGGTTTGCAAACAAACTGATAGAGGAAAAACCTTTGTGTCATAACTTGAATTAAGTGTGCCTTCCAATGAAGCATGTTTCGGAATAATGTAACTGCTGAAACAATGCCTTCATAAAATGTGCCTGGTGTGAAAGATAAATATGTTTCACCTGTTCCTATGATATAATGGCTCTATAAAAAGTGCAAAACTTCTACTGTGATATTGAATAAAAAGTAGCGCACATAATCACAAGAATCGTTGAAAACTTTATTTTTATTAAAACTTTCGCCTAGTTATAAAGGGTGTTACAAAAAGGTACGGCCAAACTTTCAGGAAACATTCCTCACACACAAAGAAAGACAATATGTTATGTAGACATGTGTCCGGAAACGCTTTATTTCCATGTTAGAGCTCATTTTAGTATTTATCTTTAAATGTAAATTGAAATAATTTGTGCAGGCAGTTGTCAAAATACCCAATTGTTTCGTTAGTATGTACTGTACTTCCTCGATTCACCGCATTTGTAAACATTGCGTTGTCTGTAAAACCACGTTCGTGATGAACACTAACCAGTTGATGCTAGTACTGTAGAGCAATGAGTCGCATGACAACACAAGCACTGTAGTCAACATTACCGTACTTCAATTGTGCCAACTGGCGGTGAATCGAGGAAGTAAAGTACATACTAGCGAAACAATTGGCTATTTTGAAAATTGTCTGCACGAACTATTTCCAATTTACATTTAAAGAGAAATACTAAAATGAGCTCTAACATGGAAATTAAGCGTTTCCGGACACATGTCCACATTACATATTTTCTCTCTTTGTGTGTGAGAATGTTCCCTGGAAGTTTGGCCGTACCTTTTTGTAACACCCTGTATAAATATACTGATGCAAAGTATTTAAATTCTACGGTAAATAAGTTGAACATGCTGAAAAAAACTAAGTAAAATGAAAATGAGGAAAACCAGAAAATAAGACTGAGAAGCTCCCAGGTCGCCTGTTTCGCAAACAATGCGCGTGATCATTACGCTACCCCGGTAACTACGAACAGAGCGCTAAATAAGGTATATAGTGCTATCGGGAAAAACTTTCGAGAATATTTTCTCATTTACTAAGGCCCACTCAGGCGATATATTTCCAGCAAGTTATGTAGAAATTCACCTCCTTGTACACACGCAATTTAGGCAAAATCGGCGACTTACCCTTTTGAGCCTTATAGTTCGCTGTTAAAGGGTACACAGATGGCGTTCTGGCAGTTACATGTACACATTGTAAACAGTAATGCCCATGCTCGATTACAAACTGAGATTATGTTGGTGCTCTTTATTTCAGGGTCAAAAGAGTTGCAAGGACGCGTCATATATTTTAATTTTATATCTATATTGTCCTTTCAATATGCTTGTTCCAAAGAACGAAGACTTTACTGACAATATTCTTTTCTATATATATAAAAATGGCCAACGGCCGTGTCGCAGTGGGTACACCGCTTTCCCCTTCTTGCAGTGGTGTACCGCAGGTCTCTAGAAGAGCGAAGCGTTCCAAAAGACTGGAAAATGACGCAGCTCATCCCCGTCTTCAAGAATGGACATCGAACAGATGTCGAACTATAGGCCTGTATCTCTAAAGTCGGTCGGTTGTAGAATTTTAGAACACATATTACTTTCGAGTATAATGACTTTTCGGAGACTAGAAATCTAGTCTGTAGGATTCAACATGGGTTTCGAAAAAGGCGATCGTATGAAACCCAGCTCGCGCTATTCGTCCACGAGACTTACAGTGCCAAGACACGGGTTCCCAGGTAGAGGCCGTCTTTCTTCACTTCCTCAAGACGTTTGGTACAGTTCCCCACTGTCGTTTAATGAGCAAAATAAGAGCAAATGGACTATCAGACCAATTGTGTGATTGGATTGAAGAGTTTCAAGACAACAGAACGCAGCATGTCATTCTCAATGGAGAGAAGTCTTCCGAAATAACAGTAATGTCAGGTGTGCCACAGGGGAATGTCGAGGGTCCGTTGCTATTCACAATATATATAAATGACCTTGTGGATAACATCGAAAGTTCAATGAGGATTTTTGCGGATGATGTGCAGTTTATTGAGAGGTTGTAGTTTCGTAGGCTTTCCCGGCGTAATAGTTCTTCATAGTTTCTTCAGGTTTGCTGCCGGATTTTGAAGTCAAACTGACTCAATATTTCAGCGGTACACCTGTCCGCCATCATAAGGAGAACTGCTGCTGCTGAAACTCGCCGACAGAGATTAAACGATCCCTTCCCTACAGCGTGAGCATCAGTAGGAAACGTATCTGTTCCAGTTCCGAATCCCTCACCAGCTACAACAACAATCTATCCAATGCTTTCCTCTCCTGCAGCTACCCTAAAGACCTCGTCCACAAACAGATCTTCCGAGCTGTCCATTTCTCTCCCTCCAACAACAATGTTCCTAACCCCAGACCACCCAGAAGCACCCCTTAGTCACCCAGTACCATCCTGGACTGGAATACCTCAAAAAATTCCTCAAACAGGTCTATGACTTTCTCAAGTCATGCCCTGAGATGAGACCATCACTCCAAACTGTTTTTCCCACACCACCCAGAGAAGCCTTCCGCCGTCCTCCCAACCCCCGCAGCATCCTTGTTCAACCTTACAACATCCAAAAACCACCCTCCCTACCTAATGGTTCCTACCCCTGCAACCGATCCCGCTGCAAAACCTGTCCAGTGCATCCTCCCACTACCACATACTCCAGCCCCACTACAGGAAAAACCTACCCGATTCAAGGCAGGGCCACATGCGAGACAACACACGTCATATACCAGCTGACATGTGTCCACTGTTCAGCCTTTTATGTTGGTACGACTACTAACAAATTGGCTGAGCGGATGAATGGGCACAGACGGACTGTTCGCCTGGGGGACACCCAATATCATGTGGCAGAACATGCCCTCCAGCATAACTCCAGGGACCTGGGCACGTGTTACACCACACGTGCTATTTGGATAGTACCAACAAACACCAGTCCCTCAGAGCTACAGAGGTGGGAACTTGCCCTCCACCATATCCTCTCCTCCCGCCACCCCCCTGGCCTAAATCTACGCTAACCCCTCCCCTTCCTCCATCCTCAACTCACCTATTCGTTATCCCTTCCTTACCTCTCTCTCTCTCCCTCTCCCTCCCACCCTCTCGCTCTCTCTGTCTTTCTCTCTATCTCTCTCTCTCTCTGTCTCTCTCTCTATCCGTATGTGTGTGTGTGTGTGTGTGTGTGTGTGTGTGTGTGTATGTGTGTGTGTGTGTATGTGTGTGTGTGTTCATCCATCTTTCCCTGTTAATGAAAAACGTTTTAGACAACCCCCGCACCTCCTACACCCCTCAGCTTCATTCATTTCACTCATCTTCTCTTCTCTTTACTACTTGATCTTTCCTCTTTGGTTATATTTATCCTCTCTGGCTTAGCTCAGTACATACATGCAGTATCTCTGACGTCCACACTCCCGAAACACCACCTTCATGACCTAGGTCGTGAACTACCTTTCCCTTCTGTTCCCATCCTTTCTTCTTCCCTTCTCTCCCACCTGATGAAGGAACTGTGTTCCGAAAGCTTGTCCTTCTTGTCCCCTTTTTTCTGTTTCTTCATTTGTGTTACTATCGGCGGTACAGCACAAAGGTAAGTACTGGCCAGCCATTCTATCTCGTTTAACAATATTTATCATCTCTGAGGAGAATTTTCATCATTAATCGAATATTAGAAATTTTCTAGTCTTCGCATTTATGAGGGATTAAAGTGGAAGAAACACACTGAAGATCTGCTGGAACGTTTGACTTTAGCTACTTATGATATCACTGTCATTGCAAACTTTGGTGATATACATCTCAGTAAATTAACTTACTACGCCCATTTTCATTCATTGCTTTCATATGGAATCTTTTTCTGGTGCAAATCAACATTGAGTAAAAACGTATTCATTGCACAAAAGCGTGTAATCAGAATAATTGCTGGAGCCTACTCAAGATCACCCTGCAGACATTTATACATAAAAACAAAACAATTTTTTTAAATTAAAAAATCCAAAAATAAAAGAACCTAAAAATATTGAATGGCGTATATGGCCACCATTTATTAAACTGACACGTTCCACATCATTATGAAATGTCGTATTTATGATGTATGGAACAAGTGTTAATCAAATCAAATTAAAGGAAATGTTATTCAATTGCGATATTAAACTGATGATAAATTTTTTACAAACGTATTTTATATTAATTATTGTTCTGAATATAGATTTACTTACTTTTTTATGTTTTCTGCGTTACGGTGAAGATGGAAGAAACTTCATTTAGTTCTTTGTCTTTTTCTGGTATGCGATGTAAATTTATTTCTTTTCTCGATGATGTCAAACTATTTGTTGACCTGAGTAGAATCAAGGAAGATACCCTCTTCTGTTTGACAATTAAGGTATGAAAGCCCATTGGATTTGCTGCATATATCTCAGAACTTTTGTGAACTCTTTCCTGAAGGGACAAGTTGTTAGACACCCCTTCTTTCAGGTGCAGTATGACGTATTAAGCACTTCCTGCGGCGCTGATGACTGGGTGGTTGCAATGGGGATCTGACCGCTTTTTGTGGAATTTAATTCTCATCATAATGGAACCATGCGGATTGTCGGTCTAGGTCTGAACCTCCAAGTACAACCTGACGGAGTGCTGGTCAGTGGTGCCTGCGGTGGGAGGCAAACCTACTGAGTTGAAGACATTTTGGTTAGAGATCTCTGGAAACGTTGGCGAAGAAATTTATTCAACGCTTAGGTGTAAAAATAAACAATTAACTTGACTCCCGCATCAGCTACATTATCAGGAGTGTCATTAAGATCCACGTAATCTCAGGGAAAATGTTGGAGGCTCGCGTCATTTTGAAAGGTGTTTATAAATTTATGTTTGTCCTGTCGAAAAACTGTAGAGGTGGCGTCACGAGCTCTGAAGGTTTCTTCAGAGAGAGCTGTTCGTGGTGTAAATAGATGTGCCTTGCTTGCCGTATCCACGCTTCATAAGAACTATATTTTTGGCAGATCCTTCCGCTCCACTACTACGAGATAATTAAGTGGTCAGTCAGAAGAACCAGTAAATCAGTGTCTTCCCCCAAAAATAAAGACTTTTTTGTGGCTGTGACAACAATTAAGGTGTCTGCATCCTCAATGGCCTGCTTGACCTGATACCCTTCAGCACGTAATTTTTTGTCAACATTGAGGTAAGACGTTTGTAGTTAACTTCATTTATTAAGAAACGTTCTTTTGACATAGTTGGGAACATTGTTTCATCTAATGAACCCGCTCGGTTAGCCGTGTGGTCTAACGCACCACTTTCCGAGATGGGGAGGCGTACTGGCCCCGGTTCGAATCCGTCCGGCAGATTAACGAAGGGCGTCGGAGTGCTGGTCAGCCTGGATGTTTTTAGGCGGTTTTCCACATCCTCCATACCGGGCTGGTCTAGGTGAACACCGGCTGGTACCCAAGTCCCGCCTCAGATACACTATTTGCAAACATTTCGTAAGACTTTACACTTTCACACATATAACACTACACGCAGACATTTGGGTTACACATTTCCTCCCAGTGGGCATGGGGTGGCAACAGAAAGGGCATTCGGCCGCCCCGTAAATATTAACACGCCAAATCCAGATTTAACAGAGACCCTGCATGTGTGGGAATATGGCCAAAGAAGAGAAAGATTGTTTCATCTAATGAAACTGTAGCGGAAGACACATCGCGTGCTCATCGAGAACATTAAGCATATTTTATGCTTTCCTTACCCTCCTCCATCAAACACTACAGTGAATTTGTAGCCAGTGTGTTGGTTGATGTAATTCACACACCTTTCAAGGATGAAGGAAAACATTTCAGCAGTATTCCACACAACATGATCTACCGTCATGCGCGTAGACAGTGTTGCTTGTGATTACAACATTGACTGGACTGAACACCTCAAAGAGGTCTGATTTTCTTGTCTTGCGCATTATTCTGTTGTCATCAGAAAGAGTTAACGGCTTTGGGATAACGCAAAGGTGAAATATAACTTGGGCTGTTTTGGTGACTTCACATGGAAAGAAGGCAAAAAAATTGGACATTTCCTTCACGAGGCCGTCTTCCCCGAAATGCAAAAAAACAAAATAAGTAAATAAATTATATCCTGGAAAACGAAAAATTTCCTGATGTTCAGCAGAATTATTTATTTGGTTACAAACCGGCTTTCGGCTTCTTAGGCCATCATCAGGTAACAACTGAATATCGTTAACATTTCTTAACAGATATGCCACTTACAAAGATATTAAGTTACAGGTGATACAAATTCACATGTTCACAGGAAAGTGTTACTTTCTTATGGCACTGAGTTACATGTATTAATAAATAAAAATATATAAAAAGGCTGTTGTGGTTCTAAACTTGAATATTATCTTTAAAAGCAGTGGCGTGAGTGGGGGAGGGGATGGAGAGGGGGGGGGAGGAAGATGGGGGTTGTTACGTTGCGAAATAGTATTGAAATGATATATTTAACAAACTGATAACTAAAACTTATTTTAGTAGAGGGGAAGAGGTAAAATGAGTTTGGCCATTTAATACTATACTGGCGTCCTCTGCCATATGTTTACTCATTTCTATTATTGCCAATACGTCATCTTTCTGCTTTTCTTTTTAGGGAATATAATATTTTACAGTCTACATCATAATTGTGGTTTTCTCTGAGCAGATGTTCGGCAAAGGTTGAATCTTTCTTTTTTAACCTGGCAGGTCTGTAGCTATTAGATTATTAGAACATGAGAGAAGGTGGAGATTAAAAAAATAAATAAAGATTCAACCTCTGATGAACACCTCGCAAAAAAAAAAAAAAAAAAAAAAAAAAAAAAAAAAAAAAAAAAAAAACCCTTATGATACAGACTGTGAAATTGTATATCCTCTAAAGAGAAACAGAAAGATGACACTATTGGAAATACTAGAAATCAATAAACATATAGCAGAGGACGCAAGTATAGTATTAAATGACCAAACTCAGTTTCGCTCTTCCCCTCTACTAAAATAAGTTTTAATTATCAGTTTGTTAAATATATTATTTCAATACTATTTCGCAATGTAAAAACCCCCACGTTCCTCTCCCCCCACCCCGCCGCTGCTTTTCCCGATAATATACAAGATAAGAACCACACCATATAACTTCAGCCCGTGTATATTATTTTTAATTTATTAATAGATGTAATTCAGTGGCATAAAATGTAACACTTTCCTATGAACTTGTGAATTTGCATAAGCTGCACTTTAATAACATCTTTGGAAGTGGCATATCTGAGAAGAAATGTTAACGACATTCATTTGTTACCTAATAATGGCCTAAGTAGCCGAAAGCCGATTTGTAAGCAAATAAATAATTTTGAAGAACATCAGGACTTTTTCTTTTTTGATAATATGATCATGTTTTGTCAAGCACGGACGTAAAATTCAGTTAATGAAATAAATTCTAAGTAAATGCAAATACAGAGCAATAATCAATAAAAAAGATTGTAAAAAATTCGTTCATGAGTTTAAATTGTAATTGAAGTGTATTTCCATTAAGAAAACCTTTCATTTGATATGTTACTTTTGGTTTTAAATCGTTTATTATCATTTTGGACTGACATAGTAATTAATTCATAGAAATACTTGAAAACAACTATGGAAGTAGGAACGTACCTAACTGAATTGCCTTAAATTTGAATATTTCGACGACTGTGTATGATTTGGGTTGTTCAAAGGTAGTTTGACTTTGCACCAAAGTCCTCGCAGGGTTTTAGCGCCACAATTACTTTGGCGATTTTGTTAGAATCTATGCATAGGAGGGAGCGAATTTTAAGATTCAGGAGCACTTTTTACGCAGAATTTAATGCTCCACAACTTTATGAATCACAAAAATATGCATTTGAAGTTACCATTTTCGAGTTACAGGCATTGAAACATGGGCATAACTCACTTTCCCCATGAAGTACGTAAAAACAGCCTATTTTTGTCGACCATTTGCAGTAAACCCATTTTAAGTTACAGCATTCCAAGCGAAATTTTATAGTATTTCAATTTGGTACTCGCAAACATTTCAGTAGGATGCAATGTTTTCTAGTTATATGGGTATGTTAAAAATACTTGTTTCTCGGCTGTCAAGACTTATGCACAAGACAGAAACCGCCGCAAACTCGTATTTCTCTTATTTGGGTTGCCCTACATGTATTAAAATTATTTGCAGCTTGTGCTTAGTTTTTAGCCACCAAAAGTATAATTCGCCTGGGATATTACGAATCATATAAAACACAAAATTCAGGAAATACGACCTAACCTCATAAACAATGAAATGCGCGCAAAACTGGTGCAAAATTCGAAAATGTTGCACGTGTCCTCCTTCAGCACTGGAACGTTTTATAACAAATTTGGTGCACATATTCTTTACCGTGAGAGGTCACATTATAAATTAAATTTCGCATGGTACACGGCGGAGGGTACGTTATTTATGGACTTGGAAGAAAATTAGTTCTATTCCGATCGTGATGAAAGTTTGAACACTTAACCTTCAAAAATGGGAATATCAGTGTCTGCATAATATTTTATAGGAGGCATGGTTGAGGGTATCTTCGGCACTGTTTTACTGAAAAATTACAGAGGAGGATATAGACACAGAGAGGGGAAGAGACAGACTGCGGTAGGGGGAAGAAGGAGATGATTTAATTCTCTTAATGTTTGGTTTTGGTGCTGACAACAGCAACAGTAGATTATAAAGGGGCCACGCGGGAGTGGCCGTGCGCTCTAATCCGTCCTGCTGCGGAGTGCGCAGCTGCTCCGCATCGGACGTTCGAGTCCTCCATCGGGCTTGGGTGTTTGTGTTGTGCTTAGCGTGAGTTCGTTTATGTAGTTTGTGAGGCGAGGATTGATAACCACTGGATTTGAACATTTGGTGATATCGGATATGAATATTTATCTTTCGATGTGTCGTCCTAGCCGCGGCGGATTATCCGTGCGCACTGGGGCGCCGTACTGCGGTGCGCGCGGCCGTTCGCCGTCGGGGGTTCGAATCCCCCCCACCTCCCCGGGCATGATTGTATGTTTTGTCCTTAGTTTACACTAAGTGTGTTTGCACGCTACGGACTGATGACGAAGCAGTTGAATCGAATATATTTACAAACCTTTCACCATTTGCACCGTCCTAGTTGAGTGCGTAGTGAACAGGCGTGCTTTTTTTTTTTTTTTTTTTTTTTGTATTAATTCTACGTTGTGACGAATACAGGCCGCAAGTGAAGATAAACATGTCTGTACAATGTGCTTTCACGGATGTTTGCTGATGTATTATTTTAGGGGATACGGCTTAAAATGCATCACACTGCAAACGTATCACAGACGTTGCTTTGATGAGACGCGTAGAGTAATATGTGAAAATAGCACGTCATATACACCGTACAATGGAGAGCCATAGAAATTGGTATAGGAATAGGTAAGCAAAATAAAAAAAAATTATAAACACCAAGAGGACGGCGCTGCGTCGATAGCTCCCAAATAAGACAACTGGTGTCTGGAGCAGGAGTTATACCGGCCACTGCTGCTTCAGTGCAGGGTATCACGGTTTAAGAGAGTCTGAACGCGGTGTCGTACTCGGCGCACGAGATATAACGTTGCACTTGCTTCGTATGATGGCATAATTGTTAATGTAGATTCCGGGATTATATTTTTGACAAAGGACTTGATGGTACCGAATTTTTGAATTTGAAATAATTTAGTTAAATTACAGCACAAAATGAACATTAAAGCAAATAAACCGCGGGTTGCATATCAAGGTCGGACGCCATACAAGCAACAGCACGTTATAAAACTTACGGAAAGCATCTAGCTGGATCATGCGGTTCGTATAGTAGAAGCTGGAAATGATAACATTTATTTATTTAATATGTAAACGTTGGAGATACCTTCCGTAGGAGATCAATGTTCAGACTGTTCACTTCGCTTTTCATTGTTGTGTAACCGTGGGTGGAACATGAAGTTACTGGCAATGATAAAATCATTTAAAAAAAAAGATTGAACTTCGTGAAATTACAAAAGAAATGACTGCAGGTTCTAAAATTAAGTAATTATTGTATAAGGATGATTGATTGAAATTTTGCAGACAATGCGAAGCGATTGTAATGGCGTCTGAACATTAAACTATTACGGAGGCCAAGGAGCTGAAAACGTTAAGAAATTAAATATTTGACGTGGAGGAGTTTGATTTAAATGAAAACCAAGGAGAGGGAAAGCTTTTAATTTTAAATAATATATTTTCAGCAACAGCTTGCATTATTCTTACTTGCATGAGTGGATACAAATATGAAGGACGTGTTGTCACATCAGATACAGACCAGAGAGTGAGTAAAACTACTATCACGGTTCCGTCTTCTCGCTTGTTCGGAAGTAAAAAATGACGAACGAAATTATTTAGTAGCATTGCGAGTCAGAGGGAACCGGAGGCGATAAGCATCGCTGATCAAAGATAATTTATTTATTTATTTATTTATTTTAATTTAGTATATCGTTACAGAGAGGTGCGGCACGGCATCTCCGAGGTAGCGATGGCGTAGAGATTTTCTCGTACGAGCATTTCACAAGTTCATGCTAAATATCGAGAATCAGATCTCGGACATAGCTGCGGCCGGAAAAGAACGGCAAGAACTGGACCGACGACGACTATCGTTCAACGTGACAAAAGCGCAATCCTTCCTCAAAAGCCAGCTGATTTCGATACTGGCCCATCAACAAGTATAGAAAACAACCTAACAATTCTACACAAAGAGAGTAAAGGTAATATCCTAAATATTCAGGAAGAAGTGCAGATCATGAGATGTTTAAAACAGTCAGCTGCTCAAACACTGAATAACCAAAGCGAGTTAATACACCGTTCCATTCTGGCTAAATTTTGATTATCTGTATCTAAATTGACTGTCCCTCCTCTCAGCTCCATTCCAGAATGAACATCTTCTTCAATTTTATATTTACAAATTTTAGCGAATGACACATTCAGGGTCTTTTTAGTATTTTTCTACAAAGACTATTACCGCCGGAAATATTATCCCACTCTACTTGTTCCTAACAATTAAAATATACGCCAGATAATGTGTTTCAATTTTGTAATACGAGCCCCAACCTTTAGTTGTTTTCTCTGACTAACAAGGGGAGGCCGCCAATTGTGAAATTCTGATTCGATTCATACTGCGCATAATGAAAGCTCATGGCCAGAGGTGTACTTTGGCAAAGCACCAAGATGCACATCTCAGCTGTTGTCGAGAAAATCGACAATTAAAAAAGGCCGTTGCGGTGAAATACGCTCTACGGTCTCTACGTGTAGTAACATTGTGCAGAGGCGTGGCGTAGTGGTAAGCGCTCGGCTTGGTAATCCGAAGGTCGACGGATCGAGTCTCACTGCGTGCAAATTTTTTTTAATTTTTTTTTTTTTTTTTTTTTGTAATTCAAATAATATATATATATGCACGCACCAGAGTGATAGATATTATAGAAATGTGGAAAGCAGAAAACAGCACGACATCGAGCACGTCTGATAAACGATGCATTTTTACAAGAACAATTGTTTTTTAAATTATCTGTTGGGAAACACACCTGATTGACATTCTGAAAAATTGGTCTATCGTTCGTCAGGTTTGACTTACACTATACGAATTCGTTTCGGAATATCATTTATACTTCTTCCGTTAACTATACGTGGTAAACATTATGAACACAATTAATAACATTTGTGACATACAACTTTGTTTGCGGTAAACATAATGATGTTCGAAGTGGCCAGTTGCATATAGTAAGTTGTTTGAGAGTCGTTTGTTGTGGAAAAACTGGCGACTTCGAACATAAAATGTTATATATATACATCTATATTTGAATTACAAAAAGCATAAAATAAAATAAAAAGTTTCATTCATCGAGATTCGATCCGGCGATCTTCGAATTAAGAACCTGAGCGCTTAGCGCTACGCCACGCCTCTGTATAATATTACTAACCGTAGAGATCGTTTCACCGCAACGGCTTTTTTTAATTGTCGATTTTCTCGACAACGACTGAGAAGTGCATCTTGGTGCTTTGCCAAATTACACCTCTGGCCATGAGCTTTCATTATGCGCAGTATGAATCGAATCCGAATTTCACAACTGGCGGCCTCCCCTTGTAAGACTGTCCAGGTACCGTACCACAGCGCGCACGCGCAAATTTGTTTTCCTCCATCACGCCGCACCACAGCCCACGATCAGTTTACGTCGCCACTTAGCAATGCACTGTTCTACGCCTCCGTAGGTCTGCTACAGCTCGATGACTCTAATTCAAGACCGTCAGTTTTATTTTTTACAATGGCCACCTTCACTTCACTGCGATCTACGGGTAAGTCATTCTAACAAGTTTTATGCCCCAACATCCTAACGATAACTTTTATTTTGTCAACTGACATTGGTGCCCCCCCCCCTCAACTACCCTTCCCCTATGATATATTTTATGACTATGGACACAAAATCTCTCACGTGTCTATTTTTACCTTTAGATTTTATCACCAATACGGTAGTCAAAATCACGCGACTATATGCCCCACATTTTAACGTCCATGGTTTTCTATCGTGAAAGACACCGATTTGAAACTGGACATGGACCCATGTATTCGGCCCTATTTAATTTTTAACCAATTGACGGATGAAAGCAACTAGAATGTTGCGACTCAGTAACGAATTATGACGAGAGAAAAAATGGTAGGTAATACCTTGTTCAATTCATGTATCGTTTATCAAGTAATTGGTCCTGTAATTTTAATTATTGTTTTGTTTTTTAACACAGTAACACCTGAAGTTGCGTCTCTAATGACGCGAAACCGGTAGTGGACGTGTATTTAAAAAAAAAAAAAAAAAAAAAAAAAAAAAAAAAAAAAAAAAAAAAAAAAAAAAAAATGATCTCAATAAAAACAGCTGACGTGGCTCCAGAATTTATTGGTTGTTTTATGAGAGGACATTTTAAGTCAATCTTCAAAAAAGTGTTTCTTCTACTATATAAAGTCTTACAATCAATCTTTAAAACAATTGATAATTTTTTAAAACGATTGATAAACTCAAAAAAGAAAATCCATCAACAAATGTCAGAGTGTGAACCACTGCCGGCCGCGGTGGCCGAGGAGACTGAGGCGCTCCAGTTACGGTCTGCACGGCCACTACGGTCGGGGGTTCGAATGCCCCAGTTCGTAAGTAGTTCATAAGTAGTTTGTAAGCTTAGGGACTGATGACCCCGTAGTTAAGTCCCATAAGCTTGACAAACATTTGAACATTTGTGAACCACTCACGGAAACGTCACCTAAATGGACTTTGTGAGCAAGATCCACACGTGCAGCATCACTGACTGCACGACACAAACCTTTATTATGCCTCGTGTGGGCCGTCGGCACCGACATTTGAGTGCGTTTGGTTGGAAACAAGTTGCCCGGTATGGCGCTTCTCGTTTCTAATTCTATCGAGCGGATGCACGTGCACGGGCGCGGAGACTGCGTCATGAATCCGTGGAACCTGCAATTCAGCAGCCAACTGTTCGAGCTGCTGAAGACTCTGAAGCCTGTGTAATGGTGTTGGGCGTGTGGAGTGATTTTCGACTGTCTAGATTCGACTCTAACAGGTGACACGATCTATCGTACCAAACTGCGTGGTAATCAGTCCGTAGCTTACAAACTACTTAAACTAAGCTAAACTAACCTAAGGACAACACACACACACACACACCCATGCCCTAGGGACGACTCGAACCTCCGACGGCGAGCAACCGCGTGCTCCGCAGCGAGACGCCTTAGACCGCTCGGCTACTCCACCGCGGTCGATCTTACACATACTCGCTGACCGCGCTCATCTATTGTGCAGCCTGACGGACTTGTGCAATTCCAGCTGAACAATGTGACACCCCACACGCCCAGAATTGGTACATACTGGAGCCAGTAACACTCCTATGAGTTAAACACCTCCTTTGGCCACAAAGTTCCCCAGTCACGAACATCATTGTAGCGCGCTGTTCAGAAGTGATCTGCACCCGCTCGCACTCTTAAGGTGCGATTCCGAACTCGGCGGCAAGCGACAGTCACTACGGTCGGGGGTTCGATTCCCCCCTCGGGCATGGATATTTGTGCCGTCCTAGTTCGTAAGTAGTTCATAAGTAGTTTGTAAGTTTAGGGACTGATGACCCCGTAGTTAAGACCCATAGACTTTACAAACATTTGAACATTTGCAAGCGACAGTCGTCGCTGTCCCGCGACAGACGGCACCACTGGTCCCCATTGTCTGCAATGCGAGCGATGCTGAACGCGGCAGCAGCGCTACCTGTCGCCGTATACCTGCTCCGGCGACCGGCGACCATTCGGTCCCGAACCAGTGGTGTCGCTGTCGCCGACCCGACCCCCCGCCGAAGACCGGTTTTATGACAACACCCAAGGGAAATGAGTTCTTCAGAGTCTGACGAGCCGCGGCGGAGTGGCCGAGCGCATTGAGGCGCTATGCTACGATGCGCTAGACCGTTTCCCATCGGGGGTTCGAATGCCCCCTCGGGCATGGATGTTTATGCCGTCTTTACTATAAGCTAATTCATTAATAGTTTGTTGAGTTTAGGGACTGATGACCACGTGGTTAAGTCCAACAAGCTCTACAAACATATGAACATTTTATGCCTGTAAATTTTTGACGTGGCATATCAATGAAGACTCAATACTTAACTATTAAAGTTAACACTAAACACAAACGGTGGTTTATGTTCAAAAGAATTAAGAATTTGTTAACTATCGGTTATTACATAAATGGTGTTCTTAAAAATGATTATGTACAGTACTAAAGCCTTTTGTGTAAAATATGGTCAGGACAGGTTCATTTACTTCATGTTACACGAGAGGAGACAATCGATTAATTTTATGTACCAAGACAGAAAAAAAGGGAATAAAACTATGGTACAATATTAAAAGTGTGAAAGGCAAGGGATGAAAAGAGCCAAAAGCTATTGAATGCCTTTATGCAACTCAAATATAAGGATACTGAATTATTTTCTGAACATATCAGTGCAGTTCATTTCCATTACATAAAGGAGAACCGAAAGAAAAATAATAGTCGCATTGTTTCTGATTACGAAATGATGGGTCCACAGTGCAAAACAAATCAGCAATGAAGGGATAATAACACACCTTCAACATCCACATCACTGATACAGTACTCAGTACTAGTTGTTGAGCAGATTGTAAATAATGCACGAGTTTTTGCGTACTTCCCACTGTAAAATGTAATTTTTCTTCTTCAGTTATTGCATTTCTTAGGCACTGTGGTTTTATGTCATCCGAAATAGAACTCAGTACGAAGTTGAACTGTCTTTTATTTAAACGAAAATAGCTCCTGAATAAATTCGTCACTATTTTTTTTTTTAATCAGTGGCGTGTAATTTCCATCGGCAGCTGCACTTATACATAAAGGCATTACCAGCGTTCGTGTTTTCTTAGTATGGAACAAAACAACGTCATCGACAGCGCAGCAGCCGCCCTGCTCGTCTGTCGCTGTGTTCCACAACGGGTCAACAGCAGGCAGAGGCGGCGCTGTCGGTGTCGGCAGTCGCGGCGGGTCGCTGTCACCGTGTTCGGACTCGCACCTTTACGGATTTACGGACAGCCCTGCAAGATGCAAGGTGTCAGCTCCCTGCAGCTCTGTTTCAGACGTTACTCGAGTCCACGACACTTGTTGCGGCACTTCTGTGTGCTCGCCGGGTGGCTGGTGGGCAGGTGTATCGGTTGTTTTGGCTCTTCAGTGTATGCATGACATTGTGAGGGAAGTCGACTACGTCGGTGGGGGTGGCACGGGGCGGCAGCAGAGGGCGGGGTACCTTGCGGATGATGCAGGTCTGGAAGGTCCTGTTGCGGCGGTCGCCCTTGTCGTGGCAGGTGCAGTAGCGGCGCGCCACCGGGCCCTCGGTCAGGGCCAGAGCCTGCCGGTGGACGGCCTGCGCCGCCGCCGCCACCGCGCACGCCGCCGCCGCCGCCGCCACGATCCACACCGCCGCCGCTCGCATCGCCACTCGCCAGGCACTGCCGCCGGCGGCGGCCGCGCGCTCCAGCCTTATAGCCGCGGCGTGACGTCACCGCCACCGAGGCGACGCCGACGAGGAGGCAGGCCGCAGCGCGCACGTCGCGTCACTTAGTCCTGAGCGAGGCCGACGAGAGAGACAGGCCCCGCGCCTGACAAATTACGTAAGCGAGGTAGGCCTGAGCCGGCGCGATTGGCCGGGCGCTGGGGCACAGCTCACTGCCTCGTAGCAGCGGGCCACTCAACTAGCGATCGCGCCGGCACGGGCCTACCTTGCTTAAGTAATTTAACAGGCGCGCCACGGCTTGTCTCTCTCGTTGGCCTCGGTCCTGAGCCGACGCGATCGCTAGCTGAGTGGCCGAACGCTACGAGGCAGTGGGCCGGGCCCCAGCGGCCGGCCACTCAGCTAGAGATCGTGCTGGCTCGGGACTACCTCGCTTACGTGACGCGACGTGCACGCCGAGGCCTGTCTTTCTTTTATATATATTTTTGACGAATTACAGCGTTCAAATGAATGAAATAAATCGCAATTAGCGATTTTACGGCTTCACTGTATTAGTTTAGATGGAATACCAAACTGTGGCGAATGAAAATTTGTGCCCAGCCGGGATTCGAACCCGGGATCTCCTGCTTACTAGGCAGACGCAGACCAAGGACACAGTGACCAGGCCGACTGCAGAGGACTCTTTCCAGCACATCTACCGCCATAGGCTGTGGTATAGCAACGAGACAGAGTGGCGAATGGAGATTTGTGTGTGGCAGGAGACGTGCAGCGAAGAGTCCTCTGCAGTTGGGCTGTTCACTGTGTCCTTGGTGGCAGAGTGGTCAACACGTCTGCCTAGTAAGCAGGAGATCCCGGGTTCAAATCCCGGCCGGGTACAAATTTTCATTCGCCACAGTTTGGTATTTCATCTAAACCTAACACAGTGAAGCCATAACATTGGAAATTGCGATTTATTTCATAAGCCTGTCTTTCTCGCTGGCCTCGCACCGAAGGGTCTCCACAATGTCGATTGTCTCCTTGCAAACTTTACTTTCTCGTGATATTCAGTGATGAAGCTCTCCACAGTACCCTATCCTGAGCAAGCCTCTTCGACTTCACATAAGAACGGCAACCTATATCTGTCTGAATCTGCTTACTGTGTCCATCTTTTGGTCTTTCTCTGCGGTTTTTACCCCAATCACTCCACTCCAACTCTAAATTCACAATTGCTTGATGTGTCCTACCAATCTATCCCTTCTTTTAGTCAAGGTATGCCAGAAATTCCTTTTCTCTCCAATTCTGTTTAGTACATCTTCATTAGTTACTTGATCCACCCACCTAATCTTCAGCATTCTTCTGTAGCACCACATTTCAAAAGCCTCTATCCTCCTCCTGTCTGCAGTGTTTATCGTCCATGTTTCACTCTCATACAAGGCAACACTCCACACAAATGCCTTCAGAAAGGACTTCCTTAGGCTTAAATAAATATTTGATGTTAACAAATTTCTCTTTTTCAAGTATGTTTTTCTACCCATTGCCATTCTGCATTTTATATCCTCTGTACTGCGACCATAATTTGTTATTTTACTGCCCAAGTAACAAAACTCATCTACCTCCTTTATTGCTTCGTTACCTAATCTCATTCCTTCAGCATCACCTGATTTTCTTAGACTGCACTCCATTACCCTAGTTCTGCTCTTGTTAATGTTCATCTTATATGCACCTTTCAGCACACTGTCTATTCCATTCAACTGCTCTTCGAGGTTCTTTGCTGTCTCTGACAGAATTACTATGTTGTCGGCAAAACGCAATGTTTTCACTTCTTCACCCTGAACTTTAATTCCTTCTCCAAATTTATCCTTGCTTTCCTATACAGCTTGCTCAATGTACAAATTGAATAACATTGGAGAAAGGCTACAACCCCATGTTACTCCCTTCCCAACAACTGCATCCCTTTCATGCCCTTCAACTCTGACAACCTCTGTCTGGTTTTTGTACAAGTTGTAAATAATCTTACGCTCCCTATATTTTACTCCTGCTTCCTTCAGAACTTGAAAGAATTTATTCCAGTCAACATTGTCAAAAGCCTTCTCCAAATCTACAAAAGCAATATGTGTATGTTTGCCTTTCCTTAATCTATCTTCTAGGATAAGCTGTAAAGTGAGTATTGCCTCCCATGTTCCTACATTTCTCCTGAACCCAAACTGATCTTCCCACAGGTCGGCTTCGACCAGCTTTTCCATTCTTCTGTAAACAATTCGTATTAATATTTTGCAACCATGACTTATTAAACTGATGGTTCTGTAGTTTTCACACCTATCTGCGCCTGCTGTCTTTGGAATGGGGATTGCAATATTTTTCTTAATGTCTGATCTTACGCCAAGCGTCGTGGCCCATATTGTTTTGCTTCCGAATGTCCCTGTGGCCCGTGAGAAATACATGCCTGAGCGCGCTGATCATGTGACGTAAGCAAGGTAGTTCCGAGCCGGCGCGATCGCTAGCCGATTGTCCGGCCGCTGGGGCACAGCCCACTGCCTCATAGCAGGCAGCCACTAAGCTGGCGGTCGCGCCAGCTCAGGACTACCTTGCTTGCGTCACATGATGAGCGCTCTCAGGCATGTATTTCCCGTTGGCCGTGGCCATGGCCACGCATAGGGTGACGTGTTAGTGCTGTTTCATGGCAACAGCAAGCGACTCAAAAGAACTCTGCAGAAATTTTTGTCTTTAAGCGAGGGCAGCACTAGCGTAGAATTTAATGCCACAGATTATTAAAAAGAAAAAAAGCGTGAGACATATTAACTCAATAAAGGAAGTTCATCACAGGTTGTACTACCCCTTCTTTCCGCCTTCACGACTTCTACCTTATCCTACATGATCATCCTATCCGCCATACCCTCACCGTCAAATACCTCGGTCTCAACCTTGATCAATCGCTCTTCTGGACTGCCCAGCCGCAGTGGAGTAGCCGAGCGGTCTCGATGCGGAGCGCGCGGTTGTTCGCCATGGAGTTTCGAGTCCTTCCTGGGGCATGGATGTGTATGTTTGTCCTTAGGTTAGTTTACCTAGGTTTAAGTAGTTTGTAAGCTAAGGACTGATGACCACGCAGTTTGGTCCGATAGATCTACAAACATTTGAACTGCATAGTTCGTCATAAGGTAATGTCCTGTCTAAACCTCCTCAAACTCCTCGCTGGCTGTACGTAGGGCCTCATAGCATCCACTATCCTATATACCTACAGATCCATCACGTGTCCCGTCCTAAGCAGCTTCCACCCCGCCTGGGGCTCCACCGCTCATACACATTATAGAACCGTTAAAATCCTCGAACGCCATGCCCTCCACTTCTCCTACCGCATCCACATCCCTTCCCCCCACGCAGATCCTGTATGACTCATCCCATTCTCCCACCTCCTCCAGGTTTCTTGAACATATCCAGCTTCTGTACATCACCCTCAAGATAGATTCCCATAACCCCCTGGTATACCCCCCTTACCCATTCTGGGCCTATGCCACGCCTTCACCACTGTATCCCTTCCTCTTCACCTCCTCACCATCCACGTCCTTTCCCAGGGCAACTTCCGTCCCCTTCCCCTCTCGGATGACGCCCTCCGTCCCGCAATCTATCCCTCCTATCAGCCCTGATCCTCTACCCATGGATTCAACACCCCCTCTCCCCCTCTCCCACCGCTTGGTTGTCCCCTTCCCCACTCCATCCTTTAAGTCCCTAGACTCCCCACTCCTACCCCCTTCCTTTCCCTCCTCCCACGCTTCTGGCCCCCCACCCTCCTCTCCCCCCTGCGGGGTTGTCAATACCATCGGTCTTAATGAGTGCTTTGCCTCATGTTTTGTGTCTCCAGTGTATCAGTGTCTGATTCTAACAGTGCGACCACCGTCATACAAACAAGTGCCACCGCCATACGTTTTTAACAGTGTCTTCAGTGCTTGCTCGTCTGCCCAATGTCGTGTTTCTCACCATATGTGTTTTTCTAAAATCACCGTGACCCAACAATTTTAACTACATGTGTTTTATCACCTTGCTCTGTATTGTATCACCAACAAACTTCTCTCAGCCAATGTTTTTAAATACTTCATGTTTTTAACGTCTTGTCATTGTTTTGTCTTAAATTTTCATGTTTATTTTTGCAAGCCACTCGGCTGAAGAGCGGCGTAAGAGGCTGCTACCGGCCTACCGATGTTTTTGTACGTTGGTATTATAATAACAATAAAGGAAAAAAACGTGGAATATCCGTCCCTAAATTTACAAACTACTATAAAATAAGTTATACTAAAGAGAGGATTCTATCCTCCGACAGGGATTTCTTCCACTAGGCCTGCTCACTCCCGCCTTTTTGGTTCTCATCTCCCCCTCCATCAACTAGGCAAACTCATACATCTGTAGCTTTTGTGGTGATCTGTGACACAAAGTTTATTGAGAGGTAACATTTACCATGCACCATGCTGTGGTTTGCAGAATATGAAAACCCTCTCGCGAACAAGAGCTGACTTTAATGGTAATTGCTAAAACGGAGACAAAGTTTGTTGTAAAGTATCCTCCGGCATACACGGTATCAAATGTTATGTAGACAGTGATCGCTTTCTTTGTTTGACTATGAAATGTGGAAACTTTCTTCAAATGGTGAGGAAACTCTAGATTTTTCGCCATGCTCCGTACGTAAATGTATGGAGACATTAACCTTCCTCATCTTTTGATGAGTGTGCAAAATTTCAAGATCGGAAGTAAACTGTACACTTTGTCCAAGTACGTAGTCAATCTTTTTGAGATTTTTAGCGTCACCACGCTGAAATGTGAATCGTAAGCATCCAGAAGCCCACACAAACGTACAATCAGAATGTCATCTAAATCCGTTTAGCGTTTTAATAGTTCAGTGACATAAATACGTACAGACGTTTTAACAGGTAAAAAAGGAAGATAAATTTACGTTTTTCCATAAATTTTTCCAGTTATTATATTTATAGCTTTTTCAACTTCCGATTCCCACCGGAAGTAGGCTATTCAGACCGAAAGTCGATTTGTTAAAATGGAATGGCATACGTTTTGTTACATGCTGAAAATGGAAAATGTTTTGTTGAAAAAAATTCTAAATCGTCATTCTCCACTTACAAATACCTTTCGAAATGTAGGTGTTCCCTGCGAAGTCACGCGAAAAGACGAAGCACAGTACTAGCAGGTACATGAACTAGATTTTTCCTACTGTAAGGATGTGCTCAATAAGTGACCATAAATTTAATCTGATTCAGTCCAGCTTACGAGCCTGAGTTTGTGTTTATGTGTCCGTACACTACTTAGAACCTGTGTGAGCCCATATCACTGTATGGTCGATTTATATTTCATACGCTGCATTGCGGACGGTACGTTGCAGTAAACATAGGCACCACTTCACTGATCACAGTGAAACTTAACAGAATTATTTTTCACAGATGGAGGAGGCAATGTTTAACATTGATGTATATACTCAATAATTTTTCGAACTATTTAATACCAAATGTTTGTTTTGCTGTAATCGATATATAAAATTTTAATTATTTTCGTGTAATGTGGTATGTTTTGCGTCCCAGCCTCGTCGCCGCTTTTGTGTCTCGTTTCCGTCGTAGGTGTCGGTGGCCGAGTAGGAGGACCGACACAGGAATAAAGGTAGCACGCTTGTGCAGGTACGGAGGGGAGCAGCCAGTGGGGCAGCAGAAACTAGAAACACTAGAGTAAATTAGAACGAGATATATATTGCACAGAATTTATACAATACTTAACTTTTACATAGCTCAGTACTGCAGAATGCTGATACATAGTTGAGTTAGAGGCCTGCCTAGTGCCTATCCGATAGCTAAGTCTTCACTGGTGCCTATCTGATTCCGAAGTGTTAACTGGTTCCTATCTCAGTCCCAAGTGAACGATGTCGTTCAGTGGTGGCCACGAGCGGAGTTGTGGCAGAGGGCGCTCGTGGCTGATGTAAGAACGCCGCGCCGTGCGTGCATGGCGGCGCGCGGCGAAAGTAGGTGGCGCGCACTTTAGACTTGTGCGACACCACAGTATGTATGTTACATTATTTGGAGTATTTGTAGAGTTAAAAATGATTTTGTGTATCTTGATTTTACAGTATTTTGATGGTAATATTTATTGTCATAAATATAAGAAGATTGGTCCAAACGTAGGGCATGTAATAAGATATGTGTACTGTAAAACCATTGGTACTTCGCCGTTGCTGACGTGGAAGGCGCCAAGTTTTGACGTGTAAGAGAGAGACAGGAAGACACACAGTGATGTTTAAGGAGAGAGTCGAGTGCAGACCGCCGGTGAGTGAGCACATATGTGGCGAAACGTAAGCGAGACAGAAAGCGGAGGCTCGGAATTGTATCAAGAGTTTCTAAAAGTTAGCCTCGGATGCTGGTTGACTAATATATAGTGGCATGGAATTATGGGCACAATGTAAATTTATTCATCACCAAGAAGAGACTCCAGTGCTATACATCAAGAGCCACGATTGATGACGATTCGTCTCTAGTTGTGCAATCACGCAACTGCTCTTCCGCAGCACGGGATATTTGAGAAGATTATGTGCTTTTAGAATTGCAGCGGGATTGGAACAGACAAAAAATAGTGATTTGTGTCAATAATCAGTGAACTGAACTAAAAATTTGTGATAATCTTTGTCTATCCCTATCACTTACCTAGTCAGGGACTTAACCTAGAGTGTATAAGTCCAAGTGTCCTAAAAGAGAACAGATAAAAAATTAAATAATTTTCTTAACAATCTTAAGTGCGTAATTCCATTTCTGTAATAGATAATTCAAAAGTAGTAGGAAACTGTTGCTGTTTGTTTACTTACTAATTAAAGATTGCACTTGATGTATCAAATTTAATGATTAACTATTAAAACAAAAATGCTTGAAATAACAGTAAATAATTTAAAGTTGTAATATTGATGAGTTGGTGATCTTAAACTGATTGATTGCATCAAATCAGGAGTACAGTATATACTTTGTCTCCACTTTTATAAAAACCAAATTCATTTCAATGGTATTTGTTAAAACTAATAAACATAGCTTAAAGAAACTGCAAATATAGTTAATGTTGCTCAAAATAAATGAAAGTAGTGGAAGAGTGTACTATATCAGTTTCAGGGCTACCATCATATTGTCGCGTTGAAATGGAAGCAGGCTTGACTTCGAAGGCTGGGTTGTCAACTGAAAGCAGGTTTATTGCGAACTGAAACATACACGCAGAACTGTCTGACTCTGGGTACAGTGCGTGCTATTTATACACTGACAGAATACACTAGAAATTACAAGAATAGTTAATATAAGAATCATGTAGAAATTACAAGTGAACATAACAAACACGTGGAACATTCTGAAAATGATAATTACAAGGACATAAATTTTTGGGGGAGGACGGGACTGAACCGCCGACCTTCAACACCGCAATCGGTGGTTCTATCCATGAGGCCACGCAGGAAGTCGGTTAGCTTGGGATCTCGCGGCATTGTTCCCTCTCATGAGAAAACAGCGACCCGCTGTTAGGTTCCCTTTGGAGCCAGCTGCAATTTCTTTGATCTTGTTCTTGTCATGGGTCCTCTGTATGGCAGTTCGGAGAATCCTTCCATTCTGCACGATTACCGACGACAGACGTTCCTGTCATGGCTTCATTAGTATGATTACCGTCCTTAAGAGTCCTTGAACAAGAAGCCATGTGCCATTTTCGCCTTCAGGATCGTAGTAAGGATTCATGTGGAGGACGTGAACAATGTCTAAAAATGTTCAAATGTTTGTAAAGCTTATGGGACTTAACTACGGGGTCATCAGTTCCTAAACTTACAAACTACTTATGAACTATCTAACACTAAAGACGGCACAAATATCCATGCCCGAGGTGGGATTCGACCCCCGACCGTAGTGGCCGTGCAGACCGTGACTGACGCGCCTCAGTCTCCTCGGCCACCGCGGCCGGCGAACAGTGTCTCATCATTTTTGTCGTTTCAACGACGGCTCATAGTCCTCAGCTTCCTATGTGAAGTCTGACAGGCGGCGTATGTCACGATACGGATCAAAGTATCGCTTTTCTGATAGTCCAACTTTCCGTACAGGGGTAAAAATCCATACCAGATCTCCTGGGTTGTACACAACAGGTCGGTGCTTGTCGTGCCGGCCGCGGTGGCTGAGGGGACCGAGGCGCTCCAGTCACGGTCTGCACGGCCACTACGGTCGGGGGTTCGAATCCCCCCTCGGGCATGGATATTTGTGCCGTCCTAGTTCGTAAGTAGTTCATAAGTAGTTTGTATGTTTAGGGACTGATGACCCCGTAGTTAAGTCCCATAGACTCTACAAACATTGAACATTTTTTGGTGCTTGTCGTTATACCGCCGACGGTCCTTCTCCAGGGCGTCCAGTGTCCTCATGGGAGCCAGCTGTCTTGCTTCTTCGACCCTGGTGATGAGCTGTTTCACATAGCCATCCCGAATGTCGTCCGGCTGGAACGGGAACAGCGTCTCCATTGTCGTCTCAGCTTCACGGCCGTGGAGCAGGACAAACGGCATGGCCGGCCGCCAGTCACACACAGTTTGCACGGCCGCTACGGTCGGGGGTTCCAATCCCCCCTCAAGCATCGATATTTGTGTCGTTTTCAGTGTAAGGTAGTTCATAAGTAGTTTAGGGACTGATGACCCCGCAGCTAAGTCCCTTAAGCTTAACAAACTTTTTTATTATTTTTTTATTTTTATTATTTTTTATCTTTTTATTTATTTTAGCGGTGTGAAGCCTGTGGTTTCTTGTCTCGCGGTTTTATAAACAAATGTCACAACTGGCAGATTATATCAAATGTTCAAAAGTTTGTAAATCTATCTGACCAAACTGCGTGGTCATCAGTCCGTAGCTTACAAACTACTTAAACTAGGTAAACTAACCTAAGGACAAACACACACACCCATGCCCCAGGGAGGACTCGAACCTACACGGCGAGCAACCGCGCGCTCCGCAGCGAGACGCTTTAGACCGCTCGGCTACTCCACCGCGGCGAATTATATCCCAATCCTTCTGCTCAACATCGACATACATCGACAGCATATCTGCTAACGTCTTGATAAAACGTTATGTAAGAACATTTGTGTGAGGATGGTAAGTAATTGTCAGTCTGTGGACAATGTCGCAACGTGACATTACCTCTGATACTAGTTTTGACTGGAATACTTTTCCACGATCAGATATCATCACACGTGGTGCTCCATGCTTCAAAATAATGTCTTCTACAAGGAATTTTACGATCTCAGAAGCTTCTGCATTCGGCACAGATTAAGTGACAGCGTAGCGTGTGAGGTAGTCAGTGCAGACTATTATCCATCCGTTACCGGTTGTCGACATCGGAAACCTCCCTAAAATGTTGATTCCCACTCGGTGCAATGGAGCTGCTGCAGATGGAATTGGTACGAGATGCCCTGGAGGTAATTGCGGATCATGCTTCCGTCGCTGGGACTCTTTACAGTGACTCACATAGTGCTTGACAGATCTGTAGAGACCTTTCCAGTAATACCTGCGTCCTATTCTGTCTAAGGTCTTGCCGGCCGCGGTGGCCGAGGGGACTGAGGCGCTCCAGTCACGGTCTGCACGGCCACTACGGTTGGGGGTTCGAATCCCCCCTCGGGCATGGATATTTGTGCCGTCCTAGTTCGTAAGTAGTTCATAAGTAGTTTGTAAGTTTACGGACTGATGACCCCGTAGTTAAGTCCCATAGACTATACAAACATTTGAACATTTGTCTAAGGTCTTCACGAATCCCAGATGACCGGATATTGGAGCATCGTGGAAATACTTGAGAATAGCTGGCTGGAGATGAGCTGGAACGATGAAAGACGGCTGTCTGTCGTCTTCCCTAGGTTTTTAACTTTGTAATTTATCTAATTTCACTAGATGAGCTTTATTGCTAAACGAGAACCCCTTTCGTTCGGAGGCATGAGGAATAGCATTTCATTTCATGTTTTTAAATGTTACTTTCTGTAAAACTGCTGGGATTTTATTATGCTAATAATTTATCATTGTGTCTACGAATGGCAAGATGAACGATTTCTCCATGACGCCACTTTCCCTGTGAGAATGTGTACTTGCTTTATTCTGTATGTGCATGTATGAGAATCTTCTAGAATGGGAGTCTGAGTGTATGTATGAGAATTTTCGTCGTCGGCTGCTGGCTGCTCGCAACTAGTGTTTCTCTGGTTTCGTATCGATAGGTAGTAATTACCAACCTCTGCTTTCGATGCTACCAAAGAGGTTCCTCCACCCTTTGGTTACAAGTTGGGTTGGCAATGCCCAGTAGCGAGCCTCAGTAAGACGCACGAGTTTAAGCTCTCCCAACACCCTCATTTTCCCTGGGTTTTTACCGATTTCCGGTGGTGGCGTGGACTGGCTGGCCGACTTGGACAATCTGTGTCTGCGCTTCAAAGTGGTAAGACGTACTGATTTTCTTTCCTCCCTTGAGAAGGTAGCGATTCCTTTTGTGGTATTCAAATTACACCTCAGAACTTATGTTCATTTTTTGGAATAAGTTTCTTCGATCATGTACGGAAATGTATTCAATTTCATTTCTGTGATTTTGCATAGGTAAGTGTGGTGAATATGTAACTAATTCGGTTTGATAACGGCTGAGAATCGGTAACCTTTGTGAGACTAGATGGCGGTGTACGAACTCGGTTTAATTTCTTTCTAGCTTCGTTGGATGCAACTAATGTGTGGAAATATTTTTATTCTGTGTAGTGCACGTGAAATATTCTTTTCTATTTTCTCCTTCCGCAAGTGATACGTACTCCACGTGGTGTGTTCTTAGAACAAAGCCTTCAGCTACCCCTGTGTCTGTTTCTATGCCCTTCAGGCAAGAAATTATGCATATATATTTCTGATTTCCCCTAGTGCATCGCGATCTCCCCTTCGTCTATTTTAAATTGCTGTTTCGTTTCCAACTTGTACTTTGCATTGAGACTCTGTCAGTAAGTTCTCTTCTAGCCTTGTACAACCCCATTTATTAGCTTGCTTATGAAATACTACGTATTTCTAGGGGTTGCATGCCGTATTTCTTAGTTTATTTACCCCGACTTTGACTTACTCCACTTTTCTGATTTTTGAAGACTGGACTTCGTCCATCCGTATAAAACCTTCCCAATTGTGTCTAACTGTATTCCTTTAACTTCCTTATGATATCCTACGCATTTATAAGGGTTTCATGTCGTAGCTATTTTTCTTTATTGTTCATAAATTGAATTTTGTATTTTTTTACTGGTTTACGGAAGCACGTGGTTCCGAACTCCGACTTCAAGGGCTTTTAGCTAGTCACTTGAGTTCTCGCCACTGCTCACATACCAGTGCCTTACTATTGTGTATTCTTCCTTCGTAATCTATGATTCCGTTGGTTTTTGTTGAAATGAATGCGATCTTTAAGCACTTCGCCTTCAGTGGGGTGCGAATATGTAATGTAGAGACTCGTGCCATGTGTCTCAGTAATTCTGCATGCTCACGGTTTCATTTAAATGGAAATTAATCTCACTATTATCGCGTACCATCTCAAGTAAAGAAAGACAGACAAATCCAACTACAAAGTTTATTTTTCTTGTGTTGTGTGGTACATCCTGGTTCGCTGAATTTCGCCTGCGATAGCGGCGCCTGCTTCTGCTTCGTATCAGCATGCTGAGTTGAGTGAGATTCGCTTTGCTTCGTGCTTGTGAGTGGATGAATGCTTGTTGATTGTAAATCCTCCCCCGACGATGTTTAGTTCAGATTACTTTAACATTAAATGGGATGCTTTTTTTTTTTTTTTTTTTTTTTTTTTTTTTTTTTTTTTTTTTTGCGAAATGGTTCCCCCATTTGCTCATGTTTGAACCGAATAAATAATGTATTTGTCAGTGAAATTTTATCGTTCTTATAATTATTAGTTTATGATTTTTTTATTTAACGTTGTTTTTCGCCAGTGCTGAGAACAAACTCAGATGCAAATTATCATGTTTTAATTCCGTTGAGTCATAAATGTTCTCACAGCCACCTTCATGAAATGGTTTAGATCGGGGTGGCTTGTATATTAATGATTGTGTGTAATTCTCGTGATCTACGACATATGTTGGCAACCGTCTCTTTGTCTTCCTGCTGCTAAAATAAAGTTTGAGTCAGTTCTAAATTTTGGGCCAGGGAAGAAGATTCTGTTGCAGGAAGTAGTCAGTAGTTCACGTGAATCTTTTAGCTGGTTTTATGGCCAGAATTATATGTTTAAAGTAAGATTTAACTGGCTCCTTTCAGCCAAAATTAATTTTACAATTAACGATGGTCTTTCAACGACAAGTAGCCATTTGGGGCCCAGTGGATTGTAGTTCTCTTATACTGCTATGGCGTACAGTCAGCGCCACACGCCAGATGCAAGAGAACGATTGTGGACCGGCAGCCTATCACGCCGGCACCGCGCCTCTTGGAGGGGGTAACCGTAGACGCGCGCCCTCTACAAGAGGCTATATCTAGGCGACATGCGTCCGGTCGAACCCGTCAGAACTCGCTTACGAACTAGGCAGTTACTAGGACTCAGCGCAGCTAGCATCGTACAGACGACGACGGCGCGAGAAGAAGAGAAGAACAGACAGAAGTTGAGTATTGTATTCTTCAGTCAATAAAACTTGTATCACTAATCTGTATAGTTGTTCTAGCCGTCTACGCATCCTGCACCGACCCTTTTCTGAAAAGCTAGAGAACTCAAAAAATGGCGACGAGGTGTTCAACTACATACAAAAACCCATATTGGAAGCTGAAATTGCTGAAATTACCCTGCGCTATTATTTTGCTTTATTACAAGTCTCGGCGTTACCACTATATAATCTTTTGTGAATTCTATTGCAGGGAATAGTGTCAATTTCTATATTTTTGCATTGTTTCTGCTTGTTGTTTTTGCACCATGACTACTCTCACCAACACTATCCCTGCCACTGCGCCACAGCTTCCTGTGCTCGATGCACAGCAACTGATGCAGATGTTCCAGTTTCAAAGCCAACAAATCGCTTCACTGCTGTCTACTGTACAAAAACGTCGGGCAAGTTACACTGCAGCAGCAACCATCACCAGTAATTCCATCATTCTGCCACTATGACGAAAAAGAAGAGGAATGGACTGAATGGTTGCAACAGTTTGAAGCCTACGCCACAGTTCACAAGATACAAGGTATTGTCGAACTACATTTTTTTCTCTCAACTGTACGCCCCCCAGCATTCCATCTTGTGAAAAAACTGTTTCCCACTGCGGAGCCTTCTGAACTTTCTTATGATTCAGTAATAGGCTCCCTCATGTCACATTATGAACAGAAAATCATTGTAGTGGCCGCTAGGTATCAGTTCTTTCGGTGTACAAAAGGTCAAAATCAAACATACATTTCAAGGTCCCACTAGGAAGTATAAATTTAAGTGTTCGTGAAAAGCTTTGTATTCAAATGTGATGTTACGTGATGCTATCGTCTATAATGTACCTCATGTCAGTCTTATGGAGCAGATTCTAAATATGTCAGATCTGTCTTTCCATCAGGTAGAACAGATTTTAGAACAGTACGATTCAGGTGCTGTGGCAGTGGCAAACTTTGATTCAATTCCACTGTGTAGTGTAACGACGTCACGCACACCAGCAAGCGTGAGGTCAAACGCCGTGCATTTCCGCCTTCCCACTCAAAGTTGAGAGGTGCAGAGCCTTGCCTAATAAGGAAGTGAAGTCTTGCCCAAAATGTTTCTCGGGGCACAAAAGGCAGAACTGTCCATCCCAGTCAGCAAAATGCTATGCACGCAGCAAGAAAGGTCATATACAAACAGTTTGCTTACAGCAAAAGAAAAGGAATTTGCCCTCCCAGCCCAAACAGCGACAAGACAATACATATTCAATAAGTGAAGTATTTTCCAAACCAGTGGCTGCCCCTCGTAACATCAAGGACACATAAGTAACACAAGTTGTACGCCGGGCCAGAAAAATGTATGTCAGTTGGCGTGTGAATGACATTTCCGTAAAATTTCAACTAGACACAGGTGCATCAGTCACATTGCTCAATCGGAAAGCTCATGAACAGTTAGGATCGCCACGCCTTTCTCGCGCTAAACAAGGTTAACAGTTAAACAAAGTTATCAGTTAAAATGGCAACGAAATTAATGTACTAGAACAATGTTCACTAATTGCAGAGTACCGTTCACAAATGCACACCTTGACAATTCAAGTGCTTCAGTCTTACGAAGGAGAGAATATTTTTGGTTAAGATTCTTTTGATCTTTTTGCTTTTAATGTGCAAGACAATGTTTTAGTTGTGAACACTTTTGATGCTAAACACAGTGTAGACAAGTTGCTGAAAGATTTTCCAGATTTATTTTCTGCAGGACTAGGAAAAGCTAATGATTTTGCTGCACACATTACTCTCAAGGAAAATGCCAAACGCAAATTTTGCAAAGCTCGTAATGTACCACTCGCTTTACGCGACAAAGTAGCACAAGAATTTTGCACATTGCAAAAAAATTGGTGCAATTGGCGAGTCCGCTTGTAATTTTGACGAAGCTGTCAGGTAGCATCCGCATTTGTGTTGATTTTCAGGCCACAGTAAATCCACAAACAGTTGCAGACAGTTATCCTTTGCCGAGACCAGAAGATTTAATGGATAGATTAGGTGCAGGAAAATATTTCTCAAAAATAGAGTTGCGCAATGCCTACCTTCAGCTGCCACTCGACGAAGAATCACAGAAAATTTGTGCTGTCAATACTCATCTGGGCTTGTTTAAATATTTGAGTCTGCCGTTTGGCAGTGCATCCGCGCCCGCAATTTATCAAAGATATTTGGAACAGCTTACAGCTCGGGTGCCTTGTTGTTCAAACTACTTGGACGACATAGTTGTGTCAGGCCGCACCCAGGAAGAACACTTTGCAAATTTGAGGAAATTGTTTCACGTTTTGTCAGACGCAGGTCTCAAGTGTCGCTTCGATAAGTGTGCCTTTTTCAGACTGGAACTGCAGTATCTAGGATATCTAGGACACGTGAAAAACTGTCAAGGTGTGCACCCAATGCAATCACATTTGCTTGCCATTCGCTACCTGCCAGCACCAAAAGATGTGAAAGAATTACAGTCCATCTTGGGAAAGTTAACTTACTATATTCGGTTTATTTCCAATGCAGCAGAAACTGCAGCCACTTTGCATCGGCTACGCCGTAAAAATGTTCGTTTTGTTTGGACAGAAGAACGCCAACGCGCATTTCAGCAGTTAAAAGATGCTTTGCTCAGTGATCGATGTTTGGTGCACTTCGATCAAGAAAACAAAAACAATTCCGTTGCACGTTTACTCGTCATCGTATGGTCTAGGTGCAGTGCTGTCACATAGACATGGGGATACGGACCGTCAGATAACGTTTGCATCCAAACTTTTGACAGACACACAGTGCCGTTATTCTCAGATCGATAAGGAAGCTTTAGCCGGAGTGTATGGCGTCACAAAATTCCATCACTACTTTTATGAGAGTAAATGTTATTTAGTAACTGACCACAAGCCTATGCTGTCATTGTTTCATCCAGCCAAGTCAATTCCTACGCGCATGACACACAAATTGGGCATTGCACTTGTCACATTATCAGTACGAGATTATCTACAGACCTGCAACTCGCCATGGAAATTCCGAAGCACTATCCCGTCAGAAATAGCCCCGAAAAAGATTTTGGCACTTTTGAGACGTCTTGTTGTTAGATAGATGCGCAGGAAGATAGTTTGTTGCATTCCTTCCCGTTGGACTATAGGAAAATTTCTCGGGCCACAGAAACAGACCTCGATTTACGATTTTTGCTGCGCTACATTCGCACGGAATGGCCTCGTTTACAACGTGACATTGAAAATTCACTGGAGCGTCGCTATTTTGCTAGAAGAAATGAACTTTGAGTGCGTAGAGGTGTCTTTGTAGTTTCAAATGACAGTGGACAATCGCGTGTGTTCATCCCGCGACGTTTGCAGAAAGAAGTATTGAACTTACTTCACCAAGAACATTGGGGAATGGTTCCCACTAAGCAACTGGCACGACGACACTGTACTTGGCAGGGTGTGGACGCCCAAATATAAAAGATGACGTCACAGTGTTCAGTGTGGGCTACTAATCAGTCAGCCCCACCTCAGAAATTTTTTGCGTGGCCAAAAGCTGATTCACCATGGCAACGAGTGCATATTAACTATGCTGGTCCCTTCTGGAACACTAAGTGGCTTATTGTGGTTGATGCTTTTAGTGGTTACCCATTTGTAGTGCTAATGTCTTCTACGACTTATAATAGCACGATTAATACGTTGTTTTGAACTGATAGACTCTGACAACGGCCCTCAGTTCACATGGCAAGAATTTCGCTCCTTTTGTGAACGCCATGGACTGGAGCATCTCACCAGCTCAACGTTTCACCCGCAGTCAAACGGCTGTCCAGAACGCTTCTCCCGGACATTTAAGCAACAGATGTCCAAACTTCGTTCGGAGCACTTGCGGGAGGCAGCTTTGCAACTGTTCCTCGCCTCCCATCGCTCGCATCGACGAGAAGGATCACCCTGGTCCAATTGTTCCAGAGTTTTCATCTACATCTACATCTACATAGATACTCTGCAAATCACATTCAAGTGCCTGGCAGAGGGTTCATTAACCACTTTCATAACTTTTCTCTACCGTATAGCGCGCGGGAAGAAAGAACACCTAAATCGTTCCGTTTTCGATCTGATTTCACTTATTTTATTCGGATGGTCATGTCTCCCTAAGTAGGTGGGTGCTAGCAAAATATTTTCACATTCAGAACTAAAAGTCGGTGATTGAAACTTCGCAAACAGATCACGCCGCAATGAATAACGTCTTTTTTTAAATGATTTCCACCGCAATTCTTACAACATTTCCGTGACGCTCCTCCCCCCCCCCCCCCCGTAACGTGATAAAACAAAACGAGCTGCCCTTCTCTGAACCTTCTCAATGTCTTCCGTCAGTCCCACCTGGTGAGGGTCCCACAAGAGGCAACAGTACTGCAGGAGAGGACGCACAAGTGTGATGTAGGCAGTCCCTTGGGTGGAGCTGGTGCATCTCCGAAGCGTTCTGCCGATGAAACGTAACCTTTGGTTCGCCTACCCCACAATATTTTCTATGTGTTCTCTCCAGTCAAAGTTGTTCGTAATTGTAACTCCTAGGTATTTGGTAGAATCTACGACTTTAAGGTTTGACTTATTTATCGCGTAATTGAAGTTCAGCGGATTTCTTTTAGTGGTCATGTGTATTACTTCACACTTTTCTTTATTTAGTGTCAATTGCCAATTTTCGCACCATGCAGCCGGCCGCGGTGGCCGAGGTGACTGAGGCGCTGCAGTCACGGTCAGCACAGCCACTACGGTCGGGGGTTCGAATCCCCCCTCGGGCATGGATATTTGTGCCGTCCTAGTTCGTAAGTAGTTCATAAGTAGTTTGTAAGTTTAGGGACTGATAACCCCGTAGTTAAGTCCCATAAGCTTAACAAACATTTCAACATTTGAACATTCGCACCATGCAGAAATTTTGTCTAAATCGCTTTGCAGTTACTTTTGATCCTCAATTGACTTCACTAACCGATAAACGACAGCATCATCCGCGAACAGTCTAAGGGAGCTATTCAGATTGTCTCCTAAATCGTTTATAAACCCGAGGAAAAGTAGGGGACCTATAACGCTTCCCTGTGGAACGCCAGATATCACTTCCGTTTTACTCGATGACTTACCGTCAATTACAACGAACTGTGTCCTTTCTGATAGGAAATCGTGAATCCAATCGCACAATTGGGGAGATATTCCATAAGCACGCAATTTCATAAAAAGCCGCTTGTGGGGTACAGTGTCAAAGGCCTTCCTGAAATCCAAAAATATGGAATCGATTTGAGATCCCTTGTCGATGGCACTTAACACTTCATGTGAATAAAGGGCAAGCTGTGTTTCGCAAGAGTGATACTTTCTGAATCCGTGTTGACTATTGGTTAATAGGTCGTTCTCTTCGAGGTAGTTCATAATATTCGAACAAAGTATATGTTCCAAAATCCTACTACAAATCGACGTCAATAAGATAGGCCTGTTTTCAGCGGTTGCAGACGGTGGGGGCGGGGCGAGAGCATCAAATGTTTCGGTTCTCACATGTTTGAAATATCAGGACCTGATGGCGCGGTACTTGTTGTGTGCCCTGTGATCCTTCTGCGTTTCAGTCAGCAGATTCACGCAACACGCATCCGCGCGGCCTTCCCGCCAGCGCGACTTTGAGCAGTCGCCCCCGCAGCAGACCTACACGGCACCCGGCGCGGCATCATGGAGACGGAGCCTACGCCGCCTCCGCCTCCGCCTCCGCCTCCACGGACCTCGTCCCACACGACCAGCACGCCACGCACAATCCGACGCCGACGTCACCGTCTACGTCATCACCTGGGCTAAAGCACTAGATATACCGAGCTGAACAATCCGCCATTTTGAATCGCAGTGGCGGCGCTAGGCGTCGGCGACGTCGGCCACCGCTGGGCTCCTCGCAAAACATTGTTAAAATTTTAGTTGATGTTTAACGGCGCTTTCCAACTGCTAGCTTAACAAATGGACGATACTACAAATACATCCGTACCCAAGGGTGGGATTCGACCCCCGACGAGAGTGACTTCGCGAACTGTGGTATGACGCCTTAGTGCGCTCGGCTATTTCCGGCAGGCAGCTATTAATTATCCGTATTTATTTCCGTATGAGTGCAGCAGTGATGCAAGTTTTAGTTAAGTACTTGCAAAACCATTTCCTTCAGAATATTTTAGAAAACGATTTGGAAGAAGTATATCCAAATGTTTATATAATAATCAGAATCATGCTCAGTTCCAATCAGTACAGCTTCGGCCGAGAGAAGCTTCGCAAAGTTAAAATTGATTCAGACTAACTTGAAAAGCACAATGAGCCAAGAAAGACTACCTGCGTTGTCACTACTATCAACTGACCCGAAGTAGCGGCTAGTATTAAGATATGATCTTAAAACAAATTCTGTGAGACAAAAGCTGAAAAGTTTCTCTAATTTGTGTTTCTTCACTGTAATTTTTAGCCATTGCAATATTACTTTATAGTATACTAATAGAATTTTAACATAATGATTACTGACGTACAATTCAGTAAATTTGCTTAACAGAAATTCACGGAAAGAACGTCGTCTTTCTTCCAGCGATCCCCAATTGAGTTGCCGGAGCATTTCCGTGACACTCGCCCATTGGTCGAACCTACCGGTAACAAATCTAGCTGCTCGTCTCTGAACCGCCTCTATGTCTTCCTTTAAACTGGTCTGCTGCGGGTCCCAAACACTTGAGCAATACACAAGACGTGGTCGTACAAGCGCTTTATACGCGGTCTCCTTTACAGGTGAAGTACATCTTCCCAAAATTCTCCCAATAAACCGAAGTCGGCTTACTCACAACTGTCCTTACATGCTCGTTCCATTTCATATCGCTCTGCAATGTTACGCCTAGATATTTGAACGACGCGACAGCATCAAGAAACTCACTACTAATGCTGTATTCGAACATTATGGGATTGCTTTTTCTACTCATGCGCATCACCTTACATTTTTCTACATTGAGAGCTAGCTGCCATTCTTCGCACCAACTAGATATTTTCTCTAAGTCATCCTGTATGCTATTACAGTCAGTTACAGACGACACCCACCCATACACCACACCATCATCAGCAAACAGCCGCAAATTACAACGTACTCTGTCCATCAGATCATTTATATAGATAGAAAATAATAGCGGTCCTATCACACTCCCCTGGGGCACGCCTGTCGATACACTCGTCTCTGATGAACACTCGCCGTCGAGAACAAAGTACTGCGTTCTATTACTTACGAAGTCTTCCAGCCAGTCACAAATCTGTGAACATATTCCATAAGCTCGTATCTTCGTTAGCAGTCTGCAGTGTGGCACCGCGTCGAACGCCTTTTTGAAGTCGAGAAAAACACAATCCGCCTGTTGCCCTTCGTCCATGGCTCGCATGATGTCATGTGAGAAAAAGGCAAGCTGAGTTTCACATGAACGATGTTTCCTAAACCCGCGCTGACTCATGGAAAGAAGCTTTTCCGTTTCAAGGAAATTTACTATATTCGAACTGAGTATATGGTCTAAAATTCTACATGAAACTGATGTCAACGACATTGGCCTGTTATTGTGTGGGTCAGTTCTCTTTCCTTTCTTATAAACGGGAGTCACCTGCGCTTTTTTCCAATCACTAGGAACTTTGCACTGAATTAAAGATTCGCGATAAATGCAAGCTAAGTAGGGGCCAATGCCGCTGAATAGTCTTTGTAAAACCGAACTGGTATTCCATCCGGACCAGCAGACTTTTTCGTATTTAGCTCTCTCAGCTGCTTCTCTACACCAGAAGTACCTATTGCTATGTCCCCCATTTCAGAATTAGTACGTTGGTCAAATGATGGTACATTTGTGCGGTCCTCCTGCGTGAAAGATTTCTTAAAGGTTAAATTTAGAACTTCAGCTATCCGTTTGCTTTCGTCCCACACGACCAGCACGCCACGCAGAATCCGACGCCGACGTCGCCACCGACGTCACCGTCTACGTCATCACCTGGGCCACAGGTCGTGGACGTGGGCCCTTCGGAGGTTTCCCCAGAGGACGTGCCCTCGCGAGCTCAGGCCGGATGGCGGGCGCGGCCGGTACTCTGACGTCCTCTGCAGCTACGGACTCCAGTCCATCAGTACGTCCACGAGCCTGCCTCCTACTTCCTTGTCGAGCTCCCTACACGACATATGTTCTGCGCTTTGTGGCGTAAAGTAAGTGCCACAAGCAAGAGAACGATCGTGGAGAAGGTAGTGGTCGACCGGTAGCCCATGACTTGCTGGCGCCGCGCCTCTTGGAGGGAGTAACCGTAGACGCGCGCCATTTACTTGCGGCTATATCTAGTCCGACATGCGACTGAACGAGACCGTCAGAACTCGGCTACTAGCTCTCAGCGCAGTTAACATCACACAGAAGACGACGCCGCGAGGAGAAGATAAGAACATTTTAATACTTGTATCAGTAACATGAATACCGGTAGTTGTTCTAACTGACTACACATCCTGTACTGACCCTTTTCTGAATAGCTAGACCGGGACGAGAAGATATGCAATGTCCCGTTTATACGTTGGTACTCTCCACTGGTCGGTTCCAGTTTCTCCAAGGCCTCTATGGTTTTCAATAGTGCTGGATCGACCCCCTGACCAGCTGTAACGTCACCTAATTCAGTGAGGGCTGAAATTTCATTCATGCTGTTGTCTTCCACTAATGGATTCCTCGAAGGCAGTCGGCATCCTTGTGTTTGCGCCCGTTCGTGAGTACCACTGTGACGTCGTACTCTTGGAGTCTTACTGCCCATCTTGCTAGTCGACCTGATTGATCCTTCAAGCTAACACAAAGTATGGTGGTCTGTCGTTACAGTGAATGATTTGCCGAATAAATAAGGTCGGAACTTGTTGATAGCCTAGATAAATGCGAGACATTCTTTCTCAGTTGTAGAGTAGTTTATCTCGGACTTTTAGAGTACTCTTGATGCATAGGACATCACCTTTTCAGTACCTTCCTGAACTTGTACAACCACTGCACCATTCCCATAACCACTGGTGTCTGTGTGAAGTTCAGTTTCCGCATGCTCATTGTACAAGGCTAGAACTGGTGCGAAAGTTAGAGCCTCCTTCAGTGTCCGGAAAGCTCTTTCTTTTGTCTCATCCCAATAAAAGTTGGCGTCTCCCTGCAGAGGTTCTTGCAATGGACGTGCCTTGTTACAAAGTCATTTTATGATACGTCGGTAGTATGACCACAGCCCAAGAAAACTTCTCACATCACGAATGTGCTGAGGAGTTGGAAATTCTGTGACTGCCCTTACATTATCTGGATCAGGACTATCTCCGTTGACTAGGTGCCCAAGGATTTATACCTCCTTGGCGACGAAGAGGCACTTCTTTGGACTGAGGCGGAGTCCTGCAGTTTGAACACACTTCAACATAGTTGACAGGCGACTCAGATATTCTTCAAATGTTTTCGAGAAAACGAGAATGTCATCTAGATAGCAAATACACGTAATCCACTTAAGGTGTCGAAGCAAGTTGTCCATCACGCGTTCGAATGTGGCCGGAGCATTACATAATCCAAATGACATTAATTCATAAAGGCCGCCAGGTGTAATAAAAGCCATCTTTTCCCTCTCAGCTTCGTCAACCTCGTTTTGTCAATAACCTGTCTGCATGTCCGTAGTTGACAATTATGTAGCTCTTTTCAAGCAGTCTAAAGTGCGCGGCAATGGGTAGACATATTTCTTTGTTCAACCGCAGATAGTCGACACAGAATCGCCACGTGCCATCCTTCTTCTTTACGAGAACCACCGGAGACGACCAAGGACTCTCCTAAGGTTGAATAATGTAATCGTGCAATATCTTCTCCACTTCCTCCCGAATTATTCGTCTATCAGCTGGCGACACTCTATACGAACGCTGGCTAATTGGTGGATGATCCCGAGTATTGATACGGTGCCTTATTGTGGGTCGTTTAGTCTGATTTTCTCCTGCTGGGGTGTGAATACACCCGAAAGTAGGCGTAGTATAGCTAACACCCGCTGGCGTTGTTCCTTGGTCAGTCTGGGCCCTAATGGCAGTTTCACGTTTGTTTCCTCCAGCTTGTTGTCTGTACTAACAGCAGAGCAGGGGTCTTCGTTGATGACGTTGAGCTCACTGTCCTGGATTGGTTCAGCTGTGCCAATACACAATCCTTTGGCGATAAGTTATTACTGCTCGTGACAAATCTCTCCTTGACCACCGGTAATGCTTATTATAGCCGCTGGTATGTAAATTTCTTTTGTGAGCCTAATCAACTTTTTACTATCGACAAGCACTTCACAGTTTAACCAGTCACCTGTATTTGTGACTGCAACTCTTCTCATTGTCAGCGGCGGGATCTTCACATTGTCAACGGAAAATAACTTCCGGGAAAATGCTGTATAACGTGTATCCCTCGGAACGACTGCCTCAATTTGCAGCTCAGATGTTCCACAGCCAGTGATAGCTTGAGATGCCTGAAGGAAGTCCCATCCGAGGGTGACATTATGACTACATTCTATTAAAACGACAAATTCAAACGGCTGGGTGCTGTTGTTGATGGTTATTCCTGCGACACGAGTTCCTGATGGCTGGACGTACTTTCCATTTGCGACCTTCATCACATTTGCCACTGTATCACAGAACACTGTCTTCTTTAGTGTGCGGCGGTAATTATCCGACAATACAGAGAAAGAAGCTCCCGAATCAACCAGTGCCCAGACAGGTTGGCCGTCGATTATGACGTCGATGAGATTTCAAAAATGTTTGTACAGCTTAAGGGACTTAACTACGGGGTCATCAGTCCCTAAACTTACAAACTACTTATGAACTACTTACGAACTAGGACGGCACAAATATCCATGCCCGAGGGGGGATTCGAACCCCCGACTGTAGTGGCCGTGCAGACCGTGACTGAAGCGCCTCAGTCCCCTCGGCCACCGCGGCCGCCCTCGATGAGATTTCCCGACATCTCAACGACTCTCGTCCAAGGAGGATTTTCATCTGCGGGGGCCTCACCTCCGTAGATGGTCCCTCGCTTAGATTTACTGGGCGCGGCGGCAAGGGGAGTGGCTGGTACCTCTGTACGGCGACGGTGAACGGCAGCGGCGCGTCGGGAAGCGACATCGTCCAGGATACGGCGATGGGCTTCTTCCCATTGGTCGACTCAACTCATCAGCAGGTGACTGCCTGGGATAGAACTGCTCTGATGGATGACGTCTTGCGGCAAAATAATCGTCTACTTCTCTCTCTGTATTAGCGCAAAAAATATTGTGTTGTCTTCTGTCCTCCAGACGTCTGTTCTTCTGCGGGGCGTCATAGTTGCCCGGGGAGTTGGTTGTGACCACGTCGGCCGGTTCGTAGGCATAGGCATAGGTGCGATTGGCAGAGAGACAAGAGCTAATATGTGAAACACGTCTTTCTCAGCGGCGTCGGCTCCCTCGTGACTTACAGGGCTTACATCCATGGCCATAATCTGATACTCGCTTGGCCTAATTGTCCCGGCTGCCATAAACTGTTGTGATTCTTCTCTCACAATTTGCAGTGTGGGAGAAGCAAAGTCATGCTGGTCTTACGGCCATAGGGACTACATTGGGAAGTCTGTCAAACTTCTTTATTCCAACCCTTCTTTAATGCATCACTTCAATCCGCTGGCACCACTTGATGAACTCTTCCGTCGTAGCGACGTCTTTTATCAGAAGAGCTTGGCGATCTCCAAACGTCTTCTGAAGTTCCGTCTGGAACGTTTTCCAGCCATTCAGCATCTCTTCGTTGTTTTCAAACCATTGCTTGGCTGTTCCATCCAGGTAGAAATAAACGTTGGCCAAGCACGTTGTATGATCTATCCCTTCTCTTTGTCCAGATACGCCAGCAACTTCTTTTCTTCCCAATTCTGTTGAGCACCTCCTCATTAGTTACGTGATCTACCCACCTAATCTTCAGCATTCGTCTGTAGCACTACATTTCATATTTTCGTGTGAACTTCTTATAGTCCCATATAATGCTACACACAAGGCAAATGCTTTCAGAATTCGTAACATTTAAGTTAATATTGGATGTCAACAAATTTTGCTTTCCCACAGATGCTTTCCTTCCCATTGCAATTCTGCGTTTAATATCTTCTTTACTTCGCCCATCAGAAGATATTTTGCTACCCAAATAACAAAACTTGTCCTAATCATCGTCATCTCATCATCATTGGCACGTAAGTCGCTCACGCGGCGTCAACTAAAAAGACTTACACTAAGGCGGCCGAACAATCCCGCAAGGGATCACCCGGCCAAGAAAGCCATAAGCTCATTTCCATTTCCATCTACTACTTTTACTGTCTCATTTGCTAATCTAATTCCGATAGCATTGCCTGATTTTCTTACACTACATCCCATTATCCTTTCCTAACCACTATCCATTCCGTTCAATTACTATTCCAGGTCCCTTGCTGTCCGCTCAGAATTATGACATCGACATACCGAAAAGTTTTTATTTTTTCTCGCTGAACTTTAATTCCTTCTCCAAATTTATCTCTGGATTCTTTCGCAACTTGCCCAATATACAGATTGGATAACATTGGGGAAAGGCTACAACCATTGATCAGTGATCTAGAGATCACTGACTACAACCTTGTGTTACTCCCTTCCCAACCATTACATCCGTTTCATTCCCTTCGACTATAATAACTTTATTTGATGTACACTGTACCACTCAATATTTAAATTTATAAAGATATAATGCGAGTTTAAAATTCATTGTTCTGAAGTCTTGTGTTTATGCTTTCAATGTAGCAAACAAGTAAAATTTTTCATTAAACCTTTTGGTAGGGAGGAAATTCAATAACATTATGATTCACGGACACGTACAATTAATGAGCTACTTGTTGTCAGGAGTAATTAAATTTCAAAGAAAAAAATTGTGAAATGTGATCGTGTGTATTGGAGGAAACAGAGGAGTCCAGAGACTGTATAATCTAAAACTCACCTGAAATTAACCAACGGCTTCCATTACCACTTTTCTTTTACTCGACTTTTTCCATGTGTTGCTAAGAACTGTGACCTTAATCGATAGGAAATAAGTGATTCAGTCGTTTAAATGAGACGATATTTCATATAAACACTGTTGCACGAATGAACGTACTCATCTAACCAAAGTCTGGCTTCTCGTTCGCAGACACCATAGTGAACCTCACTGATATAAAGTTTGATCCTAGGCAGATGACTCTGTTGAATAAAGGGTTAAAATACCAAGTTAAACCATGCCCCACCAACAGACAGCTCGCAAGTGTTGCTGGTGACTTGAAAATTGCCTTAGACAAAACCAATATTAGTGAGGGTGAGAAACTCCAGCATACTTTTAAGGCAAGTGAAATTGTCAACAAAGCTAAGCGAAGTCCCTCACCGGGCCAGGAACATAGGGTATTAAAAACAATAACTAACAAAATGCAGCAAGGGAATGCCATTCTAGTACTCGCAGATAAGGGTAGCACGGGAGTTCTTCTTTGAAAGACAGACTACTCTGACAAAATTAAGGCTTTCTTTAATGAAAACGGCATCAGTAGCATTGATTCCAACAGTAGCATATGAGAAGACGCTAAAGGCATTCCTTGACGGTTGCCTTTACATTTATTGTAAAAGATGAAAGTCATGAATCCCTTCCTACGTGCCCAGATTAAAACGCATAAACAGGGCCACCCAGCGCGCGTGATTGCCAGTCGGATAGGTAGCCCTGGACACCATGCCTCTGCAGTTTTACTCAAATTATTAAAAAACAAATTGTCATTAGACAGCAGCTGCTTTCTACGCAATCGGCTGCACATTGAATTACTTCAGGATCAATTGTTCCCAGAGGACAGCCAACTCGTCTCACTACATATCATAAATTTATATACCTATGTACCCCTTCAGAAAACTGTCAACATTACCCAGAGTAATCTAATCCGAAAAAGAAATTCAATCAAAATGTTTGTAAAGTTATGGGTCGTAACTGCAGTGGTCATCGGTCTCTAACCTTACAAACTACTTAAACTAACTTATCCTAAGAACAACGCAAACATCCATGCCCGAAGGAGGACTCCAACCTCCGACGTGGAACGGCCGCACGCACCGCAGCAGGGCGCCTAAGTGCGCACGGCTATTCCGCCGCGTCGAGACGAAGTGAATGAAATTACAAAGTTGATTGAATTACAGTCCATAATTATTTTTCTTTTGAGTGTAAGATATATAAGCAAAAAGATGGTTTGGCAATGGGCAGGTATTTATTGGGCTCTTTAGCAGATGTTTTGGTCAACTACATTGAGTGCAAATACTTCTCACAAAATCTATGTTGTGCAACAAGGTTCTGTTCGTTTCCACTTTCCCTCTCTCGGCAAAGTTTTCTGGGAGGTACTCTCTGGCATGTACCATACAAACATTTATGTACCCAGTGATCTTCCTCATGGTTTAAAGGTCATGTGTGCAAAAATTCATATAGATTGGAGCAAAACTATGCAGTTTGGAAAATTCCCTAAGGTAAGTACCCTCCACCACGCACCGAACGAAATTTTATACAGACAGTGACATACCTCTTGCTTTTAAGGAAGAGTGTGCAAACTGCTATCAATATCGGAACAAAACTATACACGACTTTGCAATAGAAACGTAGGGTCACATTTAAAAACGCACTTCGTTGTTTCAAATGATCCAGTGTTACTTCATGCAACCCTTGTTCTGAGAATAGTGAAAACAACAAAACAAGAATCCGTGAAATCGGTCGAGCCGTTCTGAAGTTATGGTGCGATCAACGTATTTAGGGATCCTTTTTTTGTTGCAAAGTACCCTCCCCCATGCACCATATGAAACTTGAGATAGACGGTGACCTTCCTCTTTCTTTGAAGGTCAAGTGTGCGAAATTTCGTGAAGATCGGAATGAAACTGTAGATTTCGTGAGTCTGTAGGAGAAATATGCTCCGCCATAGACCTATCACAAAATACTTTCTTAGCTGACGTTTTCTACCTATAAACTACATTCCTGTCAAATTTCAGCTTCATAGGTGAAGTAGTTTTCGAGATTTTGTCAGTGAGTGATTGACTGCTTTTATATAGAGATTGAGAAAAAAGATTGCTTAATTTTGGATACAAGAGAATTAAGGGAGACTTGCTTCACAAACATAAATAGTAACATGCAAATCTGTAACGTTAACTTTATTTGATACAAGGTCACGCATGATGCGACAGTTTTGCGGCATCCACAGCGAAACTGTTGTGAGCGGTAGACTTCGTTTCATCCGAAATTACATGAAAACTTTGTTTCAAGTCGCTAACTACTCCCATTTTCCAATAATTGACGCCTAAATCTGGGTATTCATACGCGGTGTTTTTTATTATCTATGACGTCATATCTCCTGAGCGATGTGTCGTGCTCTTTTGTTTTTGGGTCAGAAGCCTTAACCAAAGTTTCATTGCAATCGAATGAATGGTTTATTAACACATACAGGACATACAGACAAACATTCATTTATATATACAGGGTGTTTCACTAAGTGTGTTTGCCTCTGTAACTTATAAAATAATAAGTGACGGGAAATTTTAATGCGGTAGGTCAAACAAGAAATGTTACACTTCCTGCGGAGCTATGAACATAGTTTATTGTATCATTTTCCAAAGAGTTACACCACAAAGATATAATTTTTTAAATGGAACAATAGTTTTTTCTATCGTGTATTGGATTCGTTTAAACCAGCTGCGTCCAAATCAATTTAAACTATATTCCTATCACTGTTAGTTTGGCAGCTACAACCCTCCAAAGTTCCGGGGGCGGAGGCTGCGATAGCGTAGCTAACTGGCCGAGTGGCTATCCCCTGGGGCACGGCCCACTGTCTCATGACCACCAGCCAGTCAGTTATGCTGTCGTAGCCTCCGCCCCCTAAACTTTGAAGGGTTGTAGCTCCCAAACTAACAGTGATAGGAATGTAGTTTAAATTGATTTGGACGCAGCTGGTTTCAACGAATCCAATGCACGATAGAAAAAAACTATTGTTCCATTTAAAAAATTATATCTTTGTGGTGTAACTCTTTGGAAAATGATACAATAAATTATGTTCATAGCTCCGCAGAAAGTGTAACATTTCTTGTGTTGACCTACCGCATTAAAATTTCCCGTCACCTACTATTTTATAACTTACAGAGGCAAACACACTTAGTGAAACACCCTATATATATATATATATATATATATATATATATATATATATATATATATGTGTGTGTGTGTGTGTGTGTGTGTGTGTGTGTGTGTGTGTGTTGATATTTTAATTATTTTTCAAGGCAATGAAGCTGATATCACCTCCCTGGTTAGTGAATTTAACAGCCTTCTTCCAAAGCTATCCTACACTTATGAATCAATGGATGTGGTGGGCATTTTGAATTTCCTTGACATATCTCCACAGTCGGTGGAAAGTAAAATACAGTTCGACATATTTAGGAAGCCAACAACTAGTGCTTCAATAACTCAGTTGACATCTTGTCATCCTAGAAGCTATAAGCTAAGCTTTTTCAGATTTGCTATAATACGTATTTTTGAGCTCTCTCTTTCCGATGAATAATTAAATAATGAGTTTAATACTCCCTGTCATATCGGCCACAAAACTGGTTACTATCCATCTGTGGTCCACCAGCAATATAGGGAACGTGTCGGGCTTATAGAAGAGCAGAGGCATACCGCGACCGCGAAGGTAGTTGACGAAAACATATGAACTGCGCTCCTCTTCCCAGGACCTTTCGCCATATAATATAGCAAGTTGTTTCGTAGTACCAATGTACAAATTGTCTTTTCTCGTGGAACAAATATTCATAAAATTCTACCACACAACGAGCAACCTATCAAACAGGCACACGCAGCTTCGGGTGTTTATGAACTTAAATGTGTAGACTGTCCAGCTGAGAACGTGGGACAGACAGGGAGGGCATTCAAAACACATTTCAATGAACATCTGTTAATAAAAATAGGCAAATAAAGAAATACTCTCCTTTTGCCGAACATTTAAAGGCTTCTGGGCATCAAGGTCCGCCATAGATAATTTAGAAATTTTGTATTATACACAAAAAGGACGGAAGTTAAACATCCTGGAAGAATTTAGATATCTAAGCGGGTTAATTTTAAACACCCGAGACTTCTAAACGATCAGTTGTCCTCAAAAAACCAAACATTTTGTTCGAGACTTTCATGGAAATATTTAAGTAATATTTCTGTTATATAACTTGGTATCCCTTCAAATGTGTTTCACGTGATATTGGGTATTTTAAGTAAATGGTGCCCATATTTGAAATTAACAGCTGTCATCCGACTGACCCACAACCTACAGTGTTGTGGAGCACTACGCTTTATTCGCGGTTACTCGCAATACAAATTTGAATGCTGCCCAAGGAATTACCAGTACCGATACCAACGCATGTAGTAGAAATGAGTTAAAGACCTACTCTATGGTACAGGGACATCAGACAAGGTAAATCGCGGAATATAAATTATTTCAATAAACAATCAGTTAAACAATGTAGCAATTTGTTTTTAACGGTCAGTGTTACCGCAGATGAAGGGATCACATTATTATCGTCTCTGTAAGATATCCTACGGCTGCATTTTAAGCTAAATACCCTCTGTCAAAGAGCAGGTAAAACATTAGTACCGTACATTATCACAATTCCTTTTTACCGATGTCAGCATTTTTGTAGCTAAAATATTGTCATGTAAATATTGTAAGTTCTGGTTCATTTTTCTTCTTTGTCAGATATCTGAAGATGCCCTAACCTGATGAAACGCGTCATTTAAATAAAAAAAATCTGCAACCAAGACATTCTTTTATTCCAGAATTCGACTTAACACGGTTGGTACATCAAAACACGCAAAAATGGATGGGAAGACTTCTTTCAAGTGTAACTGTTACTGCAGACCTATTTGTGAGAATGAAAAGTAGAAAATGCTAGTACGTCAAAGCGTAATAACAAACGGCCGCTGGAAATGGTTTAATGGCGAACGTTTAATACAATAGACAAAGAGCTCTTAAGTGATGCTCAATACGTACTTCTCTCAATACGACATAAAAAGAGACTACTTACGAAAAGAACAATGGCAATGTTCCGTAATTAATGCACGTAAACTACCGGTATTTAATCGCTATCACTAAGAACAGGAATAGTGGAATGTGGCGATAACGATGATTAAACCGGTACAATACACAACAAATCATCTTTATATCTTCCTAATTTATTAATGGTATTCCCATTAAAGTCACTGGCAAAATAGAGGAAGCGTTTCGCGCTGATAACGAAAAACGCCATGAATTCGAGCTCTGTGCTGTTTTTAACGTTGATGAGAATAAGGAAAGCCGTAGTGTCCTTGAATCATGGCCTCACTTTTATTTTTACGCTGGATTGTTGGTCAAGTTATCAGTTCGTAGGCGACTTTAGATCCTTATTGGTACTATCATGCACTTTCATGGCAGTTCTCTTTTATGAAGTAAGTTAACGTCTTCTGCAATGGAGGCAAGAGAATTCATAATGTTAGATTTACTTCTGAAATGATAAAGAAAAAGAATTACATTTACAGCGCCATATTTCGTGATTGTTAAAACACACTTTTAACCGCCGTTCCCGATACCTAAAAATAGATTCGGAGATAGCTTTTTGAAAGAAAATACATAATGGCTCAGCAACGTCTGCTAAGACAACCGAAAGCATAAGGGTGCCGCAGAGATCTGAACCTGGCGTCTATGTTGGTCTATGCCAATTGCATTCGATTTTCCTCGTGCTCGTTCGAGCATGCCATGCTCGAAATGATCGATCATCTACTCTGAGAAAGGGGATGAATTTACTCCTCATATTTTCTGTTTTTAACACTCGAAAGGTATATAACACTAGGCCACATCGTTTTTCGAACGTATTATTTTTATCAAAACGTTTCACTCTCCTAGAGAAAGAAGAAAATCATTAATTTTTATTTCGTGTAATTTTTTCCTTAGTGCAACAGTGTTTCTCATTCGATTTTGATAAAGTAAATGGTATAAATACCCAATTTTTCACACTTTATAGTGTGAAAAATTATCTTTACGATAATCCCTTCATCTTCTCATGATTTGTAACAATCTCTGCGAAATAATTCAATTTTTCAAGTACGTACAGTTGTGATATTCTGCATTGAAAAAATGTGTCAGCGCGTAGGTTACTGATCACAACGATTTAAGTTGCACATTACGACAAGCGAAATGTTGCTAAAACTACAAGAGTTTTCTACACGGTACTATCATTAATACATATAGTCTTTCATAAGTAAATGTACCGTACGTTAAACAATGGTGCCAATGCAACGTTCACGAGTCAACGGAATTAGGCCGAGTTTAGTTTATAGTGTCAAACATTGAAGGAGACTAAAACGAATTACTTTTAGAGCAGGAGATGACATCGCAATGTCATGTGATTTTAACCGCGCGGGTTAAGAAAACTATAAATACATTTTTTTTTTTCATCGGCGACGACCGATTGTAGTGGAGAACCATATGCTTACGGTAGTTCCATCTTATATCATAGAACAAATTATTCTTAGCCATTTTTAAGACGTTGCGAAAAGAGATCCTCTAACCACTTACAACCTGTGACTTTTGACCAAGTTAAGGTTACGGTAGTAACACTAAAAGTGGGCCTTGCGATCGACATTTGGCAGCCAAAGTTTAAATGAAAATAACGACTTCATCGTTCATCTGACACGAAAATTAAATAAACGATTATGGAGAGCAGAAAATTCTCTATAACTTTGCTCTCTTACGTTTATCTCATATTTCGCATCGTTTCGGAGATGTTTCCAAAAATAACGGCCATTTGACACTGTCACTTGATTTTACGTTAACCAGTACAGGGAAAGTGGATAAACTAGCACGGCAAGACAGGTGATACTATTCTAACGGAAAAATAGAATGAAAATATGGGAGAGATATTAAAATAATAGTTTAAAGAGGTAAATATTTTTTTTATTTATTATTATTATTATTATTTGCGAAGCTTAACTCAAATATCAACAAATTTTGCCTGTTTGTTAAAATACGGACATAGAGAATAATACGTGTTGAGTGCATAGATATTATCACAACAGTAGAGTCGTCATCAAGAAGGTTAGAATAAGGGAGATGGCATTATCTATGCCGACTACATACGTCAGTTGAAGTCTGTCCGCCATATTGGTCAGTTTTGGAACGCTATTTCTGCTTTAAAACTATGCGTTACGTCGACCCTCTTACTGTTAATGCATTGAACTGACAGTCACTGTAAAGTATGTACTTTCAAACAATATACTTTCTCGAGTAAATAGTAATAAATACTCATCATTATATATATGAATAATTAAATTTTGACGGCTAATTTACAGTCTTTTCATACCTTGTACGTCACGGCAAAACCGTCCGACGTTTTATTCCTGTTTTAAGTGACAAAAAACATTAGGTCTGCAATATAAAGACTTCTCCAAAACTTAGCAACATGGCGGAGGCAGGCTTAATTTTTTCAGCCTAAGGGCGTCTCCCTGTATTCTAAGCTCCTTGGTCGTCATCGTATCGTTCATATTTTTTTTATTATTATTTACATATTTGTTTGTTTGTTTTTTTTTGTTCGAAATTTTTATTTTAGTACACCAGAATTACGATATTTATTAAAATATATACAATTGAGCTATAGGCTTATTTCGGCGCCAAGGACATTTTCAAGCTATCTTCAATAAATCATGAAATGCCATTAGCGGATTCGTACAATACACTCGTTAATTTTATTATATCCTGATTAATACTTTCGTCCATAATGCATCTGTGACGAAATTGCTGTGTAATATATGTATTTCATATTTTAGCTAGATTAATTGCCATGTATGCAACATTAGATGTTCTTGTTGTTATTTTAATGTTGTATAATTTCGACAGGAGGTTATTATACAGGCAGATGACATACGTCAATTGAAGCCTGTCCACCATCTTCGTCAATTTAGGAATGCTCTTTCTCCGTTGAAACCATGCGTTACGTCGACCCTCTTACTGTTAATGCCTTGAACTGACAGTCACTGCAAAGTATGAACTTTCAAACAATATACTTTCTTGAATAAATAGTAAAAAATACTCATCATCATTTACTTCAAAGTTAGTTTTTAACGACTAATTTGCACTACTTTAACACGTCGTACATCATGGCAGAACCGTCGGAGGTTTTATTCCAGCTTTAAGTGACGTGAAACATCAACTCAAAATACGAACACTTCTCCAAGACTTAGCAATATGGCGGAGGAAGGCTTCAATTTTTCAGCGTAATGGCGTCTCCCTGTAGTCTAATCTCCTTCATTTTGACAAATATTTGAAAAGGTCAACTTCCTGGCATGTTTTTACGGTTACATGTCATGGATGATATCTATCTTACATATTTATATCGATAGTGTTGTGTATTGGGTACTCTTTGTGTCCCTGTTGATCCTCCTTACTGTTATGTTCCATGATTGTGCGACATCAGTCATTTTGTTGTTTTACAATGCAGCAAAATACAGTTTACCCTATTTTAAGGGACTAATGATGATGGCGTGGTCCCGCGAAACTGGTTGCTAGTAAATAACAAAATGAAAATACAGCTGACGGTGTTATTATTCATTGTATTCCTTGCTGTATATACGGATGAAGCTCCACCGTCCATGCATAAGATGGACAAAATTTCTTGGTATATGATGTGTGTTATGTTTTTCTATTGTCTGTCGATGTTCTAAATTTCGATGAAATTTTGAGTAAAGTTTTCATGCTTTAGTACTGTCTATTGGTTTAAAATTTTTTTCTGGATAATTACGTGTAATAGTATACAGGGTGTTTCACTAAGTGTGTTTGCCTCTGTAACTTATAAAATAATATGTGACGGGAAATTTTAATGCGGTAGGTCAACACAAGAAATGTTACACTTTCTGCGGAGCTATGAACATAGTTTATTGTATCATTTGCCCAAGAGTTACACCACAAAGATATAATTTTTTAAATGGAACAATAGTTTTTTCTATCGTGCATTGGATTCGTTGAAACCAGCTGCGTCCAAATCAATTTAAACTACATTCCTATCACTGTTAGTTTGGGAGCTACAATCATTCAAAGTTTCAGGGGCAGGGCAGATACCACAAACGTTGCGCATAATGCAATGCGCCTTCTAAATGTGGTGTGGCCGAGTTGTAACGTCGCCGGTGTCACGGAGCGAGAAGCTGCTATGCTGCTAAGCTGCTATGCCTGTCTGCACAATTTGTTAGGGCATGCTCGCAAACCGCTCGTGCGAATTCGCGGTTCTTCAGGACAGGGACCCAAACTCAGCTCCTATTGATCAGAGTTAACGTGTAAAATGCTCTGGTGAGTCCTTGGCCTAGTGATCAACTCTATATATAAAAGGAAGTGTCCCGACTGACTGACTGATTGACTGACTGACTCATCATCGCCCAGCCCAAACCACTGAAGATAGAAACATGAAATTTGTGGTGTTGATCTTACTCCGTAGGCGTCATTTAAGAAGCGATTTTTCGATATTCCGTCCGTAAGGGGGTGAAATAGGGGATGTAACGTTTTTTGAAAATACGTAGCTATTTAGGCAATTTTGTCGCTAGAACTACAAAATTTCGGATTTTAATTCAGGATTCGAACTTAAAACAAACGTGTTTCGGCATTTTTTGAAATTCGACAAATAAGGGGGTAAAATAGGTGACGCAAAAAATTGATTTTCAAAAATATGTTGCTGTTAACTCAAATTTTAAGCTACAACTACGAAACCTCGGATATGGAATCTTGGTCAAGATTAAAAATCCATGATTTTCATTATTTTTGGAAATTCATCAAGTAAGACGGTTAAATAGAGGATCAAAAATTCGTTTTGAAAACACTTTGCTATTGATAAAATTTTGAAGCTAGAGCTGCAAAAATTGAGATTTGTATAGTCGGTTAGACGTTAAAAAAATACGTGTTTCGGTACTTTTGGGAATTCAACAATCAATTGGAGAGGGGGTGTTTTTCTAAAATATGTTGCTATTTAGGCAATTTTGAAGTTAAAATTACAAATTTTCTGATTTGGATTCGGGGTTCGGATTTAAAAGAACCGTGTTTCGGTATTTTTTGAAATTCGACCAATAAGGGGGTGAAATACGAGATGCGAAAATTGATTTTCAACAATATGGTGCTGTTAACTCAAATTTCAAGCTAGAACTACGAAATTTAAGATATGGATTCTTCATCAGGATTAAAAAGAAACAACTGGTGCAGACCAACCACACTACGCATGCGAAGCAGCGGGGGTTCAGCTAGTTTGTATATATATTAGGAGAACTACTGTACTACTGTAGCTGTCCTACAGTATAGCGTCAAAATTTTGAATATCACATACTTCGTGGAGCCCGTCCAAATTACAAAAATTGATTGGCTTTATACCGCTTATAAAGGATACGGTGTACACTCTGACCTAATGTTATGTAAAAATGACACCTATTTTTTTCAGGCACTGTATATAATGTATGTAATTTACATATTTTTTGTTGATATCAGAGAATGCCGTACACTTTTTAAACAAGTTAGAAGTATTTTAAATATTTTAACCTGCTTAGGGTTATTAAAAATTACAAAGAAATTAATTACATTATTTTTATTAAATGCTTCATGAAATTGAGGTACAATTTAATACTCTGTTATACATTTGAAGGAGACCAAATTTTTACCAGATATATATGACATGATGGCTGATCTACTATACCTATTTAACTCCACCTATTATCTATATTACAAGGGTAAAAAAATCAAATCTTACGTTTTAAATCTTTTTTTTTCTCGTAATAAAAATGTTATTTTTCCTATAATTTAGTTGATTCTGCAATACAGCCTAGTTATACTTTATAAGTAAGGACTATTGCAAGTTACAGAAAAAAATTTGAGCAATGTGTGATAAACATTAGGAAATATTTGTACCCCAATGCTGAAAAATACAGCATGCGGCAAATTGCGAATGAAGATATGAGTCCACTTAATCAGTGGCACAGAACATTTCTGAAGCATAGTCTTCATCCTGCAGCATTTCATCATCTTTAGGCTTCCTCTTGGCATTCCTTTTAGCACTTCTTCCTTTTTTGGTAACTTGAACGTATCTTTTATCTTCATGCACCCATTGTCTGTCACACACAAACAATTGATCTTCTATATTGGAGCCACATTTTATGCCTAAGTTTCTCAGGACTTCCATCCTTCCTATCAGTCCATCATTGAAACATGTCACTGCATCTAGAACACCAAATTTCAATGTATCTAGTCTTTCAAAAACATTCTTAGGTAATCTTTCCCATGTGCAATGGTTGAAACTTTCATTTACATTCTGATTGCCCCCATGAAGACATTTACTAAGCAAAACATGGTCACTCAGCTCTCTGAAAATTGGTTTTATTTCAGTCATAACAGGCTCAGGAAGAGAATTCTTATGATGGTATATTTGACGACTTTCTTTTGCTTTTTCGTAACCACACCAAGAATCTGCTTTATTTATTTACTTTAAAATTTAGTACATACAGGTCATTTTTCATTTAAACCCTATCATGTATATAGGGTGAAGAGTATTTAAACCGATAAACTCTGGGAGGTTGTAGGGGACACCAAAACAAATATTTTCCCACAATGTCTTTTTTTCCTATACGGAATATTTAAACCGGTGGAGGCCGTATTAAATGTCAGGCACTGTTACAGTTTTCTAGCGAAAGCATTGCCAGAATTGCTGGAGACATCCCGCTCCCTACAAGACAACGCATGTGGTTCCAACGTGACGGGGCGCCGGCACATTTCATTCGTCGTGTGCGTCGATTCCTGGGCCGACGGTTCCCAGAAACGTGGATTGACAGAGGTGGTCCCGTGCCATGGCCTGCTCGATCCCCAGATATGTTCCCTCTGGACTTTATTGGGTGGGGAGAGATGCACAACCTTGTTGTTATGCAGTTAACTGGTGAACACGTTGCATATTGGCATCCATCGAGGTTGTGTTGAAAAACTTTGTAATTTTGTTTATGAGTATGCCCATATGCCTCATCAGTGCTGAATTCGAGTATTCGAATCAAGGAGGTTAGAATGAAGGGAGCTGGCGCTACCTATGCTGATAACATGCATCGGTTGAATCCAGGGGGCCATGTTTTTGTGTCCAAAGATTTCTCGATTAAAACCCTGTGTGAATATGGCCTTCTTTACGTGCAGCATCTAAATTGGCAGTCACATCGGAGCGGGACATTTCCCAAAGGGGGCAAGCTTATATTTGCCGCCCCTTCTTTCACCCCCCCCCCCCCATCATCATAATAATCGACATGTTTGTCACTAATTTGGGTTACATATTTCTAAATAAATTTCACCATCTCACAACATTAACTTATTTTATTGACTGAATTAAGACCAAAGGAAAACAAAATAATTTTAATAAATACAAAATATAACACGATTACTCATTGTACAAAAATCAATTTAAAATTTCGAGCTTTTTTTTTGCTAGAAAAATGTTTATATCATCCTAGTTTATAGAAGCAGCTCGTTTGTGCTCTATGAATATTATTCTCAGATTTGTTAATATTTGTTGAGCAATCGAGCTCCCCAAGTGATGTTTAATTTGTTTCAGCTTGGTAAGGTATATTTTTAATGCTGTAGTAAGTTTGGGGGTACCCTTCTACCAATTTATCTTTATAAATCAAACTTAACGTGGATTATGCAGTGGAATCTTGCAAGGCTCTGACTACTGCCACTGCAGGATGTTTGAAACTTCAAAAATAAGTTCTTCCTTGCTAAGATCTTCTGTATAGGTATCGGCCAGTTCCGCTGAGTTCCACTTCCATTTCTCGAATTTTCACATCACACAGAAAACTAAACTTAGCCCTAATTTTCTCAAGTGCGGTAATTCTGGTATTAAACTCGATTATCACTCTGTCCGTTATTTCTAACAGGGACGTCCTGAACAAATCTTCCTGTGAATGTTCGGGTACTTCATCCTCACAAAGCTCATCGGCCATTTTCATCTTTCTTCTAATTCTATTTTTTGAAGAATTTTGTTGATACCCCATTATCTTCTGGAGGCACTTTGGCCTCAGAAATAGTTTCAGAGGTACAAGAAACTCTGGAAGTTTTAAGAAAGCACAAAATTCCTTGAATGAAATTTTAATCTGCCAGGAAGTTTTATATCAGCGCCCACTCCGCTGCAGAGTGAAAGTTTCATTCCGGAAGCATCCATCAGGCTGTGGCTAAGCCAATTCTCCACCATATCCTTTCTTCCAGGAGTGCTAGTCTTGATAGTTTTGCAGGAGAGCTTCTGTGATGTTTGGAAAGTAGGAGGCGAAAGTAAAGTTGTGGGGCGGCATCTTGAGTCGTGTCGGAATAGCTCAGTGGTAGAGCGCTTGCCGGCGAAAGGCAAAGGTCCCAGGTTCGAGTCCCGGTTCCGGTACACAATTTTAATCTGCCAGGAAGTTTCATATCAGCTCTTTCCATAAAGGGACATCATTTTGAACATCTACTGTAAATAAAGGTAATCTTAGGTTACTCAGATGGCAATGTTTTTTAGACTTTAACTCAGTGTATGCGCCCGCAGCACAATAGAGTCCGAGAACCACACAAATAAGTACATATGGCACGATTACAAAAGAAACAAACGGCGATTTGAACGACCCTACTGGTAGAGGTGGCCGATTAATCATCGCTCATGATGGTCTACATCTACAAGGAATACTCTGCAAATCACATTTAAGTGCCTGGCAAAGGGTTCATCGAACCACCATTATACTATTTATCTTCAATTCCATTCTCGAATGGCGCGCGGGAAGAAAGAACACTGTGGTGTCGCACAAGTCTGAAGTGCGCGTACGTACTTTCGCTGCGCGCCGCCATGCACGCACGGCGCGGCGTTCTTACGACGTCTGCCACGAGCGCCCTCTGCTGCAAACCCGCTCGTGGCCACCACTGAACTGCATCGGTCACTCGGCAATCAGATAGGCACCAGTTAACACTTGGGATTAGGACAGCCACTGAAACGTACTCTTCAGTAGGCAGGCCTCTACGTAGTTAACCTATGTCTCAGCAGTATACTTAGTTGGCAGTCATGAACTTTGTAAAACATAAGTATTATCATATTTCTACGAAATATACAACTTGTTCTAATCTAGCTTAGTGTTTCTAGTTTCTGCTGTCCCACTGGCTGGTCACCTCTTACTCTGTACACGCACACGCGTGCATCCAATTTCCCTGTGTCGGTCTCTCTACTCGGCCACCGACACCGAGGACAACCGGCGGAAACGAGACACAAAAACACCTGAATCTCTGTTCGACCTCTGATTTCTCATGTTTTATTCTGATGATCATTTCTACCTATGTAAGTGGGAGTCAACAATATATTTTCGCATTCGGAGGAGAATGTTGGCGATTGCAGTTTCGCAAGTAGCCCACGCCGCAGCGATAAGCACCGTTGTTGTAATGATTCCCATCCCAGATCCTGTACCATTTCCGTAACGCTGTCTCCCTTGTATCGTGATAATACGAAACGAGCTGCCCTTCTTTGGACTCTTTCAATGTCCTCCGTTAAGCCCACCTGATAAGGATCCGACACTGGGCAGCAATATTCCAAAAAAAGGACGGACAGGCTTCATACCAGAGGCCATACTTGTTTTTCGTGGTGGAGAAAGTTCCTGCCAATCTGATTACCATTCAGAAATTAACGGAGAAGTTTTTAAGAATTGCGGTATTCGACTGTTGTCTGCGCTGGGAGAAGAACAGTTATCGTGGTGGATAACGCCAGCTACCACTCAATTCAGTTAGAGAAGCTGCCACGTTCAAATTGGCGCAAGGTAGATATTATGGCGTGGTTAGAAATGAAGAATGTTTCATTTTCAGTCGGTGAAACGAAGGCGTAAGTCCTGTCAAAAGAAGACACATGAATTAGATAATCTGGCAAATGAACTGGGGCACCAAATGGTACGTCTACCATCGTATCACTACCAATGTAATCCCATAGAATTGATATGGGCCTGAGAGTAAAGTAAAGCGAGAAGTAGAGAAAAATACTACTTTCAAACTTGCTGATTTCCAGCAGATAACACACGAAGCTCATGACAGCGTCACTCAACAGGACTGGGAGAGTTGCGTAAAACACACAGAAGCGTAGCAAGAAACTGATTTCTTAAACCAGTGGAACCTGTGATGATACACACGGTCGAAACAAGCGATAGTGAATATGAAGACATAGAACCAGAAGATGCTCCATTTTAGGTAAGTGCCATCTATGCCAAAAGCGTACTTGATTTAAATGTTCATCTGTCCATTTCAGGTATTTAGGACATACTGCGAATTTTTTCCGTTATAGTAGACATCTGATAAATTTTCACTAGTGGTGGCAATTAGCTTACTCGACAGTAACTGTCAATTAAAATAAGATTGTCAACTTTGCATTAATTAACAAGAGTTTTTCCAAAAAATCTGTATCGAGTATCTTTACATCCGGATATAATTTTACTGCGTTCGTTTTACTTGTACATTCGAAATTTCGCCCCTTCTTTCATAGGAGGTTGCACTGACTTTTTCGCAGTGAGAGTAATGATAATAATGCGGTTTATAAAATGACAACAGAGCCTTGTGGTGCTTCTGTATCATGTATGTATCTAACAATGCACTAACATCGGAACAATATCCAGCACCTGTTCTGATTCGTCAAGAAATGCCCAGAAAACGGAAATCTATGGTACCTATTTGACGATTTTTACAAAAAGCTAGTACGTAGAACTGTATTTCTGTAGAACTACAAATGATACTATTCGACGGCTAGAAAAATACAGTGTAATATCCATGAGAAAATTGATTATTCCGGAATTCCATTTTTGTCTTCTCCGCCCACCGCCCACTTCGTTTTTAATACAGAAACTGTAAAGATGGACGAAACTGGTAACACAAGGCAGGGATATTGCAACAGTAAGAGAAAGGGTTTTTGTACCAAGCACTTATTTGCATGCTGAGAACAATAGGCTTGCAGCGAACTTAGATAAAAATTGGTTTTCACAAATCCTTTTGAATAAATATATTTTGCTTAATTTCAGTGGGTTGAAAATAATTACTGTTACTTTTTCTTAGCATATATTGACGTTTTGAGTTATGGATGCAATGACGATGGATATGTAATAGCAGCAAGTAAAATATGTTTTCGGAAAGTAGAGAATATTCTCGGTGCTATTAAAGTGAGTAGTCCGAACGAAAATGTTTGCGACTGCCTGCAACGACTACCGCGCTGTTGCGCATGGAATATCTCTGAAGTAATTTGCGTCTGTGCGTTATACGTTGCAGTAATGATGTCTGAAATGTTACCAAAATTAATTTTATACTTTTCTTAACAACTTTCTAGCTGGAAGTTTCTTTACAGTCCAATAAAACGTAAACTTATCAGTGACTATATTTTTCACTACACAGTCGGCACGTCTTCACACCTCTGATGGTATTTTATCTCAAAATACTTTCATGTTTCCAAAATAAAAGACGTAGCATATGCATCTATGAACTACGAGGATGTTCATAAATTGTTTTCAGTCCAATTATATCAGTGATTGTATTACTACTACTGGTTGAAGTAAAAAATTATTTTTCACCAAAATTTCTGATATCGTTACTTTGTTTTCGTAGCAGATAGTGGGAATTTGCTATTGGACAATACTCCATCATATTCAAGACTAAAAATAGAGTTGCCCAGTATTTTTTTCAGAATTTTTATGTACATTTGAAATTATCACTAACTAGTAATGCCTAAGATAGCGAGATGACCTGGAGGTCCTATTTTGGTGTCGGCATCTAATAAGAGCCATTACGTCAAATGGAAACAAGACTGGAAACCATAAGTTATTCACATAAGTGCACACGACTAAAATGTTTCAGTTTCCTGATTTCATTTCCACGTCATTTAGAAGATCAAGCTCTAAGCGCCTTGCAGAACACTGAAGTAATGAAGACGTTTTTGTCGGTTTGGTATTGAAATTTGGCTTTTATTAATCAAAAACGATACGCCGTTGTATCCCGCAAAGGCAGTCAATTGATTTGAAACAAAATGTTTCACACTTTCCGCTTGCTTCAACTGATCACAAGGTTTCAAGTGCACATTTTCATTTTACCTTTTATACAGCTGTGCGATAGACGTCACATTTTATGCTGTACTATAGAATCATACATGAGGGAATACTCCGAGGAAACTAATACCCGGAAAACACAACAACAACAACAACAACAAAACGTCAAAATACGTACTTCGTGTGACTGACAATCGAGTAATTGACTGTGCTCTTAACGGCGAATTATGGTCTTTAGTGAGATGCTATTGGCGTGTTCTCTGATGTGTTGTTTATTCTATAACATAATGTAGGAGCATTGTAGCTGTGCAAGTACAGTAACGTCTGTTTCCTAGATCTTGAAATTAGCTCTCTGGCAACTGCTTCAACGTACGCACAAAACAAATATAAAAAGAAAGCTGTCAGTAGGTAGCCTACTATTGTAACTTGCACACGGTCTAATGTTGTTTTTTTAACATGTTTGTCTTTCTCTTTCTTGCGTGTAGTATCCATTACGATCACATGAACTCATTAAAAGGAAAATAATATCAAAGAATAAAATCAGAATGAATATGATTTTAAAGCGATATAAAAGGTAATACATTAATACAACTAAATGAAATTAATTTTGCTACTTACCATACCCGTTAGCAATCTAGGTATGTCGTTGTGAAGTTGTATTGGGAAACTAGGTTATCTGGGGGATGCAGATTGACTAAATACGAATCCAGAACATCACCATACGTTGAAAGGAGTTCGCAAAATAATTTTCGCTTAATTTTTGCCTGTCATACAGCCTTGAGCATGTTTTGTTCAAAAAAAAACTATGCAATAATTCTGTAGAAAACAAATTTATGTAATATTTTGTACCATTTCACTAATCGATATAACATGCTGTACTTAATTTCATATCGTTGCTGTAAACCAAAGACTTTGTTTTATCTTTGGGTTGTGTCTAGCACTCGCAGTTGTTGCGTTTAAAGAGTCGAGGTGTGACCTTCATGTAGGAGAGTCGAGGTTTGACTATGGTAGAGTTGAGTCGATGAGTAGTGATCGGAACTGTCGGGTTAGTCTGTCAGTGTGTTAAACTCGAAGAGTAAAAAGAATTTCAGACAATTTTGAAGAGTCGCAGCCAAGTCTGCAGATGGTAATTTTTCGTATGGAAATTAATTTGTCTCAAATAAGGTAAACTTGTACTTTTCTATTGTTATGTATGGTAGCCTGTATTTGAATTATCGTAGTTTTTTGCTAATGAATACTGTTTAGTGCTGCTTGCATTTATCACTTAACCCTGAGTCATTTTACCAGTTCCTCGTTCCTTTCACCAATTTGAATTGCTATCCGTTCTAATCATTGTTTTTTTATGACAGTGTTGCATAATTATTGTGTTTGTAAATTTATTTGTTGATTAGAACAGTTCAGTTTAGGTATTTTGTCATGATAAATTGGTCTATTAATGAGAGCAGGAAGTAATTTGTTCATAAATCCAGTGAAGTTCATAGTTAGAGATTTTCTCAGTCTTTATGAAAGTTCGAATTATTGAGTCAGTTAATGTTAGTAACAGTTAAAGTGATTTGTCTGATCAGAAGAGAAGTAGATCACGTAAACAGATAAGAAATACTCGCTGTGTGTGATATTTGAAATATTTACCAGATTTGTAGAACATTTTTTATTACGTTGAATCAGTATGGTAATTGTTGTACAGGTAGGCACAATATCAAGTGCAGTGATCTTGATATCCAATTAATTTCAAATATCTTTGCTTGACATCCTGTTTATTCAACCAAGAAAATCATCCCTGTAGTAGCACGCTCTTTTTGTTGGCTCTCGTAGTCGAATTGTGCATGTATAGTCTGGCTACTGGTATATGGTGCACGCTAACAGATCTAAACTTTTCTTTTGCTCACATTGACTCTCACAAACGAGATTAATGTGTACACCAATTACGAGTTTTAATTACTGTCAACTTATTAACTACTGTACAATTTAAAGTGTTATCCGTTGCGCATCAAACAAACCACATACACGTAAGATCATTGCATTCCATGTCAGTTGCAATTTATTCTAACAGGGAGACATTGCTTAGTCAGATTATTTTCTAACAAAAACCACAACAGAACATTTATTTATGAATTTTAGCGGGGACGGTCGCTTAACACAAACACGCTCACCGCACACACATACTATCTTTAGCATCCTTTCATTCAAACACAAACACACTACTTTTAACATGTATTAGCAGCATCAGAAATCACCATCAGTGTTTCACAAAGAAAGCAAGAGAAACGCGTATGGCAATGAAGAAATCGTCTTTCATTTCATTGCAAAGATGGAATGCAACTACAAGAATTTTTTAGTGATGGAAAATGGACAAATGATGCTATTAGTACAGCTTCAAGGTATCCATTACGAATCGTACTGATATTACATAATCTCACCTGATATTTTGTTTTCTTCACTGGCAGCAGGCGTTGTGGAAAGAGAATCCAATTTTCGTGTCTGAGATAAATCACCCTATTTTTTTTCTTCTACTCTCCTGCTATTTTTCGGTACGTGGCCTCACTACTCCGTTTCCGACCATCCATTACTCAAATGCTCAAATGTTTGTATAGCTTATGGGACTTAACTATGGGGTTATCAGTCTCTAAACTTACAAACTACTTATGAACTAACTAAGGACGGCACAAATATCCATGCCCGAGTGGAGATTCGAGCCCCCGACCGTAGTGGCCGTGCAGACCGTGACTGGAGCGCCTAAGTCCCCTCGGCCACCGCGGCCGGCTATCCATTATTATGTGAGTTATTAAAGAAATTTAAATAGACAAAAGAGGTACAGTGCACCTGTTATAGTGTAGCCAAATGGTAAAGGAAATTTCTTACTGTCTATTCGTAGAATATTACACTTGTCTATATTGAGATTTGATTGCCATTCCCTGCACCATGCGTCAATTCGTTGCAGATTCTCCATTCATTTCAGTACAAATTACCATTGACACAACTTCTCGGTATACTACAGCATCATCCGAAAAAAGCCTTAGTGAACTTCCGATGTTATCCATAAGGTATCTTCCTGGTAATACGTGTCATAGCCCTCTGAGGCTCGTGGACGAATAGTGCTGATTCCTACAGAGTCGTTTTCTACTCTCCAGAAAAGTCGTATTACTCGAACATAATACGTGTTCCGAAATTCTGTTTCCCTTTCAGGCCCTGCACCCACAATTGTGCGGTTCTGGTTTCGCTCGCTTTATTTCTTTGTGACTCACGCTAGGAAGTTCGGCGGACCAGCGTCACACAATCGTGGATGGACTGTGGTAACGTGCGCAATGTGTTTTAGTTCCACGTCTCTTCACTGTGTGGTAGCAGCAGTTGGCAAACTTCCAGTACACTTACAATGCCGGCAAGAAAGACTTGTTGATAAGGTCTTGGTGTCTTTGTTCTGACATGTGAAGTTATCATATCTGACAGCCAATTGATATCATATGATCCTGTGATGTTATTATGTCATTTCTTTCATTCACAGGCTTGTTACTGTAATAAAAATGTAGGAAAGGCCAAAAACTAGAGAGAGAATAGTGTGAATACAAAATTTTTGAAAATAAATTTATTTACTTATTTATCTATGTAATTTATTTATTGATTTATTTATTTTTCTTTTTTTTAATGGATTACTGTACATATTTTGTTTCTTAAACGTCACTCTCTATATTAATGTCACGCCACCTACAACCTTGGGTCTGAAAGAGATAAGTGACCGACATTAGAGATGTAGGCCTGTAGTTCTGCACATCTGTTCGACGTCCCTTCTTGAAAACGGGGATGAGCTGGGCCATTTTCCAATCTTTTGGAATGCTACGCTGTTCTAGAGACCTGGGTACATCGCTGCAGGAATGGGGACAAGTTCCTTCGCGTACTCTGTGTAAAATCGAATGGTATCCCATCAGGTCCAGCGGCCTTTCCTCTTTTGAGCGATCTTAATTGTTTCTCTATCGCTCTTGTCGGGTTTTTGTAATTAATCCTTTATCTATATCTATAAATGTGAATGTCTGTTCGATGTATGTTTATCACGTCTGAACCACAAGACATAAAGAGCTAAAAATTGCTCAGTTACTAATGTCTACGCGGGGAAGGCTTTAGGCACGGTTTTATATATATATATATATATATATATATATATATATATATATATATATATATATATATATATATATATATTGTATATTGGGATGGAAAGTTATCGGTGTATATAAAATTCTACGTGTGTGTGTGTATTAATATTTCGCTCTGCAACGAAAACTACAGAACTCAAACGAATGGTGTGTGTTTAATTGTTGTCCTAAGTCTCTCGTTGTACATCATACCAGTTCCATGCCGATAGCTATAAGGGGGTGGAAGATATGGTGGTTGAAACTCGTCAAATTATAAAACAAATTCGGACTAAATGCCAGCGATGACGTTTGCGACTCTATAGCAAGGAGGTTACATACATAGAAACGTGATGCCATAGACCATATCTTTGGTCAATACGTGCTACAATGTCTTCAGCTCTTTCTCTGTAAGGATAAAGATACGAATAAGGAAATATAAGAATAAATAAATCAAGCAGTAAAAAAGAATTTTTTTTAAAATACATCTGTGTAAAAAAATCGATTTGACGCTTCGCGCATCAAGTGATCAATGTGTGATATTATTACAATCATCATTGTTGAATTTCGTGATTGGATTCTTCGAAACGAGTGCATTTTTACGTGTGATTTGATCTACATTACCTACTATTCAGTCTCATAGCACAATACTGAAAGATAGCTTATCTATCATAATAAACCAACGCCGGCCGCGGTGGCTGAGGGGACTGAGGCGCGTCAGTCACGATCTGCACGGCCACTACGGTCGCTCGTTCGAATCCCCCCCTCGGGCATGGATATTTGTGCTGTCCTTCATAATTAGTTAGTAAGTTTACGGACTGATGACCCCGTAGTTAAGTCCCATAAGCTCTACAAACATTTGAACAATAAACCAAAACGCGAGCGGAGCTGCGGGTTTAAGCTAGTTTTCTCTATTCGTCCAGGGACTGTCGTCTTGGGGATTCCCAAATACCTCGAAAGCACTTTTTTTTCCATTTGAGCGCCGTTGGCCACTCGTTCTGGGGCCTCCAAATCTCGTAAGCTATTTTGTTTTTTAGGCTGGGGGGCCTCCAAGTGTCAAACGTTACTGTTTTATATTAATACATGTGTTGCAAGTGGGCAGGAGGCCACGTTTTGCTTTGCCGCCGCCCCGGGCCTCCGACGTCTCTACTCGCCCATAAAGCTCTGTATAGGGAAAGTATGGCCAACCTTTACCGCACCGCTTGCCGCCGTCTGCAGCTCGTGATTGGCTGAAATCAAGTCACATGGTTCTTTCCGCCATCTTGGTCCTATACGTTGCTTGGCTGCCATCAGAAAAATGTTTCAAATGTTTGTATAGTCTATGTGACTGGAGCGCCTCAGTCCCCCCCCCCCCCTTTTTTTTTCGGGCCTCCATCCTCCCCTTTAGCCCGTCCTTCCGCTCCCCATAAAGCGCCTTCCTCGGCGTGAGCTTAAAAGCCGTACAGAAAGGAAAACTGTTTCTTCTTATTTACACAAATGTCTTCTTTCAAAAAAGAAAAACTTCTTCTGGCTCAATGTAAATGGCTCCATTGCCGTTTACAACATAAAATCTTTCTCTTGGTAATTTGTAATGTAACTGTTCAGATAAACCAACCGAAATAAAATCATGTCCTATCTTTTGGTAAAATGTGGGAACCATCCTGTCATCAGTATGAAAACATAATACTTTGACCTACGAACTGGGGAAAAGTAAAACAAAGGCGATATATAATTTTGGCTTCGTAACAAACACATAAGGAATTCTGCATAAATAAAAATTTCTTTCTTTCTTTGTTATCTTAATGTGTTTAGTAAGAAATTAGCGTAATGTTTCTTGTAATGTTTTGTTTTCATCAGCTTGTGATGCTCCGTGGTAAGGTATACCCAGAAATCTTCCAATGTCAAGTCTGTCTTTGAAAAAATGTGGTGGACCGATGCCCCCTTTGGCCAGTTGATGGCGTTTCTTTTTGTTTTGGGGAACGGTACGTCTTCTGGGAAAAGAAAATCGGAAGCTGTTATGTAGTTTGGCGACGTTCTGCTGATGGATGCCAATTTCCGTCTTATATACATCCCTATTTCTTTGACGTTGTCGCATCCGAATCGGTGTTCTTCCGTATCCAATTCGTTGCACGTTACACAAAGTGGTGTGTTTAAAAGCTGTGTGTGCGTTGTGGATGTTGAACCTATCGTTAAATCAGACAGCAAATTGTTCATTAACACAGCAATTTGGTTTAATTATGGCCCTGATATTGATGTATATACTATTAAATAAGAAACAGTGCATTAAACTGATTATGTGCGCAACGGGTATTTTAAACACAAAACAACTGTGACAAGTCACCATTTGAAACAGACACTGACTATACTCAAAAATTTTGACTGCGAGAAAGATATTAAAAAACCACAAATCACTTTCTTAATGCTTGACTGTGAGAATTTTATGCAGATCAGTTTCTAATTATTGAAATTTAGTATCATAGTCAATTAACTATCATTTACTATGGCACCAATAATGAAATCTGTTCAACAATATTATTCAAATCAATACTGCACTTTAAATCCACTAATAACTAATTATCAAATGAAGGAGGTAGGCTAATTTTCTAACTACGTAAATGAAACAGGAAAGAAAGGTCACGTTACTTATTATTAATAATCAGCATTACATTACCTACATAATACAACTTCTGACTTGCTGGCAAAGCAGCCTCTGCTCTACATCGGAGCCATACACACAACTCAACCGCTCTCTAAGCGAGCTGAACCACAAGTGTTACTCTCTCTCAGCGCGAGCTACAATGCTATGTAATACATGATCTTTGCCAAAGATGAAACTTCACACATATCGATACATACAGTAGAAGCGATATTATACATTTTCTTGCAAGCAAGTTACTCGATACAAAACAGGAGGCACAAAATTAGACATTTTCTTACAAAAATAATTTTTTATGGACACGTTTCATCACCTCCCTCCTACCTATTAAAATTTTGTATGGTGGGTGATGCCAATGGCATTGCCTAGCCAGCAAAATTACTGAATTTCAAGTCCAAAAATCCATTAATGACATCCAAAATATAACATGAAAAATATGAAAACCTGATAAACATTTTTATACAAGATATTCAAGATTAAAACAACAGATGGAGTTCATAGAAAATTTAAAAAATGTGACAGTCATAAATACATGCAATTTTACAGAACAGTACCATCAAAAGTCATGCATGGAGTGGTACAGGATGTGACAGGCATAAGCAAATGTCAAAATTTACAGAACATCAGCAATAAATGGAATATATGACAAATATACATAATGGTAAACATAAGTATATATAGAATTTTACAGAATATAGTTTGACAAATGACATAGTGGAGAAAATGAGATAGCTAGAAGTAATACACAAATGGAAAAAATACAATAACAAATATGAACATATACAAAGTTTTGCAAAAGATAGTTTAACTAATGTCATTATTGTTTTGTTTTTTCGAGAAAATAAGGTAATTACAAGTAATACACAGTAGTGTATGTCCCATGCATCTAAATTTTGTAACAGAGATCAGTACATTTTTTTAAACATAAAATGAACATTAGTATCTTGTGCACAATGTAGTCTATGTAAATTTTTAGTGCACTTAGTATAAGATAAAGTGACAGTTTTGTATTCTGTGATGCATTTAAGATGCCATACTTTCATGGATGCTAGAACATACATGTAAAGTTTTTTTGATTACATAGGTTTCTTATCATGTACAAAATAATATCACTGCTTCATCACAATAGGATTTCAGTATAACGTTTGTCAATCGAATAGGCACAATGACATTTCAGACTAAAGGGTATTGACTCATTATAGTTCTGAAAGCATATGTATCTATCAAGAGCACAATTTTATTTTGGTCACTGAATGTAAAAGAACCATGAAATATACCTAAACACTGGTAATGAACCTGTGGACAACGTTTGCAATGGGAGGCACTGAATAGTATAAGCACACGAATAGCACATTAGCTCCTAACATTCATTTTAGGTCTGCACACGAATAGCCAATTATCCCCTAACATACATTTTAGGTCTGCTCACGAACACAAAACACTGTAAGATTACACCACACTGTAGGCGAGCTGGCTGGTTGCATTGAAGTTGAAGTCATGGGGAAAAGGTTCTGATGTATTCCTCCATGCAATTCGACAACCAAGTGTGCTCCAACCAACGGTGCTATTAGCGGACTGCATCAGCATAGCCAAAATTAGAGCAAAATGGTGGTGGTTGGCCAAGGGTGCAATGGACAGTACTATGTGGCCAAACATCATCCAACAAACATCTTCATTAAAAGGCCCAAAATCAGTGGTGTATAATAGCACGTCCATTGTTCTGTGTGCATTCTGGAATCTCGTGTGCGAAATCGCCAGTTCCCATGCGTGTCCAAAGTACATGAAATAAAGCATTTAACACACAAATTAGTAACATAGTCATGATATTTCAGTTTACACTGAAAGAAAAGTTATTGGTTAGTACATGTCTATGGAGAAGTTTTGCCCCAAATTCAAGTGGTATAGATGGGGTCATGGCATTAAACCATATTTTTACATTACAAGTAGGGTCTTGAAGACGGATACATTTGAATAATAATGAGTAATTTAATTCTTATACTAGAGTATCTACAAAATTAGTGTCATTTCATATAGGCATAAGGCTTTACATACTATGTACATATTACTTTACAAACACATATTCGTATGAAATACATTCAGGGTGCTTGTCATCAATTTGGCATTAGGTCATGTAAAGTAAATTTGTTGTCATAATTAGAGCGATTAACGTGAAGCCACTTCAAATAACTTAACATTCCAATTACCACTAGTTTACATCTCTTTAAATTGACATACATCACTATGGTGGGGATTGCATTACCACCAAATTATAACAATTAAATTACGTGTGTTGCCATGGCCAGGCTTTTAATTTAGCTATACATTTCATTGCCTTAAGGTATAACACATCAGCGAAAATTCATGAGAATATCAAAAGAGGTTCAAGTCATCAGGTCATGTCTGTGTCTGTCTGAGTCAACAGTAGGGTCAAACAAAACAATTAAGGAAAGTTTTGGCACAGTAATAGATGTACATCACAGTAAATCATCCGATAACATAAACACAGACGTAACTATTTGTTAGGCATAGCTGCAGATTTTCGTCAACAAGATCATCAATAAAATTTTGAAGATAGCAATAAGCAAAAGCAAAGAATCTCTGTGCATTAACTAGACTTAACTAGGCGTAATTTATGGCAAAACTGCAAGTTTGCAAGAGAGATGGCTGTGTGCAACGTATAAGCATAACCATACATTGTCATGAGCTTCATTATAAAATTAATTAGCATAGTGGTAGGGCTTAGGTATATAATTAGTGAGCATAGCGGTAAGCTTTGATTACAAGAGCAATAAGTATAGCTGCAAGCATAATTAGAGATATTCATTACACATAATTACAAATAATTACAGAGCATCAGAAGGATATGATTCTCACCAATCACACATGCCATTGAAGGCACAATGCATCAACATACAAAATGGTGCTCATAAGCACAAAGAGAAAACACAAAAGCGCAGTGCGAGTAAACACATAAGAAAATAACAGAGCATAGCATCATTAGCAACAGAGCGATTCTCCTCATAATTGCTTTATAATCATTGTATACTCTCGTCCACATAATTACATTTATCAAACATCTTTGACTGTTACCAATACCTTCATTTATCCATAAACAATAATGCTTTTTAAAGACCACCATGACATATTGTGTCTTGCCTTACTCATTATCCTCCAGAATGTCCTTTTTCTTCTTTACTGCTTAATTGGCTTACAAAATGCTTATGTCAATTCAAAATCTTCTTCACTCGCTCAGAAGTTCGTAAGTTATGCAATTAGTAATACAGAAGAGAAATCTGATATTTTCTGAAACATAGGAACTTAATTAGATTACTCAATCAAAAATTTCCATTAATTTTATTTGTCTTGCACAGCCACAGAGTTCGTTATATGCAAATTGCTAGATAATCATTGTTTCGTATGACAATATCCCAGCATAGCACAGAGCATAAGTATTCAGAGTTAGAGAAAAGTAACAGTGAGAAAAAGAGGTAGATAGAGCGCACTAAGGAAAAGCGGAAGAATAGTGACACTCAGCTCGAGAACGGGGCACCAATCGCCACTTGGTGTGTCCAAAACAGATTAATGGACTCTCTACCCCAATTTTATTACTTGAAAATTTTAATATTGGAAATGCGGTGTATGCCTTTCGACTTGTGCGTCTTTAAAGTTTCTACCTCAACGACGTTGTCGTGGATGATACGTTTGATTCGATACGGACCATTGTACAGTAAGAAGAATTTGTGAATCATAGATTTTCCCTTGTGGGATAAGTGGTGGGATCTAATTAATATCTTTTGTCCTACATAGAGTTGTTTGGCGTAACAATTACGTTGAGAGCGTTTCCTTTTTTCAGCTGCTTTCTTAATGTTTTTAAGCGCCAATTCAATGATCTCATGATGACGTAGTCTTCTGTGTTTCGGAAAAGGTATCAATTCCTTGATACGGTCGGGAGGTTGCTTGTTTTTCAGAACCAGAATTGTAGAATCATTAGGAAGTTCATTTATAATATTTTGAAATGACAGAAGATATCTATCCCATGTGTTATGTCGTCGGTAGCAATACAGCCTACAAAGTTTTCCAAGTTCTTTCATCACTCGTTCACAAGGGTTAGAGGCAGCATGATAAAGTGATATGAACACAGGTTTGATGTTTCTGCGCCGCAACATCCGTGCCCAATCATGAGAACGAAATTGAGGTCCGTTATCGGAGATGACTTTATCTATATGGCCAACATCTTTTAGGAAGTTTTTGACAAAGGCGTTAGTTACTGTCTTCGCCGTAGCACGGCGGAGCGGAGTAAAAGATACAAATTTTGAAGTGAGCTAAATAGCAACGAAAACAAAAGAGAAACCATTGTTAGTTCTCGGAAGAGGTCCAAACAGGTCAACGGCTGCTAACTGCTTTAATTTTGAATGTATAATCGGAAAAAGTGGAGCAGAATGCGATATGGTCGGCGGCTTTGCTTTCTGACACAATTTGCATCGAGATAACACATTGCGTATACGTTTCTCCATGTTGATGAAATAACAAGAGTCGCGTAATTTCGCGAAGCACTTCTTGGCACCATAGTTTCCGTAACTAAGATGAATATACCAAATCAATTTGTTCACGGATTCCTCCGGAACTCACACTAACCAGAATTGACTGTCAGGGGCTTTACGTTTGAAGAGAATGTTATTATGGATAATGTAAAATTGTCTGATGGAAACATTACATTTATCGTGCCATTTTATTTTAAAATCTCGCCAGATTGGATCTTTATCTTGTTCTTTAGCAATGTCAGAAAATGTGGCAGATATGTAATTTTCGAAAGCAACTTGCTGCATATAGAGGATAGTAAAGTTATTTTCAAAATATGCCTCTTCCGTCGCCTTGATGAGCCCAACAGGCGAACGAGATAGCGAGTCTGCCACGATGTTTTGTTTACCAGGAATGTAAATTACAGAGAAATCGAATTCTTGAAGGAACAAAGCCCATCGTCTAAGTCTATCATGGTTAAGTTTTGCCGACATGAGGAATTGAAGTGCACGGTGATCCGTGTAAACTTTAGTGTGTCTGCCAAACAAGAAATAACGGAATTTTTCGAATGCCCAAACTACTGCCAAAGCTTCAAGCTCAGTGACGGAATAGTTCTGCTCTGACTTGGATAATATGCGACTAGCAAATGCAATGGTTCTCTGTGTTGTAATGCCATTTTCTTCACCCTCTTGAAATACGCGAACGCCAAGTCCGAATTTTGAACTATCGGTAGAGATGCAAAAGTTCTTAAACAAATCTGGGTGGTGCAGAATAGATGCGTGAAGGAGTGCATCTTTTAAGCAAAGAAATTCTCTTTGGGCAGCTTCATCCCAGAACCAAACAGTATTCTTTCCAGTTAATTCATATAATCTGGGAGTAGTTAGGTCTTTCAAATTTATAAAACGCCGATAGAAATTAATTAAACCCAAGAAAGCTCTTAATTGGCGTTTAGTGGTGGGAACAGGCATTTTCATTATCGCCTCTAACTTTTCGGGGTCGGGCTGGATCCCATCTTTAGAAATAATGTGCCCTAAAAATTTAATCTGAGAACGACCAAACTGTGACTTCTCTAAGTTGACAGTAATCCCGGATTGAGCAAACACTTCAAGTAAAGATGCCAATGTACTGTTATGTTTTTCCCAGGAAGATTCTGCAATTAAAATATCATCTACGTAAATTGTGATTTGTTGTTTTAAGTGCTCAGGAAGTGTGGCATTCATCGCACGGATGAAAGCAGATGTGGAGATGTTCAGTCCGAAAGGCAGTTTACGGAACTGATAACAGTTTCCGAAGCAGAGAAACGCGGTGTACTTCCTACAGTTGGGGTGCAGTTTCACTTGCCAAAATCTAGACCTAAGATCTAATGAGGATAAAACTTTGACACCATAGAATTTTTGTAACAGTTCTTCCAGGGTTTGGGGTCGGTCGGTTTCAGGTAAAATGATAGTGTTAATTTGTCTGGAATCGAGCACTAATCGAATTGATTTATCTCTTTTTTCAACAATATGTAGGGGACTATTATATGAGCTAACTGCAGGTTCAATTACACCTTGATTGAGCATGGACTGAATTTCAGCCTTAACTCTTTCCCTGTGTACTATCGGAATGGGATATGGAGGTACAAAAAATTTATTATGTTCTTTGATCTTAAATTCATAGAGAAAATTTTTTATGGTACCAGGACTGTTAGCGAATACACGGGAATAACGCCGCAAGATAAGGAACAATTCTTCCTTATCACGTTCTGAGGCACCTTCAACTTCTACTAATTTATTCTTAATGATGTCAGAAATCAAGTCAATTCGTTCAGTCTCGAAATGTTTATCTGTTATATCATCATCAGGTTTGACATCCTGCATCACATTAGAAGTAGATAAAAATTTTAAACAACTGGCACCTTCTTCATATCTGGTAATCCAGTCCTCGAATTTAATTTGAATGGCATTTTCCTGAACAAAAGCAATGACACTAGCCGTATTGAAATCTAAAATAACGTTGTACTTGGATAGGAAGTCCACACCTAATATTATCTGTGTAGTTAAACGGGGGACAATCAATAGGTTGGCAGAAAAGATATGACCTTGACATAAAAATTCTACGTATGTTTGCTGTCGAATTTCGACAGGTTTGCTAGAAATGACGCCACGAATTTTAGTGCAATGTAAAAGCAGAGTGGGACCATTAAGCAAGTTCTGATATTTCTTGAAAGTCACTACACTAATTACTGACACTGGGCTACCAGAATCTAAGACAGCAGAAAGATTGATTTTGCCAATTTTGACAGATACAATAGGGTGAATTGGAATATCGAGACATTCTACCTTCTCTTCTAATAGTGCCTCTTTTATGTCATCTAACTGTACAAATTTTACGTCTTGTTCGGTGGAAGGTTCATAAGAAATTTCTTTGTTGAGACAAGTGTTACCAAGATTAATGAGGCTTTCACAAGATAAATGCTTTTCGAATCTTGATTGTTCATCAACTTCGCATTCGCTATCATCGTCATTAGAAGACATGTAATTGTCTATCCAATCAGCGACAGAGGTGTGCTGCAAATCTAATTGTTCGAAATCAGTTTTTGCCGTTCCAAGGTTACTGTTAGTTGCATTATTGTGTGGCAGTACCGTATCCTGCATTTTAAAGTACATGATCGGTCTGTCATATGCAATTGTTGGTTGATACTGTAAGAATTTTATTTCATATATAGTGTCTTCCTCAGAGTCTGAAGAAGAAGCTTCTGTCTCCCAATCTGAATTGTCGTCATTATATTGCTGATCGACACTTATCTCGTTTAACCGTTGGGCAGTATAACGTTTCTACGATACCTTTTCATTTGTTTCGTTAAATTTGACAGTACAATTTTTGTTACTGTCATTACTTTCAGGAGTAACGGCTTTAGGTTTTGACACAATTTGTGTCGGCTTTGCCTTATCACTTACTGAGGTGCTACCAGCATCAGTATTGTGCACTTCCGCACGAACTACTATTCTGTTTTGTTCGGGAGGTTGTCCATCGTAACCTTCCTCTCTGTGCGGACGTTCACAATGAACAAGTTTCAGCGTATATCTAGGATCACATAAATCCTGTACGGCCGAATTATTTGCCATCGAGTGCGCTAGTCATCCCTGATGCGGCCCCTTGTTTGACGAATTGTAGCGTGGATTGGCAGGTCTGATTTCAATGTTTTGCTCTTGTCTTTCTGGGGTACGCGATCTGCTTTGGGCCCGATTTGTGTTTTCGTGTCGTGGAAGGCGATCACGAGAATTATCGCGTGTGCCCTCCCGACTACGCTTCTCAGCGTTATTGTTGTTATTTTCAGTCTCGCGATCACTATCAGTATTGCGTCTGTCACGCCAATTAGTGTCATTCGAAGTATTGCTGTTATGATAGTAATTATTGTAGCGTCCTCCGCGACCAAAGCCACCACCTCGGTTACGGCCACGAAAACTTCCACGGTTATTTTCACGATCTTGAAAATCACCGTTCTCATTGTCGCGACTTTGTTTGTAAGTTTCATTAGTGAAAGAATTACTTTTTGATTGATCCTCGTGCTCTGGATGACGTTTACAACGCGGCGGGCTTTGAAAAAAACAAAAAAAAAAAAAAAAAAAAACTTATCTCTTTTCATTCTCCACTCCGAGGAGTGGAGCGGGCTGTTTGAGATCCGGCCCATAAAGAGTCGCGGTTCTATTCAGCCAATATCAGACAAGCTGATAGTGGGGCAGATGGGGGATCCCAATTGGGAATATGTGGGAGGGGCTTACCAGCTCCAGCATACGCCTTACAACCAAGGAAAACCTCCCAAAAACCTTGGTCGGAGCCGGGGGGTTTGGGACCAATTTAATTTATCTCCGGGACTTGCCCCGGACAAAAATAGATTATCGAGAGAACACGAATGCACTCACGACAATCAAGGATCGGACGCCCGAGTTACTCTCGTAATCTCGTAGAGATCAGCTCGACCAACAGGAGACAAGCATCTCCCTACAGGAACCGCACCCGTGAGTACGGTATCCTGTGCGAAGGCGGGCTTTGATGCGACCGGCGATTATATCTGTTTGTTTCAAAATGTCGACTGCGCGAGGAATTTTCCTCGTCTTCTTCCTCTAAGTCTTGTAAGAGGTTTCTAAAGGCTTCAATATCATTCTTGCATCGTGCCGTAATGGCAATTTGACGCAAGTGTAGAGGCAGTTTGTTCAAACAAATTCTAATTAATTCAGCGGGGCAGTAAGGTGCAGATAAAAATTGATTTTTATATACTAAATGTTGGAAATATTCCACCGGGCTCGAGAAATTTGATCGTTCAAAAGTTTTGAACGTCGCAATACTGTTTTTAACGCGATCTTGTGCCGCTTCCGACCAGTATGCGGACAGAAATGAGCGTCGGAACTGATTCTCACTATGGCATCCTTGAGCGATAGCTCTCATTCTGGTGGCTGGCTCGCCTTCCAGATAACCACATATAAATTCTAGTCTGTGCGCAAGTGGCCAATTCGGGGGAAGACAATATTCGAATTGTTGCAACCACTCTTTAGAGTGCAAGTCATTCGGAGAGTTTTTGAATGTCTTGAATTTACGTACAGTCAGGAAATGCTTGTAGTCAAACGCTTCCCTTCGCCCGTGCGGCGTAAGTGGGCGTAAACTACGCATCGCGCCTTCATTGTTGTTACTATGAGGTACACTTCGTTCACGTACCAAGCGACCTACTTGAGTCGAATCATCTTTGTCATTTTCGTTCAAATTTTCTTCTACATCTTCGTATGGATTTCCACAAGTGTGGTCAAATTTCCTCTCTATTCGCGCCACGCGATCATCTAATTTCCTGACCTCAGCCTTGTATTGCTGATTAATGGTCATTTGACCTTGTTTGAAACGGTCAAGGGCGAAATATTCATTAGTTTCATTAAACGGGGTAGGATGCGTTACATCAGAACTTTTGTCAGTGTTATCACTGATTTGGGTTGTATATTTTCGACTCGTGACGCAAGGCTTTCCATAACCGGATTAATCTCGTCGCGAATATCTTGTCTTATTTGCTGAGATTCACGTTTGAAAGTATTGAGCAGTTGTTCCCTGAACCGATTGTTGTCCTCATTTATTTTATTAAAACTACTTTGAATACTCACAAACCTCGAATCGCACGTCTGTTCTATTTTCTCAAGTTTTTCACCTTGTTTCTCAAGTTTTTCATTTAATTTCTGAGATTGTTCCTCCAGTTTTTCATTTAATTTCTGATTTTGTAATTGACTATTGTCAAGTTTTTCATTTAATTTCTGAGATTGTAATTGACTATTCTCATTTAACTTAGAGAGCTGTGACAGTAACATCTGCATGAAGTCATTTGGTAATACGTTTTCCATAGCTGTCGCACAAGTATTTTTTGCAGCAGAGCTAGGCGGAACCGATGCATTATTTTCCCCAACCACGTTACAAGAATCGAAATTCTGTATTGTCGAATCCTGTACTTTATCATTATCCATATTGTCTATTCCTGAACTAATCTGTTCCGCGTTTTCGAACACGGTATTTACTGTCGTATTTGTATCAGTGCAGTGGGAAGACTCTTGTAAAAATTCTTCTTCTCTCCTTGCATCTCTCAAGGTCTCATTTTCAAAAGCAGTTTTAGCATCAGCGCGGGCTCTCCTATTCTTCGACATTAATAACAGAATTTTGCAGTAAAGTGACCAATAATATTTATTTTCACCTACTGCAAAATTTTTGAAAATTACACACGGTAATTATGAGAGAACAATAGGCTGAATCGGGCTAGTGCAACATACAGTCACAAACGAGATTACGCGAACCGTTAATTATCACACGAGTTCCGCGGTACTAGAGCTTTCATCATAACAAACATCAGACAATATAAAAGAGAGACTAGTTCAGTAGTAATGCAATTATTTGTATATTCAATTAATCTGCTATAAACAATACTACACAATCTCAAAAATGGTAACAAACTACAGAAACAATTACTATGCTACTGTTGCTATAACAAAGGATGGTGCTACAAAAATTAAATTAAGAGCCAAAAGATAAGTTGGTTAGTGGAAAAGACAAACTAACTTAAATAAGGCTACGTATCTAACTACGTCACGATCCTGTTTGTGAACTATCCTGGCAGGATCGCCAGATAAAAGCTGTGTGTGCGTTGTGGATGTTGAACCTATCGTTAAATCAGACAGCAAATTGTTCATTAACACAGCAATTTGGTTTAATTATGGCCCTGATATTGATGTATATACTATTAAATAAGAAACAGTGCATTAAACTGATTATGTGTGCAACGGATATTTTAAACACAAAACAACTGTGACAAGTCACCATTTGAAACAGACACTGACTATACTCAAAAATTTTGACTGCGAGAAAGATATTAAAAAATCACAAATCACTTTCTTAATGCTTGACTGTGAGAATTTTATGCAGATCAGTTTCTAATTATTGAAATTTAGTATCATAATCAATTAACTATCATTTACTATGGCACCAATAATGAAATCTGTTCAACAATATTATTCAAATCAATACTGAACTTTAAATCCACTAATAACTAATTATCAAATGAAGGAAGTAGGTTAATTTTCTAACTACGTAAATGAAACAGGAAAGAAAGGTCAAGTTACTTATTATTAATAATCAGCATTACATTACCTACATAATACAACTTCTGACTTGCTGGCAAAGCAGCCTCTGCTCTACATCGGAGCCATACACACAACTCAACTGCTCTCTAAGCGAGCTGAACCACAAGTGTTACTCTCTCTCAGCGCGAGCTACAATGCTATGCTATACATGATCTTTGCCAAAGATGAAACTTCACACATATCGATACATACAGTAGAAGCGATATTATACATTTTCTTGCAAGCAGGTTACTCGATACAAAACAGGAGGCACAATATTAGACATTTTCTTACAAAAATAATTTTTTATGGACTCGTTTCAAGTTTGCTAGGTGGATGTTGTAAAGTTTAGAGTTCGTTGCAATTTTGCGATTGACAACTAAGTACCACGTAGTCTTCATCGTTGAAGGTAAGTCACGAGAAAGGATATTTTCCCAAATCATCTTCCAGTTGTGAGATCTGTATTTGTCTTCTATGATGTTTTTCTTTTTATCTTTCATTAATTCACGGTATAAAAATGTTTGTTAAGCTTATGGGACTTAGCTACGGGGTCATCAGTCCAACTTACAAACTACTTACCAACTACCTTATACTAAGGACGGCACAAATATCCATGCCCGAGGGGGGATTCGAACCCCCGACCGTAGTGACCGTGCAGACCGTGACTGGAGCGCCTCAGTCCCCTCGGTCACCGCGGCCGGCTGCCATCAGAAGCCTTATGAATATTCATATGTTTTGGTTTGAATAATGCCACAGTGTTGTACTTTTGGGTGTTTTTAAGGAGCGAAGAAGGGAGGTAAACATTATAGTCCTTACATTAGGTATCAGAAATACAGGAAGATGAACAGTCTAGCTGATGAAAGTCGTCAGAGAGAACTAGGAGTCCAGAAGCGAATTTCGGTTCTTTTGGTGTGAGGATTTCAATTCATAATGTAAATTAATAGATTAAAACTTAACTGACGAATGGATCACGCAGCAGATACCTATATATTTTTAACTTGAATAAATTTGTGAAGAAAATTCCTCCACTATGTCGTGAGGTTAAACTATTCACGCGTCGTTGATTTTATCTGCAGGTAGTTGCCAAAAATACACAAATTTTTGACATATTAGTTAGATGTGAAATTAATATACAGTTCTTCAAACAAGCTTTTCTCATTCGTTTTCATGTGTTAGAGTGTATCATTACAGGAAAAAAATTGAAACAACACATATATTAGACATTCTAATGTAATTGGCGTTGTAAAGGAAACTTTAATTTCTGTTTCTGGTAAAAGTCATGTAGTGGGTATCTCCTTGCATTTTTCGTAGTTCTTATAAGTACATAATACACAAGAAAATACCTATCAAAGACTTATCCCTCAATCTCAGTTGTTTTCTTCATTTACACTATGCTCCGATGATGACATGTTCGTGGTCTATTCGAAAGTATTCCGTAGAGCAGCTAGGTCTGCATGGACAGAACTACGCGAAGTTCCCGCATCTGTCCGTCGGATATAACATCCTGTATCTCGAGAATGAAAAGACTTATCGTTCTGCTCTCAACCTTAAATAAAATTTGGATATCTTACCTACATTTCGCCCGCAGCATTGTATTTGCTAAAATCAACCATACGCAAAGTCTACGCAATGCGATTTTTCTTCTGCAAACTCTTCAAAATTTTGCGCAGTAGTTTACTTAATTTGATGTAGCACGGAAACTATAAGTAATAATGAATAGAAATTGAGATCATTACCGAGCGAATATATCACACTGTAACACGTGAAAAAATTAAATTTTTTTATCGAATAGTTTTCTCAAAATCGGTGTATAAGTATTGTTAACACTTTGACTGCCGGCCGTGTAAACTTTGCCATTTCTAAGAATGCCAGGTGTTTTTAGCAATATTTAGTATTTCGTATTAGAAAAACTAGACAACATTTTAATGTGGTAATAACCTTTTCTGAAAGCCTTGGACTTCTACTTCCTGATAACCTCCTTTCAGTTTCTTTGAATGTTTACTTCTTTTCCACATATTTTCATACAATATCATTTTTTGGCAAAAAGAAAAAAGTTTACGGAAATCAAAAAGTTTTTACATCATGCTTGTCGTAGTAGAAAAGCTTTTATGCCACTTTCAATAATAAAAACACTTACAGCCTTTCCAGTTTGCTTTTTTCCTCTGGTTGAACATACTTTTCACATCCTTTGAATTCTACTTTTATCTGTGAGAGGTGGAATTTTTTCTAGAAAATGCTTTCCTGTAGATAACCTGCTCAGGTGGCCTCCATCGGAAGTTGGTTTGGGAGTATCGTCTTCACACATTGGCAATTCTGCACACAATATCTTTATGAACTTGGATAGAGGCTTCTCCTCAGCTTTTATTTTGTTATGGAGAATACATGCATCCACCTGGCACCATAAGGAGACAGTGAAATGCAAGTTTCTTCCACCATTTTACTGTTCTATGTTCGAAAGCCCCGTATGACATACCTTTGATCTGACAGATCAACCCCGACCTTTTTTTGTTGTACTCCACAACACAAGCAGGTTTTTGTTTTTTGTTTACCTCTTCTGTCTTCATAATTATATCATTTCTGCCCTGTGTCTTGTACTTAGCATATATACATATCTTTTGTCTTTCCAGCACACAGTCAAATGATTTCCACTCCTCCGGAATATTTGTTCCCTTCTTTGTATGTTGGGTGATTTCAAAGCCTGAGACATTCTCTTCCTGTTTTTCATTACAGTTCGAACAAGACTTGTCGTCTCCTTTTCTAACATTCTACATACCCCTTGCGGCACAATGAAGAGACGGTGAGACCATGAATGGACGGGATTTAGTATTTACAAACATGAAAAATCGAATTCATCTACATATACATAGATACTCTGCAAATCACATTTAAGTGCCTGGCAGAGGGTTCATTAACCACTTTCATAACTTTTATCTACCGTTCTATTCTCTAATAGCGCGCGGGAAGAAACAACACCTAAATCGTTCCGTTTTCGGTCTGATTTCTCTTATTTTGGTCATGTCTCCCTAAGTAGGTGGGTGCTAGCAAAATATTTTCACATTCAGAAGTAAAAGTCGGTGATTGAAACTTCGCAAACAGATCACGCCGCAATGAATAACGTCTTTCTTTTAATGATTTCCACCCCAATTCGTGCAACATTTCCGTGACGCTTTTTCCCCCGTAACGTGATAAAACAAAACGAGCTGCCCTTCTCTGAACCTTCTCAATGTCTTCCGTCAGTCCCACCTGGTGAGGGTCCCATAAGGGGCAACAGTACTCCAGGAGAGGACGCACAAGTGTGATGTAGGCAGTCTCTTTGGTGGAGCTGGTGCACCTTCGAAGCGTTCTGCCGATGAAATGTAATCTTTGATTCGCCTTCCCCACAATATTTTCTATGTATTCTCTCCAGTCAAAGTTGTTCGTAATTGTAACTCATAGGTATTTGGTAGAATTTACGACCTTAAGGTTTGACTGATTTATCGCGTAATTGAAGTTCAGCGGATTTCTTTTAGTGGTCATGTGTATTACTTCACACTTTTCTTTATTTAGTGTCAATTGCCAATTTTCGCACCAAGTAGAAATTTTGTCTAAATCGCTTTGCAGTAGCTTTTGATCCTCTGTTGACTTCACTAACCGATAAACGACAGCATCATCCGCGAACAGTCTAAAGGAGCTATTCAGATTGTCTCCTAAATGATTTATAAACATGAGGAAGAGTAGGGGACCTATAACGCTTCCCTGTGGAACGCCAGATATCACTTCTGTTTTACTTGATGACTTACCGTCAGTTACAACGAACTGTGTCCTTTCTGATAGGAAATCGTGAATCCAATCGCACAATTGGGAAGATATTCCATAAGCACACAGTTTCATTAGAAGCCGCTTGTGTGGTACAGTACAAAAGCCTTCCGGAAATCCAGAAATATGGAATCGATTTGAGATCCCTTGTCGATGGCACTTAACACTTCATGTGAATAAAGGGCAAGCTATGTTTCGCAAGAGCGATACTTTCTGAATCCGTGTTGACTTCTGGTTAATAGGTCGTTCTCTTCAAGCTAGTTCATAATATTCGAACAAAGTATATGTTCCAAAATCCTACTGCAAATCGACGTCAATGAGATTGGCCTGTAATTTTGGGGATCACTCCTATTGCCTTCCTTGAATATTGGAGTAACTTGAGCAACTTTCCAGTCTTTGGGTCCAGATCTTTCGCTGAATTCCGACAAATGACGGGATCGGCAGTCTACGGAAATTTTTGCATCCCGTCAGTTGACGGGATTGCCAGTTAAAGTGTTAAGCGCTGGCAACGTTGCAGCGATCGGTGTGTAAGCAGCAGCGGAATAGGCCGAGTATGGCTGCCGCGGGCAGACTAGCCATTCTTTACCTATATAGAGCTTTAGTCGGACACTGCCTGCGGCAACACCCGTACGGTCCCCTCGTGAGGCTGCGGTCCTTCTGCCTTGCCAGAGAGAGGGCGCCTCGGAGTTGCGCGCAGGGGGGCGTAAATTTGATTCGCGCGCTTTGCTTGTGTGACGTCATCTGGCAGAAAGAGCCGAGCAGTTGCCGCAGTGCCCTTATGAAACGTGCCAGCAGCAAGTTGTGTTTTGTGCTCGCTCGTTTCGTGACCTGTTAAGTGTTCGGATAGAAAGTAGTTTTCTTGTATTAGGGAACAATTTTTCCATGTATTCTTTCCGTAATTATGAGTAAGAATACTTCGTGTTGTGCTGTTGCGGAGTGCAATAACAGTGGACGCAAGACGGAAGACATTTTGTACCATCTGTTTCCAAAAGATGAGGAACTTCAGCGCATATGGATCTCTCGCTGTAAACGGCAAGACGAGATAAATGTCAAAAATTCCTGAATTTGTTCCTAACATTTTTGTGAAGCCGATTACAAAGGAGACTTGCAGAATTAATTCTTTGTCCGTATGCTATGCCTGTCAATGCCATTCAGTCGATTGCGATAAAATTTCTTCAACTTATTGCAAGAACTAGCGTCATGGTTATAGGCATAGTAAAATTTCGAAATTCGCTCTCTAAGGGGGTGAAATCATGATATTATATAAAACATTTTTCTTCCTGTATGTCCGTTTAACCTTCTATAACTCTAGAACTACTGAACGTATCGTGATGAGGTTTCTTTTAAATTGTAGATCTCACAAAGGCCTAAAACAAAGTCAAGGAGAGTAAATGTCTAACTTTTACGAGTGAAGCATATGTACCATTTTTCTTTCCCGAGGCGCTGACGAAGGATAGCTTCAGACTACATGAATAGTGATTGTGGGAAATCTATAAAAGTTAGACATGTGCTCTCGTGGACTTTATTTTAGATCCTTATGAGCTCTACATTTTTTTTTTTTTAACCTCATCACGATACGTTCAGTGGTTCTCGAGTTAAAGACGTTTAAATATTACCCGTGCCAAGTCGCGGGGCGGGACGGGTTAGCTAGATGTTAATAATGTTTGAAGCTTTTCTTTTTCAGTCCTTTGTATCTTAGTATACATATATATTAATCAGAAGCGTGTTGCACCGCTTAAAGGCAATGTTTTTTGTCGAATGAGAAAAGAAAAGACGGAGAAAATGTTTTCATGGCGGCCTTGTAGTACAGCGGCTTGCTGCCGAGTGACGTAATACAGCGCTAACCAATGACAGTGAAGAAGCCCAAACTGGCATACCTTTCTAGTCTACGTACCTTGGTTGCGCCGCTGCGGCTGGTCCTGTCCTCTGAGGCCGGGCTGAGGCAGCAGCACGGCGGTTTGTCACATTCTTTGTGGTCCTGGCCACGCAGAACGCGGGCAAGCGGTGCGGGCAGTGACCTCGAACCGTTGCGGGCCGGCCGCGTCGCTGAAACGCCCGCTGCCAGCACCCCCTATAGAAGAAAGCCTGCGCACGACGTCACAACATGGCGGCGGTGAGAGGCTTAGAGTCCTCTGAAAGATTGTAAACATTAGCAGTGCACGCTGTTTGTAGTTCATTCTTTCGTGCAGGAGTGTATTTATTACGTAAATTGGTGTTGTGTACGGTGTGATCGCTACGCTGGACGATTTGTGTGTTTGAGAACAACATATGATCTCTTTTTTACTGACAAAATGCCGTTTCGCTGTTCTGTGCCGAAATGTAGAGGAAATTACGTGTGGCGTCGCACAAGTCTAAAAGTGCGCGCCACCTATTTTCGCCGCGTGCCGCCATGCACGCACGGCGCTGCGTTCTTACGACGTCAGCCACAAGCACCCTCTGCTACAACTCCGCTCGTGGCCACCACTGAACGACATCGTTCACTTGGAACTGAGATAGGAACCAGTTAACACTTCGGATCCAGATAGGCACCAGTGAAGACTTGGCTATCGGACAGGCACTAGGCAGGCCTCTAGCTCAACTATGTATCAGCATTCTGCAGTACTGAGCTATGTAAAAGATAAGTATTACTAAGTCTTTATGAAATATATATCTCTTCTAATTTACTCTAGTGTTTCTAGTTGCTGCTGTCCCACTGGCTGGTCACCTCCATACCGCAAAAGCGTGCATACTCTATTCCTGAGTCGGTCTCTTTCTACTCGGCCACCGACACCTACGACAGAAACGAGATACAAAAGCGGCGACGAGGCTGGGACACAAAATTACAAATGTGGCGTAAAAGTTACCGTCTTTAAACGTCCGGAGAAGAAAAAGCTAATGGGGGTGGTTACGTAAATAAAATGAATCGCTATATCCAACGGTCAACAGACATGACTTAAAACTCTTTTATAAGATTAAACAAAAACTGAAACTTACTCATTAACTTGAAGAATTGAGCCAAGATATCCTGGGAATCCTTGAGATGCATTTCTTCTTCTCCGAACGTTTAAAGACAGTAACAGTCGTAATTTCCTCTACATTTAGGCACAGAACAGCGAAACGGCATTTTGTCAGTAAAAAAGAGATTGAACGTTGTTCTCACACACGCAAATCGTCCAGGTTAGCGACCACACCGTACACAACACCAATTTACGTAATAAATACACTCCTGAACGAAAGAATGCACTATAAACATCGTGCGCTGCTAATGTTTACAATCTTTCAGAGGACTCTCGCCGCCGCCATGTTGTGACGTCGCGCGCAGGCTTTCTTCTATAGGGGGTGCTGCCCCTGCTGGATGCAGTCGGACACGCGGAGTGCGGTAGACGCCCGCCTGCCATCCCACGGTTGCACCGCGGCGGTGGAATCTCGGCGGTTTGGTAGTGCGCGGTTTCTCACAAGGCAGCGAGGGAGTCGTTTATAGGCGCGGTTGCGGTAGCGGGCCCTCCGCTCGTCCGCCGCGGAGTCGAAATACCAGCGGTTGCACCACAGTCTAACATACACAGTCGCGACACTCACTGCTGTAAAAGTTGTTACCAACTGACAGTTGCTGCAACACTAGCGCTCCTAGCGGAGGGCAAGCTGCCGAAGTAGTGATGTTTGTTTATAATCGCTTTTGTACGTAATTAAGGAAATAGTTACTATAATTTTTTGCCTTACAAGCATTATTAAAATATCGAGAGACAAATGTAATACGGAAATTAATATAAAAACAGCATAATTTAAATGATTCAGTGGTATAAAGAACAACTCTGTCATGAACAAATACTTACGAATATGAGTATATTTGCAGCTTTTTCCGCTGAAAGTAAGTTGCATATAAACATAATGGTATGATAAATTTCCATTATGGTCTGTTCTTACTATGACAGCCGGTTTTTCACATGTATCAATTCGGTATGGAGTCTAATGATTCTCACATTTATACACGTCACTCGTCTTTCTTATAGGTGCAAATTCTTTTAAGTGTAATTAATTTAGCTTTAGAAAACCATGTTTTGATGATTCTTGCTGTTTCTGGTTCAGACGTAGCAACAATTGTGGAATTAGGTTCTCCTTTGTTGGAAAACAGTTTGGTTGCTTTTATCGTTATATTGCCACGTCTGTGACTTTTCCCTTCAGCTACAGCTGCGATTGTTGATTTGGTACGTTAAATAACATGTTTATTGCATTCTATATACGTTTTCTGTATTACACCCTCACCGATTTTACTGGAATTGTAATGAAGAATACTTAACGCTCCTGCGTAGAAATTGACGTCTCTCTGCTAAAGGGCATGTCTCCTGGTGTTTCCTAGGCATTCTTATTTTTAATACAAAATGAAATTATTCATTTAAAGCCTGTATACTACAGGATAATTGTAAATTAATTGTCGTGCAATGTACCGTTTCGTACCTTGTCAGGGATCTTATGAAACCTAAGAAAGACCTTTTTATAAGGCACTACATACGTTCCCTAATGTAAAACGTATACTGAAGTCAATCTAAACGATACTATTCGCTCTCATCAACTATCGTATTCAGAAACGTAGCTTGCCGGCCGCTTGGAGCGCTGCTATTGCAGCATATAACAAAAATCTGTGGGAGTGTCGTGACTGTAGATGTTAGACTGTGGCTGCACTTCCAAACCGCCACGGTTGTGCGGTGACGCCGCGGCGTCTCTTTACACGGCGGCTAATGGGGCTGTTCGGTGCGCGTATCTACTAAATATTTGGGAATAACGTTAGACAAGTCCTTGACCTTCACCTTGCACGCCCAACAACGCAAAAAGGACACGCTGAAGATGGTGAACGCTCTAATCCCGTTATTCACGAGTAAAAACCTCAACAAGAAGACGAAATACCAGCTTTATCGGTCGACGGTACAACTAAAGCTCCTCTATGGCTGTGGGTGTCACTTGTGATACAAATATCAAGTCTCTCCAACCGATACAAAATAGATGCCTCCGATGGACATTAGGAGCGCCCAGATGGACGAGAACAAGTGAAATTACTGCTACACTACAAGAGCGCTATCTGAAGGATAAGGTTGAAGACTATGCCACCAAACTATTTGCTAAGGTCGACTTACTTCGGGATGAAGTACAGCAACTCCGCCTGGTGGGGACAATCCGCCCGCAACTTTGGCATAAATATAAGGTACCCTGCTCACTAGAACGCTGGCACCCACCTTCAAAATACACGCATTAAACAACACAGCATCGGTCTACGAAACACAATGAATGAATAATATGTCACATAAAGCCTACAAGCCACCACCTGAGAAATGCAATAAATCTTCCCCATTGATGAACTAAGGACCCAAAGAGCGCCCCAGTTTCTTCTCAAAGTGCAAATAAGTAATAAATAAAGCGGCATTCCTATGCTTACCTTTCACACACCAAGAAAAACTCCCAAAGGGAGTCAGTCTTGCGGTACCACATGACACAAAAAAAAAAAAAAAAAAAAAAAAGGTGCGCGTGGCGGAACCGCGCGCCATACGGCACTGTGGACAACTGTGCCGCCCTGCCAGATGTAGCACAGCTGCTCCGGTAGTAAGAGTGCACACTGCTACTGCGAGGGTGATTACTCGAAAAAGTGATCTGTGGGCAAAATGTTCAATACAGAACTATTCATCAACGAAATCAAATTACGACCATGTATTTGGGATTCGGAATCTGAAACGTTTAAAGACAGAGATATGACGAAGAGGAATTGGATGGAACTATGGAATATGTTCCATCCTGAATTCAACGCTCAACTCCAAAACAGAAAGATGAAATATATGAGTCACTCATTATGTTTTTGGTACCAAATATTAGTTATACGTACACCTATGTACTACATCATTGTTTTACTATAAGTGTAAGTGGTAACCCTAAGTCGTATTAAGTAAAACATTTTAAACAGTCAAGATTGCATAACAATTATCCTATATTTAATTTGTTCAGTTCGATCATGTAGATCACCTTCAGACTTTCTCTGTGGGCGGTGGATGCAGCTTGTGTAAGGACACAGCAAGTGACGGTGTAGATACACACGGATTTACGAATCTTGACTGTTTTAAAAACATTTTATAAAACATTACTGATTGTTGTTTTCCCAGTATACACAGAGTGTTCAAGGCATAGTTATCAAACCCCTTCTCATTTGTACTGCACTTTTATAAATTATTTATTCCTAGATAAAAAAAAAAACAATTTCATAGTTCTGTGTCCTTATTTCTATAATTGTGTGTCCTTTTATCAGCATGAGCAGGGTGGGGAATTTAAACTGAAACAGAAGAGTAACTCGAAAATGCACTGCAGGGTCCATTGTGGAAGGCGAGCTCTCAGTGACTGACAAAAACAGGTGGCAATACTGTTTACCCCCACCAGGCAGGAACAGGGCCCCGCGGCGGTGCCTCCGCCAAATCACAGCGGTTGCCCCGCCGTGGGGGCACCTCTGTCTATAAACGGAGCCTCAGTGCTGGAAACGGAGCGGTTATTCCAGAGGCGGAGATTTCGCGCCATTTCACTCGGAGCCTCCGGCTACCTCCGGCTACCTCCGGCTGGATGTATAGAATCGAGCAGACGCCATTTTGGAGATAAAACTTGCCGTATCTATTTGATTTGGCAGTGTATTTTGCGTAGCAGAAAAGATGCTATATATACATGTGGCGTCTGTTCGGAAAGAACAGACGTCACATTCTGATCCTGCAGCTGTTATTATTTAATATTCATAGAATATATGACTTCAGCTGCTATTGGGCAAAGCTGAAAATGTGTACCCAGCCGGGAATCGAACCCGGGTCTCCTGCTTTCTAGGCAGTTGCGCTGACCCCTACACCACTGGGGACACAGTGATCACAGCATCATGTATATATATAATATGCCGGTGACGGGCAATGATCCTATCGTTAGTGGGGAAGGGTGGGCAAGTTTGAAGCCCTTACTCTTACGGGAATTAGTTAAACTACGAGTTTGAGTACTATGGGCAGGGCGAAGCTGGGAATTTGTATCTGACGGGAGGCGTGCATGGGTAGTCCTTGCAGGTGCGGTGATCACTGTGTCCCCAGTGGTGTAGGGGTCAGCGCAACTGCCTAGAAAGCAGGAGACCCGGGTTCGAATCCCGGCTGGGTACACATTTTCAGCTTTGCCCAGTAGCAGCTGAAGTCATATATTCTATGAATATTATATAGAAAAGATGCTGTTTCCCATCATCAGTTCCATAAATGTAAACCAAAATCTTAGTTTTCCAACACCAGTTTGTTATAATAAAAGTTGTGTAAACGTACAATTATCGATAAAAGTTTCATGATGGCCTCATAAGACTAATGAAGTACAAGAAAAATGTTCAAATGTTTGTATAGTCTATGGGACTTAACTACGGGGTCATCAGTCCCTAAACTTACAAACTACTTATGAACTACTTACGAACGAGGACGGCACAAATATCCATGGCCGAGGGGGGATTCGAACCCCCGACCGTAGTGGCCGTGCAGACCGTGACTGGAGCGCCTCAGTCCCCTCGGCCACCGCGGCCGGCGAAGTACAATAACTCAGATAGCTTGTAGTTGAGTGCAGTATAGGTAGCGTGTTAGTTTGTCGAGCAAAAGGTCTTGAGCTTGATTCGAAACAAGTGAGAACATTTTACTTCTCTGTAACTCTTCAAACTTTCTTTTTCTTTCTTTCTTCTAAAGGCAAGACCTACAAAAAGTACTTGGATATCACAGGAAATACTAAATTTAATTGATGAAAGGAGAAAATATAAAAATGCAGTAAATGAAACATGCAAAATGTAGTACAGACGACTAAGAAATGAGATTGACAGGAAGTGCAAAATGGCTAAGCAGGAGTGGCTGGAAGCCAAATGCAAATCTGTAGAAGAATGTATAAGAAGGGGAAAAGTAGTTACCGTCTACAGAAAAATAAGAGACATTTGATGACAAGAAAAGCAACTCTACGAATGTCAAGAACTGAGATGGGAAACCAGTTCTCAGCAAAGAGGGGAAAGCTAAAATGTGGAAAGAGTACATAGAGCAGCTCTACAAAGGAAATGAACTTAGAGACGATGTTGTAGGAAGGGAAGAGGAAGTAGATCAAGATGAAATAAGAGATACTATACTGAGAGATGAATTTGACAGAGCCCTGAAAGACCTAGGTCGGAACAAGGCCACAAGAGTAGATGACATACCCTCAGACCTACTAAAGTCTCTGGGAGAGCCAACCATGACAAAACTATTTGAACTGGTGTGTAGGATGTATGAGACAGGCGAAATACCCTAAGACTTTAAGAAAAATGTATAATCCCCATTCCAAAGAAATCAGGTGCAGACAGGTGTGAAAATTACAGAACCATCAGTTTGATAAGTCATGGTTGCAAAATTTTAACACGAATTACTACAGGAGAATGGAAAAGCTGGTAGAATCTGACCTCGGGGAAGATCAGTTTGGGTTCAGGAGGAACGTAGGAACCCGGGAGGCAATACTCACTTTACGTCTTGTCTTAGAAGATAGATTAAGGAAAGGCAAACCTACATTTTTAGCTTTTGTAGATTTGGAGAAAGCGTTTGGCAATGTTGACTGGAGTACACTCTTTCAGATTCTGAAGTCAGCAGGGGTAAAATACAGGGAAAGGAGAGTTATTTACAACTTGTACAAAAGCCAGACCGCAGTTATTAGACTCGAAGGGCATGAAAGGGAAGCATCAGTTGCGAAGGGAGTAAGACAGAGTTGTAGCCTTTCTCAGATGCTATTCAATTTGTACATTGAGCAGGCGGTGAAGGAAATCAAGGAAAAATTTGGAATAGGGATTTAAGTTCAGGGGGAGAAATAAAAACATTGCGTTTTGCTGATGACTTTGTAATATTGTCAGAGACAGTAAAGGACCTGGAAGAGCAGTTAAATGGAATGGACAGTGTGTTGAAGAGAGCGTATAAAATTAACATTAACATGAGCAAAATAAAAATAATGGAATGCGGTCTTAGAAAATCAGGCGATGCTGAATGAATTAGATTAGGTAACGAAACAATGAAGGTGGTAGATGAGTTTTGTTACTTTGGTAGTAAAATAACATGCGATGGTCGCAGTACAGAGGATATAAAATGCAGAATGGCAATGGGAAGAAAAGCGTTTTTGAAAAAGAGAAATTTGCTAACATCGTATATTGATTTGAGCCTAAGGAAGTCTTTTCTGAAGGCATTTGTGTGGAGTGTTGCCTTGTACGGGAGTGCAACATAGACGATAAGCAGTGCAGACAGGAAGAGGATAGAGGCTTTTTAAATGTGGTGTTACAGAAGAATGCTGAAGATTAGGTGGGTAGATTGCATAACTAATGAAGAGATACTGAACAGAATTGGTGAGAAAAAGAATTTTTGGCATACCCTGACTAAAAGAAGGGATCGCTTGGTAGGGCACATTCTTAGACATTGAGACATTTAGCATTGGAGGGAGGTGTTTGGGGTAAAAATCGCAGAGGGAGACCAAGAGACGCGTATAGTAATCAGAATCAAGTGGATGTGGGTTGTCGTTCTTATGTGGAGATGAAAAGGCTTGCTCAGGATAGAGTAGGGTGGAGAGCTGCATCAAACCAGTCTCCGGACTGAAGACCATAACAACAACATTCCTTCCGGAACAAGGAACTTTTTTGTGGTTAGCCCTGTCAGCTGTTTCTCTACAACTATTACTATGTCCCCGTTTGGGAGTTAGTGCGTTGATCAAATGATAGTACATTTGTGCGGTCCTCCTGCGTGAAAGATTTTTGAAAGGTTAGATTTAGAACTTCAGCTTTCCGTTTGCATTCTTATATTACTGTCCCGGAATGATCAACGAGTGTCTGGATACTGGAATTTGACCCGTTTATCGATTTTACATACGGCCAGAATTTTTTCGGGGCCTCGGAAAGATCTTTTGCTAAGGTATAGCTGTGGTAATTATTGTATGCTTCAAGCAGAGATCTTTTTGTAGGCGCACGAATTTCTAGTAACTTTTGCCTGTCATCATTTGCGTGTTCTTTCTGAACAAAGAGTGTTTTCTCTGTAGCTTTCTAACATTATTATAATACAACGGTGCTGTTTTCTATACTTAATCGACTTTACTGGCGCATATTTCTCTAACCCCCTTCATTTACAATACATTTAAATTTAGTGTACAATTGCTCTACATCCATTGTACTGGAACTAAATGTTGTCCATTCAGTTTTCTAAGTGCGATCCTAACAATTTGCTTATCGACTCTTGTTAACAAACACGCATATCGAAGAGCAGGCGATTCAAATAAAAATGAAGGAAACAAGACATGGAAGCACAGCGAAGAGTTTCATATTTATTATGAAATTATTAATAATAGGTATCAACAATGACTTAACCATTACATTTATGGAATTTGGAGATCTGCAGTACTTTAATTTGATAAATCCAAAGACAAAGCGGCTCGTTAAAAAAATCCTAATGATTTACTGAATGGTTTCGAAGTATTATTTAAAACAATTGCTCTTAAACACATTCATTCAAATTATTTTAATGAATCTGAATCATAAACTGAATTGTTTAGTTATATTTAAAAACTATATTTAAAAGTCAATAATTGAACATTACGAAGAAGAATAAATTAAGAAAAGAGAGAGGCAATGGGAATCGAACACCAGAACGTTAAGTTTGGAATGCCAAGCACTAAATAACTGAGCTCATTTGACCGGTAACACTAGCCACCTACAACAGGTTATAATATAGTAGCAAAACATATGGAGAATCTCGAGTATCATCCTAAAATTTCATTTTCGTTTTACCATTCTTAGCGGCTACGTGCACACATAATTTTTATATTCAAAACATCTATGTCAAACCACCTTTCGAATTATGTACGTATTATTGGCCTTCTTGTATGATTAATATTAAAAGTCTGTTCCTAAGTTTCGTGTTAGCATGTGTATATAATGATCTGATTATTCCTCTGTGTAATATCTCTTAAGTAAAGCTTATTCAAGTTGTAATCTGTTCTGAAATAGTTATTTGCCTTACTGATGTGTATATGTCATTGATAGTTTTTACTGATTATGGACTCAATAAAATGTGTTCAGTTGAAAATGACAAGTGATCACTTTTGCGATAGTTCCGTTCATTTTCCTTAATATCCAAATTACGTGTCTTTATGCAACTTACTTCTCTGTTTAGATGTTTTACTTAATAAACTTCAGTCTAAGAAAATTGATTATGTGAATGCCACTACGAAAACTATAGGATTTCAAAAGAACTACAAAAGGGAGGGCGGCGAACTTGTACGTGACACAGACAAATACATTTTTAACCTTATTGCTTTATACCACATATGCTGATCATCTGCATGCATGCATGGTTAAAGTGGCAGCATTGCATAGCAGACAGATCAAATCCCCCCTCTTGTTGACAAGTATTAATCGTGTGAAAGGAATTGTTAGTTTCGACGTTTTGGATCTAATTTTCGATCTTGTATTTTATTGAAATAAGTGCCTCTACACGCTGTCAGTGCTTTTCAATACTCGTATTAACGTAATCTATAGATATTTTGATTCGATTTCGTGTCTCTAACCTGTTTCGCAAAATCTTAGTCTTTAAATTGACGTTCTTAGCCATATTTTGCAACTGGGGCAATGACGCCATGGTGGATAATTTAGGCAAAATGAAGTGTAATACAGATGCATACATTTCGTGAAATGGACACTAGCAGAATGTAGAGAATTCAGTAGTTTTGAAGTGCCAAAAACTGTATTTCTGACCTTCACGCTGTCTTAATCAAGTCTATTTTCATTTCAATTTTACATCGACAAGTACTTCAGGCCTTCTAAATATCTAATACAGAAGAGTGATAAGTATAAATTACAACAGTTGTAACAATTATTTACTACTAATCATTCACCGTGTAGGTTTATCCTCGATTTTCAAATGTATGGCGTCATTAACCCGCAATACAGGGTAATGGCGCTACTGCGTATACTATCACAATATATTTTTAACAATAAAACTTAACAAGGTACATGGACGAAAAAAATTATAATTATGTAGTATTAGCTGGCGAAGCTGTAGTATTGCTCTGTTCGAAAAAGACCCACTTTTAATAAGGTAAAAAAACTGGTTTCACTTGAGGTGGCGCTATTACCCTTGTCTCCTCTGTATGTTATTTGTCTGAAGGCTTTCGGTTTTTTTTACGATTGCTGACAACTGACGACTTGATCCACAGGCGGTAGTGCGGAAGGTATTTCTAATTTACTAATCCCTACAGCGGTTACTTTTGATCTAAAAATTGGGCTTTTCTGTAAGTAATGTTCAAATAATTTACGGGGATATAGTTGGGCAACGACTTTGACAACAGCCAGTATTTCTGCAGGTGGAACGCCCATCATTTTCAAGGTATAACAGAAAAGGCTGCTCTTCATGTCTCCAATCTTTTTCAGTAACGCTTGATTCTTTTACCAACAACTCACAAACTTTTCTGAATTCATAAAAAAATCGTAAGTTTGTTTTTCAGTAGAAACTTTTTTTTCTAACAAAATTACTCTCTCCCTTTCTAACTGTTAGTCTCTGGTTCCTGAGTGATCGAAATATTTTCCATCCCTAGATGAAGCCTGCGTAATGCATCTGACACTACATTCTGTGAACCTTTTATATAATGTATTTCATAATGAAACTCCTGTAAATACAGGACCCATCTCATTAACCTACGGTGTAATAACCTAGAATTGGACAGAAAAACCAAAGCCTGGTGGTCGGTATACACAATAGTTTTCCTTCCGCTAAGTAATCCAAGAAACCTTTGGAAGCTCCAAACAACTGCAAGAGCTTCTTTTTCCGTTACGAAGTAATTTCTTTCGTGTTTATTCATAGTTCTGCTAGAAAAAGCTATAGGACGATGTAATCCATTTTCGTCAGTTAATTCGCTCTGAAAGATCTCACACGAAATTCCGTAAACGGAGGCATCTGTATACATACAAAATTCTTCTTCAAACTTTGGATTGTGTAGCATTTTCGCGTTTATTAAAGCATTCTTTATTCTATTGCAAACTAATTCTTCTTCCTGTCCCCAAGTCCACACAGACTTTTGTTTAAGCAAATCTAAAAGCTTAGGATTTGTAATATCAGTTCATGGAATAAATCTTCTCAGGAAACTTACCATTCCTAAGAAGGATTTTAACTGCTTCTTATTTCTAGGACTAGGGCATTTAGCAATAGCTTCAGTACATTTAGGATCCGGTCTTACTCCCTCACTATTCACTATATGTCCTAAAAATCTCACTTCTTCTCTCCCGAAATATGATTTAGACAATTTTAAAGTGATACCATTAGCAATCAACCATTCGAACAACTCCTGTAAAGCAGAGAGATGTTCTTCCCATGTTCTTGTAACAACAAGGATGTCGGCAACGTACACAATTATCTTACGGGACAGTTGTGGATCTAATGCAAAGTCTAACGCTCTTATAAAGGTTGCCACAGATCTAACCCTTTCCATCTCAATGCTTTTATTTAATTCCCTAGCATCTAATACTAGGCGAACTCCACCTCCAATCTTCTTCACCGCCCACAATGGACTGTTGAAGGGACTACATGATCTCTCAATGACACCTTGTTCCAACATTTTATTTACCTCTCTTGTGGCAGCTTCCTTTAGCTCCACAAAATTTGGATAAGGTTTCTTAAAGAACGGTTTTGGGTTCTTAATCTTAAGCTTACATACATAGTCTTTAATACATCCAGGTTTGTCTGAAAAAACTGACTTAAATTTTAATAATACTAATTCAAGCCCTTCTTTCTCCTGCTGAGAGAGGAATGTATTTGAATAACACTTATCTTTTATTTCATTATAGACACTATCATTGAAATCAGAATGATAATCTTCCTCTGCTGCCTCGTCACAATCTAATGATAAGTTCATGGCATCCACGTATTTAAGATGCAGAGACTCATAATTATTATCCACATCTTTGAGGTGGTCAAACTTAAATCTTACTATACGATTTTCTACATAAACTGTAAGAGTGGAATTCTTAAAATCTAAGAGAACCTCATGCTTATATAACCAATCAACACCTAAGATTAAGGCTACATTTAATTTATCCACTACAAGAAATGAATGCGAGAAAGCTTACTGGTTAATTGTAAAAGATAGAAAAACTTCTTCATTGATGTTTTGACTTTTCTTGCCAGTAACCCCTACAATTCTTACATTAATTACTGGCAACGTTGGAAATTTCCAATATTTCCTCTTGATTTTAAATAATTCAATAGATAGTATACTAATCTCACTACCAGAATCAATAATGATATTTACTTCTGTATCTTTGATGAAACCCTTGATGACTGGTTTAAAATTCCTTACTTTCTTTATGTTATTCTCTTGAAACAGGAGATCATCTTGTATACTATCTTTATCCGACCGATTTAAAGAAAAATTACAAGTGGGTCGTATTGAACATAAATCTACGGTCCGCTTTAGTAGACCCGCACTAAGGGACGGTTTTAGTTTCCCGAATTTTCTATGATGATGTCACCTATGATCTCGCCATTATCCGTTATTTGTTTTGTGTTAGACTGATTACCTTGACAACGTATTTTACGTACCTTAGAACCACCTTCTTTATTCCCTATACTACCAGTATCTTTATAGGGTCTCTTAACTTGACAAAAACGACTTTGATTTGCGTTGTTGCCTTTACGAGGCTCAAATCGATTATTGCCGTTGTTCCGAACATTATTTTCTCGGTTATTCCTAAGTTGCTCGTCCTCCTTTTCTTTGTTTAAATTGTCGAGCTGTTCTAAGTAACTTAATAAATCTCTCGGACGTGACCATTCTCTTACTATCATTTTTTCCTTAACATAATAAGGTAGTCTACTAATCAATACCCTGATTAGATGTTCTTCCATTATGGAATGCTCTATCAATTTTACCCGATTTAAATGCCACTCAATATACTTTCTGAATCCTCCCCAACGTTTTGAATAATAGGGTGGGTCTAATAATAGGGTATTTTCCTGTGTTAAAAATATGGTTCGAATTGTTGTTATTCTGAATGATTATAACATTCAGAAAGTATTTTCGCTTTGAATTCTTACAAAACATCTGTTATTTTTACGTAATTAAAGCTTAAAAATCATCAAATTTCACGATTAGATCACGTGATCGAAAAAGCTCCGTTATTGGCTGAAGTACTGGTGACGTCATGGAACACCTACAGCGCGGCAACTAGAAGTCGGAGCTTTATTATTGTTGGCGTTTCCTCCATTTCACAGCTTTAAGTTCAGTTTTTTCGTGATCTAAACGCGTTTACAGTTTTTACGCCACAATGGAAGATGGTTATGTGAAGGCTGACAGCGGAAACCTCCCTAAAGTTGATGCAATTATAGTGTCTTCATTCTTTAAAAACAAGCCAAATTTTTACGTGCCAGAAATAAAATGCATTGTAAGTAACGCATACCTACATTTTAAAGCTAATTATTTCGAGAGATATTTTACGCCATTGAAAAAACTACCCTATTTATTGATGTCAGCAGACTTAATCTGAAGTCACTATATTATGCAATACAGGGTGAAATTTTATCTTGTATCCAAGCGGCCTTGAGTGATTATGTTGGCAACATCAACAACACGATAGAAAATCCTTGTCCAGATGTTCAGAAGAACATAGAATGACTAGATTAGTGTATCGTGCAGACCATGAAGTAAATAAATAATGCTGTTCCTGCTCTATGATTCTCGTATATACCCTTGTCCGGTCAGTACAAGTAACTGCCCTCGTAAATCAAAGGTTTCACGACAAAATATTTGCGCTGTCACGCGGTTGGCTAATGGCGACGTCTCATGATTCTCGCTATTCAGCATCTGTTGCCAACATAGTCACAGGAAGCCGCCGGGATAGGTAGTAAAATTTAACCCAGTAAAGCACGCAGTTCAGGGAGTAATTTTTTTAACTACTTCAATACTGGTGCAAAGTGAAACATCAAAACCTGTAAAATAACTAAAAAACATTTCTTGTATTCTGGATATTTAATTATTTTTGCGAAATAAACTTCACAACATGACATTACAACGATTTTTGCTTCAATAAACACATATTTGGGTAACTAACACTTTTAATCGTATTTACACTTGCATATTACGAAAGTTTGAAAGCTAAATAAATCGGCGCATTAAAGACATCTCCCATATACGTATATTACTATAGGGTAAGTTGTAAAGTAACCAGAAGGACGTTGTCGATGTATAAAACGGTTGTTTGACTAAGATCTATTGGTGATAAAATTGCACTTACTGGAGATAAATAATCAGTGCTATACTTTTATAGTGGGCTGCAACAATATTCATGTTGTTCTTTCACCAAATATATTAGGAAACGGCTTTAATTACACATAAATCGTAGGCGTGTATCATTATGAAGTTTTACTTCACAAATGTAAATATTAGGTCATTAACTTACACATAATACTACTTTACACCTTTGCAGTAGAAAAGAATGATACTAAACAGTTTAGTTTACCAATGGAATAATATTGTTTACTTACATCAAAATGATCCTCACAGAAATACACACATGAAGTAGCCGCTATTTCATTTGGATCTCTTCGCGCCAGTGTCAATCACTTTTTGCGTATCTTCTCATTTTTTGGTACTTGCAAGAACAATTTTTCTGGAGTCTTGACAGATGTGTTGGTACAGTGCGGAACTAAGCAATATTTGTGGGTCATTATGCAAACGTTAACGCCCAAACACGAGGCCTCGGCCCAAACAATATACAGGTATTTGTTTATCTCACGAGAGCAGCAGCACCGTGTTGTATGACGTCACAGGCATCACGTGACTCAAATGTAGCGTTTTAGTGGGCTTTCAAATTATTTGAATTTCATTACTTTATTTAAAAAAAAGTACTGAAATCCACGACGTAAACAAGCATGTTAGGACCATAACATGACATAATTAACAATTTAAAACGATTTCCAGAAAACAGCCAAATACCCTATTCAAGAGTAAGACGTTGTCGCTCCCCTTTTGACCAATATTTTTCTTTAAATTGGGTGATAAAATCATCCCATGTCTTAAATTCACTACGGTTTAGAATAGCCCGTTCAGTAGCACTAGCTTCTAATTGTCCGATTATAAATTGTATTTTTCGTCTATCATCCCAGTTAACAGGAAATGAACTCTCTGTGGCTTTTACAAATATAATAGTATGCAAGCCACCCTCTGGGTTGAAGGTCGGAAATTTATTTTCTGCTTCTGAGGTCACTATTGCATTACAATTTCCTCCACAATCATTAAATGGTCTTGTTTTGTTCACTTCACATTGCGAAGAAGTAGTCACATCGTTTTTATTATCTGCCGACATGCGTGCTACAATTATATTGTCAGCGCTTAAAATTTCACTAGCGGTACGACTATCGTTCCTAACAATGTTGGTAGATCTGCTTTTACCGTTAGTCATATTATCTTTGGCACTGAACTCTGCTAACTGTTTATTAATTTCGCGCTACTGGAGTTCAGTATTGGACACACGGCTTAACAGTTCCGCGTTTCGACTGTCACCACAGTTTGAACATTCTGCCGACTGATGGTTGTCACTATCTCTGACTGTCTCAATATTATTATAGATATCAGAGATTAAAGTCTTAATATTCACTATCTCAGCATGATCTTTTTCCACTTGCTGGGATAACTGGTTTAAAGCAGGATTTTCTATCGAAGAATTTTCTACGTTCCTGGTAGAAATTTCTTGGATAGATTCTTGTAACTCTTTCCTAATATTTTCGGTTTGTAATATAATCTCTTCATGGATCTTAATATTATTAACTTCTATCTCGTCACGTATCTTAATATTATTTGTTTCTATCTCCTCACGTAACATAACATTACTCTTTTCTATTTCAGTAGATACTAAAACATGAATATTGTCTAATCTATGTGTTAGCTCAGCGATATCTTGGCGCATTTGAATTTTTTCTTCACGTGACTCATTAATAAGTTCCTCGAGCCTATTATTGATACCTAATATTTGTCCCTGAGTTTCAGTTTGAGCCGATTCTACCCTAGCCATTTGTTCCTGGGTTTTGTTTTGAGAAGATTCTATTTTAGCTATTTGTTCTTGGGTTTTATTTGGAGAAGATTACATTCTAGCCATTTGTTCCTGGGTTTTGGTTAGCGTAGCTGCTATCTGTCTAAACATGTCCTTAATTTCATTATTATTGTCACTTATTTTATTCTCAATTCTATTTATGGATTTGTCTATTTTCCTATTGAGAAACCGCCCTTCCCTACTAAGTGGAGGTAATCCTACTTGTTCGTCACCCGATATTTCACCTTCTGACATATTGGCTAGATATGCACTGTCTACACACGTAAAATAACATTTTGAACACTGTTCACTGTCACACACCAATATTGCCTACGTGAAATTGACTCACCGGATGTTTTAATTTAAATGTATGCAGCTCCGTGATAGGCGAGATATTACTCACAGCCACACCAACTGCCGTCTGCGTTGCACCGTATGATGCCGATGCCGGTGTGTCTGCTCTCTCTCGCAGACGCTGCCGACGACCCCAACTGCTTTGTCACCAGGGGACCTTCTCGACTGCACTGCGCACCGTAATCATCCACGACAGCGTCGTAGCGATGCCGCAGAGATGACTGCTCACAGCTGCTGGACTGGGCCTGTTACGTTTAAAAGAGAAAGGGTGTCGGGAACAGCAAGGTGCTGTTCACGACTGCAGCGTAGTCTCGTAGAATATTTGGGTGACCGTTCTCCAAGGCTGCCCCCGTCGTCAACCAGATATCTCGTTGATGGAGTGACACAGGCTGCTTCTTCCTCCGCGTCTGTGTGTCAAATTTCTTCTTCGGCGCACAAGTCCTTTATCATCAGTCGCCACGTGCGGCGGAACGACCTCTTTGTACGGCGGAACGTGTGCTAAAACCTTATCTTCAAAAGCACTCGTCTTGTATGATTAGGGTTGAATGTGGCCGTGTCAGACTTCGTAATCCTTGAGGTGTCCACTCGCCCATAAAAATTTATATAAAAATAAAATAAATGTTCATGTAAAATCTTTATACGTTGCAATTTTTCAAAAATCAGATTCTTGCGCCGAGGGAAGAAGTCTTTAACAGTCACTCTTGTTAAAATATTTCTAAGTTCTCTCACAGATAAGACGGTCAAAAGAAATTCTTCAGTTTGTGGTCGTTGCTATAGCCACAGATAAAAAATAATATTTCTTCAATGATTATCGATCAATGTGTATGATCGATTAACCAAAGTTATATAAAAAAAAAAAAAAAAAAAAAAAAAAAAAAAAAAAAAAAAAAAAAAAAAAAAACATTTATCGAAGTCTTCTTGACGTAACTTTCCCACCAATGAAAATTCATAAAAATCTTCCTTCAGATTGAAGAATATTTGAATTAAATCATCTGCTCATTTCATTAATATATTATTCATCGTAAAATAATTCTTCATAAATGATGTACTCTGACACTTTCGTCAAGTTTAAACACAATGACATTTATTGCTTTCTATGACTTTACATATGTAGTCATTGACAGACAAAAGGGAACTGACTTTTAAAATTTATTGTTTTAACATGAAACTTCGATAATAATGTCAACTCTTGCGACGATAACCGCAGAGCTCAACATCTTCTTGCCTCGTGGCCGTCGACCCGCGACTTGATATGGCCGGATATTTACTCCTTGGAATCGGCGTCGAAGATGTTGCCCTCGTAGGTTGACTCGCCTCACAGTACATGAAACATAACAAAAAAAGACATATAAAAAACTTCTTTAAGAATAATATAACATTAACCATTTACTTAAAAATAATTTAAGAACACAAATATAAGTAAGTTATCCTGCACAAACTGAGCTGACATGAGATACGTAGCGGAGACAATAATCCGTCCCACTACAGCATAATTTTATCAAAATCGGACTACGGGAAAAAAAGATATCGTAATTTTAAGTGTTTTCAGTAACCGTCGCGTCTGTTTTAACAACTGTTAAAAACCCCTTATCTCCAAAACTTCTTCACGAATTTGCATGGGGTTTTCGCAGGTAACTTGAGCGTAACTCTGGACAACATATAGACTTCGTTTCATATAAATCGGATCCCGGATAAAAAGAGTATTGTAATTTGAAATTTTTTTATCTACGACCGTCATGACTGTCTGTCTCTTTGAACACGTTTATCTCCGAAACTACTTGACGAATCTTCAGGGGGTTTTCACACATAACTTGAGCATACCGTGCGCTTACATAAAGGCTTCAATAATTAAAATCTGATCAAAGAAAATGAAGATATCATAATTTAACCATATGTTTGAAAGCCATTGTGAATGTCTATTTGTTGAAGGTAATCTCCAAAAGAACTAAGCAAACTTTTGTGGATTTCCACAGGTAAATTGAGAATAGTTTGACGAGTAACATAGGCATCATTTCATCAAAATCGGAGCAGAGGAAGGAAAGATATCGTAATTTGAATTTTTATGTGTATACTAAGCTTATAAGTATGGTGTAGTACAGTAAATCTCCGAGAATACCATACGAAATTTCCGGGGATTTCATAGGTCAACTGAGAGTACCTTGAGGCAACATCTTAGCTTCATTTAATCCAAATCGCATCAGGGCAAAAAAAGATATCGTAATTTGTATCCTATGCTTGAATTGCAGCGTAGTACAGCAAAGATCCGACAGAGGCGCTAATAGATGGCGATTCTACGTTTTTTATTCTCTTAACTAAGATGAAATACTCTGAAACAAGGGCTACGATTTCCCTTACGGCAGCGGTGTGGTATATTGATATTGGCAAGGCGTTGAATCCTTTTTGATAACTCACGTACAATGAAGGGAATAATTTTTCGCGTTGCAGCGTAGAACAGCAAAGATCCGACAGAGGCGCTGACTTATAGATGGCGATGCTGCGTTTTTGATTCTCATATTAAGTTGTAATTCAGTGAAACAAGGGTTACGATTTTCCTTACGACAGCGGTCTAGTGTATTGATGTTGGCAACGCCCGTTGAATCCTTTTTGAAAAATCATGTACAATGATGCGAATAATTCTTTGTGTTGATAATGAAATAAATAATTAATATTGTTCCGATCAGTAAAATTAATGATCCCGATAAACCGAATATTTCGTTGCCACCGTTAACATACTGAACCGCTATCATTGTAGGTCACAAAACTTAACCAAGGTACGACACAAAGAAATCATTTTATCAAAATCGGATCAAGGGAAGAAAAGATATCGTAATTTGTAGTTACTGGTGTATACTATGTTTGAATTGCAGCGTAGTACAGCAACGATCCGACAGAGGCGCTGAATAATAGATGGCGATGCTGCATTTTTTATTCTCATAACTAAGGTCAAATACTCTGTGATATTGGCAACGGCCGTTGAATCCTTTTTGAAAAATCAGTCACACACAATGTTGGGAATAATTTTTTGTGTTGATAATAAAATGAATAATGAATGTTGTTCTGATTAGTAAATTAATGATCCACCTAAAGCGAATATTTTGTTGCCAACGTTAACATACTAAACCGCTGCCACTGCAAGTAAAATTTAACCCAGGTACGACACAAAAAAAAACAAGTTTTTTTACTAGCTGTATCCCACATGCCTTGCAGTGCCATGAAAACGAAAGAAGTGCTTCTTTCCGTGGGTATCATTTGAACTTAAAACATAACGACGTTACTTCGCGTCTATCAATGTTTTCATTGACTAAGAAATCTTTGCAAGAAAACACAAATTTCTTTCCTAATTTCTGTGCGTACTTATTACATCTCGAGTCAGTTCTGTTTAGGTGTGCCCTAGGAAACAGCGTAGTACAGTACAGAACAAATAGAGGCTCTGTTGGTTACGTAGAGCACTAATGAACTAATAGTTGGCGTTTTGAATTTAAAACATGACGACATTCCTTCACGTCTATCGATGCTCTAATTTACATAAGAATTCTTTCCAAGAAAAATCGAATTTATGTAGTTCCGTTTCGGATGTTGGTATATCCTCATCATATTTTGAGTGCTTTCTGTTTAGGAATTCGTCGAAAACGCCATTGTACAGGAAAGGACAAACTGTTGCGACGTTCGCGTGACTTGCCGCGTTGGAGGTTCGAATCCTCCCTCGGAGATAGATGTGTGTGTTGCCCTTACGTTAGTTTAACTTACTTTCAGTAGTTTGTAAGTCTAGGAACTTATGACCAAAGTAGTTTGGTCCCATAGAATTACAAACATTCGAACTCATTTGAGGTGACTTTAACTACATAGTACAACAAATAACTAATTATGGCGTTGCTGTGTTTTTTTTTTCATTCTCATAACTATGGTGTAATACTCTACAAGAAGGGTTACAGTGCTGCTTTTTTATGCTCATAACTATTTTGTAGTTCTCTTTCTTTAATATATGTTGTGAAGCACGGGTGTACAGCTATTAGAAATCTCTAATCTCCTAAACTGCTTCACGGAATTACCTGAGGCAACTTCGTTTCATAAAATTGGCATCACGGAAAAAATGATATCCAAATTTAAAGTTTTGCATATACGACCGTCATGTATGTATGTCTCTTTGAACTCGTTTATATCCAAAACTACTTGACGAATTTTCATAGGATTTTTAGCCGTAACTTGAACATATCGTACGGTTGAATACACGCTTGACTTCATAAAAATCTGATCAGAGAAAATAAAGATATCCTAATTTAAACAATTGTTTAAAAGCAATCAGTGTATAGCTGCAAAGGCTAATCTCCGTAAATACTACACGAGCTTTCATGGGGTTTCGCGGGTAAGTTGAAACTAGAGAGGCGCTTTAGTGCACCAAAGATCTAATAGACGCCGCTGCTGCGTATTAAGTATGGTGTAGTACAGCAAGGAACCGTATGTCTGTGACAGAATTAAGCAACGCAATCTTAAAAATACACCAAAAAAGCAATGATGCGCACAGGTCCTTCTTTAACAACCGTTGCGAAGCACGGGCATTAAGCTAGTGTTAACATAAAACAGATCCCATTCATTCGCTGCCTGTTGTATTACACGTGTACTTACTTACCTGTTAGGGTAAACAATCCAGCGTCGCGTGTGCTGGATGTGAATGTGATTCAAATAGTTTAAAGTTTGTAGCCACGAATATAACGCTTGTGTTCTTATGCCAGCTGAGTGCTGGAGCAAAATTATGACGGATGTTGTTTTATTTCTCACGGTAGCGCACTGCGTTTCTTCTTTGCGAACGTATATTTTGTAAACATAATGTGTTCCGTGTTTCGAGTGCCGACTTGAGTGCAAGGTCTAGGATTTATAAATCTTACAGGAAACGAGAACTGTTAAAAATTTGGGAGATATGTGGTTATCAATGGCTATGAAAGGTCTTGCATAAATATATTGTCTGTATGGTGTATAGTCGAGAGGGCTATGGAATGTTCATCCCTTCTGGTATTTCGCTTTGGAGAAGGTTATGTCATATTCCCCCCAACCACGAATTACAGAGATCAAAGCTGGTTAATCATACGACTAGCTGTAAAGCAGTGATGTCACACATTTGTAGATATGCATAAAGATACAAATTATAATGGCTGTAGTGTGGTGTTGGGTGTGTATTCCACTCAGCTGTTATTGGTGCTTACGATATGAATGGAAGCATATTTGAGGCGTCCCAGAGATGAAGAGATGACTGCAGTGGCCGAGAAGCATCGGGTTCAGTAAATGATTTAGATTTTATGTTGTATTTGGCACCTCTCATCTCTCGATGCAGCTGTAGTATCATTCTGAGAGAAAGATAAGATGAGTGCTACCTTTCTCAGCTGCAGTGACATTTTGAACTTTTTAAGTAGTATTTTGTATGTCAGTCACGTATTTAACTATGAGGTGTTTCAATACAATCTTTTTATCATGTACTGATGTCGTATTTGTGTTGTCATATAATCGTGTTTCCTTTAGTTTTCGTCTGTCAATGAGAGCATTTGAGCTACTGTTTGTGCGGGGTCTCTTTGTAGGATAGCAGCAGTTTACCCAACTTTCATGTAGGGCTAAGACTGTTAGAAGGCCAGGCAGACATTAACAGCCACTGGTTTTGAGCTATTGTAGTGTTGGTGCAGGTCGTTTGAGCGCATTCTCTCTGGCTATTTCCACTTCTACCTGAGGTACTTCGTCTGGTAGCGTTGAACCTCATTCTTCCCTGGGTGAGGCTGCCACGAGCTAATGAGGTTCTCCTGAGGACAGCTTTAGCAATGTAACTTAGAAATTTTGTGGTGCTTTCGATTTAGTGTGAATTTCTCATTTCTAGTCCATTTCTCTTGAGATGTTTCATAGTGATTTATCATAGTTATTTATCATAGTTATTCACACATGTTTTCCTACAGTTCATTTTTGCTTATATATTTCTTGTGGGAACCTAGTAGGATTTAGACTTGGGAAAAATCTACCCTCATTTTCAGTTAACGCTGACTGAAGAATGCGTTTCGTATCCTTGCATGCTCATTTGTTGCTCCGTTTTTTTTAGTTTATTTATAATTTTCTGAGTTTTGCATTTTTTGTGTAATGTATGAAACAGTCTACCGTGTGGAATACCTGAGGTTTCACTACGCTTTCCTGCCGTCGTCTTTATGTGGTGCTTAAATAATCTTCCATGTAAGTGTAAATCAGTTTTAAACGTGAATAATCCTTTCGCGATTTTACTGCCTTTTTCTTTATGTTCTTCTCTGATTAGATCACGCAGGTGCTCGTCACGTGGTAAACTGCTATTTCGAGTAGAAATTATGTTATTCTGAATATTTGTCGGGATCGAACGTGATTTATTTTAGTTGTGTTTACTTTGTGTAATTTCTGTGTAGGTGCTACATGGGGACTAATCTGTCTCCGATCCAATTGTAAGGAGTCAAGAAATTCTGACCTTCTTCCATACTATTTTCATATACATAATCGTATTCTAATCGTCTTTCCGATTGATTTGATACCCCGGACATCATATTTGTGAAAGTAATCGGTAATCGTACTTGACGTCAATTGCAGTTAATGCATATCGAGAGGCTGAGGCTCCGGATTACAGATACATTTTAGCGGCGTGGCCAAATCCCACGTTTCGCATCCCGAGAGAAGTTGGCTCTTTCCAACATGGAGCTTGCCGCGCCACGGGCTGTCTCGACTATAAAGGCTTTTGGCGGGCCAGAAAGAAGTTTTCACGAGGTCGGCCGCCTGCCGGTATCCACGATTATCACGTGGGAACCAGCCGACGCATTTTCCTACAAAATATTGTTGTCACGCGATAACTCCCGTGTTAGATTTTTTCTAAAAATGAGATCTTGCACCTTTTCATCTCTTTGTGTCAGAAAAAGACACGTTTGTACAATAAATCATTTCAAATGATTTCCAATCCATGGTGTACAACAGCAATCAGTTAGAATAAATATTTCTTCAAACCGTCTTGATTGCAAAATTTTTTTATTAGTTAATGACGCGTTTCGCCCTTTAGCAGGGTATCTTCAGATTATCTGCGTGACAGAATTTACACAAAATTACAAGGTGGAATTACAAACGGTTATAATGGTACATGGGCTTATTTTGTGTTAAGAAAACAGTATAAATGGTAAACAAAGCTTACAATGCTCTCTCCGTCGTGTGACACCGTAAGTTGTTATTTCGATGTTTCTATTTTCCTGGAATTACACTCCACAATCTCAAAAAAGGAGGTGTAGATGTCGACCGTTCGAAATCAGAATATTGTGTTTCAAGAAGAAACCGCTGGCCCCTTACACTGTTTTTCAGTTTTATATACTTCCATATCCAACAGAGAATGTCATGTACTCTGTATAAACAATTGCTTCATTTAATTCGTAAAACTCAATAAGAATATCTACCTTGCTCATAAAAGACGTAACATGTGCTGAATAGGAGAAAACGAACGAACACAGCCGCATGTTACAAGTACAAGAAACAGACTAAAAGTGAAGCAAGGCGGTTTTCTACGGAAGGAGAAGTAATTGTTACGTTAAGACTCCCGTGTTAGAAAAAATCTAACACTGCGCACCACTTCAGATAATGCCACAACTAACAAGCTATTATTGAAATTTGATTGTCGAGTCAGAGATTAATTGAATCACGAGATATGAAAGAATGCATTTCTGGATGGTCAGTTCATTAGCTTTAAAATGTGATGGAGTATTGAAGTAAACTCGTAAATGTTAGATCTTTTCTAACAACGCGAGTGGTCGCGGGTTAACGGAATCCCGTGCAGGGAAAAGAGACACGATTTCATTGGCTGATGGCAAAATGTGGGAGGAGCCTCGGCGTGTTGTGACGGCGCCTCTTATTGTCAGGTGTGGCTCGTTTGCAGTTGCGCGAGAAAGGCGGAAGATACAGGGAAGCTGCGGAACCGTCTGCCCCGTGCATGTAGGGATGCAAACGATACATCGATGTTTTGAAAACATCGATGTTTCGTCCATAAACATCGATGTTTTGAACAGCGATATGTCGCCGATGCATCGACGACAGAAGTCCAAAACTATCGACATCGTTCAACAATTGATTGTCAACTCCGTTATTATCACAGTCTAACATATACAGTTACAGTCGCGACACTCACTGCTGTGAAAGTTGTTACCAACTGATAGCTGCAACGACACTAGCGCTCCTAGCGGTGGACAAGCTGCCGTAAAAGTGATGTTTGTTTATAATTATTTGTGTGCGTAATTAACGAAATAGTTGAGACAGTGTTTGCGTTACAAGCATTAGTACAATATTAAGAGATACACATAACACGGACATTGATGTAAAAACAGCCGAATTTAACTGATTCAGAGCTGTAATGGACAACTTTGTCATGAACAAATACTTAACGAGTATGTATTATTTTGCTGCTTATTCCGTTGAAAGTAAGTAGAATATAAACATAAGAGAAACATACATTTCTATTATGGTGTGTTCTTACTATGATAAGAGTTCCTTGACGCGTATCAAATCGGTGTGTAGTCTAATGATTCGAACATTTTTAGGCATCAGTCGTCTTTCTGATACGCGCATATTCGTTTGAGTGTGATTACTTCAGATTAAGAAGACAATGGCTCGAAGATTCTCGCCGTTTGTGGTTCAGATGTATCAACAATTGTGGAATTGGGTTCTTCTTTGTTGAAAACAGTCTGATTGCTTTTTCCGTTTTCTTGCCAGGTCTGCCACGTAACTGACGTTTCTCCTTCAGCTGCAGCTGTGGTGGCTGCTTTGGTACGTTAAATACTGTAGTTATTGCATTCTATATGCGTTTCCTACGTTCCACTCTCATCGATTTTTACTGAAATTGTAGTGAAGAACCCATAACGTTCCTGAGTAGAAAAGCGACGACTTTTTGCCAAAGGTAGGTCTTTCGGTGTTTCTTAGCCATTTCTTATTTTTAATAGAAAATGATATAATCAGCAAAAGCCTGTATGTTACAAGATAATTGTAAATAAACTTTCTTGCAATGTACTGTTTCGCACCTCATCAGGGATCTTAGTAAACCTAATAAAGACAAAGATGGAGCTAATTTCAAATGACTACCTACTTGCATGGCACTAAATACTTTGCCTAGAGTGAAAAGTCTGTATAAGTCGATATAAACGATACTATTCGCACTCATCCAATACCGTATTCAGAAACTTAGCTTGCCGGCAGCTTGGAGCGCTGCAGTCGCAGTGTATAACAAAAATCTGCGGGAGTGTCGTGACTGTATGTGTTAGACTGTGTTATTACTTTATTAGTTGCTCAGTCAGCGTCAGCTCAAGTGCGGTGCTCCTGCTGTAGTCGCTCGTCGCTGTTTTCATACTTTTGAAACAATAGGTAAGTAAAATATGAAACTAACAACAACATCATTTACTCACCTTTGTTTGCTTTTCTCTCTGCTGCAGTCATCTGTTCGAATGAAAAGATTAGTATGTTTCACTTTTGTTGGACAGTTTGTACGCGTACATATAACCAATTAGCCACACGTGTAGTAGTTTGCTATCGTGAGTTTGTTGTGTGGAGCAGTAAGAGTTCAAACGCAAGGACTACCAATTTTATAAATCCGAATCTACAGTTCTATGGGATATTGAAAGTAATGTACACAAACATCGCAACTGTTAATATCACACCGATGACTTCAGAATAACAAAAAAATTTCGAAATCATCAAACCTATGTCAAATGCGAAGCAAAAAATTGCGTAGTAAGAGTGGCTGTTCAATCATATGGTTTGCATTTAATGTCAAGTTCCTTATAAAATAAACCTTATTCATATTTCAAAATTCCTTTAATGAAACCTGTCAGTATCATTAGACTCATTGATGATTAGTGCGCTTGAAAGAAGTGCTTGAATTTCTGGCTAGTTACCAGTAGCTAAATCTGAAGGGCAACCACCAGTCGGTTTTGATTTCAACAAGGTACATAATTTGATAAACGACATTGACGAATATTCATTTTAAAAATACATTATTAAGTAATAACTGAAAGATGCATAATGTTTAATTTTCTTCACGTCGACGTCTAAGAAAAATACAAGACGTCAACAAAACACAAGTTATTTCGCATGTAATGAACAAATCGATATAAATCCCAAGTAAAATCAACGCAATAGGTAGCGAAACCTTATTTCCAACTTCTTTTTCATTACAATCTGCCATTTCGCTGTGTATTCGTAGCCTAGTGAAAGAATATAAATAAGGCAGATACTTTCTGGCAACACAGCTTCATTTCAGTGTGTTTTTCCTAATATTCCTTAAACGTATGGAAACATCGTAAAAATATCGATCTATCGTTTTTTAGAGCGATGTTTTTTTAACATCGATATTTTTCCGCAGGAACATCGATGTTTTTATCAACGATGTTGCATCCTTACGTGCATGGCGGCACGAGGGGACGCTCCGCGAGGTTTTTTAAGCGGCTCGCTGTGGTTTCGCGTAAGTGCGTTCGTCTGCGTAAATGGCGGTGCTAATGTTCGATCGTATGCTTAGCGCGTGAGTAAAGGCCGTTTCACACCGCGGTCACACTATGTCACGTGACGTCACGTGACAGACATGCAATTCACACCGCCACCGACGTCTGTGAGCTATTAGGACATCGTTCCTGCTCTAGTCAGTTCAGTTGAAACAGGTAACATGGCAGGTGGTTCGTGGTGCGACAGCGCGTTAACTAAAAGTGTGCTTTGGTTGGGTGATGGTGAAAGTGTGTGACACGTAAGAATGTTTATTCTACTGATTGATTTTTCCAGGTAAGCCAAAACAGTCTTGGACCAACCCGCCACTGCCCGCACCGAAACTAAGTTTATTGTGCGGTATCGCTCCCTGTATATCTAGTAAAGCCAACCAATGCCCTTGAACAGTGCAAGGAGTCCCTTTACCAGTTCTTTATTAGACACTATTTCTTAGGGTCTGGTTGTCCCAAATATTCTGTGCCTTTTATTCTCCAATGCAATGCATTCGAAGATTAGATGTGATGCAGTTTCATCACTGTCATCACAGGTCCTACATTTAGGGTCCTCTTCTGTTATCCCCATTTTATGTAGGTGTTTTATGAAATTCCCTTGGCCTGTCAGCAATCCAACCATGAGTCTAATTTCTCTCCTGTTCAGACCCAGGATTGCAGAGCTTCTTTTAAAACATGGCTTTGGCATCATCACCTTGCCATGTTTTTGTTGATGGACTTTGGTCCAATATTCTACGTGCTGTCTTCTGAGCTAGTTACGTAGCTCTAATTTGATCATTGCCTTGGTGATTGTCAGGACAGGTTCCGGTCCAATAAGTGGAGTCTCTGCCCCCATTCTGGCTAATCTGTTGGCATGTTCGTTGCCGCTGATCCCCGAGTGGCCAGGGGCCCACAATAGGTTTACTCTATTGCTCCACCAGAACCCTGTGAAATTCTGCAATAATTTTAGACCTTGTTGCAGGAGCTGCCAGTGATCTCAGGGCTGCCTGGCTGTCTGAATAGATATAGATGCTACGATCTTTTAGCACCTACGCAAATTCTCCTCCACACACGCCCTGATGGCAGTGATTTCGGCATGGAATACTGAGGCCAGTTTTCCTAGAGAGATGACGCCCTCCAGTCTTGGCTGCACCCCATATTCCCCGACCCCAACACCTTGGTCCGATTTTGACGCGTCAGTGAACCAGAGAATATCCCCCGTATGGTGTCGAACTATTTTCTCCCACTGCTCACTACTTCCAATTGTTATATTGCTAGATTTTATACTGTATGCACCAGCCGCTGCCTCCATCTTGACCAAAAGGTGTAATGGGGGCATATCCAGCATGGTTTCCATCCCAGCAGTTGGTGTGCTGCTAATTCCGCCTGTTATGGCTAAGCAGGCTAATCTCTGCACCTTACCAAGCTCCTTAGCAGCAACCTGATGTTCTACCTTCTTCCACCACACGACCGCCCCATAGGTGATCCAGGGTCTAATCACTGTGGTGTATATCCAGTGCTTATTCTACTGTCTGTATAATGACTTTTAATATGAACATTACTTGATATGTAGTTTTTGTGTTGAGTCACCTTTGCATAATAATAATGCCAATTTGCGTTAAACATGCCTCTTTCTTTTAAGTCATGGTTTTCTTTTCCTTTGAGAGATTTGGTATTAAACAGAATTTCAGTTTTACATAAAAGAGTAGAAATAATACGAATTTATGCTGATATTAAAGTAAGTCTAATAAATATTAACATCATACATTTATGGTGTTAATATTACTATTAATCTATACGATACTGTGAAGGGTTACTGTCTCTGTACTCTTCCAAATTCGTATCCCATAGCAGTGGAGTGGTTCTGACGACTTCAATCAACTCCATAACAACAAAACAGCTTCTTCTTGTAACGAGTTAAAACACGCGTGTGAAGTGGTCATGCGTGCGGTGGGTGAAACAGTTTTCACACTACCTTTTGCAATCGTGACGTAATTGTGACGTAACGGCGCTGTGAAGGCGACCTGAAACCAGACTATCGACTTGTCGATCGCTGTTGCGTCGACTTAATGTTTAGGACTGTGTTATGAGGGAACTGTACGGATTTTGACAGTTGTGGAACTGTAGTTATACCAACGAATGTTCATAAGAATGTGATTGTGTAGTGCGTGTAATACTTCCTGCATGTAATCAGAAAGTTTTGTTTGTTGTGAACAATGCTTGGCCCGTAAACGATAATTAGTGTTTAAAAAAAGTAGTAGGTAGCCTACTTACTGCTTTGAAATGTCTCGTACAGCCCTGCAGTAACCAATCTATGAAACACTTATATGCTTATACTTCGTTGTAGAAATTATCAATTTACTAGTAATAATGAATAGGATTGAGCGTTAAGCTTTTCTGATATGAATGCGCTAATACAAACAAATACTACTTACAGTGAGAACGACATTACTGGAACACTTTTAAATAACATTCCAGTCAAATATTCCCTTAAATTACTATAATTTAGAATTGCCTGTTCTAGGTTAAAAAAAAAATCTTCACCTTCCTTTATACACTTTTCTATTGCCCTATGGTGCATTTTCTCAACAGTAAACTGGTTTAGCGAACTGGCTGATCACACCATAGGTCTATTTAAAATTATTTAGTTTTATCTCAAGTAAACAACTAATCGAAATGCTCACACTGGCTCGTTCACAACTCGATAGTCGAAAGCTGACGGGTGACGTCACGACTGCAAAAGTGGAAACTGTTTCACCGTGCGCGCGGCAGTCTAGTGGCCCACTGCGCATGCGCAAGGCAGTGTAGTGGGCCACTGCGCATGCGCGAGGCCATAGACGTTTTGAGAGGATCGCTCGCGGAGCGGTCCCGCAGATGAGTCTGTGACGTCTGTGAGGCTCTGCGAGGTCGGTGTGAATTGCCCCATTTGAAACTATGGAAACAGATCTGTAGAAAAGTCTGTCACGTGATATAGTGTGACCACGGTGTGAAACGGCCTTAAGGCACTGTCACAGAGCGGTGGACACTTTCCCAGTCCACAATTTTGTTAGTTAAACGCCTGCGGACGTTTTTGAGTGGCGACTTCTGGTGGTTAATTTTCAGAATCAGCGTACCCTGCCAATTATAGTTTTGACTAGGGAAGAAAAGTAGCGAGCCTTGGCTTCACCAAGAGCAATAGAAAGTGTTGGCTCTTTTAGTTCAGCTGTCATTAAAAGCAGCTAATTTTTTGTAGGTTTCACAGGCGCAGCAGATACGGAGAAGGGTATTTGTGCGAACGCAACGCCACTTTAAAAATATTTCTTGAGCAGGTTAGGTTCCCTCTGATACCAGAGGGACATTGCCTCCCGTCCGGTATTTCAATCTAACGATAGAATCGCGTGTAGCTGCGGCTCCTCAGTCACGCTCAAACTAGTTTTTGCCTTCTGATAATTACTTTATTTTATTTGTGGTTTCGAGTATCAACGCGATACCTTTAACGAATGTATTCTGTCCTGTATTTGAGATTGTGTTTTAATTTTCAGAATTTCATAACTTTCATTTATTTTTGATTTTGTAAAGGTAATAAATTACGTCTTTAACTCGCAGTAAATAGTTAATCTTTTTCTTTACTGAGACACTGCCAATACCCCACTCCCGTACCTGGTCGGGTCATTCAGCAGTAATTATTTTGTACGTACAGTTGTTCATATCTTTTTGAGCACAGTAAAGGGTCACTTACCTGTCTTGAACTGAAACGTGCACTGCTTTCTGATGTCTAACCTGCATGTCACGATACATCTGTTCCACCTGCAGAGCCAATCATTTTACAACAACGTGTTACAGAGAGAAAGTCACGGTATGTTGTAATAAAATTCTGAGGATATGTCGGAGAGCACCTGTGCTGTGCACTTTATGATGGGACGAGTCCGAAGTAAAGAAGGTGTGCGTGTAATAAGAAGTCCTACGTGTACTTCAAGCAAGTGTAAACACGCTGACTGTAATCTAATGTTGACATGTTGATTGTAGTGCCTACTTGCCTGGAGAGTGGGAAAGTAGTGAAAGTAAGAACAATTAAGTGGATTGCAAGTAAATGGAGCCACCAATGAAACAGAAGGGCCTTCTTTTCGGTTACCAGCTACTATATCAGGAATAACCCACAGGAATCTGTTGGAAACTCACTTTTACTGGGAAGAAGAAACAATTAAAGTGCTGCCTACAGCAGATCTGATAACGTTAAATGAAACTGTGACTCCAAAATCGTCGCACTTAATTACTAAGTTACTACGTAAGCAAAAAGGGCGAATCGCCGATGAAACACGTCCAGCGAATGAGTGGTCGTGTTCCATTTTGATTTATTCATTAACCTAAAGTGTTTCTGCCCCACTAATGTTATCTACCTGTGTGTTAATTATTTTATTCTTTTCCTTAATGATCACTGACCCCTGTTTATATATGTTTGTCCCTTATTTATAAATGTTTCCACCTGTGTGACAGAACTTGTGTGTTCATGTGAATGTGAATGTGTGCTCTTAATATTGACTGACTGCCGCGCAATGGCTTACAGTCGCCGACTCCCACTTTAGGCCTCGTTTTGCTGTAATTAAGAACGCATGGTTTCGTTTGTCGTCTGTGCTGGCGTCTGCTGGCTGGCCAGAGACAAGCGTACTTGGCAAGGAGGCGAGATGGCCTTGTTCTAAGTGTCGTACCAACCTAATCTTGGAAGAAAGAGGTGACAGGAGACCTCTCTGGGAGCGGATGTAGAGGGAATTGTCTTGGCCAGGTAGCAAGGGTTGGTAAACACTAGTCTCTGAACGCACTCTGCGTCGCTTTCAGCGTGCTCTACATCCGGTGTATGACGAGGGGAGATTTTTCTGAGGCCTTAGAGGTTGAGTCTTCACTCTTTATTCTGGTTCCGACGACTGAGGAAGTAAGTTCTCCGCTAAATCATGCTGAGGGAAAGGCATGCTGTTAGGACTTTGATTTATTTGTGATCAGGCAGTCTTGGTTTTTCAGTGATCATTCTTTTGAGTTGAGGCGAAGTTTCTTAATTTACAGAACTCGAGTAAATTCAATGTAGGTTTGCATTTTCATTCCAGTGATGATTGTGTGTCCAGTTTTGCTCAAGTTAGTATACACGTGTGTGGCCTTCAGTATTTATGTAAACCTAATACGTTCAAATTTCCTTCATGTTTTTAACTAACGTTTTCGCGTCATTTTTGTATCCGCAAATATGCTAAATATTTCTAAGATTTTCTGATTTGATTCTGTCTTTCCTGTCTTGTATGACCGATTGCACCACGTGCTTTCGTAACGGTCGTTACTTCGACCTTCCGCCATGGTTTTATTAATACTAACTTTCTTCTATACGAATTCTCGTGTGTGCTCTATTTGTTTATTCTGAATTAATTTCCATTCTATATTCTATGTAATTCACCGTGGTAGCACACCATGTGGTACTTAAGAATAGTATGCTGCTGCCTTCCCACACATGGATTCATTAGTGCTCAGTATAATTTAAAATTTTGTGATCAAGACACCCGCCATCTCGCCGTTGCTTTCATGTTTTCCAGGATTGTAATCTACTGCCAAGCTATATGCGTGTGTCTGTAAAAGAATGAATGTGCTTTTAGCTGCCCATTGTGTATTTGAAAATTTCCTCCCACGTTACCTCCATATTCATAAAGGGCAGAAAAAATTTTAATAGGCCAATAATTATATGTTTTAATTGATTTTTGTACAACGTGTGTGCTTGATATGTTCTCCCCACATTTATTTGCTAGTTATTTTACTCGCCCTCCCATGTTTAATTATCTATTAATTAATTTTTAAACATTGATTTTGTGTTTGTTAAAACGTTTTCTGCTCCCTTAAGGAGTGAGCAGTTAGATAAATGTCCATTGCGCATGTACTGTGGCCACTCATAAAGTAATTTACAGCAGCAGTGAGCGTTTTAACTTAATTTGCAGAAAGTATGGAATTTTTTTTAGAGAAACGATGTTAGGAGAAAATTCTTATTATTGCTGTACCTAGCGCCATGGTGACTGTTACTTTTTTCTTTATTGTTATTTCTATACCATTGTACAAAAACATCGGTAGGCTGGGCTGCAGCCTCTTACGCCACTCTTCAGCCGAGTTGCTTGCCACAATGGACATGAAGATTTAAAACAAAACAATGACAAGACATTAAAACGTGAAGTATTTAAAAACATTGGCTGAGAGAAGTTTGTTGGTGATACAATACAGAGCAAGGCGATAAAACACATGTAGTTAAATTTGTTGGGTCACGGTGATTTTAGAAAAACACATATGGTGAGAAACACGACATTGGGCAGACGAGCAAGCACTGAAGACACTGTTAAAAACGTATGGCGGTGGCACTTGTTTGTATGACGGTGGTCGCACTGTTAGAATCAGACACTGATACACTGGAGACACAAAACATGAGGCAAAGCACTCATTAAGACCGATGGTATTGACAACCCCGCAGGGGGGAGAGGAGGGTGGGGGGCAAGAAGCGTGGGAGGAGGGAAAGGAAGGGGGTAGGAGTGGGGAGTCTAGGGACTTACAGGATGGAGTGGGGAAGGGGACAACCAAGCGGTGGGAGAGCAAGGGAGGGGAGGGGGAGAGGGGGCGTTTCCAAAGGTAGAGGATCAGGGCTGATAGGAGGGATAGATTGCGGGATGGAGGGCGTCATCCGAGAGGGAGAGGTGACGGAAGTTGCCCTGACATGGAGAGTGTGGAGGTGAAGGCGTGGCAGAGGTCTGTGATGGGTGAGGACAGGGTATACTAGAGGGTTACTGGAATCTATCTTGAGGGTAATGTAAAGAAGCCAGATATGTTCGAGAAACTGGAATTAATGCGAAAAAGTTGATGAGGTCGAACAGGATCCGCATGGGAGAGGATATGTGGGTGTGGTAGACAAGGCAGAGGGCATGGCATTATAGGATTTGAAGGATTCTATAATAGGTAGGAGGGATGGAGACCCAGGCAGGATGGAAGCTGCATTGGACGGGACGCATGATGGATCTGCAGCTATATAGGATAGTGGAGGGTTTGAGGCCCCTCGTCCAGCGAGGAGTTTGAGGAGGTTTAGTTGGGACATTGCCTACTGGCGAAGTGATCGTAGGTGAGAGGTCCACAAGAGGGTGAGGCCGAGGTATTTGAAGGTGGGGATTTGACGAATGGACTGTGATGAAGGGTAACATAGAAGTCGTGGAGGTGGTAGGATGTGGTGGTATGACCCATAATGATTGCCTGTGATTTATCGAGATTTATGGAGAGGAGCCACCGGTTGCACCATGCAGTGAACTCGGTGAGGTGAAACTGTAAAAGTACTGGGAACGGGCGATGTAGGGGGTGAGGGCCAGCAAGGCGGTGTCGTCAGCATATTGGAGGAGATGGGTGGGATGCTGGGGTTGGGGCATATCACCAGAGTCGATGAGGTAAAGAAGGGGGCGGGAGGGGAGGGAGAGGATGGAGCTTTGAGACACCCCAGCGGAGGGGTAGAACAAATGTGAGTTGGAGATGCAGACAGGAGGAGCGGTGGGTAAGGAAGGAAGCAATGGGGAGTACATAATTAACGGGAAGGGCATAGAACTGGAGCTTGAAAAGGAGTCCGGAATGCCATACACGCTCGTAGGCTTTTACGCTGTCGAGGGAGACAAAGATAGTGGAGCGACGGGATTTCAGCTGGATGGAGAGGAGACTGTCACTCTGCTTAACCTATCATAAAAGGCTAAGTACTAAATTTAGACTGTGGTAATAGTGTTTCATTTTAAATCTTTGTGATTTTTCCTAATTCCTATTTCTCGGTGAGTGATTCACCATGGCATATCCCTTCTGACTTATGAGAGAAGAACAGCACTAAGTTTAGCTAATTATATTAATTTTCAAGTTATTGTGTAGTTCCGCAGTGGTTCAACCCTCCAGTACTGTGATGGCGACCTCTCGTGGCGGCGGCGCCTCTAGTAGGGGATGAGCTGGCATAGGAAGGACGTGGTGTAGGTGCACGGCACGTCCATGTAGTAGCCGGAAGAGTCGAGGACGACGCAGTTCTCCGGAGGGCCGAACGGGTACCCATTGTCCGGCTCGCGCTGCCGCCACACTAGGAACTCCATCTCGTGGATGCTGCGACCTGTGCAGTCGGCGAGACAGAGCACTGTCACTACACTATTTCCACACTAACTTTTCTGCCTAATTTACGGTCTGGACTCTGACCTCCAGATGTTAACTGAGGGTCCCAGTGCAGAAGGGGCACATGCCACCAGAGTCTGTTGTGTCAGGAAGCGGGAATTAAGGAAATACGATTTTGTATAATAATGTGAAAAAGTTGTTACAATAACTACACTCCTGGAAAATGAAAAAACACCACCATGAATTCGTCAACCCAGCAGAGCGAAATTTTATTGACACATTCTTGAGTACGTATACAACACACGGTCACACAGTCAGAACCATACGCACATCAGTACAGTCACCAGAGCATTCACAATGTCGACACCAGTGTCGTGTGTAAACCCTCCTTTTGCAGCAATGCAGGATGCAAATTTGTCATGAAGACGATTGTAGAAGTGCCGAATGAAGTTTTACGTTATGGTCTGTCATTCATTTTCCATCCAATTCCTCAGATGGATCGGATCTTGTGCCAATCGTGTAGAACGCGCCAACATGACGTTTCATCCGGGCCCAGATGGGGGATAGTTCTGAGGATAATGACGAGCAGGTTAGTTGACATACACCTAGAAGACACGTTGGTTTATACAGGATATGGACGTGCATTGTCCTGTTGGAAAATCACTTAGACTTTTAGTGCATGAACGGTGGCAAGACGGGTGGAATGATGGTTTCAGTGTATTGTGTAGTTTTCCCCACTACGAACACCAGAGGAGAACGGCCAGTGTAGGATATGGCTCCCCACACCATGATGCCAGGAGTCGGCCCTATTTGCCTCTGTCGCATACACTCCAGATTTTCGCAGTCCCCTGCACGACATACACACTTGTACGACCATCATTGGCACTGAGGCAGCGACGACTCTCATTTCCATTCGTTCCTTCTTAAGTGCCTACCGTGACACCACTGGAGGCGGGCTGAACGATGTTGGTGTGTAAGCAGAGGACACTCTAACGGCACACATCATCGTGCATCACTGTGAGAAGAGCGATATTCTACACTCGCTATTCTCCTCTAGATATCTTCTAGACAGCATTGCACACTGCACAGTACACTGAAACCATACTTTAACCAGTCTTGCTTTCACTCATGCACCAACAAGGTGATATGTTTTTCCAAAAGGACAATGCAGGTCCACATGTATCCCGTACCACCCAATGTGCTCTTCAAGGTGTAGGACAAACCACCCTGGACAGCACGATCCCCCGTTGAGCATGTTTGAGGCTGAATGAAACGTCACATTGGACGGTCTACATGAGAGGCTGGAAATTTGGCCTAGCTGAGGCACCAGGTAGAAATACATGGCAGGCCATTCCACATAACCACATTCAGAACCTCTACGATTGTTTTCATGAAAGAATATAGCTTGCATTACTGCAAAAGGAGGGTATACGTGGTACTAACACCAACATTGCGGACGCTCTGGTGACTGTACTTCCTGGCGTAAGTCTCGGCCTGTGTGATCGTGTGTTGTGTACAACCTCAAGAATGTGTTAATAAAATTTTCCTCTGCTGAGTCGACGAATTCATGGTGTTCTTTTTTCAGATTCAGGAGTGAATAAGATGTTTTGTAAGTACTATTAAATTTTAGCCCACTTCATTACAATTTAAAGTACAGAAAATGACTTCCTTGGCACGTCATTTACAGTCAAACTCTTCATCAATGTTTTCCTGTTGCATTGTAGTGCCACTACCATCACTCATCAATGACCGATAAAAACTTGAATTTATTGGAGCCACAAATTTCAGTAGGCTTCGAAGGTCGTTGATCTTAGCTGCCTCAACTAGTTTTGCAGCTTGGACCACTAAGAAACACTTTCTCGGGCACACTCTTATTGTTTTGGAATTTATATTATTTTCTGTTGTTTCTTAACGTCTTCCTTTCATTTTCTACGCGAACTTTTTATTTACCTGTACTGTTGCATGTTGTGAGAACATTAACAGCAACAACTATTGCCGATATCTTGGTAACAAAAATTAAACAACACTTGAGAAACTCCTTCTGATTGGCTTTTCAGAAGCGAGTCAACCAATCAGACGAATCGATTCATGAGACGCAGAGATACTAGAGTAATGACACTATTTTCCAAGAGGAGTGTATCAGTCCTAAATAACAGCAAATATACGCGCTCTTTCAATGAATGGGCACATATTCTTTGTTGATATTTTAAAGTCACTGGAGGTGGCAGGCTGGTAGCAGCCTCAATGCTGCTCTTCAGCCGATTTTATTTACAATTTTGTCAAGTTGTTTGTTAAAAAAAAACATAGACAGGTGATAAAAATACGTTGAATTTAAACACTTGAAAGGGGAATAAAATGGAGGCAACAGACATGGAGCAAACAGTTTGAAGTAAAACATATTTAGAATTAAAATAGCCACGGTGATTAAAATCACACACAGATAGAAGTTAAAAATCCAGGGCAGTTAAAATCACATTGGTGGGGCACAGTTGACAATGACAAAGACACTGCTTAAGACACACGGCACACGAATATGCTAATGTTTTAAAAGAGCCACTTGTAGCACAATACACATACACTAGCGCAACCCTCACGGCGCTCTGTTAAAAGTTGTAGGGCACAGGTACGCTGTAGGGGATGAGGAAGGGAGGGAAAGTGCAGAGGGGAGGAATGGGCGGTGAAGGGGGGATGGTGGAGGAAAGCGCAAGAACTCCAACTGATGGGGAAGGACGGGGATGCCAAGTGTGGGAGGCGGTGGGACACTAGGGGTAAGGAGAGGGGGCGGTGGGTAGGGAGGGAGTGGGTGTGGGGATTCCAGAGGAGGGGATGGGAGAGGGAGGGGACGGTCTACATCTACACGGGATACTCTGCAAATCATATTTAAGTGCCTGGCAGAGGGTTCATCGAACCACCATCATACTATTTACCTCCCATTCCATTCTCGAATAGCGCGCGGGAAGAAAGAACACCTGAATCTCTCCGTTCGAGCTCTGATTTCTCGTATTTTATTCTGATGATCATTTCTACCTATGTAAGTGGGAGTCAACAATACATTTTCGCATTCGAAGGAGAATGTTGGCGATTGGAGTTTCGCAAGTAGCCCACGCCACAGCGATAAGCGCCGTTGTTGTAATGATTCCCATCCCAGATCCTGTATCATTTCCGTAACGCTGTCTCCCCTGTATCGTGACAATACGAAAAGAGCTGCCCTTCTTTGGACTCTTTCGATGTCCTCCGTCAAACCCACCTGATAAGGATCCCACACTGGGCTACAATACTCCAAAAATGGACGGACAAGCGTAGTGTATGCAGTTTCTTTTGTAGTTCTGTTGCATGTTTTAAGGGTTCTGCCAATAAAACGCTGTCTCTGGTTCGCCTTTCCCACGATATTATCTACGTGTTCTTTCCAATTTAAGTCTGAAGTAATAGTAATTGCTAGGTATTTTGTGAAGTTTAACGGATTTCTTTTCGTACTCATGTGGACGATTTCACACTTCTCATTATTTAGAGTCAATTGCCAATTTTTACACCACGCTGATATCTTATTCAGATCGTTATGCAGTTGTTTTTCATATTCAGATGATTGTACTAGACGGTAAATGTCGGCATCATCTGCAAACATCCTAAGAGAGCTACTTAGATTTTCCCCTAAATCGTTTATGTAAATAAGGAACAGCAGAGGATCAATAACACTACCCTGTGGAACGCCCGATATCACCTCTTGTTTTAGTCGATGCCTTACTATCGATTACTACGAACTGTGTCCTCTCTGATAAGAAATCTCCTACCCAATCGCAAATTTGGGGCGATATACCATAACCACGCGATTTGATTAAAAGCCGTTTGTGAGGTACGATGTCAAAAGCTTTCTGGAAATCAAGAAATACGGAATCGATTTGCGAACCTTTGTCGATAGCACCCATCACTTCGTGTGAATAAAGAGCTAGTTGTGTTTCGCATGAACGATATTTTGTAAATAAAATTGGTCAATAGATCGTTCTGTTCGAGATAATTCATAATATTTGAAAACAGGATATGTTCCAAAACACTGCTGCAAATTGACGTCAATGAAATAGGGCTGTAGTTTAGTGGGTTACTCCTACTGCCTTTCTTCCAATCATTTTTTACAGATCCTTCTTTGAGAGAGCGGTGGTATATGGCTGTTAAGTAAGGGGCTATCGCTTCAGCATAATCAGATAGAAATCTAATGGGTATACAATCCGGATCAGAAGACTTGTTCTTGTTAAATTGTTTTAGTTGCTGCACTACTCCGATGATATCTACTTCAACGTTACTCATTACGGCATCTGTTCGTAATTCGAAATCTGGAATATTGGTTTCGTCTTCTTTGCTGAATGAGTTTCTAAAAGCTATTTTTATTAACTCTCCTTTATTAGCGCTGTCATCGCCAGGATCGCCATTACTATCACATAGTGACTGTATTGTTTGTGTTTTGCCCCTAATATATTTAATATATGACCAAAATCTCTTTGGGTTTTCAGTCAAATTTCGAGAAAGAGTTTCGTTGTGATACGTATTGTAGGCATCTCGCATTGAAATCCTCGCTAAATTTCGAGCTTTGAGTACGATCGCCAATCTTGGGGATTTTGTGTTCGTTAAAATTTAGTATGCCTTTTCCTTTGCTTTTGCAACAATGTCCTGACCTGTTTCGGGTACGAAGGGGGATCGCCTCCTTCTTTTATTAATTTATTTGGTATGAATCTGTTAATTGCTGTCGATACCACTTCTTTGAAATTGAGCCACATCTGGTCTACACCTACGATTAGTGTTAGATCCACGGGGAAATAATCAGGCTTGATAGGATGGGTAGATGTCAGGACGAAGGCGTCATCTGGGAGGGGGAGGTGGCGGAAGTTACCCTCAGGGAGCATGTGGAGATTGTGAAGGTGAAGGGAGAGAGGAATAACGGGGTAAGCTGTGGCAGAGGCCTGGGATTCAACAAGAGACGTGATGCTAGCGGGTACTGGGAATCAAGTTTGCGGGAGACATATCTCTGGTGGAGGTAATCGTGGAACTTGAGCAGGTGTGGGAAAGGAATAAGGTCGTAAAAGATCCGCGTGGGTGAAGGGAGACGACTGCAGTAAGCAAGATGGAGGGCATGACGTTCAAGTATCTGGAGGGATTGGTAGTGGGCGGGGGCAGCAGAAACCCACGTGGGGATGAAAGAGCACTAGACAGGACGCACAATGGAACGGTAGTTGAAGAGGATGGTGGAAGGGTTGAGGCCCCATGTCCAGCCCGAATGGGCACATGCCATTGTGACAGTTTTCACCTAGTACCAAAACCACAAAATCGCTGCACAGGAGGCATGTGCTCCTTTTCCACTGAGCCCCTAAATTTTAAACCATACCATATCCTAATTATAGAGCATAGATGTTTCACAAAAAAACAACAGAAGTATTGCATCACCTCGGTTACAAGGTCTCCTGACACTGACGTTGAATGTGTGTATTGTATCGAGAACTCAGTTCCTTGATTGTCTATAGGCGTTACTGAACACTCTTAAAGGTGTCAACAGCTGTGCAGTAGCAGTCCCAACGCAACGTAATGGGTAGGGCGGCCAACCAGTTCCACTCATAACATCGGAAAAGAAGTACACTCCTTGAGTTGTACATAATAGTTCCAAGCCCAGCAGGTCAATTCCGGAGTTTGGTGGAATTTCCAGACGCCGCAGAGTGGAACGAGGCGGCGCTGCTCGGACGTGGCGGAGGAACAGAGATCAGGAACTGTCGGCCACTTGCCTTGCTCTAAGGCTAGCACAGCCCAACCCTCAGATGAGACAGTCATATTGGTTACCAAACGGTGTACATCGACAAAGTTCTACGACCACTTTTATATAATTCGTGCTATGTGCTGCCGCCGAGGAGAAATTGAGTAAACCGTTACTAATAATTAACACCTGCCCTAATGGGTAACACCACTCCTAGGGATTAGCCTACAGAAAAAGCATATTCCTGAGAGAGTGTCGACAGCGCTTACGTTCGTCGTTTCAAGGGTCCTGGATTTCTGTATTAGTTTTGAATTTTTTTTTTTACATCTATATACACAGAGTGCTATATGTAAAAGAACTGTTCGGATTTTATAGAATTTTCATTCTGCTATGTTAATGCTACAACTTTATTTACTTACTATTCTTATATTCGTTATTACTGGTATATTCCTTTAATAATTACGGTTATTATTTTTATTATTACTATTTTTATTTTTGTTACTGTTATTATTATTAATACTGCTGCAAGTCAGATGCAGTTGTTTCTGTATTCTTATGTTCCGATTGTGTTTGTTTATTCTGTAAAACTACGCATAAACACTAAGGGTTTGCTTTTTAAAAAAAACGAAGCAAAAGCAAACTGCCAATAACACACTGCTATAAAACACGAACAACCATTTTACACGTTAGGAAATCATTGCCCCATACACAGTGGCACGTTCTATGTGATCACTGGTTCCGTGAACCCTGGAGAAAAAGCTCGCCTGGAAAAAAAAAGAATAAGTAAATAAGATAATGTTTTAATGTTTGTAAATCTATCGGACCAAACTGCGTGGTCATCAGTCCGTAGCTTACAAACTACTTAAACCTAGGTAAACTAACCTAAGGACAACACACACACCCATGCCCCAGGGAGGACTCGAACCTCCGCGGCGAACAACCGCGCGCTCCGCAGTGAGACGCTTTAGACCGCTCGGCTACTCCACTGCGGCTAAATAAGATAAAAAGTGTTGTCAAACTTTCGTTTTTGTGTCCCAACTTCGTCGCCGCTTTTGTGTCCCAGCCTCGTCGTAGGTGTCGGTGACCGAGTGGAATGAGCCCGACACAGGAACAAAAATAGCACGCTGGTGCAGGTACGGAGGGGAGCAGCCAGAAACTATAAACACTCGAGTAAATTAGAAAGAGATATATATTGCACAGAATGTAACAATACTTAACTTTTACATAGTACTGCAGAATGTTGATACATAGTTGTTAGAGGCCTGCCTAGTGCCTGTACGATAGCAAAGTCTTCACTGGTGCCTATCTGATTACGAAGGTCCTAACTGGTTGCTATCTCAGTCCCAAGTGACCGGTGTCTTTCCGTGGTGGCCACGAGCGGGGTTGCAGCAGAGGGCGCTCGTGGCTGTCGTCGTGAGAACGCCGCGCCATGCGTGCATGGCGGCGCGCGGCGAAAGTAGGTGGCGCGCACTTTGTACTTGTGCGACACCACACCCCTCCCCCCCCCAAACCGCCGCGCCGTCGTGGCGTAGGGCTGAGGGCCACGGCGACGGCACTGGGAGGAGGGCCTGGGCGGGGGCGTTACTGGTGGGACGGGCGTCGTAGCTGAGGCTGGGATCGAGACGCCGTCCTCGCCCCGGCATCCGCCTTGCGATCCTCCAGGGAACCCACCGAAACCTGGGGAAGGGCGCACCCCCCCCCCCCCCCCCCGCCCAGAGGGAGCAGGTCATCTTCTGAGGTGCGTGGCCCAGGCGGCGGGGACACGCACGGTCCCGGAGTCCCTCTCGTTGACGCTGGCAGCTGAGGCAGCGACGGAGGCGAAGGGGCCGACTGCATAGGAGGCGCGTCTACATCCATCGGGAGCTCGTAGCCCGGGGAAGCTGGGCCCGGCGGCGAGCGATGTGGCTGTGCTCCCTGGCGGTGAACTGGGTCTGGAATCAAGAAACCGGAGACAGGATCGCGCGGCCTGTGCAAGCGCAATTGGTTTGCGTGGCGCCGCAGCTCCGACCCTGTGGAAGAACGTACAACATACATATTGCGACCGAGCACGCGCTGAATGGTGCCTGGCAACCATGTCTTCTTCATACCAGCAAACACCCTGTACAGCACCGGCGTAGAAACCTGAAAACGCGTAGCACCATACGCACCGACTCGGTGCGTGGGAGGTTGCAGCAGGTGAAGGAGAGTGCGGTGACGGCGGCCGTGTAGCAGCTCGGCAGGAGACGGGCCGTCACGTGGCATGCGTCGATACGTAGACAGGAAAATTTGAAGAGCTTGCTGCCTGGAGTGCTGACCTTTCATCTTCTCCATGTGAGACTTGAATGTTCGAACGAAACGTTCTGCTTCACCATTGGACTGAGGGTGAAAAGGTGCGGTGGTGATATGCTGAATGCCATTCACACGACAAAACTGTTGAAATTCCGCACTAACAAACTGAGGTCCATTGTCACTGACGATAGTTTCAGGCAAGCCTTCGATGCAAAACACTGATGTTAAGGCACTGATTGTACTAGAAGCTGTCGTTGAGTTCATCGCAATCACAAAAGGAAACTTGCGGAAAGCATCTACAACAATTAACCAGCGCGTATTCCAGAAAGGTCCGGCAAAGTCAATATGTAAACGTTGCCATGGTCCCTTGGGGCGTGGCCAGTCTGAGAAACGTTGTGGAGGAGCCGCCTGATGCCCCGCACAAACTGTACACTGTGATGTCATGCTCTCTATCTGAGCGTCCATACCAACCCAGGTACAATGACGTCTGGCCAGTTGCTTTGTCCTAACAATGCCCCAATGTCCGTTTGGCTCTGGCAGGCCACCCTAAACGAACAAAATGTGCTACCACACTTAGGTCTGCATCCGCAGCTGTTTCCTGTGCAACCCGACGAGAGTTCAAAGGAAAGTCTGCGACAGCGGAAGCATCTCTGGAGTCTATCTGACAACATGCCATTTCCGAAGAATCAAATGACACATCCTGGCCAACTGGAAGTCGGGAAAGTGTGTCCGCGTTGGCATGCTTAGTGGTAGGTCGGTACAAAATCTCATACTGATAATTTGACAATATCAAGGACCATCTCTGAAGCTTTTGTGCCGTTCGTGGCGGAATTGGCTTTGTAGGTGAGAACAACGACGTGAGAGGCTTGTGGTCTGTCAACAAATAGAATTTTCTGCCATAGAGATAATGATGAAACTTTGTGACGCCGTAAATGATTGCTAAGGCCTCCTTTTCTATCTGACTGTAATTCTGTTGCGTCGGCGTCAGTAGCTTGGATGCAAAGGCAAGAGGACGATCGTGACATCCAATACGATGCGACAGAACGGCACCCAGACCGTACGACGAGGCGTCAACTGCTAACACTACAGGCTTCTGTGGGTCAAAGGGAATCCAACATGCATCACTGAGTAGTGCAGACTTTAGTTTGTCAAAGGCAACCTGACAATCTTTAGACCATACAAAAGGAACATTCTTCCTACGTAAGTGATGCAGTGGAGCTGCAATCTGAGAGGCATTGGGAATAAACCAGAAATAATAGTTAAGCTTTCCCATCACTGCTTGCAATTCATGCACATTCTTAGGAGGAGGCAAGTCTTTGATTGCTCGAAGATGTGACTGTAAGGGATGAATTCCTTGGGCATTAATCACATGGCCCAGGTACTCTATTTCAGTTTGAAAAAACGAACACTTTGCTTTATTACAACGTAGACCTGCTGCAGTCAACACTCTGAAAAGGCACTCCAGGTTTGCTAAATGTTCTTCAACTGTACGTCCGGATACCACAATATCATCTAAATAGTTCGAGCAACACGGTACAGAAACTGTCAGCTGTTCCAAAAAACGCTGAAAAATAGCGGGGGCGGAAGAACTGCCAAAGGGTAGGCGTTGAAATTGAAAAGGCCCATGTGAGTATTAATGACGAAAAGTTTTTTTGACTCGTCATCAAGTGGAATTTGTAAGTATGTCTCTGCTAAATCAATCTTAGAAAAGAAGCGAGACTGTCCTAATTTGTCCATTAGTTCGTCAGGTCTGGGCAGGGGATAAGTGTCTACAATTATTTGACTGTTCACTGTTGATTTGAAGTCCGCACAGAGACGAAGTTTTCCTGACGGCTTGGGTATAATTACTATAGGCGAGGCCCACTGACTCGCAGAAACAGGATAAATCACCCCACTATCTTGCCAACGTTGAAGTTCTTCGGCAACTGTAACACGCAAGGCGAGAGGCACTGGTCTAGCTTTACGAAATTTTGGAACTGCAGATTCTTTTAAAGTTACATGTGCCACGAAGTCTTTTGCACAACCCAGTTCCTGCGAAAACAAGTCACTATATTTGTCACACAATGCATTGATTTTATCCTGAGGCACTATTGACGAAATTTGAAGCACATCTCTTTGAATTTATAAACCAAACAAGTCAAAAGCATCTAGTCCAAAAATGTTCTGTGTCGATTTGGCCTGAAGAACTACAAAAGCAACTGTTTTTGTGACACCTTGAAAAGAGGCGGGCAGGCTACACGTTCCTAGCACGGGAATATTTTGACCTGTGTACGCTGTTAACACGTGCTGTGACGGCGACAATTTTGGCGAACCCAGAAGTTCATAAGTATCTTTATTTATTAATGTGACAGCGGAACCAGTATCAAGCTGAAATTGCACAGTCTCATTTTCTATAGAGAGAGTAACAAACAGCTTGTGCTTCTGGCGCACGACCGGTGCGCGAATGTGGGCAACGTCTAATACATATTGTTTTCTGCGCTTGCGCGGGTTGCGTGCGGTAGGAAGCGGCGCATACTCGGCACACAGCGGATTAACCACACTGTCACTAGATGACACTACCGCCGGATCGGCGTCCGCGCAATGCGAGGCTACTGCACTAATATTACTTTGAGTAGCTACCTGATGTCTACTGTCACTTGCTACACAGTAATCTCGAAAACTACTTCACTATTGAAGTTGAAATTTGCAACACAAATATGGATCCCTAAATACCTTGATCGCGCCATAACTTTTATAAAACGGCTAGACTGATTTCACAGATCCTTTTATTTGTTGCTTTTCTTATTTTGCAGAACAAGGTTGTATGAAATAAAACTGGAATGTTTGAGGAGAACAAAGTGCTTTTTTCTGTGTGACTCATTTTACACCAGACGCGTTTCGCTTTTTATTTTAAAAGCATCTTCTGTGGTTTGTAAATGATACAAAGGTTTGTACAGTTTGCTTTCTATACATAGATTAAAACAGTTTTTAAAAACTTTGTGCACGTTAGGCGTATATGTTTTTAACTTGATATTCGGTCTACTCCCGGTCTTGTTCTCTCTCCTTTACAGCTCACTGCTATTTCTCTGTCTTGTTGGCTGGAGTAGTTTGTTCATGGCGTGTGTTTTTCGTTTGTGTATGCCACTTTTTGTCTGTTTTTGTATCGTTTCTTCCGTTTCATCAATGCACATCACATCACATTTCTTATTTGAACTGCATACAGTATGCATACCATCTGTTTAAAGTGGAATGCCTCTTGATTTGTTTATCACATCTCTACAGTTTGGCTATGTTGTTTTTGTCTGTTCATTTGTTTCTATTGTGGTCTGTGAGTGTTGTTTGTTTGTTTGTAGAGCTTATGGGACTTAACTTCGGGGTCATCAGTCCCTAAGCTTACAAACTACTTATTCCATGCCCGAGGGGGGATGCGAATCCCCGACCGTAATGGCCGTGCAGACCGTGACTAACGCGCATCAGTCCCCTCGGCCACCGCGGCCGGCTCTGTGAGTGTTACCGACGTTATATATTTGCATTTATTTACACCAGTACAATTTAATTCAATGTGTGTGTGTGAGTGAGTGTGTGTGTGTGTGTGTGAGAGAGAGAGAGAGAGAGAGAGAGAAATTTAATTTCAGCGAACAGGATCTCTAAGATTTTTCATATGAGTAATTACAGGTTCAATTGGGTTGTGGTGGCAGGGGGGGAGGGGGCAGCCGGCCGCGGTGGCCGAGGAGACTGAGGCGCTTCAGTCACGGTCTGCACGGCCGCCACGGTCGGGGGTTCGAATCCCCCCTCGGGCATGGATATTTGTGCCGTCTTTAGTATAAGGTAGTTCATAAGTAGTTTGTAAGTTTAGGGACTGATGACCCCGTAGTTAAGTCCCATAAGCTTAACAAACGTTTGATTTTGGGAGGGGGGAAGAGGGGGAGGCGAGGGTAGTTCATGTGTGTTGTTTGATAAATTGGTATGATCATTTTTGAGATGTTTCTTTGCTGTTATTGTTTTTTGGGTATGGTAGTTTTCTTGAAGGGTGAGCAGGTGTTTTTTGTTGTTGTTTATTCTTAAGATTTCCATGTCTGTGTCTCTGGTGGTGATTCTATGTTGGCTTTGGTGTAAGTGTGGCTTGTTTTATACTTCCAGGCTCGTGCATGTTCTTTATATCTGGTGTGAAATGTTCTTTTAGTAGGATGCTTAGGGTTTAACGTCCCATCGACAGCTTGGTCATCAGAGACGGAGCGTACGCTTGGAGTTTAAGGTGCCCTTTGAAAGGAACCATCCCGGCATATGGCTGGAGTGATTTAGGGAAATCGCAGAAAACCTAAATCTTGATGGCCAGAGATGGCTTTGAACCGCCATCCTCCCGAATGCATCCTTTTAGTCCGACGAATGTATCTTCCATCACATGTGTTGCATTTCAGTTGGTATGTTATTGATTTTCTGTATGGATCTGTATTTTCTATTGATTTTGGAAAATATTTTTGAAGTGAGTTGTCGGTTTGGTGGGCTATTTTGAGTGGCGGGGGGCCGAGCGATTGAAGGCTGCGGCAGTGGAGCTCAACAAACACCTGGGTCTCTGCTTTCACAGCAGTATTCTCAGTGGCTCGCCCTCAACTGCGGTGTTCGCAGTGTCCACGTGAGACGCCCTAGGCTGCGGGGCCCTGTTCCTGCCTGGTGGTGGTGGGGGTAAACAGTGGTGCCACCTGTTTTGTCAGTCACTGAGAGCTCGCCTTCCGTGATGGACCCTGCAGCGCTGTACTATGTTTACCTTGTTGGAGAAGCGAAGAAACATAAAACGAGGAGATGGAACGTGCAACAGCTCTAGACACTTTGATGGTTTGTTCCGAAATTTATACGGAAAATTGAGGGAGCATAATGATAAATTCTTTAATTTTCATCGAATCCTTTGATGAGCTGTCGCTGAAAGTTCGCAGTTGTATATCGTGAACCAAGAATTATTTCTGGGTCTGTGCATGCATATTTCATCTTTCTGTTTTGGAGTTGAGTCGTCGAATTCACGATAGAACATATTGCATAGTTCAATCCAATTCCTCTTCGTCATATCTCTGTCTTTAAACGTTTCAGTTTCCGAATCCCAAATACATGGTCGTAATTTGATTTCGTCGATGAATAGTTCTGTATTGAACATGTTGCCCACAGATCACTTTTTCGAGTAATCACCCTCGCAGTAGCAGTGTGCACTCTCACTACCGGAGCAGCTGTGCTGCATCTGGCAGGGCGGCACAGTTGTCGGCACTGCTGCCACGCGCACCGAACAGCCCTATTAGCCGCCGTGTAAAGAGACGCCGCCACCGCACAACCGCGGCGGTTTGGAAGCGCAGCCGCTGGTATTTCGACTCCGCGGCGGACGAGCGGAGGGGCCGCGCCCGCAACCGCGCCTATAAACGGCTCCCGCGCTGCCTTGTGAGAAACCGCGCACTACCAAACCGCCGAGATTCCACCGCCACGGTGCAATCGCAGCACAGTCTAACATATACAGTCACGACACTCACTGCTGTAAAAGTTTTTACCAACTGACAGTTGCTGCGACACTAGCGCTCCTAGCGGTGGGAAAGCCGCCGAAGTAGTGATGTTTGTTTATAATCGCTTTTGAGCGTAATTAACGAAATACTTACTATAATTTTTTGCGTTACAAGCATTATTAAAATATCAAGAGACAAACGTAATACGGAAATTAATATAAAAACAGCATAATTTAAATGATTCAGTGGTATAAAGAACAACTCTGTCATGAACAAATACTTACGAATATGTGTATATTTGCAGCTTATTCCGCTGAAAGTAAGTTGCATATAAACATAATGGTATGATAAATTTCCATTATGGTCTGTTCTTACTATGACAGCCAGTTTTTGACATGTATCAATTCGGTATGGAGTCTAATGATTCTCACATTTTCACAAGACACTCGTCTTTCTTATACGTGCATATTATTATAAGTGTAATTACTTTAGCTTTAAAAAAACAAATGTTTTGATGTTCTTGCCGTTTATGGTTCAGATGTAGCAACAATTGTGGAATTGGGTTCTTCTTTGTTGGGAAACAGTTTGGTTGCTTTTGTCGTTATATTGCCATGTCTGTGACATTTTTCCTTCAGTTACAGCTTTGATGGTTGATTTTGTATGTTAAATACCGTATTTATTGTATTCTGTATACCTTTCGTATGTTTCACTCTCACCGATCTTACTGGAATTGTAATGAAGAATACTCAACGTTCCTGCGTAGCAATTGATGTCTCTCTGCTAAAGGGCATATCTCCTGGTGTTTCCTGGGCATTTTTATTTTTAATAGAAAATGAAATTACTCATTTAAAGCCTGTGTGTTACAGGATGATTGTAAATTAACTGTCCTGTAATGTACCGTTTCGTACCTTATCAGGGATCCTATGAAACCTAAGAAAGACAAATGGGGAGCTATTTTTAAATTATTACCTATTTATAAGGCATTACATACGTTCCCTAATTGTAAAATATATGCTGAAGTCAATCTAAACGATACTATTCGCACTCATCAATTAACTGCTTATCAACTAGCTAACACTAAGGACGGCACAAATATCCATGCCCGAAGGGGGGGGGGATTCAAACCCCCGATCGTAGTGGCCATGCTGACCGTGACTGGAGCGCCTCAGACCCCTCGGCCACCGCGGCCGGCCAACCATGAGTCTAACCTCTCTCCTGTTCAGGCCTAGGATTGCAGAGCTTCTTTTAAAACATGGCTTTGGCATCATTACCTTGCCATGTTGATAGATTTTGGTCCAATATTCTACGTGCTGTCTTCTGAGCCAGTTACGTAGCTCCAATTTGATCATTGCCTTGGTGATTGTCAGGACAGGTTCCGGTCCAATAAATGGAGTCTCTGTCCCCATCTTGGCTAATCTGTCGGCATGTTCGTTGCCACTGATCCCCGAGTGGCCAGGGACCCACAATAGGTTTACTCTATTGCTTTCCCCTAGCTCCTCCAGAACCCTGTGACATTCTGCAACAATTTTAGACCTTGTTGCAGGATCTGCCAGTGATCCCAGAGCTGCCTGCCAGTTCAAAAATGTTCAAATGTTTGTACAGCTTATGGGACTTAAATACGGGGATATCTGTCCCTAAACTTACAAACTACTTATGAACTAGCTAATCCTAAAGAGGGCACAAATATCCATGCCTCAGGGGGGGGATTCAAACCCCCGACCGTAGTGGCAGTGCAGACCGTGACTGAAGTGCCACAGTCCCCTCGGCCACCTTCCTGACTGTCTGAATAGATATAGATGCTATGGTCTTTGTAGCACCTACGCAAATTCTCCTCCACACACGCCCTGATGGCAGTGATTTGGGCCTGGAATACTGAGGCCAGTTTCCCTAGATAGATGACGCCCTCCAGTCTTGGCTGCACCCTGTATACCCCGGCCCCAAAGCCTTGGTCTACTTTGACCCGTCAGTGAACCAGACAATATCCCCTGTAAGGTGTCGAACTAATTCTCCCACTGCTCCCTACTTCCAATTGTTATGTTGAAAGGCTTGTTGAAGCAGTATGGGGTTATAATATAGTCGGCTGTCATTTCCCCAACGTTTCCTATATTTACCTCCTAACCTTACGCATGCATAAAGGCTGCACATCTTTTCAGACAGTTAAATATTTGCTATAACTAAGAGCATAAATGTTATTTATTCTCGGAATTGGCTAAAACGGTCAAACATATGTGGCAAGTAACAACACAAAAGTCACTATTTTTTCCGTTTCTGTTAAAAAGGAGATTGCTCGAGCCCACTACATTCGACAGCACAACGTGATTCCGCTAACCATACGACTATTCATTGTAGGTGGAGAGAAGGGACTTGATTATTATTAATAACCGGATCTTCTGAAGGCTTTTACAGTTCATGCGTCTTTAATTTATAGTTATCAGATATTTTACCAAACATTACGTCTTTTTGATGCATATTCGATGTGCCTAAAAGAAATATGAAGGGCGGATGTTGCCGTCGTGGAGGATTTGGCACGCGCAAGGCGAACTGCGCAATGGGTTCATTGTCTTCACTTCGCGACCATTCGTGCGTAACCGCCGGAGCTCGACTAGCCAGGAGCTGGCGTCTCTACCAGCTGCAAAGTCAATGTTACAAGAGGAGTTACCCTCGCCTCTCCATGCCGCGGGAGTACCCACATGCTGCCTCCAGGGGGTTCAGAAGAGAATTTGAACCTCAGCCGCGCATGCGCATTGCAATGCTGCGTCCACTACCGCCTGTATTAAGCGTCCGCGCTACGACTTTTATACGTGCTGACTCTGCGGCGTAAAACTTTTGTCACGGTATAAAAGAACTTGGAATATGCATGTAAAATGATATGATGGAAGAACGAAACGATGATGACAATTTAAAAACTCTTTTTATTTGATTTATTTATTTACTTTTTATCACGAGTTTTTTTCTGGGGGTTCACTGAAACAGTTAACACATAGGACGCGTCGACAGTGATGACGACGCTAGTTGTGAGACACGCGTTATGAAGTATGAGGAAAACCTTAATGCGTGAGAGCCCATTCCCAGTTTGGAAAATGAGCAGTACGTTTGATGTAGCTTTACGCATTGGTGTAATCCTGCACAGACATCTGGGGACAGTAGTGCGTGGGACCCCAGTTACCCATACGAACCGATATATGTCTCTCCGGTATGCTACCACGATGCTATGCGACTCCAGGGCTTCTATTTATCATTCCTGCTGTTTAATTTACGTAAATATTTCTACCTTCGTATTTTGACATTCGAAATATGAATCATGCTAAGACTTAAGTATTACTGTAATAGAAGAAAGAAAGGAAAGAGAACTGACCCACACAATTACAGGCCAATACCGTTGACATCAGTTTCATGTAGAATTTTGGAGCATATTTTCAGTTCGAATATAGTAAATTTCCTTGAAACAGAATAGCTTCTTTCCATGAATGAGCACGGGTTTAGGAAACATCGTTCATGTGAAACTCAGCTTGCCCTTTTCTCACATGACATGTTGCGAGCCATGGATGAAGGACAACAGGCGGATTGTGTTTTTCTCGACTTCAAAAACGCGTTCGACGCGGTGCCACACTGCAGACTGCTAACGAAGATGCGAGCTTATGGAATACGATCACAGATTTGTGACTGGCTGGAAGACTTCCTAAGTAATAGAACGCAGTATTTTGTTCTCGACGGCGAGTGTTCATTAGAGACGAGTGTATCGTCAGGCGTGCCCCAGGGAAGTGTGATAGGACCGCTATTATTTTCTGTCTATATAAATGATCTGATGGACAGAGTAAGTCGTAATTTGCGGCTGTTTGCTGATGATGCTGTGGTGTATGGGAGGGTGTCATCTGTAACTGACTGTAATGGCATACAGGATGACTTAGACAAAATTTCTAGTTGCTGCGAAGTATGGCAGCTAGCTCTCAATGTAGAAAAATGTAAGGTGATGCGCATGAGTAGGAAAAACAATCCCACAATGTTCGAATAAAGCATTAGTAGTGAGCTTCTTGATGCTGTTACGTCGTTCAAATATCTAGGCGTAACATTGCAGAGGGATATGAAATGGAACGAGCATGTAAGGAGAGTTGTGAGTGAGGCGGACAGCCGACTTCGGTTTATTGGGAGAATTTTGGGAAGATGTCCTTCACCTGTAAAGGAGACCGCGTATAAAACGCTTGTACGACCACGCCTTGAGTATTGCTCAAGTGTTTGGGACCCGCAGCAGGTCAGTTTAAGGGAAGACATAGAGGCGGTTCAGAGACGAGCAGCTAGATTTGTTACCGGTAGGTTCGACCAATGCGCGAGTGTCACGGAAATGCTCCAGCAACTCAATTCTGGATCGCTGGAAGAAAGATGACGTTCTTTTCGTGAATTTGTGTTAAATAAATTTAGAGGGCCGGAATTTGAAACTGAGTGTAGTACGATCTTGCTGCCGCCTACTTACATTTCGCGTAAAGATCACAAAGACAAGATAAGAGAAATTAGGGCTCGTACGGAGGCAAATAGGCATTCTTTTTTCCTCGTTCAATTTGGGAGTGGAATAGGAAAGGAAATGCCTAGTAGTGGTACAGTGTACCCTCCGCCACGCACCTTACGGTGAACTGCGGAGTATGTATGTAGATGTAGATATTTCTGTAACACTGCACTATTAAAATGACAAGTAAGACTTTCCAGCAGTATAAAATTTGAAGTATGAAACTTAAACTGTAAATAGACGCAACATAAAGCTGAGGTTACTTTTCTGATAAATGAAGCGAAAAGCAGAGCTGACGTACTACATTAACTTCTGTATTTTTTTCTTTTTCCCAAAAAATGACATTGTTTGAAAATATGTGGAAAAGGAAGTAAACATTCAAAGAAACTGAAAGTAGGTTATCAGGAAGAAGAAGTTTAAGGCTTCAGAAAAGGTTATTACCACATTAAAATGTTGTCTAGTTTTTCTAATACAGAATACTAAATATTGCTAAAAACAGCTGGCATTCTTAGAAATGGCAACGTTTACACGGCCGGCAGTCAAAGTGTTAACAATACTTATCAACCGATTTTGAGAAAACTATTCGATAAAAAAATTTAATTTCTTCACGTGTTACAGTGTGATATATTAGCTCGGTAATGATCTCAATTTCTCTTCATTATTACTTATAGTTTCCGTGCTACATCAAATCAAGTCAACTACTGCGCAAAATTTTGAAGAATTTGCAGAGGAAAAATCGCATTGCGTAGACTTCGCGTATGGTTGATTTTAGCACGTACAATGCTGCGGACGAAATGTAGGTAAGATATCGAAATTTTATTTAAAGTTGAGAGCAGAACGATAACTCTTTTCATTCTCGAGCTACAGGGTGTTATATCCGACGGACAGATGCGCGAACTTCGGGACCTGGCTGCTCTACGGATTACTTTTCGTCCGATTTTAAGAAAACTGTTTCGTTTGTGGCTCCAAGGGTTCACCTATAAATTCAGATTGGCCTGTACCGTAGCCAAATATTCGAATAGACCACGAACATGTCGTCATCGGAGCATAGTGTAAATGAAGAAAACAATTGAGATTATGGATAAGTCTCTGATGAGTATTTTCTTGCTTATTATCTACTTATATCTCACATGAACTGCGAAAAATGCAAGGAGATACCCACTACATGACTTTTACCAGAAAAAGAAATTAAAGTTGCCTTTACAACGCGAATTACATTTGAATGTCAAATATATGTGTTGAAAGGCTAAATATAATACCACTGATTTTCACTAAAGGATAATGACAAGTTTTATTAACAACGAAAGAAACTGGTACATTATCTTCTACTCAAGATGCACATAACCATTAGACAAAAGACAAAGAGCAGTAAATCTACAAAAAGTCTATATATGTGTTTACTCTTTGCAAAGAACTATTATGTCAAAGCAGAGACAACTGCAAAGTGGACAAAACATAATAGACAGTAGCACACTACTTAGAAAAACATAATAATTATTATTAAAAAAATATTTTAAATTGATTATCACAACACTCCCACCTCAATTAACAAATGTTTAACACTTCTGTAGTCTTCTGTCAGCAAGAACTATAGCATCACCAACATAAAGTAGCTGTCTTATCTTTTCAAAATTGCTTCTAGTGAGTGGTTTGGTAAGAATATCTGCTTGCTGATCTGTAGAGCTTACATGTTCAAGGTTGAAGATTCCCAACTTAAATTTTTCTCGTATGAAATGATACTTCATATCTATGTGTTTTGTTCGTTCGTGATACTCAGGGTTCTTGATCAACCGGATGGCACTTTGACAGTCCATATACAAGGTGGTAGTAATTTCTTTCTGGTTCATAATATTTTGTAAAATTGACTGTATCCATACAGCCTGACAAGAAGTTAAATATTCTGCTTCAGTTATTGATAAAGCCACCACTGTTTGCCTCTGAGAGATTCAAGCTATAGTAGCTTCACCAAACTTAACAACAAAACCTGTGGTCGATCTTCGAGTAAGAACATCACCTGCATAATCTGAATCACAAAAAACAGACAAACGACTATCCTCATTCCTTGGATAATACAAGCCATAAGAAATAGTTCCCTTTAGGTACTTGAAGATTCTCTTCACAGCGTTCCAGTGCATCTTTTCTGGTTTTTAAAGATGCTGACTAGCATTATGTACTGAAAAAGTGATGTCAGGTCTGGTTGCCAAAGACAAATATAGTAAACTTCCAACAGCCTGACGGTATGGAGCATTGACAATTTTTGAGTCATTCCCCATCTCAGAGTACATTTGTCCACGATCAGCAGGAATAGCTACAGCATTGGTATTTTCCATGTTGTACCGTTCCAGTACAGCTCTTGCATATGCCTCTTGGTTTAAGAAGATGGAGCCATCTTTGAACTGCTCTATCTGTAAACCGAGATAATGATTAACACTGCTGGTTGTTATCTCTAATTCTTGTTCCAAATCACTCATTAGTAAATTAATTACTTCCATAGATTCTGATACGATTAGTCCATCATCAACTTGTATGGCTAGAATGGTCAAGAATTCACCCTTATTATTGACAAAAACACAGGGGTCTGCACTTGTTTCTGTCAGTCCAAATTTGTTCAACACACTGGTGAATCGTTTATTCCATAGTCTAGAAGCTTGTTTAAGTCCATAGATGCTTTTCTTCAGCTTGCATACCTTTTTGGTACCATCCTCAAACCCTTCTGGCTGTTTCATATATATTTCAGTATCTATTTCACTGTATAAAAATGCAGTTTTCACATCAAACTGCCTCATATGCATTGCTTTGGATGCTGCAATAGACAAGATTATTCTTATGGAATCAAATCTAACCACTGGACTGAAGGTTTCAGTATAGTTCAAGCCTAATTTCTGTCGAAATCCTCTAGCAACAAGTCGAGCTTTAATTCTATCCACAGTTCCATCAGTTCTCCTCTTCAGTTTGAACACCCACCTATTGTCAAGTATTTCTTGGTTTTCTGGGGGCTCAGTCAAGATCCAAGTTTCATTAAGATTAAGTGAATACATTTCTTCTCGCATAGCCTGTTTCCAATTTTCTGCATTGTCACAGACCATTGCATCTTGATATGAGATGGGTTCATAGCACTTTGTTATGCAGGTATAGTTTACAGTAGTATAGTTGGCGTATCTGATAGGCGTTTTGATTTTTGACCTGTCTTGTAGGCTGCTTCTAATTTTATTCTCAAATTGATTCTTCTTCAAATATTCTAATTTCTTCTCCTGCTTGATTCAGGCTTTCCTCTTGAGTAGTCTGCTTATCATCAGTTGTCTCAGATATTAGGAAAGGTACACATTCAGTATTGAAAGTTTTCTCTGATTGGCAGTCCTTGTATAATTTGCCCATGAAAACAATGTCACGGTATATTTTAACTTGATCTTTATGAGAAAACCAAACACGATACCCCTTTACTTCTGTATCGTAGCCAACTAGAAAACCTTTTTCACCTTTGGAATCCCATTTCTGCCGTCCCTCCTTTGGAATGTGTGTATAAACCATCTCTCCAAATATCCTGAGTTTGGTCACATCATAATCCAATCCATTCCACATTTTGTGACGTGATTTGCCATTGACACTGCTTGTACCTGTTCTATTCAAAATATAAGTTGCTGTATTAATGGCTTCAGCCCACAGTCGTATTGGCAGCCCACTTTCATGAATCATTGTTCTTGCAGCTTCCACCAAAGTTCTGTTCTCACGTTCGGCTGCACCATTCTGTTGAGGACAATAAGTTACTGATTTTTGATGTGTTATCCCATAATTCTGCTTTATTGTTCGCACTTCATGGTTAATGAATTCTAGTCCATTATCAGTTCTGATCACTTTAATGCCATTTTCCATTTGTTTTTCAGTAGTTTTTATGAAAGATTCCAAGTGTTCCGCAACTTCCGATTTGTGTCTTAGAAAATACACAGTTCTCCAATGTGAATAATCATCTTTTAACAAAAGAAAGTACCTTGAACCACCAATAGAATCAACTTGCATAGGGCCACACAAATCGCTGTGAATCAGTTCACCTGCCCTTTTTGACTTTGAATCACTTTTGTGGAAATGTAATTTATGAATTTTCCCAATGACATAATCTTCACACAAACTTTTATCTTCTTCCTTAAACTGAATCTGCATATCTTTCAGAAACTTTTTCACATGGGGAAAATTTTGATGAGCAAGTCTTTTGTGCCAAATTTTAAGATCTTCCTTGGTAGCCACCTTAAATTTCATCCTATACAACCTTTCTTCACGAACTCCCACTGCAACAACATTTTCTCCCTTGAAAAGTCTGCATGTTGCCTTGTCAGATTTAAATTGTATTCCCTTGTCTAATGCTGCTCCAAGTGAAAATAAATTAAACCGAATATCTGGCACATATAAAACATTTGACAAATACTTTTCATTCCACCTTTTACCATCAAAGGCTAGAATGTTTATGTCACCTTTCCCATGTGAAGTAATATAACTACCATCACCAATACAGATTTGGACTTCACTCTCAAATGGACTGTAATTTACAAACCATTCAATTTCATTACACATGTGATAAGTAGCACCAGAATCTAAAAACCATGCATTTTTATTTACATGATTGGTTGCTAAAATTTTGCATATCAAAGCATCCCCTCTTAGTTCACACTGATTCTGACCTTGATGCTTTGATACAGTACTTCTGCATTCTTTTGCACAATGACCGGGTTTATTACACTTGAAACAAATGGTTTTGCAATCTGTAGCCCAATGACCAGGTTTATTACATTTGAAGCACTTACCTTGTTTTCTTGAATTTTTATTTGCAGGACAGGGATTATTCTTAAAATGATTACTTCTTCCTTGTGTACCTGCGGCAAATGCTTCCCCCTTCATGTCTTCCTGAAGATTTAGGCGTTTTCCCTGCATCAATAATATTTTCACCTTGATTCCTTAACCAATTTACCAGGTCTTCTAATTGTGAAATATATGTAGCCATATCATTTGAAATATCTTTTTTTTTTTTTTTTTTTTTTTTTTTTAGGCTATACCATTGCTGCTGGAGTAAATGTATGCTTACACTGTTTTTCTGTTCGTAAACTGAAAGTAATTTGATCCACAAGGCAGCTGACGATTCACAGTTAATGATATGTAGCAATGGCTTGTCTTCAATTGATGTTCCAATAACTTTCTGAGGTGCATTGTCCAACTTAATCCATCGCAAAAGATCTTTTTCATACTTCAGCCTTGCTTCAGTATTCATGTTGTCAATACACTCTGGTTTAATTACTTCACCTGTGACAATGTCCCAAGCTCCCATAGCACTTAAAGTAACACGAACTTGAAATTTCCAGGCAGACCAATTTTCAATGCCTTTCAGTTTTGTAATTCTAGAAATTTCGTTTTCCATCATTTTAACACAGCAGAAATAACCTTAAAACTTTTGCTCACACAAGTTTGTTAATACTACAATAATGCACCCACTATTCAGTTTTACTTTTGTCAGTTCAAAACTTGCCACTCAGTGATTACTGGGCCCATAACCTATTGAAAGGCTAAATATAATACCACTGATATTCACTAAAGGATAATGACAAGTTTTATTAACAACGAAAGAAACTGGTACATTATCTTCTACTCAAGAGGCACATAACCATTAGACAAAAGACAAAGAGTAGTAAATCTACAAAAAGTCTATATATGTGTTTACTCTTTGCAAAGAACTATTATGTCAAAGCATAGACAACTGCAAAGTGGACAAAACATAATAGACAGTAGCACAGTATTTAGAAAAACATAATAATAATAATAATAATAATAATAAACATTTTTAATTGATTATCACAACAATATGTCTTGTATCAATTTTTTTCCTGTAATGACACACTCTAACACATGAAAACGAATGAGAAAAGATTGCTTCAGGAACTGTATATTAATTTCATATCTAAACGGGAATCTAGTTCACTCACTAATATGTCAAAAATTTGTGTATTTTCAGCAACTACGTACACGACATTGTGCAGGAATTTTCTTCATAAATGTATTGAAGTTAAAAATATATAGGTATCTGCTGCGTGATTCATTCGTCAGTGAAGCTTTAATCTATTAATTTACACTATGAATTAATATCATCACAGCACAAGAACCGAAGTTCGCTTCTGGACTCCTAGTTTTCTCTGACGACTTTCATCAGCTATACTGTTCATGTTCCTGTATTTCTGATACCTAATGGAAGTACTATAATGTTTACCTCCCTTCTTCGCTTCTTAAAAACACTCAAAAGTACGACACTGTGGCATTATTCAACCCAAAACATACGAATATTCACAAGGCTTCGCGTGGCAGCCAAGCAACGTATAGGACCAAGATGGCGGAAAGAACCACGTGACTCGATTTCAGCCAATCACGAGCTGCAGACGGCGGCACGCGGCGCGGAAAAGGATGGCCATCATAGACCATAGATAATATAGACTGCGCATGACTTCATTATACTGAAACCAACATCTAAGTCAGGTGACTCGAGGCAGGAAACCGTATTCGTCATTACAAGCTATGTAAAGTGCAGCTGAGAGACGCATTTCTTCTCCTCGCTAGTGCAAATTAAGCGTAGATTTCGACAATAAAACGCTTTACCGTATTCTTATAACATAATCAGTAGTACAATGGACGTTAGTTCTCCGTAATTCGCAATATCAATGCAACGGTTATAGTTTTTACTTGTGCCTGGATGAAATGTACTCACAGTTCGCCGCGGTGGAGTAGCCGAGCGGTCTAAAGCGTCTCGCTTCGGAGCGCGCAGTTGCTCGCCGTGGAGGTTCGAGTCCTCCCTGGGGCATGAGTGTGTGTGTTTTTTGTCCTTGGGTTAGTTTACCTAGGTTTAAGTAGTTTGTAAGCTACAGACTGATGACCACGCAGTTTGGTCCGATAGATTTACAAACATTTTTTATTCACAGTTCTTTTTACAAGCAGCAGAATTGCAGTTCTTAAGTTAATTCCTGTTTTTGTCGTACTGTGAATCTTTTAGTTTGTAGCTTACCAGGTTTCATACGATTCTTCAAGAATACATATAAATGTTTTGTCATGCTTACATACCTGAAATCAGTTTGCATCCATAAAGTCCGATTTTAATATAAAACAAGCGTTTATATTTTACTACTTTTTCCACATACAGTGAAGCCAAAACGAAAAACAAGAAAATATTGGCTATTTACATTAAATAATAAAGCGATCAAAAATTGTTGATGTACGTCACAAGAACTGGTTTTATAGGGATAAGAAACAGTGTGTATTCATCTTTAGCGGTGTAGAACGCTATTAATGGCAGATCTGCACCAGAAATTACTTACTACCTGAGATGTATGCTCTGTCAAGACACGCTGAAATAATCTTCTATTAAAAAATCACATTGGTCAGTTGGGAAAAAAGTAAAAAATTCATAGTGCAACACAAACATTGTGGATCTGTAATTCTTTTGCTTGTAAACGCAACTAACAATAATTTTTGCCTGGTCACATGTAAAAGCGATACTCACCGCATTAATGTCAGTAATACGGAGAAATGACGTTACTTTTATATATTACATATGTAATAGGGATACGAGAAGTCATTTTATTTTTAAAATTAACGCTTGACTTAACCTGTAAAATAGAAACACTGTGGTTCGTAATGACGAAGCCTCAGTCAAGTGAATCGGGGCAATTAGATGTTGGTTTCAAACCAAAACACAGCAGAGATAAGAGACATGCGCAGTCTATGTTATCTTTGGTCTATGATGGCCATACTTTCCCTATACAGAGTTTTCAGAGCTTTATGGCCGAGTAGAGCAGAGCGCGTGGGCAGTGCAGCCAACTGCGAGCCGCCGACACCGCGGCAGGCACACGAGGCCTCCGTCGTCATGCGTCTGTTGGCAGCACTGATGTCTCCATCTGAGCACTCTGTAGCGGCCGAGCCCCGACTGACAGGGGGGCCACATACGCCCGAGTACAGCGATTTTCATTAAAATGGTCATCGTGGCTAGAAACACCTCACAGACGGCTTTTACTCAAATTGCGTGGTTATGCTATATCGCCCCATGGCGGATTTCTTGTCAGAGAGGACACAGTTCGTAGTAATCGATGGTAAGGCATCGACTAAAACAGAGGTGATATCGGGCGTTCCACAGGATAGTGTCTTGAAACACAGCTTCCACTCGTTTCTAACACTAAATGTAGGTGTAGACCAGATGTGGCTCAAATACAAAGAAGTGCTATCGACAGCAATTGACAGTTTTATACCAAATTAATTAATAAAAGAAGGAGGTGATCCTCCTTGGTACACAAAAGGTCAGAACACTGTTGCAAAAGCAACGGAAAAGGCATTCTAAATTTAATGTTGTTGTTGTGGTCTTCAGTCCGGAGACTAGTTTGATGAAGCTCTCCACAATATCCTATCCTAAGCAAGTCTCCTCATCTTCACATAAGAACGCAACCTACATCTGTCTGAATCTGCTTACTGTATCCATCTCTTGGTCTTCCTCTGCGGTTTCTACCCCACGCACTTCCCTCCAACGCTAAATTGACAATTCCTTGATGTCTAAGAATGTGTCCTACCAATCTATCCCTTCTTTTAGTCAAGGTATGCCAGAAATTTCTTTCCTCCCCAATTCTCTTCAGTACCTCCTCGTTAGTTACGCAATCTACCCACCTAATCTTCAGCATTCTTCTGTAGCACCATATTTCAAAAGCCTCAATCCTCTTCCTGTCCGCACTGTTTATCGTCCATGTCTCACTCCCATACAAGGCAAAACTCCATACAAATGCCTTCAGAAAGGACTTCCTTAGGCTTAAATCAATATTCGATGTTAAAAAATTTCTCTTATTCAAGAACGCTTTTCTACCCATTGCCATTCTGCATTTTATATCCTCTGTACTGCGACATCATTTGTTATTTTACTGCCCAAGTAACAAAACTCATCTACCTCCTTTATTGCTTCGTTACCTAATCTAATTTCTTCAGAATCACCTGATTTTTTTAGACTGCACTCCATTACCCTAGTTTTGCTCTTGTTAATGTTCATCTTATATGCACCTTTCAGCACACTGTACATTCCGTTCAATTGCTCTTCCAGGTCCTTTGCTGTATCTGACAGAATTACTATGTCATCGGCAAAACGCAATGTTTTTAATTCTTCCCCCTGAACTTTAATTCCTTCTCCAAATTTCTCCTTTCTTTCCTTTATAGCTTCCTCAATGTACAAATTGAATAACATTGGAGAAAGGCTACAACCCTGTCTTACTCCCTTTCCAACCACGGCATCCCTTTCATGCCCTTCAATTCTGACAACCGCTGTCTGGTTTTTGTACAAGTTGTAAATAACCGTACGCTCCCTATATTTTACTCCTGCTTGCTTCAGAACTTGAAAGAGTTTATTCCAATCAACATTGTCAAAAGCCTTCTCCAAATCTACAAAAGCTAGATAAGTATATTTGCCTTTTCTTACTCTATCTTCTAGGATAAGCCGTAAAGTGAGTATTACCTCCCAAGTTCCTACATTTCTCCCGAACCCAAACTGATCTTCCCCGAGGTCGGCTTTTACCAGCTTTTCATTCCTTCTCTAAATAATTCGTGTTAATATTTTGCAACCATGACTTATTAAACTGATGGTTCTGTAGTTTTCACACCTGTTTGCGCCTGCTTTCTTTGGAATGGGGATTATAACATTTTTCTTAAAATCTGAGGGTACTTCACCTGTCTCATACATCTTACACACCAGATGAAACAATTTTGTCATGGCTGGTTCTCCCAGAGAATTCAGTAGCTCTGAGGGAATATCATCTACTCCAGGGGCCTTGTTTCGACTTAGGTCTTTCAGTGCTCTGTCAAATTCATCTCTCAGTATAGTATCTCCTATTTCATCCTTATCTACTTCTTCTCCCCTTTCTGCAATATTGCCACTAAGTTCATTTCCTTCATAGAGCCTCTCTATGTACTCTTTCCACCTTTCAGCTTTCCCTTCTTTGCTGAGAACTGGTTTTCCATCAGTGTCCTTGATATTCATAGAGCTGTTTTTCTTATCTCCAAATGTTTCTTTTATTTTCCTGTAGGCTGTATATATTTTTCCCCTATTTATACATTCTTCTACATCCTTGCATTTGCCTTCTAGCCACTCCTGCTTAGCCATTTTGCACTTCCTGTCAATCTCGTTTCTTAGTCGTCTGTATTCCATTTTGCCTGTTTCATTTACTGCATTTTTATATTTTCTCCTTTCAGCGACTAAACTTAGTATTTCCTGTGATATCCAAAGATTTTTTGTATGTCTTGCCTTTCTACCTATTTTGTCCTCTTCTGCCTTCACTATTTCATCTCTCAACGCTACCCATTCCTCGTCTACTGTTTTATTTCAGCCGTTTCTGTCAATTGTTGCCTAAAGCTCCCTCTGAAATTCTTAAGAACTTCAGGTTCCTTCAATTTATCCAGGTCCCACCTCCTTATTTTCCTACCTTTTTGTAGTTTCTTCAGTTTTAGCCTACAGTTAATAAGCAACAAGTTATGGTCAGAGTCTATATCTGCTCCTGGTTCCGAAATCTATGTCTTACCATTATAAAATCTATCTGGTATCACCCGGTGTCTCCTGGTCTCTTCCACGTATACAACCTTCTTTTGTGATTCTTAAACCACGTGTCGGTTACGATTAAATCATGTTCCGTGCAAAATTCTACCAGGCGACTTCCTCTTTCATTCCTCCTGCCCAGTCCATATTCACCTATTATTTTTCCTTCTCTTCCTTTTCCTACTACTGAATTCCAGTCTCCCATCATAATTAAGTTTTCCTCTTCCTTAACTGTCTGAATAATTTCCTGTAGATCCTCATATATTTCTTCGATCTCCTCATCATCTGCAGAGCTAGTTGGCATATAAACCTGTACACCTGTGGTCGGTGTTGGCTTTGTATGTATCTTGACTACGATAATACGATCACTGTGTTGCTCATAGTAATTTACCCGTATTTCTATTTTCTTATTCACTATCAGACCTACTCCTGTAATACTCCCAACTGATTTTGTATTTATAATCCTGTACTCACCTGACCAGAAATCCTGTTCCTCTTTCCACCGAACTTCACTAATCCCCACTAAATCTAACTTCAACCTATCCATTTCTCTTTTTAAATTTTCTAGCTTCCCTACCATATTAAGGGATCTAACATTCCATGCTCCGATCCGTAGAATGCCAGTGTTGTTTCTCCTGATGATCACATCCTCCTGAGTGGTCCCCGCCCGGAGATCCGAATGGGGGACTATTTTACCTCCGGAATATTTTACCCGAGAGGATGCCATCATCATATGTTCATACAGTAGAGCTGCATGTCCTCGGGAAAAGTAACGGCTGTAGTTTCCCCTTGCTTTCAGCCGTTCGCAGTAACTGTGTGGCAAAGCCACATTAGCTGATGTTACAAGGCCAGCTCAGTCAATCAGCCAGACTGTTGCCCCTGTAACTACTGAAAAGGCTGCTGCCCCTCTTCAGGAACCACATGTTTGTCTGGCCTCTCCACAGATACTCTTCCGCTGTGGTTGCACCTACGGCACGGTTATCTGTATCGTTGAGGCACGCAAGCCACCCCACCTCGACAATGACTGTGGTTCATGGGAGTGGACTAAATTTAAACGACTAAAGTGGACTAAATTTAATCGAACACAAAGTCCCCAGGATTGGCGATCCTACACAGAACCTCGAGATTTAGCGAGGACTTCCATGCGAGATGCCTACAATACCTAACCCTAAGAGATTTTGGTCATATGTTTAATATACTAGGGGCAAAACACAAACAATACCCTCACTACGTGATAGTAATGGCGTTCCTGCCGATGACAGCGCTACTAAAGCAGAGTTACTAAACATAGCTTTTAGAAACTCATTCACCAAAGAAGACGAAACCAATATTCCAGATTTCGAATTATAAACAGAGGCCGTAATGAGTAACGTAGAAGTAGATATCATCGGAGTAGTGCAGGAACTAAAATCACTTAACAAAAACAAGTCTTCTGGTCCTGACTGTATACCCATTAGATTTATATCTGATTATGGTGAAGCCCCTTACTTAACAGCCATATACAACCGCTCTCTCAAAGAAGGATCTGTACCAAAAGATTGGAAAGTTGTACAGGTCACACCTATATTCAAGAAAGGCAGTAGGATTAACCCACTAAACTACAGGCCTATTTCATTGACCTCAATTTGCAGCAGGGTTTTGCAACATATTCTGTTTTCAAATATTAAGAATTATCTCGAACAGATTGATCTATTGGCCCAAGGTCAACACGGATTTACAAAATATCGTTCATGCGAAACACAACTAGCTCTTTATTCACACGAAGTGATGGGTGCTATCGACAAAGGCTCGCAAATCGATTCCGTATTTCTTGATTTCCAGAAAGCTTTTGACACCGTACCTCACAAACGGCTTTTAATCAAATCGCGTGGTTATGGTATATCACTCAAAATTTGCAATTGGATAGGGGATTTCTTGTCAGAGAGGACACAGTTCGTAATAATCGATGGTAAGGCATCGACTGAAACAGAGGTGATATCGGGCGTTCCACAGAGTAGTGTTATTGGTCCTCTGCAGTTCCTTATTTACATAAACGATTTAGGGGAAAGTCTAAGTAGCTCTCTTAAGATGTTTGCAGATGACGCCGTCATATACGGTCTAGTAAAATCATCTGAAGATCAAAACCAACTGCAGAACGAGCTGAATAAGATATCAGTGTGGTGTAAAAAATTGGCAGTTGACTCTAAATAATGAGAAGTGTGAAGTCGTCCACATGAGTACGAAAAGAAATCCATTAAACTTCGTTAACAAGAAAAATCAATCAAAAGTGAAGGCCGTAAACTCCACAAAATACCTAGCAATTACTATTACTTCAGACTTAAATTGAAATGAACACGTAGAAAATATCGTGGGAAATGCGAACCAGAGACTGCGTTTTATTAGCAGAACCCTTAAAACATGCAACAGAACTACAAAAGAAATTGCTTACACTACGCTTGTCCGTCCGTTTTTGGAGTATTGTTCAAATGTTTGTATAGTCTATGGGACTTAACTACGGGGTCATCAGTCCCTAAACTTACTAACGAACAAGGACGGCACAAATATCCATGCCCGAGGGGGGATTCGAACTCCCGACCGTAGTGGCCGTGCAGACCGTGACTGAAGCGCCTCAGTCCCCTCGGCCACCGCGGCCGGCTTTTTGGAGTATTGTAGCCCAGTGTGGGATCCTTATCAAGTGGGTTTGACGGAGGAAATCGAAAGAGTCCAAAGAAGGGCAGCTCGTTTCGTATTGTCACGATACAGGGGAGACAGCGTTACGGAAATGATACAGGATCTGGGATGGGAATCATTACAATAACGGCGCTTATCGCTGCGGCGTGGGCTACTTGCGAAACTCCAATCGTCAACATTCTCCTCCGAATGCTAAAATGTATTGTTGACTCCCATGATCATCAGAATAAAATACGAGAAATCAGAGCTCGAACGGAGAGATTCAGGTGTTCTTTCTTCCCGCGCGCTATTCGAGAATGGAATGGGAGATAAATAGTATTAAGGTGGTTCGATGAACCCTCTGCCAGGCACTTAAATGTGATTTGCAGAGTATCCCATGTAGGTGTAGATGTAGATGTACTAGCTTAATTCGCGCTGCTTCGCGCGTGTAGTGAATGGTCTGCACTGGGGTTGTTTCTACTTCTAAATATTAATTTTTATAGACTTAGCTTTAAAAATGCTTTGCTAATCAAGTATTTCGATACAACTTGTCACCTCCTATTGCACCATTTATGGCAGAATCCAAAACATCCCGAAATACATTTTTTTTTTTTTTTACAATTCTGACCGTGGTTCCAAATCCAAGTTTTCGCATTTCTAGCATCAAAATAGTATTAGTAGCACCCTTAAAAGATTTTCCCTTATTTCATCCGGTCAGTGGTTGAATTTCCAAAAATACCGAAACACGTGTTTTTAAAATTCCAATGAAAAATCTAAATCCCAAGTTTTGCATTTCTTGCTTCAAAATTGCCTGAATAGCAACGTATTTTCACAAAACCGTTCATCCCCTATTTCAGCCCTTTATGGATGGGAACATCGAAAAATCGCTAATACCTATAATGTAAAATAAACAACGTCTACAAATTTCAAGTTCCTATCGTCTGTAGATTTATTTGTCAGCGTCGTTTTCTGTCTTTTACAAAAGGATCGAAAACGCGAAATTTCTTTCTTACTCTTTGGTACCTTTCTTGGTAGTTTTACATTTGAAACTGAAATATGCATTTATTTTTCTGCATTCGCACGCTTGTTGCAGAAAAACTACTCAAGAATGTGCATCACGTTTCACTGTATATAACCTCTATCGTATTATAGTATGGAAAGCGTCTCTGGTCCAATATATCTTCCACCCTGTTATAGCTAACGACACGGATCTGCTATGGTGTACAACTGGAGACTTTGTATTACAACAACACAGACAGATCGTTCGTCCCTATTGTGTACTTTTGGCTGAAGAGAAAAATATTGACACACACACGTAGAATTTTATATAAGTCGGTAACTTTCAACTCCCATATCTTCCACACCCTTATCGTTATCAACCGTCTACCACCATAGTGGTAAACTGATACCTACTGCCACATACAAACACTATTCGTTTGCGGTGTGTACTTTTGGCTGCAAAGTGAAATATAGGCACAAACACGTCAATTTTTAAATGTATTAAGATTATGGACATGTTACGCGTTTCGTCATATATGTATATGTTGCAGCCAAAGCCTGAAATCGGCCAGATCGGGAACTGGCCGGCCAAGTCGCGAAGTGGCCAATATCGCCCATCGACAAGGGATCTCAAATCGATTCCATAGTTCTGGATTTCAGGAAGGCTTTTGACACTGTACCTCACAATCGGCTTCTTATGAAATTGCGTGCTTATGGAATATCTCCCCAATTGTGCGGTTGGATTCACGATTTTCTATCACAAAGAACACAGTTCGTTGTAATTGACGGTAAGTCATCGAAGTGATATCTGGCGTTCCACAGGGAAGCGTTATAGGTCCCCTACTCTTCCTCGTGTTTATAAACGATTTAGGAGACAATCTGAATAGCTCCCTTAGATTGTTCGCGGATGATGCTGTTGTTTATCGGTTAGTGAAGTCAACAGAGGATCAAAAGCAACTGCAAAGCGATTTAGACAAAATTTCTGCATTTTGCGAAAATTGGAAATTGACACTAAATAAAGAAAAGTGTGAAGTAATACACATGACTACTAAAAGAAATCCGCTGAACTTCAATTACGCGATAAATCAGTCAAACCTTAAGGTCGTAGATTCTACCAAATACCTAGGAGTTACAATTACGAACAACTTTGACTGGAGAGAACACATAGAAAATATTGTGGGGAAAGCGAACCAAAGGTTACGTTTCATCGGCAGAACGCTTCGAAGATGCACCAGCTCCACCAAAGAGACTGGCTACATCACACTTGTGCGTCCTCTCCTGGAGTACTGTTGCCCCTTGTGGGACCCTCACCAGGTGGGATTGACGGAAGACATTGAGAAGGTTCAGAGAAGGGCAGCTCGTTTTGTTCTATCACGTTACGGGGGGGAAAGCGTCACGGAAATGTTGCACGAATTGGGGTGGAAATCATTAAAAGAAAGACGTTATTCATTGCGGCGTGAATAAGAGATATCAGATCGAAAACGGAACGATTTAGGTGTTCTTTCTTCCCCCGCGCTATTAGAGAATGGAACGGTAGAGAAAAGTTATGAAAGTGGTTAATGAATCCTCTGCCAGGCACATAAATGTGATTTGCAGAGTATCTATGTAGATGTAGATCGCCTTCAATTGGCCGGCCAATGTCCGATCTTTTCCTGATTTCGGGGTTTGGCCGGCCAGTTCGCGAAGTGGCGTAGACCGGTCGGCCAGAATCGGGAGATGAATAAAGATGGGCTGAAAGTTTATAATTTCAAGCTGTATGCAATTTATTTATCAATCTCAGTAATAAAAAGTGTACAATCCGTCCACATAAATATTTTTAATACAGCCGGTATTCACCTATTACAACAAGTTAAGTTTTTATGACATTTGGAATTACACAATACTTTTTTTTTATTTCTGCATTTGCAGCGATTTGTGGCGCATTTAGTAGAGAAATTGCGTCGATTGTATCGTTGGCCACTGGTCAGTGACTGTAAGGACGATATGGTTCGCAATGATTTTTCTTCTTTGGGAACGGATTCCAGCGTGATCAGTTTCTCGGGCAGATTAGAGAACTCGTTTCTGGAATACAGTTGCTTCAGAACACCATGCTCTGTTCCTAGCTTGTAGAAAGTGCTTTCGACATTCATCGCAACAGCAAGAACGCTTCTGGGATCTCCGCGACCTCTGTCAACATATTGTATAACGATGCAAACATTGTCTCCAAATTTTGCAGACGCGAATTTTGCGTCTGAATTCTTAAGCATGTTAGCACCTTGTGCTTGCAAATAGTCGTGAGCTCCCTCCCTCTTCTTCCTGATTTCTTGCTTGTTGTAACATAGTTTGCTGATAACTTTTCCTCCATATCCTTCATCTGCTTCATTACTTGTTCCACATATTGCATGGACACTTTTGCCGCAGAATATACAACAATGAGCTGCACCACAATCTTCTTCACAAACCATACAGTATATATTCGGCTTATTATTGTATAACTGATCTTGATTTCTCGTTGGTTCGATCTCCACGGTGTCAGTTTCATTGTTGGGAGTAGTCCCTAAATTTATACCGTCGTCCATTTCTCTTTCAACTTTCTCAAGGTCTTCCTCTGTCACTATGTTATCAATAATTTCTTTAGGCAGATGTGAAGTACTCAGCCCACTTTTGCTTTACAGCCAAACATTGTCTCGTATGGGGACTGCTGAATTCCATGATGGAAAGAACGGTTTTTCATGAATTGGATGAATCGAAGACTTTCGGCCCAATGCGCTGAGTTATTTGTCTGCATTCATGTCATTAGCATATTCTGTACATCCTGGTTGGCCCGTTCGATAGAACCTTGGCTTTCGCTATGTCTGGGTTTTACATGTACCAGTTTCAGTCCAAGCCACATGTTACTCAGCTCATTTATAACTTTGTTCGAAAACTCTCTACCATTATCTGACTGTAGCACATTTGGAGCACCTATGGTGGTAAAGATGTGAAGCAAATGGTAAGCGACTTCTTCTGCTTACTCTGTCCATCAGATCATTTATATAGATAGAAAATAATAGCGGTCCTATCACACTCCCCTGGGGCACGCCTGACGATACACTCGTCTTTGATGAACACTCGCCGTCTAGAACAACGTAATGCGTTCTATTACTTAGGAGTCTTCCAGCCAGTCACAAATCTGTGAACCTATTCCATAAGCTCGTATCTTCGTTAGCAGTCTGCAGTATGGCATCGCGTCAAATGCCTTTTTGAAGTCGAGAAAAACACAATCCGCCTGTTGGTCTTCATCCATGGCTCACAAGATGTCATATGAGAAAAGGGCAAGCTGAGTTTCACATGAACTATGTTTCCGAAATCCGTGCTGATTCGTAGAAAGAAGCTTTTCCGTCTCAAAGAAATTTACTATCTTCGAACTGATTATATGCACCAAAATTCTACAGGAAACTGATGTCAACGATATTGGCCTGTAATTATGTGGGCCAGTTCTCTTTCCTTTCTATAAGAAAGTCACCTGCGCTTTTTGCAATCACTCGAAGCTTTGCGCTGAATTAATGATTCGCGATAAATGCAAGCTAAGTAAGGGGCCAATGCCGCAGAATACTCTTTATATAACCGAATTGGTATTCCATCCGGACCAGGAGACTTTTTCGCATTTAGCACTTTCAGCTGCTTCTCTACACCGGAAATACGTATTAGTATGTCCTCCATTTGGGAGTTAGTGCGTTGATCAAATGGTGGTAGATTTGTGCGGTCCTCCTGCGTGAAAGATTTATTAAAGGTTAAATTTAGAACTTCAGCTTCCGTTTGCTTTTTTCTATTACTGCCCCGGAATGGTCAACGAGTGACCGGATAGTGGGCTTTGACCCGCTTATCGATTTTACATAGGACCAGAATTTTTGCGGGTTCTCGGAAAGATCTTTTGCTAAGGTATGACTGTGGTTATTATTGTATGCTTCGCGCATCGATCTTTTTATCAAATCTCTACTAACTTTAGCCTGTCATCATTTGCGTGTTCTTTTTTGAACCGAGAGTGCAACAGTCTTTGCTTTCTCAGTAGCTTTCTAACATGATTATTATACCACGGTGGATCTTTTCCATTCTTAATCGACTTTGTAGGCATATATTTCTCTAACCCTTCATGTACAATGCATCTAAATTTAGTCTACAATTCCTCTACATCCATTGCATCAGAACAAAACAATGTTCATTCATTTTCTAAGTGCGATCCTAACAATTGCTTATCGGCTCTTCCTAACAAAAGGACGCTCCTAGCCTTCTTGATTGATTTATGAACTTCGGTCACTATTGACGCTATGACGATATCATGATCACTAATTCCTGTCTCTACACAGACATCGTTAATAAGTACAGGCCTGTTCGTAACTATAAGGTCTAAAATATTTCCATTGCGCGTGGGTTGCCGGTTTAACTACTCAAGACAGTTGTCGTAGAATGTGTCCGAAAGTGGCTCGCAAGACTACTTGTCTGTACCGCCTGATATGTAGAGGGTTTATCGAACCACTATACCTCGTATTTCCTTACCGCTCCATTCTCTAGTAGCGTGCGAGAGAAAGGAACACTTACATCTTACTGTTTTCGATACGATTACTCTTATTTTTTATTTTGACGATCATGTCTCCTTATATAGGTGCCGCAACGAGTAACGTCTACCTTTTCATTATTTCCGGCCCAAATCATGATCATTTCCGTGACTCACTCTCTCCCCTCTTTAGGAGCAACAAAAAACAAGCTGCCCTTCTCTGTGTCGTCCGCCAGTGCCACTCAGTGGAGAGCCCACAGAGTGCAGCAATACTCCAAAACAGGACGCACAAAAGTGCAGTTTAGGCAGTTTCTTTGCACGAACTGTTGCATCTTCTAGGTGTTCGGCCAATGGAAGGAAACCTTTGGTTCGCCTTCTCTATGATCTTTTCTGTGTATTCTTTCTAATTAAAGCTGTTCGAAATTGTAGTTCCTAGGTGCGAAGGTAATCGAAAAAGTGAGGTCTACTATTTTTTATAAGTACAGAAGTCTGCTTGTGCGGCAGTTGGTCAGACTGTTATGAAGAGTGCTTCCCGCGCTGTGTGTAAACACGCTCTCGCCGCGCTGAGGCGCTCAGCCTCTGCAGGGGGGCGCAGTAAGCGATGCGCAGCAGGAAACGCGTTTTCGCCGTTCTGCGCATGACGTCACTGTGGGACACCTGGGAGCCAAACTATATGCAGAGTTGGTTGCTAATTCGTGTGCGTATGTGTGTTACCATTTCTGCTGTATTTGCTTAACCCTCTCATTCCCACGTTATGAATTCAGCTTTGGCAAAATTAAAATTCAATGTCATCTGTATTAATACAGTACACTAAAGATCAAAATACGTGTTTTAAAAGCTTTGGTCGCACTATTGATTTTTTATGCCATGCACAACAAAGACGTTTGTATCGAGGTATTTTATTACTTGGGATGTTATTTTGTTGATGATTAACACTGTCAGCTCAATAATGCTAATATAATCTTCGCCACAGCACCAATGACAATTCACTGCTCAAATAAAATAACATGAATCGCACTCGCGCTCCTAATCACAGCCACGTGCAGACGGCTACGTAACACGAACTACAAGACGGACAGATTAATGCCTCACAAGTGGCTACACGCCGTACCAAGCGGCAAAATGTCGTACTAGAAGCATGTTGTTCATCAACAACAATGCGACTTTAAGGATTGATACACAAAATACGGTATAAATCAGCTTTTAATACATTATTATCGAGAAACAACATCGGGAAGGAAAGGGTCAAATAGTTTTTTTTTTTTTTTTTTTTTTTTTTTTTTTTTTTTTTTTTTTTTTTTTTTCACTTCACAGTTTGGAAGTAAAAAGTTCAAAGTGGCAAGTATACTGATTTCCCGAGTGTTTGTCGCGCGTGCTATAATTTTGTGCTGGAATTCTCTGAAATACTTCTGTTATCATTTATACAATGCCAAGCTGTGCTACTACGGGTTGTCATTCTCACAGCGGAGACACAAAGGGGACTGAAATAAAGTTTCATTTTTTTCCTCGAGATGAAACGTTAAAGAAAGTGTGGCTCTCCAAATGCTACAGAATGGACACTGTAAACGTACCACATTCTCGAATACACTCCCGGCATTTCAATGAAAACGATTATGTAAGGGATGTACAGTCGGAGTTGCTTAATTTGCCACGGAAAAAAGTGTTTGAAACATTCCAGTTCTTTTAAAGTCAGCAGTTCATATTAAAGAAATTCTCTATATGTTTGCGATTTGATATGTTACTGATACGTACCGCGTAAATCTACGATAGAATATGACCCAGCGCTCTTAACTTCAATGTTTTACAGCAGAATAGCACTTTGTATTTAAGGCAAAAACAATTTTCGTCAAAAACTTATTATAAACGCACATTACGTGCCATAGCGGACTAAGCCTGTGCAGGCCGTTTTGGAGCGCGCAGTCCCACAGTGACGTCACAGCGCCAGCCAATAGCAGAGCAGAGCGCTTACTGCCCAACCTTATACTTATTAACCTTGAGTCTCGGCTCGGCAGCCGTTGAGAACGGAGCTCCCGTTGGATGTTACCGCCGAGTGCGAATTGCGCGCAGTAACTCGGTTTTTGAACGCAAAGGGCACTGCGCCGACTGCAATCCGTCGCCAATTGACGGAAGTTTCTAGTGAGTCGCGCACGGATGTGAAAAATGTTCGTAAGTGGTGTAGAGGCTTTGTACCTTTAGGACTGAAATTCTCGACGAACAAAGGAGCGGGAGACCGTAAATTTCTGAGGAGGCAGTGTTGGTGGTTGAGCGAAGCACGCGTGAAGATGGGCGGATCGCCCTGGATGGTCTCTGCACGTCGGTTCCTGAGGTTTCCCGAAGCACCGCTCACAGAATTTTAACGGAAACACTGAACTACCGGAAGGTGCGCGCAAGGTGGATGCCACGATTGCGACTGAAGACCACATGCGGCAACAAGCTGACGCTTCGCGCGCATTTCGTGGCCGCCTTGCAGCCGACCAACTTTATGGACTCATATACATGTGGCGTCTGTTCCGAGAGAACCTGCAGTTGTTATTATTCAACATTCATAGAATATATGACATCAACTGCGATTGGACAAAGTTGAAAATGTGTACCCAGCCGGGATTCGAACCTGGGTCTCCAGCTTTCTAGGCAGTTGCGCTGACCCCTACACCACTGGGGACACAGTGATCACCGCATCTGCAAGGACTACCTAAGCACGCCTCCCGTCAGATACAAATTCCCAGCTTCGCCCTGCCCACAGTACTCAAACTCGTAGTTATGAACTAATTCCGGAAAGAGTAAGGGCTTCAAACTTTGCCCACCCCTCCCCACTAACGATAGGATCATTGCCCGTCACCGGCATATTATATATATACATGTGGCGTCTGTTCCGAGATAACAGACGTCACTTGTGATCCTGCAGTTGTTATTATTCAACATTCATAGAATATATGACATCAACTGCGATTGGGCAAAGCTGAAAATATGTACCCAGCCGGGATTCGACCCGGGTCTCCTGCTTTCTAGGCCTCTTAGGCTTTCTGCCTAGAAAGCAGGAGACCCGGGTTCGAATCCCGGCTGGGTACACATTTTCAGCTTTGCCCAATCGCAGTTGATGTCATATATTCTATGAATGTTTTATGGACTCAGTTGTCAAGCGTGACAGACCCTGGGCATACCACTTTACACCTGAGACCACGCAACAACCACGCCAGCCAGGCGGCTAGCTGGTACGACATGGGCATACAAAAACTGCCACATCGTCTACTAAAATGCATCGACATAAATGGTGATTATGTCGAAAAACAGCTAAATGTTCAAGTTGTAAACTGATTTAAATCAGTGTAGAAATAAACAGATCTATGTACTTATAAAAAAATAGTTCAGACAAAACGATGATAGAAGCTTTTGATATGTGGTGCTACAGACGAATGATGAAAATTAGATTGGTAGAACACGTAACTAACGAGGAGGTGCTTAACCGAATCGGGGAGAAAAGGAGTTTCTGGCATACCCTGACTAAGAGAAAGGAGAGATTGATAGGACACTTTCTGAGACATCAAGGAATTGTCAATTTAGCATTAGAAGTAAGTGTGTAGGGTAAAAATCGTAGAGGGAGGCCGAGGGACGAATACAGTAAGCAGATTCAAAAGGATGTAGGTTGCCGTACGTATTCTCAGATGAAGAGACTTGCTCAGGACAGGGTAGCGTGGAGAGCTGCATAAAACCAGTCTTCCGACTGAAGACCACAACGCAGGAGACCTTACTTTTGGGGATTACCCTCTTATTTAGCTAAATTTGACTCATTCGTCTTGTAAATAAAGGTTAACGACTTTCTGTTAGTTCTCATAGGGGTGACTTCACACTTCAGTTTCCAATTTTCGCACCATGCAGGTAGCTAAATAATTTTACAGTTGCTTTTGCGATTCTGTCGAGTTCACTAACCTGTAAAGAGTAACATCGCCTGTCAACAATTCACGAGAGCTGCTCAGATTTAAAAAAAAAAAAAAAAAAGAAAGTACTTGTAGTTGCAAAATAATTTGAACGACTCACGAGATTACGAAAAGGTAATGCAGACAGTGTGAGTATCTAATCAGCCATTACACGCGCGCGCACGCCAGAAACAGCGGCGCGCGCATTCTGTAGAAAGAACACGTAACTCCCGTTTGACATGTGTAAGGGGTCAGCCACTCTTACGGATATGTTCTTGCTCTGGTTGCATTACACAGGTCGAATTAGGCATTATATCGATAGCTTGCATAGTGAGCGCTGTGAGTCGATTGTGGGGAGTCTGGCTGAAGTGTGGAATGTCGGCGAGAATGTAGGCCGCGTAAGTAAGTAATATGAGTAATGGTGAAAGTCCGTTTATTGTGCGTATTTCGGGAAGAGTTTGTCCCCAGCACCGTGGGTGGATTTTCTCACCATTTGTTCCGATCGTAGCTGTGTAAGAAGATTTCCGCGCCGCGAATCGTGTCAACCGCGCCGGCTACAAACGACATGGAGGCACCACAGTCTAACATATACAGTCACGACACTCCCACAGATTCTTGTTATACGCTGCGATAGCAGCGCTCCAAGCAGCCGGCAAGCTAAGTTTCTGAATACGACAGTTGATGAGTGCGAATAGTATCGTTTAGATTGACTTCGGCATACTTTTTACATTGGGGAACGTTTAAAAATAACTCCCCATTTGTCTTTCTTGGATTTCATAAGATCCCGGATAAGGTACGAAACGGTACATTTACAGGACAGTTAATTTACAATCATGCTGTAACATAAGGCTTTAAAAGAGTAATTTCATTTTCTATTAAAAACAAAAATGCCTAGGAAACACCAGGAGACATACCCTTTAGCAGAGAGACGTCAATTTCTACGCAGGAACGTTAAGAATTCTTCATTAAAATTCCAGTAAAATCGGTGAGGGTGGAACATAGGAAACGTATGTAGAATGCAATAAATACGGTATTTAACATACCAAATCAACCATCACAGCTGTAGCTGAAGGAAAAACGTCACAGACGTTGCAATATAACGATAAAAGGAATCAAACTGTTTTCCAACAAAGAAGAACAGAATTCCACAATTGTTGCTACATCTGAAGCACAAACGGCAAGAATCATCAAAAAATAGGTTTTTAAATCTAAAGTAGTAACACTTACAAGAATATGCAGGTATAAGAAAGACGAGTGACGTGTAAAAATGTGAGAATCATTAGACTCCATACCGAATTGATGCACGTCAAAAACTGGCTCTCATAGTAAGAACAGACCATAATAGAAATTTATTATACCATTATGTTTATATGCAACTTACTTTCAGCGGAATAAGCTGAAAATATTCACATATTCGTAAGTATTTGTTCATGACAGAGTTGTTCTTTACACCATAGAATCATTTAAATTAGGCTGTTTTTATATTAATTTCCGTATTATGTTTGTCTCTCGATATTTTAATAATGCTTGTAACGTAAACATTATAGTAAGTATTTCGTTAATTACGCTCAAAAGCGATTATAAACAAACATCACTACTTCGGCGGCTTTCCCACCGCTAGGAGCGCTAGTGTAGCAGCAACAGTCAGTTGGTAACAACTTTTACAGCAGTGAGTGTCGCGACTGTATATGTTACACTGTGGAGGCACCGAGGGATTGTTTACAATAGTCAGATAAAAGTAATAAATAGCACGTGAAGACTAATATTGGCGACCTGTGTAAATTACCGGTATTAGCATGTGCGGTGAAATCCGTGATTGCCTCGCATATTTGTGATTGTTCAGAAATATAAGAAACTAGCTTAAACCCGCGGCTCCGCTCGCATGTTGGTTGATTATGATAGCTGAGCTATCTTTCAGTAGTGTGATATGAGACTGGTTTTGAAGGATGAAATGAAATACAATACCTTCTTTACCATTTTTAATCAACATTATCAGGAAAGTAAGTAGTGTAGATCAAATCACACGAAAAAATGCACTCATTTCGAAGAATCCTCCACGAAATTCAACAATAATGTTTGTAATTATATCACAGATCGATCACTTGATGTAATGCGCTAAACGTCAAATAGATTTTTTTTAAAGAGATGTATTAAAAGAAATTTCTTTTTTTACTGCTTTATTTATTTATTCTTTTATTTCCTTATTCGTATGCTTATCGTTACAGAGGAAGAGCTGAAGACATTGGAGCACGCATAGAGCAAAGATATGGTCTGTGGCATCACGTTTCACTGTATGTAACCTCCTTGCTATAGAGTCGCAAACGTCATCGCTGGCCTTCAGTCCGATTTTTTTTTTAATAATTTGACAACTTTCAACCACCATATCTTCCACCCTCTAATAGCTATCGGCATGGTACTGCTATGGGGTACAACGGGAGACTTCGGACAACAATTACACACAGACCATTTTTTGTGTCCCGACTTCGTCGCCGCTTTTGTGTCCCAGCCTCGTCGTAGGTGTCGGTGGCCGAGTGGAATGAGATCGACACGCTGATGCAGGTACGGAGGGGAGCAGCCAGAAACTATAAACACTCGAGTAAATTAGAAAGAGATATATTGCACAGAATGTAACAATACTTAACTTTTACATAGTACTGCAGAATGTTGATACATAGTTGTTAGAGGCCTGCCTAGTGCCTGTACAATAGCAAAGTCTTCACTGGTGCCTATCTGATTACGAAGGTCCAAACTCGTTGCTATCTCAGTCCGAAGTGGCAAGTCGTTCAGCGGTGGCCACGAGCGGAGTTGTCGCAGAGGGCGTTCGTGGCTGTCGTCGTGAGAACGCCGCGCCGTGCGTGCATGGCGGCGCGCGGCGAAAGTAGGTGGCGCGCACTTTGTACTTGTGCGACACCACACCATTCGTTTGCGTTCTGTAGTTTTCTCTAAAGAGCGAAATATTAACACACACACACACACACGTAGAATTTTATATACACTGATAACTTTCCATGCCAGTATACTCCACCCTTTTATCATTATCAACCCTCAATAACAATTCAGCCAATAAAACCATTTTCAAAGAGTAAATATAATTTTCAGAGAGTAATTATTGTTACGCGTTTCGCGTTATATTCTTCAAATTACTAAATACCTATCAGATCGCTATAAAACCGTGCCTAAAACCTTCCTCAGGTATAAATTAGTAACTGTACAAATATTTAAGTCTCTACGTCTTGTCATTCGGACGTGATAAGCGTACACCGAACAGACATTCACATTAATATATATATATAGCTATGCGATCGCCATAAAACCTTGCCTAAAGCATTCCCCGGGTAGACATTAGTAACTGTAAAAATTTTTAGCTCTTTATGTCTTGTGGTTCAGACGTGATAAACGTATACCGAACAGACATTCACATTTATAGATATAGATTAGTTACACTTCGAAGTTGTATCTATTGCCATTATTGACAAATTATGAACCTTTAAGACAACTGTTTATCAACAGCAACTTAATTATTAGTGAAAGCTATTCACGAAACAGGCGTGACGTTAGCTCTTATCCTGTGCACACGGTCATACTTGTCATTAAAAAAATGTTCAAATGTTTGTAGAATTTATGGGACTTAACTACGGGGTCATCAGTCCCTAAGCTTACAAACTACTTATGAACTAAGACTAAGGACGGCACAAATATCCATGCCCGAGGGAGGATTCGAACCCCCGAGCGTAGTGGCCGTGCAGACCGTGACTGGAGCGCCTCAGTCCCCTCGGCCACCGCGGCCGGCGCTTGTCATTAATTGGATTGCTGTTCGATTTATACGAAGCACGATATAACTGGACACCTGCTAGCCATCCTCAGGTGAGTCATTTGTGTGTGTCTCTCAGACACTAGTCTTGAAGTTCTGGTAGCCTTTTGCTATCTTGCCTTCATCAAACACGAATCTTATTAGTGGCGAAGCGTTGAGATTTTCTCGTTGTTCTGCATCGTGAGCCAATGGGTCCAAGAGGTTTGTTGCTTGTTACAGCAGGATGACTCGGTGGCTGCTCGCTGTAGCCACGTGATACATTGTACGGAGCCGTATTGGGGCCTCGTGTAGTGTGAGGCTTACGTGATCGGGCAGCGTCGATGTTGGCGTTAGCAATGGGTGCAGCATTTTCGTGCGTACCATTGCTCGTTGCCTGACGTGCTCGATGTGTGGCCGCCATGTTATTTAGACGGCGGTCTAACTTGACGCCCAGGTAGGCGGCTGTAGCACTCGACGCTACCGGAACTCCCCGAACTGTGACGGTCGGAGAGTTTGCTGGTATCTGGCACATGGTGGTGACGGTCGCTCGTGATTTGTCTCCGTTGCATGCGAGCCTCCGCTCGGTAGCTCAGGCGTCGTGCGCGTCGGAGGCATGCTGCAGTCGCCGCTGGAGAACTGGGACGCTCCAACTGGACACTGTGTCGTCCGCGTACGAGGGCGGTCGGCTGTGTAGATGGAGGACAGCGGTGGGCCGATGACCGAGCCTCCAGTGCTCGGCGCTGCGTGGGAATTCCACTGGCTGAAGGAGCTCGGCGTGTGACGCAGGTACCCCAGCACAAGTAAAGGAGGCCGTCAGGCCACACGGAGTGCAAGGCGCGTGGCGCGTCGAGCACGAGAGCGTCCGAGTACTCTCATCGGTCAACCGCACCGAACGCTTTCTCCGTTAGGCGTAATAGCTGGTGTGTCGTCGCACGGTTGCGCCGAGAGCGAAACCGCTCTATTTGGGAATATTCCTTCCTCTTCTCTGTGGGCGTCAAGTCGTGAGAGGTGCAGCCTTTCAGACACTTTTGAAAGTAAAAATTACTAAAAATTTCTGGGCTGTTATGCCGTGGTCTAGTGGATTTCGTCCCCGACTGCGTCCCCGACTGTGGAGGACATTCTCAAGGGGGATCGTGGCACTTTTGGATGTCCGATTCACACCCTGGCTCGCTACTGACTGAAGCGAGATTCCGTTTACGAGGGCTCGCGCGCAGTGGTGTGACGTCAGATGTTTTTGATATGTGCGCGCAATTCGTCGTTGCCGATTGCCTCCGTCCGTTAGTATCGTCCCATTGTGGAAGACTGTTACATTTCTTCTTCAAAACCGGAATCCAGATATCATTTAGTTTCACGCCCTCCTCCATCCTATTGAAATTATTGGGGTGTTTTACAATTTCTATAGCCTCTCTATACAGTCTTTCGTGGTATCCATTTGTGGCTGCTAAAACCTGAGTCTTATCAAATTGAATAAGGGCGTCCACTGGTTGAAAAACATGTTCAGCAACAGCTGATCTGTCAATCTCTCCCCTTCTACAGTTCCCCTTGTGCTCATATAGTCGTTTTTTTACTGTAATTTTTGTGGTACCCAGGTATACGTCCCCACAGCTACACGGAATCCTATAAATTCCTGCTTTTTCCAGCGGTTTGCCAGCATCCTTTGCCGATTTCAGGTGATCCTGTATCTTCCGAGTAGGTTTGTAACTAACGGCAACATTCCGTTTCGTGCAAATTTTACTGATGCGGTCGGTGACGTCCTTAATAAAAGATAGGAAGACTTTAGATTTCACAGGAACCCTTTCATTGTTTTCAACTCTACGTGTCGGTCTCAAAGCTCTCCTTATCTCTGTAGACGAATAGCCATTCGTAAGTAAAGCATTACACCACTGCGTGCGAGCCCTCGTAAACGGAATCCCGCTTCAGTCAGTAGCGAGCCAGGGTGTGAATCGGACATCCAAAAGTGCCACGATCCCCCTTGAGAATGTCCTCCGCAGTCGGGGCGAAACGTTGGGTTTTAATAATAAATCCACTAGACCACAGCATAACAGTCCGGAAATTTTTAGCAATGTTGTCCAGTCCGGTCGTGAAAGTTTACATTTTACACTTTTGAAAGTGCCGGAAGGTCGCTGATCGGCCTGTAGTTCTTCGCTTCCCGAACATCTTAATCCGGCTTGGGAAAGGCGACAATTTCTGCGAGTTTCCAGCACGCTGAAAATTGTCTGGAGGTAAAGATTTCGTTGAAAATGTTCGTGCCAAGGACCGCCTGCTTTCTTCCGGTTGAGCCGTCTAAGTTGCCACTGCACGTCTTCAGTGCTGGTGGGAGGTATCTCGTCATCCAGGACTTGTGGTAGACGCTCGGCGACGCGTGGGCGGCATCCACGGGATCGTCGACAGCCACCGACACGTCCGCTAGCACAGACAAATATATACAGGCGGGAAACCTCCGTAAGGGCCCGGTCCTACGCTCAGGGGTGCGGGGAGGGAGGGTTTCCAGCAGCAGTTCCGTAAGATGTCCCATGATGGCGCTGCGGTCAAAAGCAGCCCTTTAAACTGGCCAGAGCAGGCGGCAGGTAGCGGCTGTCCCCACCACCATCTCCCCTCAAATGCCAACAAGCTGGACACAGCCGTGGCCTCGTGGCAGGCGACACGAGCTCTCCCCTCAGCCTCCCCTCCACGCTACCCTCTGACGTGCGAGAGGCACCCTAAGCCAGCGATCTGCCTGACACGTGCTAGCATCTTACGGAACTACAAGGGGAGCGTAAGACAGTGGTTTAGAGGGGGCTGCTCCTCTTTATATTTTACTCTGTGCCGCTAGTACGTCGGCTTCAGCGGTCGGCTCGCTGACTGAGTCCGCCCTACACTATATGGTGGTCTGCGCTGGGCGTCAAATATTCCGCACTATACAGCCCGCCGAGAGTGTTGCGCGCATGCATCAAATTCAGATGTTCGACATTGTCCAGCGAACAGTGCCCTTGATGGCAGAACGGCGTAACTCAGTAGTTCTGGGCACTGCCACTCGCTGCGAAGACCAGCGTTCTCTGTCGTCCCCGATTTGAGCAAATTTTGGAGATGACAGGTTTCCATGCGGTATCCAGTTGGTTGCCGCTTACACGGTTAATACGATTCTCCGCCATACGAATTTGTACCGATTCCTTGATAATGGAGTCCCAAAAAGTCGTCACTGAAGCCAGAATAATTGTTTTATCATACTCTATTGAGTGCCCTACGGATATACAATGTTCAACTATAGCAGATTTGCTTGGTTGCAAAACTTGGGTGCGGCGTTTGTGTTCCTGGCAACAGTGAAACAGTGTAGTCTTCCTTTGTGTGCAATGAGACAGTAGTTTTTGTTTTCTCGGCACTTTAATCATGAACAGGGACTGTGACTGCTGTGTGCGGATGCATTCTGAGTTAGTGACACTTCGCTCCCAGCTTCAGGCTGTGTTAACTTTGGTTGCACAGCTGGAGACTGCAATCGAGGGACGTCGTTGTTGTTGGCCGGTAGTGGGGACCGAACAGACTCCCATCGTCTTCACCGATCGACCTGCGCCATCGACATGCCCTGATACTGCCAGCAATGAGGCAGACACCCTACCCTTGGTTGCGTGGGAGGTTGCTCCAGTACGTGGAAGGAGACGCAAGACATTCAGGGTAACCAATCGTGAGGCCTCACATGTTCGTCTTCCTAACAGGTTTGAGGTGCTGTCTGTTCAGGACAACGTTCCTGAGCCGGATGGTGTCTCCCGTCCTGAGATCACCATTCAGCCTGCAAGATCTGGGCTTTCACAGAGGGTGGGTTTGCTTGTAGTTAGGAGCTCTAACGTTAGGCGAGTGATGGAGCCCCTTACAGAGATGAGGGGAAGAAGGCCAAGTGCACTCCGCGTGCATACCGGATGGAGTCATTGCAGATGTGGAAGGAGTCCTTCCGGATGCCATGAAGGGTACAGGGTGCAGCCAACTGCATGTGGTGGCTCACGTCGGCACCAATGATGTGTGTCGCTTCGGATCTGAAGAGATCCTCTCAGGTTTTGAGCGGCTATCTCAAGTTTTGCTAGTAAGGTGAAAGCAGAGCTCAGCATCTGCAGCATAGTTGACAGGACCGACTGTGGACCTCTGGTACAGAGCCAAGTAGAGTGTCTGAATCAGAGGCTCAGACGGTTCTGCGACCGTGTAGGCTGCAGATTCCTTGACTTTCGCTATCGAGTGGTGGGGTTCCGGGTTCCGCTGAACAGATCAGGTACCGGGTGCTGTGTGGCGTGGACTGGGTGGTGTTTTTAGGGTAGAGGGCTTTGCGGAAACACTAAATGGGCGGTCCCAAAGGGTTCAGGTCGATCCCAGGAGAAATATAGAGCTAGAAACTATCGATATAACAGTTGTGAATTGTCGTAGCTGTGTTGGTAAAGTACCAGAATCCGAGCGTTAATAGAAAGCACCGAAACATACATCATTATAGGTAGAGAAAGTTGACTTAAGGCGGAAATAAACTCAGGAGAAGTATCTGCAAAACATCTAACTGTGTTCAGAAAGGACAGATTAAACAAAATAGATGGAGGCGTGTTTGTCGCCGTCTAAAGTAGTCTATCGAGTAGTGAAGTTGAAGGTTCCTTATACCGCTCCCCCCCCCCTCCGCCCACGACTCTGACGATAGGTTCTAAGAAAAGATGTGTCTAATTGCAACAAGTATCCGACTCACACATTAATAGTAGGCGGTGATTTACCCTCAAACTGTTGGCGAAATTATATTGCCGCGAGAGACCACGAACACCAACTGCCGGCGTGGCGCAGGGGATAGCGTCACGGACTGCGGAGCAGAAGGTCGCCGTTTCAATCCCGCCCACCGGCAAAAATTTATTTCTTTGTAATTTACAATTCCAGAAGGTTCTACATATTTCTTATGTTCACTTGTAAATTCTACTTGTTTCTTATGTTTACTGTTCTTCTAAGTTCTGGTAAATTCTGTCTGTGTATAAATAACAGAGCACTCTGCCTGAGAGGTAGTCAGTGCTGCGTGTATGTTGAGTTCGGAATAAACGTGCTTTCAGAATAAGTGCTGTTTTTAGTTTCCTTCGAAGTTAAGCCTACTTCCATTGCAACGTGACAATATTTTCAAATCAGGAGGTATGCATAAAACATCGTGCGAAATTGTACTCAACGCATTCTCTGGGAATTACTTCGAACAATTAGATCATGAGCAAACTAAAATTATAATGGATGTCAAAAAAACTTGATCTCTTAGCAACAAATAATCCTGAGCTCATAACGAGAATCAAAACGGATACAGGTATTCGTGAACACAGCGCTGTCATAGCGAGATTGAATATCGAAAGTCCCAAAGTTACCAAAAATAGACGAAAAGCATGTTTGTTGAGGAAAACCGATAGAAATACAATAAATTGCTTTTTGAAAGATAAGTTGAGACCTGATGTGGCTCAAATTCAAAGAAGTGGCGTCGACAGCAACTGGCAGTTTTATACCATAAATTAATAAAAGAAGGAGGTGATCCCCCTTGGTACACAAAACAGGTCAGGAGACTGTTGCGAAAGCAACGGAAAAGGCTTGCTAAATTTTGGCGATCCTATACAATGCTCGAAATTTAGTGAGAATTTCAATGCGAGATGCGTACAATACATTTCACAACGAAAGTCTTTCACGGAATTTGACTGAAATTTCAAAGAGATTTTAGTCATATGTTAAATATACTAGGGGCAAAAAACAAACTATACCCTCACTACGTGATAGTAATGGCGATCCTGTCGATGACAGAGATACTACAGCCCTCATAGCTTTTAGAAACCCATTCCCCATGTTGTTGTTATGGTCTTCAGTCCGGAGACTGGTTTGATGCAGCTCTCCACCCTACTCTATCCTGAGCAAGCCTTTTCATCTCCTCATAAGAACGGCAACCCACATCCATTTGAATCTGCTTACTATACGCGTCTCTTGGTCTCCCTCTGCGATTTTTATCCCACACACTTCCCTCCAATGCTAAATTTACGATTCCCCGATGCCTAAGAATGTGTCCTACCAAGCGATCCCTTCTTTTAGTCCGGATATGCCAAAAATTCCTTTTCTCACCCATTCTGTTCAGTACCTCTTCATTAGTTACGCGATCTACCCACCTAATCTTCAGCACTCTTCTGTAGCACCACATTTCAAAAGCCTCTATTCTCTTCCTGTCCACACTGCTTATCGTCCATGTTTCACTCCCGTACAAGGCAACACTACACACAAATGCCTTCAGAAAAGATTTCCTTACACTCAAATTAATATTCGATGTTAGCAAATTTCTCTTTTTCAGAAATGCTTTTCTTCCCATTGCCATTCTGCATTTTATATCCTCTATACTGCGACCATCGTATGTTATTTTACTACCCAAGTAACAAAACTCATCTACTACCTTCATTGTTTCGTTACCTAATCTAATTCCTTCAGTATCGCCTGATTTTCTAAGACCACATTCCATTATTTTTGTTTTGCTCTTGTTAATGTTCATTTTATACGCTCTGTTCAACACACTGTCCATTCCACTCAACTGCTCTTCCAGGTCCTTTGCTGTCTCGGACAGAATTACAATGTCATCATCAAAACGCAATGTTTGTATTTCTTCCCCCTGAACTTTAATCCCTATTCAAAATTTTTCCTTGTTTTCCTTCACCGCCTGCTCGATGTACAAATTGAATTATATCGGAGAAAGGCTGCAACCCTGTCTTTCTCCCTTACCAACTGATGCTTCCCTTTCATGCCCTTCGAATCGAATAACTGCGGTCTGGCTTTTGTACAAGTCGTAAATAACTCTCCTTTCCCTTTATTTTACCCCTGCTGACTTCAGAATTTGAAAGAGTGTATTCCAGTCAACATTGTCCAATGCTTTCTCCAAATCTACAAAAGCTAGAAATGTAGGTTTGCCTTTCCTTAATCTATCTTCTAAGATAAGACGTAAAGTGAGTATTGCCTCCCGGGTTCCTATGTTCCTCCTGAATCCAAACTGATCTTCCCCGAGGTCAGCTTCTACCAGCTTTTCCATTCTCCTGTAGATAATTCGTGTTAAAATTTTGCAACCATGACTTATCAAACTGATGGTTCTGTAATTATCACACCTGACTGCGCCTGATTTCTTTCGAATGGGGATTGTTACATTTTTCTTAAAGTCTGAGGATATTTCGCCTGTCTCATACATCCTACACACCAGTTCAAATAGCCTGGTCATGGCCTGGTCATAGCTCTGAGGGTATGTCATCTACTCCTGGGGCCTTGTTCCGACCTAGGTCTTTCAGGGCTCTGTCAACTTCATCGCTCAGTATAGTATCTCCTATTTCATCTTGATCTACTTCCTCTTCCCTTCCTACAACATCATCTCTAAGTTCATTTCCTTTGTAGAGCTACTCTGTGTACTCTTTCCACCTTTCAGCTTTCCCTTCTTTGCTGAGAACTTGCTTCCCATCTGAGTTCTTGATATTCGTAGAGTTGCTTTTCTTGTCCTCAAATGTCTCTTCCATTTTCCTGTAGGCGGTATATACTTTTCCCCTTCTTATACATTCTTCTACAGATTTGCATTTGGCTTCTAGCCACTCCTGCTTAGCCATTTTGCACTTCCTGTCAATCTCATTTCTTAGTCGTCTGTACTCCATTTTGCCTGTTTCATTTACCGCATTTTTATATTTTCTCCTTTCATCAATTAAATTTAGTATTTCCTGTGATATCCACGGATTTTTTGTAGGTCTTGCCTTCCTACCTATTTTGTCCTCTGCTACCTTCACTATTTCATCTCTCAATTTTACCCATTCCTCCTCTACTGTTTTATTTTCTCCTGTTTCTGTCAATAATTGCCGAAAGCTCCCTCTGAAATTCTTAAGAACTTCAGGTTCCTTCAATTTATCCAGGTCCCATCTCCTTATTTTCCTACCTTTTTGTAGTTTCTTCAGTTTCAGCCTACAGTTCATAACCAACAAGTTATGGTCAGAGTCTATATCTGCCCCTGGGTATGTCCTGCAGTTTATAACCTGGTTCCGGTACCTATGTCTTACCATTATAAAATCTATCTGATACCTTCCGGTGTCTCCTGGTCTCTTCCACGTATACAACCTTCTTTTGTGATTCTTAAACCACGTGTTGGTTACGATTAAATCATGTTCCGTGCAAAATTCTACCAGGCGACTTCCTCTTTCATTCCTCCTGCCCAGTCCATATTCACCTATTATTTTTCCTTCTCTTCCTTTTCCTACTACCGAATTCCAGTCTCCCATCACAATTAAGTTTTCCTCTCCCTTAACTGTCTGAATAATTTCCTTTAGATCCTCATATATTTCTTCGATCTCCTCATCATCGGCAGAGATAGTTGGCATATAAACCTGTACTACTGTTGTCGGTGTTAGCTTCGTATCTATCTTGACAATGATAATGCGATCACTGTGCTGCTCATAGTAGTTTACCCGCATACCTATTTTCTTATTCATTATCAGTCCTACTCATGTGATACCCCCAACTGATTTTGTATTTATAATCCTGTATTCACCTGACCAGAAATCCTGTTCATCCTGCCACCGAACTTCACTAATGCCCACTATATCCAACTTCAACCTATCCATTTCCCTTTTTAAATTTTCTAATTTTCCTACCTGATTAAGGGATCTAACATTCCACGCTCCGATCCGTAGAATGCCATTATTGTCTTTCCTGATGACAACATCCTCCTGAGTAGTCTCCGCCCGGAGATCCGAATGGGGGACTATTTTACCTCCGGAATATTTTACCCGAGAGGATGCCATCATCATATTTCCATACAGTAGAGCTGCATGTCCTCGGGAAAAGTAACGGCTGTAGTTTCCCGTTGCTTTCAGCCGTTCGCAGTAACTGTGTGGCAAAGCCACATTAGCTGATGTTACAAGGCCAGCTCAGTCAATCATCTAGACTGTTGCCCCTATAACAACTGAAAAGGCTGCTGCCCCTCTTCAGGAACCACACTTTTGTCTGGCCTCTCCACAGATACCCCTCCGCTGTGGTTGCACCTACGGCACGGCTATCTGCATCGTTGAGGCACGCAAGCCACCCCACCTCGGCAATATCTGTGGTTCATGGGGGTGGAGAAAACATCATCAGAATAATATACAAGAAATCAGCGCTCCTTTCCGGGAGCTATTCGAGAATGGAATGGTAGATAAATAGTATAAAGGTGGTTCGATGAACCCTCTACTGGCACTTAAATGTAATTTGCAGATTATCCCATGTGGATGTAGATGTAGTAACATTTTTCCAGGGTGCATCTGGTCTGGCCTATATTAGGCGTACCACACTGATTGGGTATTTTGCAAACACCGGCCCTCCGTAACAACCAACTGTCTTTTACTGAACTAAGCAAATCAGAAATCTTCGAAAAACCACCATCACTTGAAAACGCCGTAGGATTCTTGCTATTTTGAATGAAAGATTCCCAATAAACGGAAGAAAAGCAAGAGATTTTGCCGGCATGCTCTCCTCTATCACTACTCAAATGTTCAAATGTTTGTAGAACTTACAGGACTTAACTAAGGGGTCATCAGTCCCTAAGCTTACAAACTACTAATGAACTAGCTAAGACTAAGGACGGCACAAATATCCATGCCCGAGGGGGGATTCGAACCCCCGACCGTGACTGGAGCGCCTCAGTCCCCTCGGACACCGCGGCCGGCTCTATCACTACTGCTTGGTTCTTGTTTTTAACTGTAGGTGCCTTGATAATATAGCAGGTAGAAAATCCGCGAGCTCTTCAGGTAGACTTTCTGCATCTGATACTGTATGTGCTCCGTGTACAAGTGTTTTATGGACACTCGTAGTTTGCGATGGGTGGTGGCAACTCGAAGCTTGTAAATACAAATCGATGTAATAAGAAAGAAGTTAAAAAAGCTGATTGGCTGCTGAGAATGAAACCATGCAGGTGACGTATAAAATCTTTATTCCTTTTGTACTGACGCGTTTCGGGCGTAGCCCATCTTCAGAGTACCTGGTAAGCGTAAAAACTAAGGTAATACATGTGCAGTCAAAAAAAAGTAAACGTGAAACAAAAAGAGAAATGACACAAAATAAAATTTATACATACCATAACATTATCCTTAAATAAAGACATAGCATAATGGTCAGTAGAGGCTGGCCACTCATCAACACTGCTGGTGCACGCGCGTCGTCTAATAGGCCACGCCACACGGCAACAGGTGCATCGATGCCTCAATAGCTGCACCAGTTCTTAAGTTAATCGAACGCTTTTTTTTTTCAGATTCTAGAGGTGTCAACATCGTCAGGGTGTACCGTAGGTCTCTAGAAGAGCGTAGCGTTCCAAAAGATTGGAAAATGGCGCACATCCTCATTTTCAAGAACGGACGCCGAACAGATGTGCAGAACTTTAGGTCTATATCTCTAACGTCGGTCAGTTGTAGATGTTACTATGTTCCACTACAGTGACTTTTCTGCAGACTAGAAAACTACTCTGTAGCAATCTACACCTACGTCTACATGGGATACTCTGAAAATCACACGTAAGTGCCTGGCAGAGGGTTCATCGAACCATCTTTGTATTATTTATCTCCCATTCCATTCCCGTATAGCGTGCGGGAAGAAAGAACACCTGAATCTCTCCGTTCGAGCTCTGATTTCTCGTATTTTATTCTGATGTAAGTGGAGTCAACAATACATTTTCGCATTCGGAAGAGAATGTTGGCGACTGAAGCTTCGTAAGCAGTCCACGCCGCAGAGATAAGCGCCGTTGTTGTAATAATTCCGATCCCAGATCCTGTATGATTTCCGTAACGCTGTCTCCCCTGTATCGTGACAATACAAATCGTGCTGCCCTTCTTTTGACTCTTTCGATGTTCTGCGTCAAACCCACCTGATAAGGATCCGACACTGGGCAGCAATACTCCAAAAAAGGACGGACAAGCGTAGTGTATACAGTCTCTTTAGTAGTTCTGCTGCATGGTTCCGCCAATGAAACACATTCTCTTGTTCGCCTTTTCCACGACATTATCTACATTTGATTTCCAGACCCAGATAGCGCTGACGTCCATCCAGAAGGACGAGAACGGCAGCTTACTTTTTTATTCTTGTCTGTGAGCATTAGTGTACAGTGTCATATTTTATTTCTTTGAATCGCGTGCTCCCATTTCCGATCAATTTCAGTTGTATTGTCGATTATAAAGCTGTTGGGTAACAGCTGCAAAGTTGAGGTTCATACAGAAAATACTGAAGACTTCCTCGTAGTTGTGTTTATATTTCTTGACCTTTCTTCATCGACTGATGTCCACGCAGTTTGGTCCGATAGATTTACAAACATTTGAATTTTCTCCAATTTATGAGACATTTATATGTATATATTTCATATTAAATATTGTTTTAATAATAATAATTGATCAGATTCAAATTATAAAACATTATTTTGACGTCATTCCAGAAAAACGGCAGTATTGCAATTTTTTGAGGAGTTTACGGCTTTCACTTTTGATGGATTTATCTTGTAAACAAATTTCAACGGATTTCTTTTCATACTCATGTGGACGGCTTCACACTTCTCATTATTTAGAGTCAATTGCCAATTTTTACTCCGTGGTGATATGCTGTTTAGAACGTTCTGTAGTTTGTTTTGATTTTCAGATGATTTTACTAGACGGTGAATGAGGGCGTCATCAGCAAACAACCTAAAAGAGCTGATAAGATTTTCTCCCAAATCGTTTATGTCAGTAAGGAACAGCAGAGGACCAATGGGTTTCGAAAAAGGGGATCGTGTGAAACCCAGCTCGCGCTATTCGTCCACACGACTCAGAAGACCACAGACACGGGTCCCCAGGTAGATTCCGTGTTTCATGACTTACGCAAGGCATTTGACACAGTTCCCCTTAATCGTTTAATGAACAAGCTAAGAGCATATAGACTATCAGACCAATTTTGTGATTGGATTGAAGAGTTCCTAGATAACAGAATACAGCATGTCATTCTCAATGGAGAGAAGTCTTCCAACGTAAGAGTGATGCCAGATGCGCCATGGGGGAGTGTCATGGGACCATTGGTATCCATAATATATATAAATGAACTTGTGGATAATATCGAAAGTTCATTCAGGCTTTTTACGGATGATGCTGTAGTATATCGAGAGGTGCTAGCAATGGAAAATTGTATAGAAATACAGGAGGATCTGCAAGGAATTGACGCATGGTGCCGGGAATGGCAATTGAATATCTATGTAGGCAAGTGTAATGTGCTACGAATACACAGAAAGAAAGTTCCTTTAACATTTAGCTACACTATAGCAGTTCAGCAACTGGAAGCAGTTAATTCCATAAATTATGTGGGAGTAGGCATTAGGAGTGATTAAAAATGGAACGACAATGTCGGTAAAGCAGATGACAGAATGAGATTCATTGGAAGAATCCTAAGGAAATGGAGTCCGAAAACAAAGGAAGTAGGTTACAGTACACTTGTTCGTCCATTGCGTGAATACTGCTCACCGGTGTGGGATCGGTACCAGGTGGGGTTGATAGAGGAGGGCAGCGCGATGCGCTACAGGATCATTTAGTAATCAGGAAAGCGTTACGGAGATCGATAAACTCCAGTGGCAGACTCTGCAAGAGAGAAGCTCTGTAGCTCGGTGCTGGCTTTTGTCGAAGTTTCGAGAACATACCTTTACCGAGAAATCTAGCAGTACACTGCTCCCTCCTACGTATATCTCGCGAAGAGATTAGAGCCCACACAGAGGCATACCGGCAATCTTTCTTTCCGCGAACAATACGAGACTGGAATAGGAGGGAGAACCGATAGTGGTACTCAAGGTACCCTCCGCAACACGCCGTCAGGTGGCTTGCGGAGTATGGATGTAGATGTAGACTACGCCGTGCTTCAGTGACTAAGTAGCACATGCTTCTCATTATCTTCGAAGTACTTCGCTATTGCGACGGTTGCGATAGTGTTATCGCTGCCTTTATGCCGTCAGATTTGGGTTGCCGCAAAATGGTATGCAGCGTGATAGTTACGTTGGTCCGACCCCTGTTTTGTGATCGTAAGCATGCGTAACCGACGGCTTGTACTCTTTCATCTGTGAGTTGTCGGTACCGGTGGTCTTTGGGTAATGCGCTCGAATAGAAACAGAATGGTGGCGGCTTTGAAACTCGGTCTGACTTTGTATTTGTTCAGTCTGTGTTTGAAACCGTCCTCAACCTCTCAACGATATGAGGAGTCGCCACAAACGAGACGTGGTTCGGATTCCACGTTAAGCTGTAGGTCCCCTTTCCCCGGTTGCATAACTGTGGTACGCTAGGGACACGCAAGTCGCCGAAGTGGAGTCCAATTGAAAGACTTGCACCAGGCCAGTGAGCCACACGAAATTATCATTATTATCTGTGAACTCTCTCTAAGGACTTATCTTCGTTATCTTAAAGTGTAAATCAATGTATTACCGACTTGTTCTGTGGTCCAGTGGCTGTATTCAGTGAGAAATTGTTCTATTTATGAAAACTTGCGACAGGTCGACGACCTTCATATGTACTTGATTCAGGATATAATTTTTCAACCGACAGTCTGTAGCTTCCCATACTGTTCCACTTTTTTAAGGGGAGTCGTACCGCCCAGATAGCCAAAACTTCACATTTTTACTTTTATTCAAATTATGAAAAACGAATGTTCATGCCTAATTTGGTGTTGGTTTTATTGAAATATTTGATTTTTTATTATTTTAAATAAATATTTGAAAATATCTTGCATTGACATTCCTAAGAATTTTATTTTCCAACATTTCGCATGTTGGCATTTTTCTCTGGAACTATATAGTCTAGAAGGCTGTGGTTTCATTTGTTCTGTAGAAAACTGTCCGTTTCGTAAGTTGCCTACACTGGCGGTACTTGTCAGTAAACTCTTTGAACTGTACATTGGTTGACAACAATAGTTATCCATTAGCCGTGTTTTAGTTTCTATGTTTCCTGTGACAGTTTTCATCATGACTAAACCGAAATTGGTGTTCTTACTTTCAGTGATGGCTATTCTGTGAGACTATAGGTTTTCGAATATCTTGGAATTCATAATGGTTACAACAACATTAAGGATGTGATGGACCAACTGCTAATCATGAAGGAAGACATTGCAAGAAACAATATATCAAAAGAAGCCAGATCCAAGAGAAGAAAGGCAGATGAGGAAGATGAAGGAGGAGATGACGGCTACCATCCAGGGAGATTACAACACTTTGTTTATGTATCAGATGGCTATATATTAAATTTTTTCCTTTAAACGCAATTTTATCAAAATCACATTTTTCAGTATAAATGCCCCTTTTTCTCAGAAACTTCTCATTCAACTTCCATGAATTATTTAACACATAACATAGATAGTATAATGATTTTGAACCTCAACTTTAGTAGTATTTGTTGTAATAGTTAAATATAAAGAAATTAAAATTGTAAAAATTTACAACATAAATTATATGTTTAGGGCAAAATTTATAACTTTTTTCAGTTGTTATTTTAATGTGATTGAATAGCAATACAGTCACAAAAGATACGAGAACATGTGATAAAAACACCGCATTTATATACTCAACAGTTCTTGAGAAACACGGCATTTATATAGTTAATTTAACATAGTCGAGATAGGGCGGTACGATTCCCCTTAAATTAATCGTCTACTAGGCAACGAAACACCTGCCAAAGAAACGAAGTCCAGTCGCCTGGGACAGAAGATCTGCAGGTGAGTGATCGCATAGTGAACAATGTAAGTAGGTGGATCTTTCAAAAATACACTACTGGCCATTAAAATTGCTACACCAAGAAGAAATGCAGATGATAAACGGGTATTCATTGCACAAATGTATTATACTAGAACTGACCTGTGATTACATTGTCCTTAGGTTGTTTTACCTAGGTTTAAGTAGTTTGTAAGCTACGGACTGATGACCATGCAGTTTGGTCCGATAGATTTACAAACATTTGAACATTTGACGCAGTTTGTGTCGTGACCCCATTGATCTCTATACACTCTGGATGTTGAACTTCTGCTGTATTAGCGTACTAGCCATAGATATTCATATTTAGTTTCTTGCCAAATTCAAACATGGCTGCTAAGAAGCATTTCAAGAAAAAGAGAAGAAAATATGTTTCGATTCCGCTCCCATATCAGCCTAGAACATCGAATATTGAATTACGTTCCAAATGAAGGGGTAAGCAAGCAATTCTTTGTCACATAATAACTGATGAAAACTCGTTTGCCCAATTTAAACATGGAGGGCAATGCGAAATCGCGTCCAAACATATGAATGTACAGGCACGCTGAGTTCTATTCTCAGACACCAGAGTTATACATCCAGTTTGTATAGAGATCACTGCGTGACCCACTTCTGTGGGAACCTCTGGGGAAGGGATTAGTAGTTAGGTCACGTTCTGGGACGCCATGGGGTCAAAAACATTAAGCGTGTGCTGTAGGGAAGTGTGTGTGATGAAAGCTGCATAAAGAGACCAAGAGTCGAGTAGACTAAGTCAGCACAAATGAAGTGAGATTGCAGTAGTTACTAGTATAGGAAGAGGCTTGCGAATGAAATAGTGCTTCAGCGAACAGTCCTCGTACTGAAGATGACATCTTTTGTTAAATTTTTAATGAAAAAGTTACTAGTATAAACAGAAGAGAATATGTGTGATACAATCATTCCAGATATTGAAATAGGCTCATTTCTTACTACTGAGAATCTGAATCATATTCCACTGCAATTACTGTCATTATAGTTTTGTTCTTTGCAGAATATTAGTCGACTGCGGGAGTGTGGTTAGCATCAGAAATTTTTCAGAAGTCTTAAATGTGTCAATTTTGAAAAATAAAATAGATGATCAGTTTAGAGATTCCGTGGCACAGGAACGAGCGCCGAAAAGTTTTATATTGCTTGCAACACTGTATAATGAGTAAAATCTCTGTACTCAAATTTATGCCAATGACCAAAACTGCTCCCCCCCTCCCCCCGCTGTGTTCACTTAAATGCGCAACCAGTAACTACCACGGTTACAATAATTACCACGGTTAACTGTTAACAGTGCAGAGTGGAGACGGCGTGTTTCCATAAGCGAGTTCTTACACTAAGAAGCTCTTTTGGGTGTATTCAGATTTTCGAAACACCCCATAAATGATTGTTGTGGTCTTCAGTCCGGAGACTGGTTTGATGCAGCTCTCCACAATACCCTATCCTGAGCAAGCCTCTTCATCTCCACATAAGAACGGCAACCTACATCTGTCTGAATCTGCTTACTGTATCCATCTCTTGGTCTTCCCCTGCGATTTTTTCCCCACACACTTCGCTCCAACGCTAAATTCACAATTCCTTGATGTCTAAGAATGTGCCCTACCAATAGATCCCTTCTTTTAGTCAAGGTATGCCAGAAATTTCTTTTCTCCCCAATTCTGTTCAGTACCTGCTCATTAGTTACGCGATCCACCCACCTAATCTTCAGCATTCTTCTGTAGCACCATATTTCAAAAGCCTCAATCCTCTTCCTGTCCGCACTGTTTATCGTCCATGTCTCACTCCCATACAAGGCAACACTCCATACAAATGCCTTCAGAAAGGACTTCCTTAGGCTTAAATCAATATTCGATGTTAACAAATTTCTCTTTTTCAAGAACGCTTTTCTACCCATTGCCATTCTGCATTTTATATCCTCTGTACTGCGACCATCATTTGTTATTTTACTGGCCAAGTAACAAAACTCATCTACCTCCTTTCTTGCTTCGTCACCTAATCTAATTCCTTCAGCATCACCTGATTTTCTTAGACTGCACTCCATTACCCTAGTTTTCCTCTTGTTAATGTTCATCTTATATGCGCCTTTTAGCACACTGTCCATTCCGTTCAATTGCTCTTCCAGGTCCTTTGCTGTATCTGACAGAATTACTATGTCGTCGGCAAAACACAATGTTTTCAATTCTTCCCCCTGAACTTTAATTCCTTCCCCAAATTTCTCCTTGCTTTCCTTTATAGTTTGCTCAGTGTACAAATTGAATAACATTGGAGAAAGGCTACAACCCTGTCTTACTCCCTTTCCAACCACTGCACCCCTTTCATGACCTTCAACTCTGACAACCGCTGTCTGGTTTTTGTACAAGTTGTAAATAACCTTACGCTCCCTATATTTTACTCCTGCTTGCTTCAGAACTTGAAAGAGTTTATTCCAATCAACATTGTCAAAAGCCTTCTCCAAATCTACAAAAGCTAGAAATGTAGGTTTGCCTTTTCTTAATCCATAAATGATTATAACTGTTATGACTGATATTATGACAGGAAAAAGGAAAACTTTTCATGTTAAACGCTAAATAATTAAAGTAAAGGAATAATATGAGTGTTAAATGTCGAGAAACTTTAATTGCAGTAAATACTAGATACATAGTTCTTTTACAGTACAGTTTTGTGATAAATATTTATTTACCATAGCGAAGAAACTTTGAAGAATCAAGAAAAATTCTCTGAATTTTTCGGATGGAAAAAATGTACAGTGGAGACTCAATTAAAATACTGATCGGAAAAAAGGAAAGTATGAAGAGAAGCAATGTTTTCATTGTCACTGTTGAAAGATATTAATACGTACGTTACCGTATGGTTATCTCCCTAGAGATAGCTGGCACTAGCCGCGCGGACCAAGCTGAGACTTGGAGCCTCCGTGAGGGCAGCTCCTGCTGCTTGCCGCCGCGCCCTGTCTCATCTTAATTTGCGCGACTAGTGTCAGCTGTTCATCAAATAGATAGACTCGTTTCCTACTTGCAAAAGTATTCTTAAGCTACTAAAATATTCCAACCTTATGAAATGCATAAAAAAAGTCATGTAAGACATTCGTTGTGGTTGAATTTTGTCCCCGTCGGAGGTTCGAGTCCTCCCTCGCGCATGTGTTTTGTGTGAGTTTTTTTTTTTTTTTTTTTTGTCCTTATGTTAATTTAGTTCAAGTAATCAGTAAGTTAAGTCAACATTAGATTTAGAAACATTTGGACGTTGGACTTTGTTTAATATGGCTTAAAAAACAAATACATATTTGCTCGCTGTGAAATCCAGATAATAGTGAATCAGTGTACTTGAGGTCCGTATAATGCAGTCTCGACTGTACATTATTTGTAATAACAGTTTCAGATATTAGTGAAGATGACGCCTCAGTAACTGGAAGCTAGGTATGTCACGTATGACTAGTGCACAAGTTAACTCGTTACAATTTCCGAAAAATGGGCGTGTATCTGACATAAGCGTGGCCAGAGGCTCTGAGGGTCGCGGCCGCCGCCTCCCAGGCCGGATGCCCTCTGGATTACTGGCCCGTGCTGGGGGCAGCTCAGCTTTCTAGTACTCCTTTATCTGGCACAGAAACTCGAACTGTTTTGAGCAATCCTCGTCATGATATTCGCCTTCTGCTCGCATGAAAACGCAGTTCTTCGTTGAGTTCTTCCTCCCAGTATTGTTTGGTTCGTTCTCGCCCCAGTAGATATAGTCCGTGTCGTCCATCAGCAGTCCTGAAACAAATATAATATGAGTGTGTGTGAATGTCTGTTCGGTGTACGTTTCAAATGTTCAAATCTTTGTTAAGCTTATGGGACTTAACTACGGGGTCATCAGTCCCTAAACTTACAAACTACTTATGAACTACCTTATACTAAAGACGGCACAAATATCCATGCCCGAGGGGGGATTCGAACCCCCGACCGTAGTGGCCGTGCAGACCGTGACTGAAGCGCCTCAGTCTCCTCGGCCGCCGCGGCCGGCTCGGTGTACGTTTATCACGTCTGAACCACAAGACATAAAGAGCTAAAAATTTGTACAGTTACTAATGTATATACATGTGGCGTCTGTTCCGAAAGAACAGACGTCACTTTTGATCCTGCAGTTGCTATTTTTTAATTTTTTTTTTTTTTTTTTTTTTTTTTTTTTTTTTTTTGGGGGGGGGGGGGGGGTCTCCTTCCTCCACTTCAACCCATCCTTACGCTCGCCAACATTTGCCTTCTCGGCCCGGCTTCATCGCCTTTAAACTAAAGATCTTCTGAAGGTAAATAAAAACTTCTTCTTGGTTTATGTACTGGGTGCCACTTGTTGTTATCCTTTTTTTTTTCTTTTTTTTTCTTTTTTTTCGTGGTCTTCGCAGCGGACTGAACTCATGCAGTGCTCTTCTTCCCGTGGTTTATATCCATGTTGTAATCCCCAAGCACTAAGCTTGGTCTCGTGTCCGTCGTCTGTCTGTCTCGTTGCTTATCTTGACTTCTCGTAGCCCTGTGCGTTACAGTTGGCGGAGCCACACGATGGCCTACTGTACATAGTCGTAATAAATAAATAAAAATCAAAGAAAAACAACAGCAGGAGAAACCTGCAATAATAAATTTGGTCCTTCATCCACTGTCCCTAATGTAGGAAATGAAAGTCTCCATGTAACAATTAAAAATAAATAAAAACTCAAGAAACGAAATCATATTTGAGTGCCAGCGACCATACATTTGCTACAGAAGCTCTCAGGAGAACCTTTCCTTCGTGTATGTCTTCCTTTCTGTTCGTACTCTGTCAATCGCTTCGTTACAGATCTTAGTTTCAATTGTTCATCCGTGTATCTTTTTCGTTTGTTCTTTAAATTATCTCGAAATCTGTGATGTCCGAGTAACCAAAGAGCGCTTTCACTCTTCTGTCGTGACCGAGAAATGGAAACAAATTCTCAAATCATTACGGTAACGTGTGGAACAAAAAATTTTGCACTAATCTTTTGTATTTTGGGCATTTCCGGAACTTATGATGTTCTTCCGTAATATAGTGTACGTATTCGTTCAAACTCGCATTTTATACGTCAATGTAAAGTACGCGAATTGGCTGATGACCCATGCATAGCTGTTGTTTTTTGTTTTTGGAAATAAATGCCAGTCCTGCCATAGGACATCTCGAAGCGTTATCGTACTTTCAGCGATCCTGTTGATTGAAGCTAGTTTTTTTCTAGTCCATTTCCAGATTTGAAATTTTTCTCTGCACGTGAGTGTGTGTGCCAATGTGTCGACGACATGGCAGTGTTCACAGTACGGACTCTGTTTGAGGCGAATCTTGTGGACTTTTTGTCCTGTTGGAACCTTATCGTTCACAATGTCATACCAGACGGATGCAGTTCGTGATGGAAGTGTGGAATTGTTAATATTCTTCCAAACGTTCGTCCAATCAATCTGTGGGTACTTCAACTCCACAGGGTTTGGTCTGTGTCGTCGCGTAAGATGACCATAAATTTTTGCACTGTTGAAGAGCTGTCGCAGATCTTGAATGTAACTGCTTTCGATGTAAAAAAGCCGGACGTAGTCAAGTTGTGCATTTATGCGTCCAACGTTGACGGGGGCAGATTTACTGATGGGGGATAGGCTGGTGAATAGTATCTGCGTGATTGGTTTATGCGGAGACTGTAGGATTTTTCCAGTACGGTTCAAAAACATAGCAGTGCATTGTAGTTGGACGTCTTTCACTCCCAGGCCCCCTTCTGTCCGAGAGAGCGCCATAGTTGGCATGTTGACCTTGAATATGTTACCTCGCCAAATGAACGAATACGCTGCGGCAAAAATCTTGTGGGCTATGTCCATTGGTGGAGGTAGTACCGCGGCTATGTGATATATTTTACTGAGTGCGTAATATTAACGAATAGGGCTCTCTGTAGCCTGTTTAGATTCCGATTTTTGTTGTCATGGAGTGTGGCGCGGAATATATTGAGTTTATGAGTCCAATTGGCAATGGCCATCTCCCTTGGATTCGGCGTTAAAATCATACCTAAGTGGGTAATCCGATTTATGGGTTGCAACCATGTTAAATGCATGTTCTCCGATCGTGGTCCTATAGGTAATATCTTCGATTTGAATTCATTGAGTTTAGCACCAGATGCATTGGCATATGCTTGGGTCACTTTTCGTGCAGTTTCGATTTCAGCTGTTGTGTTCACGATAAGAGTGACATCATCAGCATAAGCGTGACATACTGTCTTGATACCAAACATTTGTAACCCTTCGAGTCTCAGGTGCAGCTGTGAAAGTAGAGGCTCAACGGCGATGGCGTACAGCGTCATCGAGAGAGGGCAACCCTGCCTAATGGATTTCTTGATGGGGACTGGAGTACTTATTTGACCATTGATTTTGATTCTGGAGTACGTTCCTGAAATGCACTTACTTATGAGCTGTATGAAATGAGCACTAAACCCCATTCGTCGCATAACGTTCAACAGAAATAAGTGGTTTACACGATCGAACGCCTTGTCAAAATCTAAAAACATTAGCGCTACATTGCAGTTGCACAACCAAGGTTGTGATATCCCTGTATTCACTTAATGCGTTAATCATAGATCTGCCAGGAGTCACACTCATTTGATAAGGGCCAAGGATCTTGGGTAGTATAGATTTCAATCTATTGTTTATGATTCTGGTAAGAAGTTTATAATCTGAATTCAGAAGAGTTATCGGCCGAAAGTCTGTCAACGATGTGGTGTGTGGCTTTTTCGGAATTAGGACGACGAGCCCTTCCGTACACTGCGACGGCGGCTGCACTTCCCCCAGCAGTTCGTTGTACATTTTGGTTAACTCTGGCCCTATGACATTCCAAAAGCAAGCATAGAATTCAACTGGTAGACCGTCTAAACCAGCCTATTTCTTTTTTGCGATTCTTTGATCGCCGAATGTATTTCTTCCTCCGTAATATTGGCTAGAAGGTCGACATTGTCATCCCCAGTCACTGCGGGTTGGATAGCGGACAGTAGAGGTTCTCCTGTCGCGGGGTCCGTTCCTGGGTCGGCGTAAAAGTCCGTGAAATATTGCACCACATAGTTTCTTATTTTCGTCTTTTGTTCATATACGTGTCCGCCTTCATCTGTAAGTTTGGAAATTAACTTTTGTTTGCCTCTCTTGGCTTCCCTGAGGAGATGATACATCGATGTATGTTCTTGCATGAGGTCGTGCGGTGAGCGCGCTCGAACTTTTTGTCCTTCCAGAGATTGTCGCACGAGAGCCGTGATTTTAGCTTTAGTGCGTTTTATTCTGGAACTGTTGTTGATTAGACTGTTGGGTTCACTGTATAGTTCACGGAGGCATAAAAAGTAGTGCTCTATGGTACGTTTTCTCCAATATGCCTTTATACGAGCATACTGCACAATACATTTTTTTATTTGCGGTTTCGCGACTTGGATCCACCACATTATACGAGTTGGATACTTGCCTAGTGATCGGAGGCATCTCGTCCAAGTTGTGCTGACCTGCTGCCGAAGTTCTCCGTCCATGTATGTTGGTTGTTTCCTGTACTGAACGGTTATATGAAAGGCGTCATGATCTGAGAAATCGATGGGCCATATTTCACAATCCATGACATTCTGTAGAAAGACGTTCGTAACATACATCCTGTCTAGTCGGCTGGCTGTGCTACTGGTAACATAAGTGTACCCTCGGGCGTGCGGACGAAGATGACACCAAGTATCGACGAACCCAAGTCCATTAGTTAACGATAAGAGCTCCTCGCAAAAGTTGAAGTTCGGATGCTGATATTCGGGACGGAGAAGACAATTAAAATCACCTCCGTAAATTATGGGCAGTCGGGCATCTGGTATTAACGTGACGATTTCATCACGGAACAAGGAGCTCCTCGCGTGTTTGCCTCTGGACCCAGTAGGGGCATATATATTTACAATCAGTAAATCCCATACTTTTACAGTCATTCCCCTTCCGGACTCAAGTATCGCTTGCGTCGTACACGGTATACCGAGTTTGAATAAAACTGCCGTTCCGCCCTCACTACCAATGTTCAAAATTGCGTCATATCCGAATACACCCGAAATTTTCGTCGTGACTACCTCTTGTATTAACGCTATGTCAATGTCGGCGGCATATAAGTAGTCTCTTAAACACTGGAACTTCACATCGGAAATAATCCTATTGATGTTTAGGGTTGCAATTTTATACGTCTGCGTCATTTGTTGGTGTAGTATTCAAGTGTAGCAGACCGCAGACACCGCGCAATAATAAATTTAGGCACTCTCCTCGTCGTCGCCCCACGGGACCCCAGAGCCCCCAGGAGGCAGGTCTTCCGCCTCCATCCGGTCTTCGACCAACGGGGTTGGTGGCTTATCAGTATCCATCTTAGCTGCATCTTTCGGTCGCAAATGGTCTCTGCTTCCAACCCCAGAGGTATGTCACTGGTAGTTTTCCGTAGAATTTTCTTTGTGCGTAACAGTTTCCTCTCCAGTTTTTGTATGTCTTCGGCACTCTGTTTACGGGTATTACGTTTGAGTTTTCCCGTCTGCTGCTTTGAACTGTCGTTATCGGTACTTAGTAGTTGCCCTGACAGAGTGGCACTAGTAGAAGAACCATGGCTCTTTCCCTGACTGGAGGACGTCACAGACGGGGGGGTCTAGTCAGTATTCGTGGCAGCCGTCACAGACGGTCCTGGCGTTGGAAAGGACTCTGCTTCAGAAGTTCTGACAAGGTTCACAACCTCTGTTGGCGCCTGTTGTGTGGGAGGCAAGGCGGAGTTCACCACGACAGTGGGTTGCGGGGACAGTTTTTCCGGTTCATCGGTGACGAATATCTCAGCCGTGTCGCGCTTTCCTCGGTCGTCCGTATTCGCTCCCGCGGCAGCCGGCAGGGCTTGCTCGCCGCGCGCGGCCGCAGCGTAGCTGGCAGTCAACACGGTCGTCACCGCGGGTCGGGGCGGCTCGCCGGCCGGCAGCTGCGCCACCCGCCGCTGTAAACACTCGCCGCGGACGTGGCCGACAGAGTTGCACGCCGCGTAAGTCCGTGGCTGTCCGTCATACATCACAATTCCGCGATAGCCGCAGACATTTATATACGACGGGACGTGCTCGGTCAAGTCGACCTTTAATTGTCACACGCCGTTCAACACCTTAAACTTTCGAGCGTTCGACCACCGTTCAGCAACGTTACTGATAACCGTCCCGTACTGCGATATCACAGTGTTAATTTCGTCGGCTGGCACTTCAAAAGGCAATCCGAAAATCCTGATCGTCCGTATACCAAAGCCAGCATGAGCAATGGTAACGTCTCGTATATTGCCGTCACTGTATTTGAATTTTCTGCTTCCACCGCAAGATTCCACAATTTTGTCACATAATTCTGCATTTATCATTTTAACATAAGCAACACTGTTTACTATTGAAATGTGTATGCCCACAACGTCGTCAAAATCAAGTTGAAGTTCCTGCTCTAACCAATCTTCTACTTCAAATAACTTGGGTCTTGTAAGTTCGGTCAAAAGTGATCTTCAAGGTGTCTTGTCTGTTTAAATGTGTCATCTTATCATATTGCGAACTTTAACGCAAATAGCAACTGACGCAAATACCTCCGCGACTTACCACGCTGAGGCACAGCCGACCGCAGCGCACAAACACCGCCACGCGTCCGCTCGGCACCGCTGACGCGGACGAACTGCACACCACTGGGGGCACAGTGTTCACCGCACCTGCAAGGACTACCTAAGCACGCCTCCCGTCAGATACAAATTCCCAGCTTCGCCCTGCCCACAGTACTTAAACGCGTTGTTATGAAACTAATTCCCGTAAGAGTAAGGGCTTCAAACTTGCCTACCCATCCCCACTAATGTCTACCCGGGGAAGGTTTTAGACACGGTTTTATGGCGATCGGATAGCTATTTATCTATATATATTAATGTGAATGTCTGTTCAGTGTACGCTTATCCCGTCCGAATGACAAGACGCAGAGACTTGAATATTTGTACAGTTACTAATTTATACCTGACGAAGGTTTTAGACACGGTTTTATAGCGATCTGATATATATTATAAACGATTTAGGAGACAATCTGAATAGCTTCTTTAGACTGTTCGCGGATGATGCTGTCGTTTATCGGTTAGTGAAGTCAACAGAGGATCAAAAGCTACTTCAAAGCGATTTAGACAAAATTTCTACTTGGTGCGAAAATTGGCAATTGACACTAAATAAAGAAAAGTGTGAAGTAATACACATGACCACTAAACGAAATCCGCTGAAATTCAATTACGCGATAAATCAGTCAAACCTTAAGGTCGTAAATTCTACCAAATACCTAGGAGTTACAATTACGAACAACTTTGACTGGAGAGAACACGTAGAAAATATTGTGGGGAAGGCGAACCAAAGGTTACGTTTCATTGGCAGAACTCTTCGAAGATGCACCAGCTCCACCAAAGAGACTGCCTACATCACACTTGTGCGTCCTCTCCTGGAGTACTGTTGCCCCTTGTGGGACCCTCACCAGGTGGGACTGACGGAAGACATTGAGAAGGTTCAGTGAAGGGCAGCTCGTTTTGTTTCATCACGAAACGGGGGGGGAAAGCGTCACGGAAATGTTGCAAGAATTGGGATGGAAATCATTAAAAGAAAGACGTTATTCATTGCGGCGTGATCTGTTTGCGAAGTTTCAATCACCGACTTTTACTTCTGAATGTGAAAATATTTTGCTAGCACCCACCTACTTAGGGAGACATGACCATCCCAATAAAATAAGAGAAATCAGATCGAAAACGGAACGATTTAGGTGTTCTTTCTTCCCGCGCGCTATTAGAGAATGGAACGGTAGAGAAAAGTTATGAAAGTGGTTAATGAACCCCCTGAAGGCACTTAAATGTGGTTTGCAGAGTAGCTATGTAGATGTAGATGTAGATTTAGTAATTTGAAGAATATAACGCGAAACGGGGAACAATAATTGCTTTTCTAAAATTATTTTTCCTCTTTGAAAATGGTTTTATTGGTTGCATTGTTGCTTGAGGGTTGATAATGATAAAAATGTGGAGTATATTGGGATGGAAAGCTAGCGGTGTATATAAAATTCTACGGGTGTGTGTTAATATTTAGCTCTGCAGCGAAAACTACAGAACGCAAACGAATGGTCTGTGTGTCATTGTGTCATTGTTGACCGAAGTCTCCCGTTGTATACCATAGGAGTTCCATGTCAATAGCTATAAGGGGGTGGCGGATATGGTGGTTGAAAGTCGTCAAAGTATAAAAAAATTCGTACTGAAGGCTAGCGATGACGTTTATGACTCTGTAGCAAGGAGCTTACATACAGCGAAACGTGATGTCACAGACCATAAAAATGTTCAAATGTTTGTACAACTTATGGGACTTAACTACGGGGTCATCAGTCCCTAAGCTTACAAACTACTTATGAACTACCTAATACTAAAGACGGCACAAATATCCATGCCCGAGGGGGGATTCGAACCCCCGACCGTTATGGCTGTGCTGACCGTGACTGGAGCGCCTCAGTCACCTCGGCCACCGCGGCCGGCCACAGACCATATCTTTGGTATATGCTTGCTCCAATGTCTTCAGTTCTTTCTCTGTAAGGATAAGCGTACGAATAAGGAAACATAAGAATAAATAAATAAAGCAGTAAAAATAAATTTCTTTTAATAAATCTCTTTAAAAATTCGATTTGACGTTTCGCGCATTACATCAAGTGATCGATCTGTGATATTATTACAATCATTATTGTTTAATTTCGTGATTGGATTCTTCGAAACGAGTGCATTTTATGTGTGATTTGATCTACCCTATTACTTTCCTGATAAACGGTAAGTGCATAGACTTCTGCAATCTGATAGGAATATTTTTAACTTCCTTCAAAACCAGTCACATAGCACACTACTGAAAGATAGCGTATCTATCATAATCAACCAACACGCGAGCGAAACCGCGGGTTTAAGCTAGTATATAGGGTGTCCCAACTATCTTGTCCACCCAAAATATCTATGGAACAGTAACAGCTATTGGAAAACCACTTTCACCGGTATCAATGTACGGCTGGGAACCATGAATGTACATATTTTGAAACATTCTAAAACGAAAGCAAATGTGTTTTTTAACACAAACTTATGTTTTTTTAATGGTCACCCTATATTTTTTCTTCAGCAATCCATAGCATGACAAATCACATGAACAATGGCGTTGATTGCATCGCAACATTCCAATTACATCCCGAGATATTGCGACGCGAAGTTGACACTTGAAATACGCGAAACGTACGGCTAGCGCAAGTCCTTAGCAGCATGAGGTTCTCGCCTGAGTCTCAGGACGTGCGCTAGCCGCACGTTTCGCGTATTTCAAGCGTCAACTTCGCGTCGCAATATCTCGGGATGTAATTGGAATATTGCGATGCAATCAACGCCATTGTTCATGTGATTTGTCATGCTAGGGATTGCTGAAGAAAAAAATATAGGGTGACCATTTAAAAAAAAACATAAGGTTGTGTTAAAAAACACCTTTGCTTTCGTTTTAGAATGTTTCCAAATATGCACATTCATGGGCCCCAGCCGTACATTGATAGCGGTGAAAGTCGTTTTCCAGAGAGAGAGAGAGAAAGAGAGAAAATTAAAATAATCATTGAGCGGAAATAGATCTGCAGTGACTAAGCTAATCTATTCAATCATTGTCATTTGAGACTCTTCTGTTGGTCCGAGTCTGCGTGACAAATGTGGATTTATGGATCTGCCTTAACGCAAAACACTTGTTATTTCTGTACCCAAACTAGTTTCGGCGGAAAACCCGCCATCCTCAATCTTTTTTTTTTTCTTCTTTTTTTTTGTATTGAATCTAAAAGAAATGCAAAAGGACATATTTACAAAACTGTAAAGCATATTCTAGTATAAGTTATACACTTTTCTTCGTTGTATCACTTTTTAACCATTCTTTTCCGTACCTTTCATCATTACACAGCACTTTGCAACAACGCAGTCTTCAATGCCTTAGACGAACTAACACAGATTTCAAGGCGTCAATAAAACTCTCTCTCTCTATTACAACACGCACTATCGCACTATCAAAACTCGCGCCACAGATAAAGAAACAATTACGCGATATACGACACATCTCGCGTGTCGTGAGAAACGTAAAAATACCGTAAATAAAAAAAAAAAAAAATAAAAAAAAAACTGTCAGAGGCGGAATATGTTTCCTTGTGACTTGAGTACGCTCTATCAAGCCCATTCAGAAGACCAACCAACGAACCTGACCACGATTTCATATTGACACAGCCTAATATCGATACCCTCACAAACCGCTACAACAGCTAAAAAAGAAGCAAAACCAGGACGCTAAAATAAAGTTTGCATATTACTAACTTTTAACAATAACAGCCGCTCATACTGTTGCAGATGACATGATGTAGGCCTACAACATATAAAAGGCAAAAAGCAGGGTGGAAGTGCAAAATAGCCTAACGATGAAAGGTACGGAAATGAATGTTTATATAGTGATACAACGAAAATAAGTACATACCTTATAGTACAATATGCGTTACAGCTTCGTGAATATGTCCTTTTGCATTCTTTTAGATTAAATACAAACACTCCACTGAGGATGGCGGGTTCTCAGTCGAAACTAGTTTGGGTATAAAAATAACAAATGTTTTTGCATTAAGGCGGATCCACAAACCCACACTAATCTACTCATAAAATTGGCTGTATATGTGAATGTATGTTCCACATCGCCTCCTAAACTACTTCACCGACTTCAACCAAACGTGGTTGACATGTTCCTTACTATCAGGCAACTATCGCTGTCGGGGTAAGAACCCCATACGACACATATGTCAGGAGATGTGACGTCATAGAGAAACGGCCGCATCATGAGATAATATTATACACCTACTCCTAAACTAATGGACCGATTTCAACTAAAGTTGGTACAAATATTCTTTAAGGTCAAGAATAATTTGCTATTGTAGAAAAAAACCACCAACGAGACATAGTTCACACGATATCACGTCATAAACAATGAAACCTGCCTAATGATAGTGTGATTTAATATTTCAACTATTTGAGAGCACTTTGCTACTTCCAATAAACTTTAAACATAATATGAAATCTTTACGAAACTTTTTCTTGCTGACAACCCTTCCAATATTATGAAAGGAAAAAAAAAAAGTTTACTGCCTACTACTTTATCGTGGTAGAGTGGCCGAGCTTTCTAAGTCGCCCAGCTGCGGAGCTCACTGCTGCTCGCCGTCGGAGGTTCGAGTCCTCCCTGGGGCATGGGTGTAGTTTTTGTCGTTAGCATAAGTTAGTTTAAGAAGTTTGTAAGACTAGGAACTGATGACCAGAGTAGTTAAGTCCCACAGATTTACAAACATTTGAACATTTGCTTCCTACTTTTCGGATGTTCATGAGGTATATCTATGGCATTTCGCACGACGATATAAGTTATTACTTCTACACAGTAAATTGTATACGCGAGACATTTCACAGACAGTACACATAAATACCACTGAAAGTTCCTTCGATATTGCGGCGAATACTACGACAGCACACGTGGGGCAGTGGTTAGCATCGCAGATCGCTGTTCTTGTGGTCCCCAGTTCAAATCCCACCATGGGCAGAAAAAATGTATATATGTATTGTATTTAATATTTCAAGAATGTTCTACATCTTTCTTATGTTTAATGAACTTGTAAGTTCCACAAAATTATTACGTCTCTAGTCTCTACTACTCACACTATTCACGACATATTTTGCAGACATTAGGCACATATACCACTGAATGTACCTTCAAATTCACATCATAGTACGAAACATATTTCAGGAGATATGACGTCATAAACAATGAGATTTCCGAATAACTGCTAAATCATACGCTATTTTTTCACATCTACTCCTAAAATAATGGACCGTTTTCAACTAAACTTATTACATATTGCTTACTATCAGACAACAATAACTGTGGGGTTAAAAACGACCTACGACACATATTCAGGAGATACGACGTCGTAAACAAATGAGCCACAAAAAGTTTTCCAGGAATACCCGATAGATCTACCGTTTTAATTTAAGAGACCGCAGTTTCCAGTGAGACATGTAGTCTCTATTACGATTATAAAATCATGGGGACAATCTGTTAAATAGTGTGGAGTGGACAACTCTATGTCACCTGCCGAAGGGTGGGCTCACCAATGAATTTATTCATACTAGCTCCTAGACAAGAAACAAGAAATATTGTTCATAGTCACGTTTTGAATGAAACTGTTACACAAAATTTTTTATTTTATTACAATTTATTATTATTATTATACGGTGCTTATAATTTTGATTTTTGGTTTAATGCAGGCACCAGCCTCGCCTTTTTCATTTCATTTCTTTACCCTCGTCCCCGCGGGTGCCATTGCCGCATCCCTGCCCCGCGCACTGTGCGCAGTGACGCGTGTGGCAGAGTGGCAGAGAGAGCAGCAAGAGGCCAGGCTAAAACTGAATTTTATGCGTTACGTAATATCTGTTGTTTTGAGTATAAATGTAATAGTATGAGCTTCTTTGGAAATAATAAGTGTAGTTAATAAAGACAGTCGTTCTTAACATTCAAAACGTAATATGATTGAAGATGTTCTGATGCATACAAAATGTATGATTGGTTTTATATCTAGCAGTCAGAGTGAGTATCGCTCTCGAATTTCTCAGAATCAGAGTCCATATCGAAATTTTCCATGGTCCGATCGTGGTGTAATTGAAATTGTAAGGGACAGTAACAGTTTTATTGCCAACTTTGACATACTTTTCACATGTGTTTGTGACGGTTTTCTAATACTGGATGTACTCCGAGGTTACCAGAAGCCTCTTTAAAACGACTTCTATTGTTTTTACACGTGAACATTTTCTGGAAAAGTATTTCCGATAACTTTAATGTCTTTGTTCCTCGCTTCCTGCCCTCCTTCGGATAATTGACAGATCGGCAACAGTGCGTGGGCTATTATTTGCGGACAGTGAATCAATATCTTATGCACGGACGTAGCATGTAATACCATGGACATAGCTCAACGAATTTTCTCGCAGTTATCAGAGCATAATAATTGTGGAACTTATTAGTATCGATTCATGTCCACTCGGAATGACTTGTAAGATGACGTGAAACCGTTCTATCAAATCTATATCCAAAGATGTTATAAGAGCAGATGTTTTGGAATTTGCAAAAAAGAGTCGAGCTGTATTTCCATCGTTGGCATTTCCGTATTTAGATTTCGGACGATCGGCAATAAGCCTACCGTGCCGCGCGCTGTATAGGCCACGGTGTGCAACGAAATGTCAGCCACAGAGACACTTGTAAATATTCATTAAACCAGAGAAAGATTTCGGCAGCTGATTCTTGTCAATTACGTAGGAAAATTAATCAGTCTATAGTCTGGGAGTAGAAATTCCGCAGTATATTGCAGTAATTATTACTTTTGCTCTAGTTGAAACTGCATCGGAAAAATTATAATATGCATAGGATAACCATGAAAGTTATACCGAACTAAAATTCTTCATTTCAGCACCAAAATAATCACCCACAAGCCGAGAGTAAATTTGCCTTGCTTTCATAGCGCCGCGTGTGCTCCCGACGAAGGTCAGTTTTGAACTGTCGTAACTCGACAGGTATCGAAGGTGTCGGCCTCTCCTTCTCGAATGAGATGATCCAATCCTTTCCCCTACCCCACCCAACCATCAAAATTACGAGAATCGAAAATTCATTTTTCGGAGTTTAGGCCACGTTTGGGGGATTTCGTACCACTGAGCGGCGGTTAAAACCCATCTCCGGCCATCCTGATTTAGGTTTTCCGTAAAACACACCAAGCAAGTGCGAGACGATTCCTCTCAAAGGGCCCAAACAGTTTCCTTCTGCATGCAACACAAAAGCTATCCAGGGGCGTGCTCCGTCTCTAGTGACCAAGACATCTACGGGTAATTGAAGCCTGATATTCCTTCATAATGAAAGCATAACCTGCTCCAGTCATGACCCTATTACCATGACTCACTCTTTTCTATGATTGCTACCAGCGAATAGAAATAATTATTGACTAGTTTTTTTTCAGTCATTAAAACAAAACATTCATCTTGGCCACATTATAAAGTGTATCAACGATCTGAAGATTTTGCTCTGTTCAGTTCTAACTGATTATTTAGTAGAAATACGCAACGTTATTTACAATTAGTGGAGGTATTTATCCGCGTATTACAACTAAATGAAAGGCATGTTGTGTCGTAAGCGTTTCACTTCTTTATTTGTTAAGCATCAAATGTTCAAATGTTTGTAAAGCTTATGGGACTTAACTGCGGGGTCATCAGCCCTTAACTTACGAACTATTTATGAACTAGCTTATACTAAAGACGCCACAAACATCCATGACCGAGTGGGGATTCGAACCCCCGACGGGGAACGCCCTCGCGCATCGGAGCATAGCGTCTCAATGCGCTCGGTCGCTTGGTCGCGGCTGTTAAGCATCATCATTCATGTTTGTTTTTTGCATGATATTGCAGTACAGTTATAAATATTATTTTGCTATGTTTCACAGTATGACAGTGATCAATCTTTGCTATGACACAGTTTCTTAAATTTTGACGTACTTGGTTGGAATTTGTAACATATCAAAGATTGATAACTGTTATATTGTGAAACATAGCAAAATAAAATAATATTTATAACTGTACTGCAATATTATACAAGAAAACAAACATGTTTTACATGCCACTGATGATGCTTCACAAATAAAGAAGCGAAACGCATATGGCACAAAAAACGCCTTTCATTTAGTTGCATTGGAAGGATATACACTTCCACTAATTTTCTAAGCAACTAAGAACGATGGAAGACGAAAAAAATGATGTTATTCACAATGCTAGTTTCATTTACCACTAGCAATCAAAATTATATGATAAACAAGAAGAAAGGAAGATTGCGTTTTAACTTCCTGCCGACAAACGTGATCATTAAACGCAACACTAGCTTGGATTGTTACTCTTGAGGATGAGAAAGTGAATCATTAGTGTCCTTTCAAAGGAACCATCCCAGCATTTTCCTAGAGCGTGTAATATTTCTACGTATTCACTATTCATCCTTTAAAGCTGGTACAATTGTCGAGTCTACAATTGCAGCCGTCGGTCAGCCAGTACTAGACTTTTCCATGCATCTCAATCATAATCCATGTTAAAATAACCGACGATCCAAAGAAAATTGTAATACACCATAAACACGCTATACAAACACTGTACACACGGAATGCAATTAAAACCATGAAGTTAAGTCCACAAAGCACTTACATCAGCTACACACTATTATAAAAACGTCATATATAATTCAAATGTCCAAATATTTGTATAGCTTATGGGACTTAACTACGGGGTCATCAGTCCCTAAACTTACAAACTACTTATAAACTACCTTATACTAAAGACGGCACAAATATCCAAGCCCGAGGGGCGATTCGAACCCCGGACCGTAGTGGCCGTGCAGACCGTGACTGGAGCGCCTCAGTCCCCTCGGCCACCGCGGCCGGCATATATAATTTCAAACCTATTATCTCAGTAGGACGAATATCAATTACTGACACTGAATTAAATACTAATACAAACCAGAAGTACATCAAGCACGAGAAATCAAATAAATAAACAACTTTTAAATATACACCTCAAATCATCAGAACGAATTTCATCATCATACACCTGTTCAATAATATACCTGATTACACACAAATTCAAATTACAAGGCGCGTCTAGAAAGTATGTTCCGTTTGGTAATAAAATGAAATTGTACACAGATACAGAAGCGTGGCACCAGGTTTTGTATACATTCTTCATAGAAATCTGCCGCCTGTGTCTTCAACCAGTTGGAAACAGTTTCTTTCAGCTCGTCAATAGAGAGAGCACTAATTGTAAACCCACGGTTTTCCTGGATCTTGTCATCAATCGCATGAACCAGTTCTTCTGTAACCAAAGGTGGACGCCCACTTCGTTCTTCATGGTGCACATCACTACGCCCGCCATTGAACTGTCGGACTCATCTTCTCACCATTGAATCACTCATCGCATTTGGTCCGTAAACATAGCAAATTTGCCGATAAATTTCACTTGGTTTCACTTTCCTCGCATTCAGAAACCGAATCACCGACCTGATTTCACAGGCGGCGGGATTTTCAATCAACGCCGACATTTCAAACAAGCACAACAAAGCGTACGTAACTGACAGCGATCTCCAAATGACGCACGTTCTTCTCCTTGATACACATCGTCTACAGCGCATGTGCGGAACTGCAATCGCAGCACTGTAGCGAAGACAAATTGAAACGGAACCTACTTTCCGGACGCGCCTCGTATTTTTTATGTAAATAAATCGATTTAGATAATTAAATAGTACCATAAAGAATCGCGTCATTTGAACGCTCAATAGACCGTTTAGATTAATAACCCATTTTGGAAATCATTTAAAAGCACAAAAAAGGAAATGTAACCCAATAGAAATAAATGTGGAATATTTAAACATCAAATCCAAACCTATCATATTTATTTCATATTTTGATTTACGAGGGTCGGAAATTAAATAGTGGCAACACTGCTGTGGATACACTATGCAATGGAATCTACTATTGTCGCTGATAGAACACGTTGTTGACACACCTACCTCCCACGCCACCAGCGTGCTCAAAGTCGAGGGAAACAGTCACTTGCGAGTGAGCTGACTAACGTAACGGAATTACTATGATTTCTAAACGGGAACAACGGAATTGGATCAAAATCGAAATTGCCAATCCAAAGAATGGTGTCATTATGACTCACCGCAAAAGTCGAAAGTGCGTCAGAGCCCCAGTATGGTGAAAGTTACGGTGATTCTCGTGTACTTCTGTGATTGTGTTATCCTAACGTATTACGCCCCTCAACAGCAGACCGTCAATGCACAGTATTACTGATCGTTTCTGGAGCATCACCTGCGACCAGCTTTGCGAAAGAAGTGGCAACACTTTCTGCGCAACCCACCCATCACTTTCTTTGCACGACAACGCGCGGTCGCATACAGCGCAATCTGTGGCTACTCTGTTCGGTCAGTGGGGCTGGGAAGTACTGTACCATCCACCACACTCCCCGGACGTAAGTCCTTGTGACTCTGATTTGATGCCGAAGATGTAGGAACCACTTCGTGGCATTCGGTTCAGAACTGTTTCAGAGATTCAACAGGCAGTAGACCAGTCCATCCGCTCTATCAACAGAACAGGCTCTGCTAACGGTATACTACGCCTTCCACATCGCTGGTGACGGCTTCTACACAACGCTGGTGACTACTCTGTAGGACAGTAACAGGTGCAAACGTGTACCGCTATTCTATCGGTTTTGAATAAATAGTTGCCACTATTTAATATCCAACCCTCGTATATCAAAACCTAGTATAATTTTATACTTTTCTAACTGTGGATGTTTTTCGAGAGATTGGAAGAAAGGGAGATAGTTTTGAAACTTGCTGGATTCATATCTTGATGTACGGACATACTATACGTAGTATCTAGAAAAGTAAGTTTTCTGTTAAAATTTTGAATTGTACTACAGATGTGAAATAATAATGGAGTGAAAAAAGGAAGTGAGGTGTCTATTAAATTATTAACAAAGTTTACCTGCTCATTATATACAAATATTAATTAAGAAGTGATGCTGAAACAACGTTTTGACCTGCAAGACTACAGGGACCGAATAAGCTAAGAACGAAAATTTGATCATCTATAATAGTTCTCACATAATGATAGTGAACCCCTAAATTACCTCGATAGAGATTCTCAGTTAAAAACCAGCAGAAATTTTGGTATTTTGGTGGAACTCGAGGTATTAACAATATTTAGGTGATAGTGTGTGTACAATCTAAGGTAGGAAGATCATAATCGATTTAGGGAAAGCACAGAAAACTCACATCTGGATGACCGAAAGTGGCTTTCAGTGATAGACCTCTCAAATCTATCTATCCAATGCGTCATCTTGGTCAGTAAATTACATGTCTAGGATCATCTCTAAATGTTAACAGTGAGATTTTTATACCACAACTTGGAACAATAGAGCTTCAAATTGAAATTTTTCTACACCAGAAGCACATGTAAAACTGCACGAAAGCGCGCGCACACACACACACACACACACACACACACACACACACACACACACACACACTGAGGCGCTTCAGTCATGGTCTGCACGGCCACTACGGTCGGGGGTTCGAATCCCCCCTCGGGCATGACTATTTGTGCCGTCTTTAGTATAAGGTAGTTCATAAGTAGTTTGTAAGTTTAGGGACTGAAGACCCCATAGTTAAGTCCCATAGGCTTAACAAACATTTGAACACACACACACACACACACACACGCACACGCACACACAAACACAACATTTTGATATATGTTTGATAGCATAATTTTTAATTATAGAAAACATAAAAGGCGTACATTATTATAATTCCACGTATTCAATGCATGCGAATAATATGTAATGATACAATATTCCTTTCAAAAATGGTAATTTTATTTCATCATCATCATCATCATCATCATTAGAGATTGGTTATGCCTTTCAGCGTTCAGTCTGGTGCATAGTATCTCCAATGAAACTCCTCCATGATCCCCTACTCAATGCTAACATTGATGCCTCCTCTGCTGTTATGCCTTTTACTTCAAAATCATTCTGCAGCGAATCTAAGTACTTTCTTCTAGGTCTACCTCGACTTCTCTTACCCTCCACTGCCGATCACATGAGTCTCTTAGGTAACCTTGCTTCTCCCATGCGTGTAACATGACCCCACCATCTCAGCCTGTTCACTCTAACGGCTTCATCTATGGTGTTCATTCCGTTTTTCTTTGATTTCCTCTTTATGGACACCCTGCTGCCATTGTTCCCATTTATTAGTACCTGCAATCATTCTTGCTACTTTCATATCTGTAACCTCTACGTTATGAATAAGGTAACCTGTATCCACCCAACTTTCACTCCCATACAATAAAGTTGGTCGAAAGATACAGTGGTGCACTGCTAACTTAGTCTTGGTACTGACTTCCTTCTTGCAGAAGAGAGTAGATCTTAGCTGAGCACTCACTGTATTAGCTTTTCTGTACCTCGATTCCAGTTCTTTCGCTATGTTGCCATCCTGTGACAAAATACATCCCAGGTACTTGAAACTGTCTACCTGTTCAAACTTTGTTCTTCCTATTTGGCACTCAATCTGTTTAAATCTCTTTCCCACAGACATTACTTTCGTTTTGGAGATGCTGATCTTCATATCATAATCCTTGCACCTCTGATCGAGCTCTGAAATATTAGTTTACAACATTTCAATCCAATCGGCCATTAAAACTAAGTCATCCACATATGCAAGACTGCTTATTTTGTTTTGACCTATTTTAATTACGTCCTGACAGTATACTGTTTTCCACTTGTGATCCATAAATAGTATGAACAACAGTGGTGACAGGTTACAGCCTTGGCTTACCCCTGAAACTACCCTGAACCATGATCTTAATTTGCCATCTACTCTAACTGCTGCCTGACATTCTACGTAAAACCCTATAATTGCCTGCAGTAGTTTGCCTCCTATACCATAATCTTGAAGAACTGACAGTAGCTTCCTCCTAGGAACACGGTCATAAGCCTTTTCCAGATATATGAATTTTATTTCCATTTCAAAAATGTCTGTCGGTATACACTGCCGGAAATCACAAGTAATATACCCTCTTAGAGATTTCCAATTCCCTCAAGATGTATTGACGGAGTGCAAAAAAATGATTGTATTAACAGATCCACATAATCTCATTACTTAGATTGTGGTCCTGGTCGTAGCGTAGTAGGGATTGTATTATAAGTTCTATTAGAAGTGCAGCCCCACCAGTCACGCGAAGCGCCGCCGCCACTGCTTGTGAAACCCAGCTAGTGGACGCCACTTCACGCTGCTCATGCAGTGCATTCTAGGGTCTATCTCGCGCCAGTACACACCTGGCTGTTCGGACGTATAGCTGCTGGAAATTTGCGTCACGTGACTGTCTCATATGTAAACACAAGCACCCCGTTTACATGGGCTTCCAAAAGCGGTTTTCGTAAACCGATTTCCCAATTCCGCTTTTGGTTGGTCATGGAAACACTCCAAAATCGATTCTGGAAATCCGCTTCTCTAAAGCGGTTTTCCAGTTCAACAATCGATTTTCGTGCCCATGTAAACGCAACCGTTTTTGAAGCGTTCTTGGCTTGTGAGATTGTTTTCTATTGTTAAGAATTTTCGGCACAAATGGAGAGAGTGATATTTTCTAATGTGAAATAAAAGTGTAAATATTAAGAGTGAACATAATTGTGTGTATTTAAAAAAAGCTAAATAGCGATTGTACGGACTAAATCAAGAACTGAATCAGCTGTTTTTCAGCCACCATATTAAGTGGGATAGAAAATCCGATTCAGGCTACGCCATGTAAACACGACAGCGAAAATCGGTTTACGAAAATCGGTTTTCGTGTTCCGGAAGATGTGTTGCATGTGAACGTAGTGAAGGCTGCTGTCCTGCTCGTAACGGAATTTGTTGTTGAAACTATTGAAGAATTCAGTTTAACATGAGCTGTGCAATTTTCTTAGTTTATATTACGTGTGCAGAGGATGCTAAAAATACTCAACGGAAACGTGTTTGTCTTCTTTTTCCCTGTGAATATCTGGAACTTTTAACTCTTATAATGAAATGTGATTAACATTTCAAAATAAGCGTGGCGAAAACGTAGACACTGTCCTACACTGCAGATCAGCTTACCACCACGACTTATTTCCCTTGCACATTTGTTGGCTCACCAACTCAAAATAGCTGTCACTGTTCAACATAACCTGCACTATGGATGACTGGCAATACATTCACGATTTCAGATGTAAGCTGTGCACTGTCACATTTGGCCAAAACAGGCACTATCCTTAAATGATTAAGAAATACTCCATTAACTTTTTTCAGATATGCCTAAAATGGGTAAATTCCTACATTTAGTTATTGAACTTAATGAAGTATAGCAATTTATCTTCTGAATGTACAATCGTGCATAACTGAAGACTTGGACACCTTCCGTCAGCTTAGACCCATGACGTCGTCAACATATCGGAAAACCCGTGAACAGGATATCTTAATACTTATTTATTGTAGGCTAGATAATAAATAATCTGTAGTTATCCTCGTAAATTACAGACGTTCGTAAATAATTTTCCTGTGTGTGTGTGTGCGTGTGCGTGTGCGTGTTTGTGTGTGTGCCCGCGCGCGCGCCTGCGCGTTAAGTATTTTGACATAACAAACGTGACAGTTAAACACTGAAAATATCAGACTGCTTCATTTTTACACAGGAATTCCGTTGCATAACATAATCATCCAATTTTGCGTATTTGGTTCTCAATACACTGCAGTAAAAACATGACAAATTCAATTACTTTATTTATCATCTTTCATTCTTTCAAATACTATACCAAAGCACTCTACAATAATGGCAGTATTTTGTTGTCCAGTACAGTTTCATGTCAAGTAAATAGATGTCACAGAATTACAGGGTAGGACGTTACTCGAATGGAGCATTGTGGGTAAACATTTTATTTGATGGCGTTTTAAGACACTGTATCTTGATAATGCAATTCCACATTATGGGCACTTCCTTTTCCATTTTTGACACACAAATATTCTCAGATAAATGAACTTTATAGTGAGTGTAGAGGTTCTAACGCATATTGAACCCGGAACTGCATTCCTCCCGCTTTTGGAACCTTTTGTGTGTATCGCTCATATTCACCAAAAGACAGCAACAATGAAATAATAGAAAACACCGGCAAAGAAATAAATAAGCAGTAACGAAGTTAAAACGGAGCGCTCAGTGTGGCAGAAAAGAGAATGAAATAGGAAGACATCTGAAACAAATTGGTGGTCACGTGACATAAACTTCCGACAGCTAAATGTGCGTACTGCCGCGAGACAGAGCCGTGCATTCTAGATCTTTGCGATAACAGCGCAGCGAGAGCTGACAGTTTTTGACAGCTCCTAACCTCTAGGAACATCATACGGAACTAAGACCCGGGTTGTTCAATGACGGATGGTACAACGATTTTAAAACTGGTATTTATGAAAAAACAGCGTAAATAGACTAACGCTGATCCTCAATCTCTTTATATATATAAAAGGAAGTGTCCCGATTGACTGGCTGACTGACAGACTGACTCATCATCGCCCAGCCCAAACCACTGAAGATAGAAACTTGAAATTTCTGGAGGGTGTTGATCTTACTCTGTAGGCGTAATTTAAGAAGCGATTTTTCGATATTCCGTCCTTAAGGGGGTGAAATAGGGGATGAAACGTTTTAAAAAAATACTTAGCTGTTTAGGCAATTTTGAAGCTAGAACTACAAAATTTCGGATATTAATTCAGGGTTCGAATTTAAAAGACACGTGTTTCAGCATTTTTTGAAATTCGACAAATAAGGGGGTAAAATAAGTGACGCAAAAAATTGATTTTCAAAAATATGTTGCTGTTAACTCAAATTTCGAGCTATAACTACGAAACCTAGGATATGGACTCTTGATCAGGATTAAAAAGACACGAATTTTTGTATTTTTGGAAATTCAACAACTAAGGGGGTGAAAGAGGGGATCAAAAATTCTTTTCGAAAACACATTGTTGTCAAGACAATTTTGAACCTATAGCTACAAAAATTGGTATTTCTATTGTTCGTTAGAATTTAAAAAATACGTGTTTCGGTATTTTTGGAAATTCAACCATCAAGGGGGTTAAATTGGAGAGGGGATGTTTTTCGAAAATCTTTTGCTAATAAGGCAAATTTGAAGCTACAACCACAAAATTGGTATATGTTTTCTTGGTCAGAATGAAAAAGACACGTGTTTCGGTATTTTCAGAAAATTTATCAATTAGGGGGTGAAATATGGGATGAAACATTTTTTGACAATACTACTAAGCCAATTTTGAACCCAGAATTACAAAAAATGATATTTGCATACTTGGTCGGAAATTCCGATGTGGACTCTTGGTCGGGATTTTAAAAAATGCGTGTTTCAGTGTTTGTAAAAATTCAACAACTAAAATTCTTTTTGAAAATACGTTACTATTGAGACGATTTTCAGGCTGCAGCTACGGAAATTAATATTTGGCCTTTTGAGCAATTGAAAAAGAAAAAGAAAGTATTTAGGTATTTTGGAATTTCACACATCAAGGGGGTGAAAGAGGGGATGTATAGTTATTTGAGAAAAATGTTGCTATAAGGCAATTTCGTAGCTACAGCTACATAAATTGGTGTATGGATTCTTGGTTACAATCAACTGGTGCAGACCAACTAGTCTACGCATGCGAAGCAGCGGGGTTCAGCTTGTCTATATCTATAAATGTGAATGTCTGTTCGGTGTACGTTTATCACGTCTGAACCACAAGACATAAAGAGCTAAAAATTTGTACAGTTACTAATGTCTGCCGCGGTGGAGTAGCCGAGCGGTCTAAGGCGCCTTGCTGCAGAGCGCGCGTTGCTCGCCGTGGAGGTTCGAGTCCTCCCTGGGGCATGGGTGTGTGTGTTGTCCTTAGGTTAGTTTACCGAGGTTTAAGTAGTTTGTAAGCTACGGACTGGTGACCACGCAGTTTGGTCCGATAGATTTACAATCATTTGAACATTTTTTACTAATTTCTACCCGGGGAAGGCCCACCCCTCCCCACTAATGTCTACCCGGGGAAGGTTTTAGGCACGGTTTTATGGTGATCGGATAGCTATTTATCTATATACATTAATGTGAATGTATGTTCGGTGTGCGCTTATCACGTCCGGACGACAAGATGCAGAGACTTAATTATTTGTACAGTTACTAATTTATACCTCAGGAAGGTTTTAGGCACGGTTTTGTACCGATCTGATAGATATTTAGTAATTTGAAGAACATAACTCGAAATGCGGAACAATAATTACTCTTTGAAAATAATATTTACCCTTTGAAAATGGTTTAGTTGGTTGCATTGTTGCTTGAGGGTTGATAATGTTAAATGGGTGGAATATATTGGGATGGAAAGTTATCTGTGTATATGAAATTCTACGTGTGTGTGTGTGTGTGTGTGTGTGTGTGTTTATGTGCAGCGAAAACTACAGAACGCAAACGAATGGTCTGTGTGCAAATGTTCTTCGAAGTCCCCCGTTGTACACCATAGCAGTTCCATGCCGACAGCTATAAGGGGGTGGAAGATATGGTGGTTGAAAGTCGTCAAATTATAAAAAAATTCGGACTGACGGTCAACTATGACGTTTGCCACTCTATAACAAGGAAGTTACATACAGCGAAACGTGATGCCACAGACCATATCTTTGGTCTATGCGTGCTACAATGTCTTCAGCTCTTTCTCTGTAAGGATAAGCATACGAATAAGGAAATATAAGAATAAATAAATAGCACACTACTGAAAGATAGCATAATCAACCAACATGAGAGTGGAGCTGCGGGTTTAGGCTAGCTGTTAAATAAATTAATAAACTGGAATAAATTGTTCAATACAATTCCTGTTGATAGTTAAAAATGAGAAAACACTCTCTCGTTTGAAAATAACTACAGTACCCGTGTGAATACTTCGCACCATTCGTTTAATGACAAAAAAGTTGGGAGAAATGGAAGTAAAGTTGAATATTCACGCAAAGCTTGTCTTCAGAATCAATTAATATTATAAATCGGCTTGTTTTACGATATCTTCTTTACTAATTAAGGTACGCAGTTCTTTTTGACCTAGCAACACACAGCGGATCAATTTCTGTCAGCCGGCCGCGGTGGCCGAGGAGACTGAGGCGCTCCAGTCACGGTCTGCACGACCACTACGGTCGGGGGTTCGAATCCCCCCTCGGGCATGGATATTTGTGCCTTCCATAGTCTTAGTTAGTTCATAAGTAGTTTGTAAGTTTAGGGACTGATAGCCCCGTAGTTAAGTCCCATAGACTTTACAAACATTTCAATTTGAATTTCTTTCATTTGCGCTTTTAAACACTCATTGATTTCGCTTAAAGGAAAAATGAAAGATATCGGTCGGATAGAACGTCCTGATCGACTGACTTTACAGCAAGGAATCTCCATAAGAAATACACAGAAGAAAATCGCGTTTCGAGTATAGAAAAAGGAAGGCGAGAGTTATGTTAATTCTGATACTTGATGACAAATCTGTCGAAGAATACCTTTCGTTTAGAATAAAAATGATGAAAACCGAGCAGTTAGTTTGGCGTGCGTATAAAGCGCTTGTACGACCACGTCTTGAATATTGCTCAAGTGTTTGGGAACTGCAGCAGATCAGTTTAAGGGAAGGCATAGAGGCGGTTCAGACGTGAGCAGCTAGATTTGTTACTGGTAGGTTCGACCAATGCGCGAGTGTCACGGAAATGCTCCGGCAACTCAATTGGGGATCGCTGGAAGAAAGACGACGTTCTTTTCGTGAATTTCTGTTAAGTAAATTTAGAGGGCCGGAATTTGAAGCTGAGTGTAGTACGATATTGGTGCCGCCTACTTGCATTTCGCGTAAAGATCACAAAGACAAGATAAGAGAAATTAAGGCTCGTACGGAGGCATATAGGCATTCTTTTTTTCCTCGTTCAATTTGGGAGTGGAATAGGAAAGGAAATGCCTAGTAGTGGTACAGTGTATCCTCCGCCACGCACCTTACGGTGAATTGCGAAGTATGTATGTAGATGTAGATATTAAGCGGTCGCGCTAGAACTCGTGTACGTGCTGTCACCGCAACATAAAACGTTTCTCGTAAGGTAAAAATACTTTGAATGTGCATACAAAATTATCTGATAGGAGAACGAAACGAAGACTGATAGTTGGGAATCACGTTTAATTTTATTAATTCATTTTTTTTTTTTTTTTTTCTTTTTCCCTCGACGATCTTTTTTCTGGGGGTTCACTTAGCCAGTGCACGCAGTGGATGCGCCGCCACCGGAAACAAGAGTGCGATTCTACAGATTATGTGTCTTCTGCATCAACCGAAAGTGCGAATGATTGAAGAAAAGAAAAAGCGAACCAAACCAATGGGGAAAAACATTGCCAAACGAGCACACAATAGTGGCATGGGTTACATTTCAGTCGCCATTGGAAAAATATGAGGAATAAGGTATTCCAGAAAGTGGGTAAATACTGTAAGAAAAGGTAAATCCATCTCATCAATAATCTGCTTCAGGGTAAATAATACTCTTTTCGCCAACCAAGAACTGATACGTGTAATTATTGTGCAGAATGCGAGATTAATCTCAAAACAAATCAGTGCCTGTAAATTAGAATAGATGTACTATAGAAAGAGAACCGAGGCCTGTAATGGGTTAAAAACAGGTTTCTTGGCCAAAGGCAAGTAATGTAGCTTCCTGTTTATTCCTGTCGGAGTTCGAGTATGCTCAGAACCTTCCGCTGCTTCGTATGAATATTACGGCTCAGTTTTACAAAAGGCTATTGTGGCTTCACACATTCAATGTACAGTACTTTTAATGTTCCACCATCTGCACTTGAAAAGGCCTTCCTGTTTCTCCTATGTAAACAGTCCCACATCTGCAGTTTATTTTACACACCAGCAGTATTCAGCTTTCCTATGGAATCCTTAGTTGATAAGAGGATATCTTTAATTCTGTCATTGCTGAAAAAATCAGGTTTGATGCCAGCTCGTCGTAAGACTTTTCCAATGCGCTCACTAATCACCTAAATGTATGGCACAAAAGTCACCGGTAACTCTACAACTTCTTAGTTCGTTGCGGTTTTATGGGTTTCTTAATGCTTCTGTTGCTGAATCCATTGGCACGGAATACGATCGCAACTTGGTGAGCTCTTCTTCCAAATTCTTGTCATCACTAATCCGTTGCGCCATGGTGACTAGTGTGAGTTCTTTTGGGCCGGATGGTGATGAAACAGCGCGTGTGAGTACCGGTCGGCATGGGTTGGCTTCCTGTGCACTCTGTCGTCTAGTGTACCTGTTGCTGTTTTGCACACTAATACGTCCAGAAAAGGAAGAGAATCATCGTTTTCTATTTCTACAGTCAATTTTATTTCATCATGCTGGCTGTTAAGATGTTCGAGAAATTCAAGTAGCTATTCATTTTCATGTGGCGAGCGGTACAACGGGCCCTTTTGCCGCATGTGGGCTTTCCTGAAAGCGTGGCAGCAATGTCCCTACTTAGAACAACTAGGCCGACCACGAAATATTGCTGGCCAATTACATGCAAACACCAACAACCGTACACCTTCCTGTTTTCCACCAATCAGAACCAAATATGCTAACTCCAATAATCGCATCTTCCTCTCGTATTTCCACCAATCAGAAATAGCAATGCAAGCACCAATATAGTTATTCCTTCCCTTCCTGATACCAAATTTTAACCAATCAGAACTAACGCGTGGGGAAGGCATTGGCTTTATAAGACAAGCGCAGGAGAAAACAAGTCAGTATTCCCTGAAGAAGGCTCCTTTAACGGATCCGAAACGTTAGAAATATTTTATCATCATGACGCAGAAAACAGCTCAGAAGAATTTTAATTTTAACAACAATGACAGCGAAAGCTTACGTTCTTCCAAGATTCATTAACTTTATGGCAACTTTCCAGTTCCGGTTTTGACCAGTAGATGATGATATGGTTTGCTTCTGAAGCTCTTGTTTTAATGTGTTTCGCCAGACAGGAATTTCTTGTGAACTTTTATATCTGATCACTTCATCCCAGCTATACATGAAGCCTGCCTTTCGAATCCTTTATACTTAGTATAAAGGGTAGGCAATGAAAAGGAAATAAACAACTCTTAACTGCAAACAATTTGAGTCTGATGATAAATATTCATCTGCAAATCTATTATCTGCCAAACTACTTGGTACACCAGCACTCCCTTCGTTACTGGAGTCTATGGTAAACCACTCTGGACTTAAACTAACCGAATAAACAAATAAATACCTTTGGTTTGAACTAAAGTACTCATCGCACGAACACAACTGGCTGGATTAACCCTACGTGTCTAGTAGAGTGTTCAAATGTTTGTTAAGCTTAAGGGTCTTAACTGCGGGGTCATCAGTCCCTAAACTTACAAACTTCGTATGAACAAGCTTATACTAAAGACGACACAAACATCCATGCTCGAGGGGGGATTCGAACCCCCGACCGTAGCGGCCGTGCAGACGGTGACTGGCGCGCCGCAGTCCCCTCGTCCACCTCGGCTGGCTAGTAGAGTTGCAGGCGTCTAGGGACAGTAGCGCGTCGGACCCCAGTTACCCGTATCAACCGATAGACGTCTCTACGGTCATATTGCCGTGATGCTCTGCGAGTCCAGGGCTTCTAGTTTTCATTACTGCTGTTTAATTGACGTATTTTAAAATTTGAAATATGAATCATTCTAAGACTTCAGCATTACTGTAATAGAAGTGTGTCTGTCATATTACATGACATTTCTGTAACTCTGCGCTATTAAAATGACAAGTAAGACTTTCCAGCAGTCTAAAACTTGAAGTTTGAAACTTAAACTGTAAAAAGACGCAGCATAAAGCAGAGGGTACTTTCCTGATAAATAAATTCGGGAAGCAGAGCTGAGGTTCTACATGAATTTCTGTTTTGTTATTTGCATGAGAATGAATGGCACTGGTGTATTAAATATTGTTATTATTTCACAGATGGTGACAGAAAAGATCGGCTTTTAGAGGAAACTGAATGTATTCTGTTTTCGTTGATGGTGGCGCCTGAAGAATTGGCGATATTATGTGAATTTAGCTTGTGGAGAAAGTGGCGGTGGCACTAGATATTTTGTTTTGCAGGTTCATTTAGTAAATTTTTGGTCGTAATATAGGTGATAGGAGCTAATGCCTGAAGTGGCAGAGCCTAGGGGAAATATATATCAAAGGAAAAAAACAACAAAAGAGAAAAAATGCCAAATGAAAGAGAAACAGATGTGTGTGTGGACGGTGGTTCGTTTTTCGCTTCCGTCAATATTTTTATTTTTCACCTTGACTCCCAAAAGTTTTCTGACCCATAGAATTTACGAGTTTCGATATTACGACATATTTGCAAGTACAACCGCTGTTTCTTAAAAGTGCGTTTGTTCTATTTAGTGAACATGCCGTGAAATATGGTCCAACAAATTGTAAACACTGTCTTCCGAACTACAGCACTTAAAGTGCGGACACATTGTTATAGTGAATGTTGCAAACGACATGCTGATACAAATAGTTTCGTACATTTACTATAAAATACAGACAAAGCTCTTGAGATCCGTTAAATGACTACAGTATCAGCACAATTATCTCACAAACAGAGCATACAGGACGCAAGGACGTGTATAACAGCTGTTCCAAAAAGGAACAAGGCACTTCAGTTTCATTAAGAAACGACAGTTGCCACAGAACTCTAGTACGTAATCTGAATATAAAATTATTTGAATCAGAATGACATTTAGGACATTAATTATTACAGTATGTCTTTCGTTAATGTGCAGGTAGTTCACGAGACAATGTTTACAATTCGTTGACCCATATTTCACGGTATTTCCACTAAAGAGAATAATAGCACTTTTTAGAGAAAGCACTTGTATACGTAAATATGTCGAAATATCGCAAAATGTAAATTCCTTCTAATTAATAACAGTGTAAGAAAACTTTCAGGAGTCAAGGTAAAAAAAGAAAAAAAAAATATAGTTGGGACCGGGAACCGAACCACCGCCGACGGTCAAGCGACAAGAGGTCCTCCGCTGCGCTACAAAGAGCACCTCCATGAAATCTGTTTCACATTACCACCAATATCAAGGGTTACTCGCCAATATGGCATTTATTGACTGTAATTTACAATTAATTGTACTAAGAACGACATGATTTTGATACGTCTTAAGTGTGCCGTAACTTTGAAATAGCAACACGCGAATTATAAGGAGAAAAGCAAAGACCTAGATAAACAACATAGACTGGCCACAGCGCCGCCATAGTTGAAGCCAATTGGAAAGGTTGCCGCCATCTTTGAGAACGTCAGTGCCACGCCAGGTGTTACTGGGCGTCTGCTAACGCTGTATCAAAGGTTTTATAACAATCGTTGCCAGTCTCGATTTTTTCTTAATTTCTAGGCGGCGCATTTCGGAGAGTAATTTCCACTACGAATAGCATTTATCGTTTACTACTGTATCCTAAGTGTAATGTTTACAATCTTCGAACTGGTGCGTTATTTGATGTTACTATAATGTCAATAATAGTTTGTATTTGCCGACATATCTTCCCTCTGAATACAGGCGAATTTCTTTAACATATTTAATTACCTTTATTCTGCATGTGATTCAAATTATGTTTCATGCTTTGAAGTACATTATGTATTTATTAAGCTCTCCACAAATTGACGTTTCCTCGGTTTCTTTTGGTTTCTGTAGGTGCTCAGGAAACTAAAATATTGTTGGAATGGCATTCCGTAGTAGTCGCTTTCGATCGGTGGTAGCATACATGCAGTTTTCTCAAACTGACAAGAGCACATGTAACTATACTTTGTAGAATTTCACTTACACGCCTCATACTGGTTACCCATTCGGTTAGCAACTCCTTGTTTTTAAAAAGAAATCTGTATAAAGAACAGTTTAATTACAGTTCATATACCTAGGCTACTTACCAAATGGTTAATACGCTTTTTACACTATATGGACAACTGTCATTACATTAAAACACACGAAATACAACCGTCATCTGCCTAGCTTTTTGATGGTCGTGAAGTAAACATAATTTTGAAACTTCGTAAATGCGAAAGTTAAGTATAATGCTGATACACAGCGACCTATATAATTACATATCTCTTTCGTTATGTATGATATTCCAACAGTTTCGTCACTGCGGTTGCTGCAGTTGTACGCCGAACATACAGTGGGCATGATTTGCCACTAATAATAGCGCTTACACGTCAGTTTATATTACGAATAGAAGCGGCTGCTCACTCAAACTGACGTTCTCAAATATGGCGCCCAATGTTGCTTAGTGATGCCACCCAGAGCACTGTAGCTTGCCTATAGCCTCTCTATGTTGTTTATATACCTCTTTGGAGAAAAGCATGAACATACGAAACGGAAGATGGCGTTTCTGCAGGACATAGCTTGCGACCTTAGAGACATCTATCGGTTGTACGGGTCACTGGGGTCCAAGGGGAGGCTCGGAGTTTAACGTCCCGTCGACGGCGTGGTCATTAGAGACGGAGCTTACGCTCGGAGTGTTTGGGTAAGGATGTGGAAGGAAATCGGCCGTGCCCTTTCAATGGAACCATCCCGGCATTTGCCTGGAGCGCTTTAGGGAAATCACTGAAAACCTAAATCTGGATGGTCGGAGGTGTATTTGAACCACCATCCTTCCGAATGCGAGTCCAGTGCGTTAGCACTGCGCCACCTCGCTCGTCCCTAGACGCTAGTAGTGGAGTGACACAGAATTGCACTGCTTGGGCTGTTAGCAAAGCATTGGAGCGATTGACTGCCAGAAGGTCTGCTGTTAACCGTGTCTCGGTAGGTAAGTACAACGTACTGACGTGTTTTACGGCCCTCTTTAGATTTGTAGTTTTATAAGTTTTTGCAAACATTTTGGACTAAAATAATAATCTAAATAATAAAAAAATCAGTTAATAAGAGTGTTTGAAACCTTTTTAGGAAAAAATTTTTTTACCTTGTTGTGGAATTCGAACCACTGATCTTCAGTGCCTCAGTCAAACGCATTATCCACTACGCTACAACTGACGGTTGAGTTTTCTTCTTTAATCATATACTATTGATGGTAGTTGTTAACTGATGCTAATATTCCATTTGTAGACACTAGATTATCATTTATCGTACGAAGAACGACGTGTTTGTGTTAATTCTTCAGTGCCAAATACAAATGTTCAAATGTTTGTGTAGTCTTTGGGACTTAACTACGGGGTCATCAGTCCCTAAACTTACAAACTACTTATGAACTTCTTACGAACTAGGACGGCACAAATATCCATACCCGAGGGGGGATTCGAACCCCCGACGGTAGTGGCCGTGCAGAACGTGACTGGAGCGCCTTAGTCCCCTCGGTCACCGCGGCCAGCTCTTCAGTGCCCCATTGCTTTGAAATGACAACGTGTAAGTTACAATAAGAAAATCATCAAATACGCAACGCAAGATGGCGTATGCCACACAGAGTTGTGGGCGAGGAATGTCACGTGACATCTGCGAACGGCTGGTTTTCGTTAATTCAATGGAAGGTGTCGAAACTCCGTTATTTTTGCAAATATCTCTCAAACGGTACGAGATATGGAAAAAAAAACATATGGGAACAAAGTTGCAGAGAATTTTCTCCTCTACAAATTCGTTTATTCAATTTTCGCGTCAGATGAACGGTTTATTTGCAATTAAAATTACATTACAAACGGCTTTTTTTTTGTATTACTTACTTATTTCTTTCGGAAATATTTCAAAAAGCGAGGATCTGGTCTCTGGTAGCCAAGAATTATATCTGTAAAATTTGGTGCCGATCGGTTGAACGGTTCGACCCAAAAAGTGGGAACACGTTACAGCCAGACAGACATCGTCAAATCGCTGTTATTTTTGCAAATATCTCTGAAACGATGCAAGATATGAAAAAAACATAATAGAGCTAAGCTGTAGAGAATTTCCCCCTCTACCAATTTGGTATTCAACTTTAGTGTCAGATGAACGGTTCGTTTGCAATTACAATTATATTATAAACGGCTTTTTTTTTTTTTTTTTTTTTTTTTTTTATTACTACCGTATTTTTTGTCCGAAAACTTTGAAAAAGGGAGGTTCTGGACTCTGACGGCGTACAATTATTGGTGTGTAAAATTTGGTGCTGATCGGCTGAATGGTTCGTCTTAAAAAAAGGGAACACGTTACGGACAGACAGACAGACAGACAGACAGACAGACATCCCAAAATCGCCGTTATGTTTGCAAATATCTCTGAAACGATACGAGATATAAAAAAAAACATAAGAGAGCAAAGTTGTAGAGAATTGTCTCCTCTACAGATTCGGTTACTCAGTTTTTGTGTCAGATGAACGGTTAAGCCGTTATTTTCATTTAACCCACTTCTTCCCAGTGTTGCGTACACGCAACACAAAATTCGGCCTTACAAAATGCAGTCGAAATGGACTTACTATACAAAACTCACCACACATGTGTTAAAAGGCATTCACGAGTAGCTCTCTGTATAAGTGTTAAAGTTTCACAATTACCTTAACACTTCGTAAAAAGGTGCAAGATTTACAAACGTCAGACGATCTACATACACAAGAAATGTCAAGTTCAGCTTCACACAGAGTGTTTTTCAATATTTCATGAGTGATACCATCAATGTAAGTCAGAGTTATCATATAATAGACAATATTGTGCAGTTTGAACAAATAGAAGAATGTGATCACAACAACTAAATTTTTCTATTTTTTTTATTTATTTTTTTTATTTAATTTTTTTTCTAGGAAACAGCGCAACATTATGGGTTGTGCAAATTACAACACATACTGCTAGAAGTGTTTTATCGATTACAGCAAATGTTCAGAATATAAATTAATGAAATGCAGCAACCAGTTGCTTGTCGTTATTTATTTTTAACTTTAACGACCGGTTCATGCATCTTGAAACTTATAACCCACATCCTTAACTTATTTGTTGTATGATAATCACTTCATCAATCTATTCCCATTAAATTCTGAAGCCATAGACACAATGACAAATTCTTTATATTGACAGATGCCTTGACAGTGACATTCTAAACATCCTATTACTGTGTCAGTAGTAGTTCTGAAATATTCCGCCTATGGCGCCACTGATCATTGTACTTCTAGACTACTGAATTTTAATCTGCTAAGCGACTGATTTATCAGTCACCTGCTCCTCTCTTTATGCTTTTATTCAACTACTTTGAGTATTACTGTTTTCCCATAGCCTTCTTTCCCTTATTTATCGTTTCTCTTTTACTATAAGCATCATCCATGGATACTTTGTTAGCAGCTGATTGTTATTCATTCCATAATCTTTGCACTTAGCGTTGATTCCACAGTAGCATGTTTATTTATTAAGCAACAGTACAAAAATGTAAGTGTTAATTTTATCCCAATATATTAACTTATCTTTATTACATTCTATTTGGTTCGAAACTGCTTCATATTTCTGTAATCGACTGTTATACTTTCTATAGCCTTATTGTATACAAATGTACTTGTTTGTCTGTATAGAGACCAGAAGAAGGGCACTCAACCGCCAGAAACCGATCGTTAAAGTTAAAAATAAATAACGACAAGCAATTGGTTGCTGCATTTCATTAATTTACATAATGCTAGTTTGTAATATTTGTAATGTTATTTCAATTATTTTAAAGAGAACCTGATGACTAAATATAACACTTTTTCACGATTTCTATATTTGGGAAGAAATGGGTTAAATTTCGAGCTGTCAAAAAACGATCGCAAAGGCCCACTTCTAGTGTTACTACCGTAACCTAAAGTGGGCCAATAAAGAAAAAAGAAAAGCAGCAGCAGTGTGCGGTGGGAGCGGTCACGCACCTGTGCTGGTGACGAAGCGTAACTCGGCCCCCTCGTCGGTGTAGTCGACCCACACCTTACGATAAATCGATTTCGGCATGAGGGTGCGGTACACTTCGGCGGACGTCCAGGACTCGAAGGCGGCCAGCGTGCCCCCGTCCTGCAGGCAGCGGCGGCGTGCGGTCGCGTGGTCCTTCAGGTCCTTCTTGTAGAACTTGTAGAAGCGCTGGTCGCTCCTCCAGTACGTGTAGCCGTCGGGGATCCGCTTGCTCATGCGGCGCTCGCACACGAACGGGGTGTTACGGTTGCGGTAGTTGTAGCACGGCGCGTCTTCGATCACGTTCCGTCCGTATACCCGGACACAGTCCTTGTCGTGTTCGTTGCTCGGCGATCCTTCACCCCAGGGCAGATACGGTGGCTTACCTCCTTGAATGCAAAACAGACAACGTTCACTGTCATTATTACAGCTGTATCTCAAATATCTAAACACCAGAGCTACAATAGGCTATTTTCCTGTGTTAAAACTATGGTTCGAATTATTGTTGTTCTGAGTGATTATAATATTCGGACAGCATTTTCGCTCATAAATCGTACAAAACATCTGTTATTTTTACGTAATTAAAGCTTAAAAATCATCAAATTTCACGATTAGATCACGTGATCGGAAACTCTCCGTTATTGGCTGAAGTACTGATGACGTCATAGAACACCTACAGCGCGGCAACTAGAAGTCGGAGCTGTATTATTGTACGCGTTTCCTCCATTTCGCAGCTTTAAGTTCAGTTTTTTCGTGATCTAAACGCGCTTACAGTTTTTATGCCACAATGGAAGATGGTTATGTGAAGGCTGACAGCGGAAACCTCCCTAAAGTTGATGCAATTATGGTGTCTTCTTTCTTTAAAAACAATCCAAATTTTTACGTGCCAGAAATAAGAAACGTGACAACTGCATTGTAAGTAACGCATACCTACATTTTAAAGCTAATTATTTCGAGAGATACTTTATGCCATTGGAAAAAAGTACCCTATCTGTTCATGTCAGCAGACTTAATTTCAAGTCACCATATTATGCAATAAAGGGTGAAATTTTATCTTCTATCCAAGCGGCCTTGAGTGATTATGTTGGCAACATCAACAACACGATAGAAAATCTTTGTCCAGATGTTCAGACCACATAGAATGACTAGATTAGTGTGTATCGTACAGACCATGAAGTAAATAAATTCTGCTGTTCCTGCTCTATGATTCTTGTGTGTACCCTTTTCCGGTCAGTAAAAGTAACTGCCCTTGTAAATCAAAGGTTTCACGACAAAATAATTGCGCTGTCACGCGATTTGTTAATGGCGACGTCCGATGATTCTCGCTATTCAGCATCTATTGCCAACATAGTCACAGGAAGCCGCTGGGATAGTAAAATTTAACCCAGTAAATCTTCAATAAACACATATTTGGGTAACTAACACTTTTAATCGTATTTACACTTGCATATTACGAAAGTGTGAAAGCTAAATAAATCGGCGCATTAAAGACATCTCCCATATACGTATATTACGATGGGGTAAGTTGTTGTAAAATAACCAGAAGGGCGTTGTCGATGTATAATACGGTTGTTTCATTAAGATCTATTGGTGATAAAATTGCACTTACTGGAGATAAATAATTAGTGCTATTCTTTTATAGTGGGCTGCAACAATATTCATGTTGTTCTTTCACCAAATATATTAGGAAACGGCTTTAATTACACACAAATCGTAGGCGTGTAACGTTATGAAGTTTTACTTCGCAAATGTATACATCAGGTCATTACCCTACACATAATACTACTTTACACCTTCGCAGTAGAAGAGAACGATACTAAACAGTTTAGTTTACCAATGGAATAATATTGTTTACTTACGTCAAAATGATCCTCACAGAAATAAACACATGAAGTAGACGCTATTTCATTTGGATCTCTTCGCGCCAGTGTCAACCACTTTTTGCGACTCTTCTCATTTTTTGGTACTTGCAAGAACAATTTTTCTTGAGTCTTGACAGATGTATTGGTACAGTGCGGAACTAAGCAATATTTGTAGGTCATTATGCAAACGTTAACGCCCAAACACGAAGCCTCGGTCCAAACAATATACACGTATTTGTTTATCTTACGAGAGCAGAAGCAGCAGCGTGTTGTATGACGTCACAGGCATCACGTGACTCAAATGTAGCGGGCTTTCAAATTATTTGAATTTCATTTATTTTTTTTAAAAAAAAGTACTGAAATCCACGAGGTAAAAAAGCATGTTCGGACCATGATATGACATAATTAACAATTTAAAACGATTTCCAGAAAACAGTCAAATATCCTATTACACCGAATAGCCAAAGAAACTGGTGTGCAAACCACAGGGATATGTGCATGGCGCTGCGGTATATAAGACAACAATCGAACTTTCCTCTCCCTCAAATGTCTGAATAATTTCTTTTACCTCATCATACAGGTCTTTGAGCTCATCGTCATCGGCAGACCTACTTGGCACATGTGGTGTCGCGCAAGTATGAAGTGCGCGCCACATACTCACGCGGCGCGCCGCCATGCACGCACGGCGTCAGCCACGAGCGCCATCTGCAGCAGCTCCGCTCGTGGCCACGACAGCTGCATCGGCCACTTGGGAATCAGACAGGCACCAGTTAAGACTTGGCTATCGGATAGGCGCTAGGAATCATCAGTAGTCAGACCTCTATCTAAACTATGTTTCAGCATTCTGCAGTCAAGAACTGTGTAAAAGTTAAGTATTACCAAGACTCCACAAAATATATATCTTGTTCTAATTTAGCCTAATGTTCTAGTTTATGCTGTCCCACTGGCTGGTCACCTCCGTTCCTGCACAAGCGTCAATCCTTTATTCCTGTCTCGGTCTCTCTCTACTCGGCCACCGACACCAAAGACAACCGGCGAAAACGAGACACAAAAGTGGCGACGAGGATGGGATACAAAAGTGGCGACGAGGCTGGGACAGAAAAGCACATATACTTGTACTAGCTGAAAACCGTCCGGCGACGTCTCATGCCGCGACCAGGTGGGCGGGGTAGTCTCCGACCCCCTTGCGAACGGTTGGTAACAGACGTCAGGGGATGCGAGGTACCACAAGGTGGCCGACTGGACCGGCGCCGTGCCGGTTCTCGGCCCGGCGATCGCGCAGTCGGTCACCAAGTGGTATCTCAAGTCCTCGGGGAATGGATGCGTCTAATATAGCCTCTCCTTCCCAAGTGCCCTTATCCGCCTCCTCGTGGTGCCGGACGCTAACCCTGACATGTTAACTTGTTACCATGTTAACTTGTCAGGGGACGAAAGGGTGAGGGTGCGCAGAGGTGGTAAGGAGCTGCCGTCTTTGTTCCGGAAACCCACAGTGTGCTTCAGAGACCGCCGTGCGGCGCCTGGAGGAACGTCGCACACTGTGTGGACTGGGTAACTCGGCTTAACTGCCCGGGTAGCGTGAAGAGGAAATCACTATAATCACCCCTCAATTCGAAGTGGAGTCTGTGCCGAGGGGATGTATGGCTGCGGGGTATAGCCAGTCTTTAATGGACCACCTCTGGAGCACCAGCCGAACTCCAGTTGTATAATTGGCTTACCTGGGTGAGCGGGGCAACGCCCAGGCGGACCGGTATCCCTAGCTGCTCGTGGGAACACCATGGCAAATTCTGATTCTCTTTTAGATATTAATTCACGAACATCACTACGCTCACAGGAGTCGACGACCGAGGCGCCAGAGGGATCGGGCTTCCTGGCCTCTGAAAAGTACACAGAGGTCGTGGATTTCCTGGACCAGCTGGCTGCTTCAGGTAAGTGTAATATTTCTGATAAACAGTTTCGTACAATCAAAGATAAACTGGTTAACTGGGCAGTTATCACTGCCAAGATGGAAGGTCAAGTCGAGGAGCTCATAAGAGAAAACGAGATACTAAGATCAGCTCCAGCAAAGACTTATTCAACTGTAGCCGCAAGTCCAACTAATCGAGCTATAGTGGAGACGTCGGTCGTGAGACCGGTCTCCACTATTTTTATAAAACCAAAAGAAGGTAATAACATTGAAGAAGCAAAGCAAACGTTTATGAAAACGATGGATCCCAAAAAGGAGAAAATGAAAATTAACAAGGTCCGTGTAGCAAAAAATGCATTGGTGATAGAACTCCCAGCCACAGAAGACCCGGGCGAGATTTTGAATAATCAGACACTGTCTTCGAAGTACAACTGTGAGACCCCAAGGAAGAGAAGGCCCTTGTTAATTATGTTGGGTATTCCATCTTACATGAATAATGAAGATGTACTCGAAGCAGTGTATGAACAAAATTTTGTTGATCGATACACAAAAGAGAAATTTCTGCAAGAATTTAAATTGAGATTCAAAAGAGGAGAAAAGACAAAGAGACAATTCATCATGTTTTTGAAAGTTCTCCCGAACTCAGAAAAGAGATAATGAAAATTGGGAGAATCTATGTCGGATATAACTCTGTAACAGTAAGAGATTACACCGTGGTACCCAGATGCAATAAATGTTGTGACTTGAACCATTTGGGCAGATTCTGTGATAAAAAGCACTCAGTGTGTGCACATTGTGGAGAGACGGGTCATATGAGAACAGACTGTCCCAACAAGAAGGAAAAGGCCATCTGTATTCCGTGTAAATATCGGAAGAAGAAATGTGATAAACCAGGTCCTGAATGTTCGACTTACAAAATGTTTCTCAGTAGGTTAAAACAAAGAACTGATTATGGATAGTTCCGCTCACATAAAAAGTAAACGTAAGTCTCCTGCAAAAATCAAACGTGATAAGCAGAGGGCCTTGGTTAATAAACAGGCCCTAAGAGTTTCTAAAGACAGTGGGCTTCATGAAGGATGTGAAGCGATGCAGGACTTGGAAATTGCAGAGATAGACGAAGTATATGTAGAACCTAGGGTAAGGATAAATGTGGGTATCCAGACCAGGAAGAAAGAAGATGGAGAAGAAGAAATCAAGAAGAAGGCACTTTCGTTGAAGAAGAAGAAGGTGAAGGAAGACGGCGAATCGGGTCAAAACGTCGTCCTAGATGTTAGGGAAGAAGACACCAAGCAAGACACCAAGCAAGACACCTGGCAAGTTGTATGAATTATGTGATGATGCAGTCAGAATGAGTAGACTCGAAGAACCCAATGTACTAACTGCTGCGTTGAGGCAGCTCGTGCGTTATGGGCACCCGGACAGCGTCAGGGTTACCTTCTCAGTTCTGGAGGATCTTTTGGCTTCCTATAACATACTTTCAGAATACAGTCAGTTACTGGCTTTAGTTAAAAGAGTATATGAACGTATAAATAAAGTTTTTGATCTTGGAAATATTTATAAACAAATGGTGATTGGTTATGTTCGCTTGGTCTCTGACCAATGTCGATCGTTTCCTGACTGTTACGTGCATACACATCATCCATAGCTATGCCCTTAAAAATATTTCAATTAAATGCGCAGCGTAGTAAACTTGCTACGCAAGAAATTAGAAAAGTTGCTGAGGACAAGGAAGTAGATATTCTTTGTCTACAGGAAGCATACGTTTGTAGGGGCAAGATCCCAAGTATGCCTGTTACATCGCAAATCATAATGCACGGTGATCAGCCTATGGCATCCATCGTCATTCTTAATAAAGCCATAAGAGTAGTCAAACTGACACAATTTTGTAATGAATATATTGTTGTAATTCAAGTTTTGCTTCATATTAGTAGTTGGTATATCATCAATGTTTATTGTCAGTATGCACATGATATAGATATTTATCTAATACAAGTTAGAACTATTTTTCGAGCACTAGTGGGTAAGCAACTTATAATAACGATAGATGCAAATGCAAAGTCACTGATCTGGTTCAGCGATACTCGTGATGAGAAAGGAGCTATACTTGAAGATCTAATCATGGAGTTGGACCTGCATGTTCTTAACGAGGGGGGTAACCCCTCCACGTTTTGTAACAGGGCCGGTGTTGAATCCAACATCGATGTTACACTAGCCACAGGAGGTATTATGACAAAAATCCATGATTGGAAAGTTTTAGATAAAGTGGTCAATAGTGACCACAATGTCATAGAGTTCAGTATTGGAGAAATTGGTTCTGAAGCGGCTCAGTGACAGTTAGTAAAGAACTTTGGGAAAACGAACTGGGACTTGCTTCTCCAACGTTTTGATCCTCCAGAGCTGGGAGAGCCCCTGGATGTTCACGCGTACGCGCAAGATCTTTATCTTTCAATTCAGAGGGTGATTGAGGAAGTTGTCCCGGACACGAGAGGGTCGACAGCACCGAGTTCTTTATCATGGTCCACGGAGCTCGATGACCTTCGTCGATCTGTGAGACGATCGCGGAAACGTTATCAAAGAAGTCTTTTCACAGATCAGAGAAGATACCTATTAGAAACTTACAGACGTAAGAAAATAGAGTACAAAGCCAAAATCCAGGAAGTTAGGCACAGAAGCTGGGAAAAATTTGTAAGGGAAAACATGTGCTTGGACCCCTGGGAATACCCTATAAGATAGTAAGAGGGAAAGTTAGAGCCCCCACTGTGTTGTCATCTCTGCGTTGTGGTCGAGAAGCCACAACAGATTGGCGAACCACAGCTGAAAGGTTACTAGAAGTGTTGTTGCCAGATGATGTCATAGAGGAAGACTCGCAAGAACAAACCCAGTTAAGAGAGGAACTTCGACAGCCGTATATTAATGAGCTTCAGGTATACCCATTTTCGTATAGAGAAATCAATGAGAAAATTCAATCCCTAAAAAGGGGGAAAGCACCAGGACCGGATAAGATTCCTGTAGAAGTGCTACAACATTTAAGTCCAAAGTTGGTTCCAGTTTTAGCTGAACTGTATAATCAATGTTTAATTCAGAGGGAATATCCTAGGTGTTGGAAACTAGCTCATGTTGTTATCTTGAGCAAATGAGAGGACAGAGACCCTTTAAATCCCAAATCGTACAGACCAATTTGCCTTCTCGATATACTGGGGAAGCTTCTTGAGAAATTACTCTTTGACAGATTGGCGAGTCATCGAGTACTATGTGGTCTGAATGAATTTCAGTATGGCTTCCGGAGGGGCAAGTCGACGGAGGACGCCATAAATCAGGTGGCCAGGCTTGTCCACTCATCGGAATGTACATATGTTACCGGGATCATGATTGATATAGCGGGGGCTTTCGATAACCTTTGGTGGCCGGCGCTCTTTTCCCGCTTAAGGGAAATGGAGTGTCCCGACTCACTATATGGTTGTCTGAGAGCCTACTGCGAGGAGAGACTTGTGGAGCTGGTGTCCCCAAGGTGGAACCGTCTCAAAGAGGATAACCAAGGGTTGCCCTCAGGGCTCTGTTCTTGGCCCAGTTTTCTGGGATATAAATATGGAGCTGCTGCTGAACAACTTGCAGCAAGAGGCGGGGATACTGGGGGCAGTAGCCTATGCTGACGATCTTCTCGTTCTGGTTCAATCAAACTCAAGACGTCAGATGGAGGACAGAGCCTCTGTGGCCACGGAAATAATTCAGAGCTGGTGCAACAAGGTAAAACTATCAGTTGCACCAGGAAAGTCCAATTACATGCTCTTCAAAGGAAATTTGTAAAGAGACCCATCATAAGACTTGCAGGCGAAAGAATTGGCCGGCAAACAGTTGCCAGATACCTGGGTGTCTATCTCGACCAGAGACTCCACTTTGATGCTCATATCGAGCGAGTTGCAAATAAAACCTTAGCATTGTATAACAAAATAATTTCAATAGGACAGAGGAGGTTCCATCTGCCTCCAAGTGTAACCAAATTGTATCATAACAGTTTACTCGCCTCGATTATGGGCTACGGTGCGAGCTCCTGGGCTCATAGGCTCAGACTGGACAGGCCCTCGTTGGCTGTCAAAAGAGTGCAAAGGAATATCATAATTAGATCGGTTGGGGCTTTTGGGACCACACCTACGGATGGGCTCAAGGTGATTGTGGGGCTTTACCCTATTGATTTAATAACCAGGAAAAGGGTGGCGGTCTATTGGTTGAAAAGACACGACTTCATTCAAGTAGAAAGGATAATTGGGAGGGTCTGTGAAAATAAAAGAGAAATTAACGAAGCAATTAACGATATTTCGCAACGGGACTGGGATTCATCTGAAACAGCCAGGCGCGTACACTCCTTCCTACCATCAGTGAGAGAAAGGATGAAGTTAAAATTTCTTCCAACCAAAGGATTAGTGCACTTTTTGACAGGTCACGGACCCTACCCGGCGCACTTGCACCGAATAGGGAAACGGCCTGATGCAGTTTGTGAATGTGGTGCTGAGATAGGCAGCGTGGAACACGTAATCTTCGAGTGCCCAGTACACGCACGACTGGCCTCTGTAGAGAGGCAAGCCATACCTACCAGGGACATCTATGATATAATAAGGAAAGATGAGTTAGTAGAGATCCTCATTATACTGACTGAGAAAGTATCAACCCACGCGCAGCAGATCTATCAAGGATAGTCTGCTGCGAAACAACAGGAGAGAAAAGCCGTGTACGCCTCTATAAGGCATACATTGGCAGCAATATACTGCGTACGTAAAATCGGATTGACATCACCAACCCTGGCATCTGGCCGGCTAACGTCGGTTTGGCACCACGGATGGAACAGAATATGACCGGAAGGTTAGTTGAGGCAAGGAGTGAAGAGCTGGACGACTTCCCCGCCTTACGTGAGCAAGGTATAAGAGAGAAGTCACTGAATAAGTTCTCTGGTGTTGGCTGCCTCGCTACCTTCCAAATCCAATCTAGACTAGAAATCCAGTGCTGCAAAGGAGATGGATAGTGTAAATCAGTGCACCACTAGTAGAAGTAGTGTAATTTACTTTGTTTTGTAAATGTAACAATCTGATAAATTAATATGAGTTGCAGTGGTTACGTTAGTAAGTAGGCCCCGCCCACGTCCACGTCGTAGGGATGGGTACTGGCCTCCCTTCAAGAGGCTTGCTAAGAGGCGGGAATTATACTTAGAGTTGTCATTAACTTATTACTAACAATCAAACAATTTGTAATGTATAATAATTGAGTGTAAAGGTCTGTTTTAGTTATCCAGATAACAGACCTAAATTGTTATTGTAATTGTAAAATAAAAATTGTAAAAAAAAACTAGCTGAAAACCCAGCTTTGCTCGGGTATTTGTTATTCCTGCTTTGAGGTAGTACTTCTCCTATCCTTTCTCTCTCTGTCCGGGCACTCTCGCATAATGTATAAAATTATAAGAATCCAAACGAAGAAAGCTAGTAATCAAAACACAAATGACATATAAATTGCGTATGATCTCATATTTATTGAGTTATATCTCGTACACTTGTATAATTTTGCAGGTATGTATTCATTTGTAAAAGTACTGTACGTCTGTATTAAAAGAAATTTCTTTTTTACTGCTTTATTTATTTATTCTTATATTTCCCTATTCGTATACTTATCCTCACAGAAAGAGAGCTGAAGACATTGTAGCACACATAGGCCAAAGAGATGGTCTGTGGCATCATGTTTTTTCTTTATGTAACCTCCTTGCTACAGAGTCACAAACGTCAACGCTGGCCTTCAGTCCGAATTTTTTTTATAATTTGACGACTTTCAACCACCATATCTTCCACCCCGATATAGGTATCGGCATGGAACTGGTATGGTGTACAACTGGAGACTTCGGACAACAATTACACACAGACCATTCGTTTGCGTTCTGTATTTTTCACGGCAGAGCGAAATATTAACACACACACACGTAGAAATTTATATACACCGATAACTTTCCATCCCAATATACTCCATCCTTTTATCATTATCAACCCTCAAGGAACAATGCAACCAATAAAACCATTTTCAAAGGGTAAATATAATTTTCAAAGAGTAATTATTGTTCCACATTTCGCGTTATATTCTTCAAATTACTAAATATCTATCAGATCGCAACAAAACAGTGCCTAAAACCTTCCTCAGGTATAAATTAGTAACTGTACAAATATTTAAGTCTCTGCGTCTTGTCATTCGAACGCGATAAGAGTACACCGAACAGAAATTCACATTAATATATATATAGATAAAGAGCTATCTGATCGCCATAAAACCGTGGCTAAAGCCTTTTCTGGGTAGACATTAGTAACTGTACAAATTTTTAGCTCTTTATGTCTTGTGGTTCAGACTTGATAAACGTACACCGATCAAACATTCACGGTTATAGATATAGATAGATTACTGTGGTCAGTGTTGGCTTAGTGTCTATCTTTGCCATAGGTGTCACCAGCACTAAATTATTGGGGGGGCGACTCAACTGGAACATTTTCGAACATTCTGATGCCTCATACGCCGATTCAGGAGGGGGGAGGTAGTGGTCGTTGGTAATATCAAGTACCTTCCTCTGAACTGTTTCAGTTGCACTTGAAGTTCCTAAAGCGTGCCAATAGGGTATTTGACTGTTTTCTGGAAATCGTTTTAAATTGTTAATTATGTCATATTATGGTCCGAACATGCTTTTTTACCTCGTGGATTTCAGTACTTTTTTTAAAAAAAAGAAATGAAATTCAAATAATTTGAAAGCCAGCTAAAACGCTACATTTCAGTCATGTGATGCCTGTGACGTCATACAACATGCTGCTGCTCTCGTAAGATAAACAAATACCTGCATATTGTTTGGGGCGAGGCCTCGCGTTTGGGCGTTAACGTTTGCATAATGACCTACAAATATTGCTTAGTTCCGCACTGTCAAATACATCTGTCAAGACTCCAGAAAAATTGTTCTTGCAAGTACCAAAAAATTAGAAGATACGCAGAAAATGATTGACACTGGCGCGAAGAGACCCAAATGAAATAGCGGCTACTTCATGTGTGTAATTCTGTGAGGATCATTTTGATCTAACTAAACAATCTTATTCCATTGGTAAACTAAACTGTTTAGTATCATTCTCTTTTTCTGCAAAGGTGTAAAGTAGTATTATGTGTAGGTTAATGACCTAATGTTTACATTTGCGAAGTAAAACTTCATAATGTTACATGCCTACGATTTATGTGTAATTAAAGCCATTTCCTAATATACTTGGTGAAAGAACAACATGAATATTGTTGCAGCCCACTATAAAAGTATGTGAACGAGTAAACGTAAATGGATTAGTTTGTAGTGTCAAAAGTAGTGACACATTGATATCATACCAAATCTTGAATATGTAAGGAAAATACTGATTTGCATGGCAGAAAGTTTACACACAATCGCAAACATTCACTCACAAAAACAACAAACCAGAAAAGCGCTGTAATTTCGGTGCTATAAATTTATTCCATCATGCCTCGCTTGCGATGTTTATGTGAAAGTGACATTTCTTTGTCTCCGCGAAATGTGCGTTGCCAACATATCAGCGGAATGAAAACACCACCAACGCAATCCGTTGTCCCTGTTCTACAATATAAATATATTGTACAACTATTTTTGTTTTGATGAATGAAGACCCCATAATTGCATCAACTTTAGGGAGGTTTCCGCTGTCAGCCTTCACATAATCATCTTCCATTGTGGAATAAAAACTGTAAACGCGTTTAGATCACGAAAAAACTGAACTTAAAGCTGCGAAATGGAGGAAACGCGTACAATAATACAGCTCCGACTTCTAGTTGTCGCGCTGTAGGTGTTCTATGACGTCACCAGTACTTCAGCCAATGACGGAGCGTTTTCAATCACGTCATCTAATCGTGAAATGTGATGATTTTTAAGCTTTAATTACGTAAAAATAACAGATGTTTTGTAAGAATTATGAGCGAAAATGCTGTCAGAATGTTACAATAATAAAGAATAACAACAATTCGAAGCATATTTTTAACACAGGAAAATACCCTATTTAATCCTGGATTTAAACGTATCCTGAAGTTACCTTCTTTTTTTTAAGAAGGTTACCTAACGCTTACATGTAAGTTTTTTGACTATATTATTATGATTATTACGCATTGTCCAAAACAACCGTGAAGTATTGCAAACTGAATAGCTTTTAAAACGATATTCTGCTTGATTCTGATTTGAAATTTAACTAAAAAAACAATAACCAAAACAATTTATTTTTCATTCATTAAGATGCATTATAAAATGAACAAATATATACACAGGAATAAACAAGTACTTATCAAAACAGTAAAAGCGATAGTTAACTACAGTGTCAGAAGCATTAGGTGAAAAAACTCATACAAAATTCCTCCTACACTGATCCAGCACAATTATTCTGATGTCACAATTAGATATAAATATTCTTGCAATATTTCTGAAGTCTATTTCATTGAGGAGCAACTTATGCACATTGCAGGCTGCTACGTGATTGAGCCTCTCCTGCGTCATTGTCGAATGCAGATAGTTCTTCAGTCGTCGTAGAGCTCAAAAACTGCGTCCTGGTTCCTAGGTTTACGCTAGACACACAAGCAAAAGTCTGCCCAAATAATTCACTAACTTCTTTTTTCATAGAAACCAAAACATACTTTGTCTCTTTCAGGCATTTTACATTGTATTCTCATCATCATCATCATCATCAGAGACTGATTATGCCTTTCAGCGTTCAGTTTGGAGCAAAGAACCTCTAATAAAATTCCTCCATGATCCCCTATTCAATGTTAACATTGATGCCTTGTCTGATGTTATGCCTTTAACTTCAAAATCGTTCTGCATCGAATCTAAGTACTTTCTTCTTGGTCTACCTCGACTCCTGTTACCCTCTGCTGCCGAGCTCATGAGTCTCTAATGTAACCTTGCTTCTCCCATGCGTGTAACATGACCCCACCATCTCAGTCTGTTCGCTCTAACTCCTTCATCTATGGTGTTCATTCCCAGTTTTTCTTTGATTTCCTCATTAAGGAAACCCTCCTGCCATTGTTCCCATCTATTAGTACCTGCAATCATTCTTGCTACTTTCATATCTGTAACCTCTACCTTATGAATAAGGTAACCTGTATCCACCCAACTTTCACTCCCATACAACAAAGTTGGTCGAAAGATAGAGCGGTACACTGCTAACTTAGTCTTGGTACTTACTTCCTTCTTGCAGAAGAGAGTACATCTTAGCTGAGCACTCATTGCGATAGCTTTGCTGCACCTCGATTCCAGTTCTTTCACTATGTTGCCATCCTGTGAGAAAATACATCCCAGATACTTGAAACTGTCTACCTGTTCTAACTTTGTTCTTCCTATTTGGCACTCAGTCTTTTTAAATCTCTTTCCCACAGACATTAATTTCGTTTTGGAGATGCTGATCTCCATATCATAATCCTTGCACCTCTGATCGAGCTCTGAAATATTGGTTTGCAACCTTTCAATCGAATCGGCCATTACAACTAAGTCATCCGCATATGCGAGACTGCTTATTTTGTTTTCACCTATTTTAATCCCGCCCTGCCAGTCTAGTGTTTTCAACATATGATCCATGAATAGTATGAACAACTGTGGTGACAGGTTACAGCCTTGTCTTACCCCTGAAACTACCCTGAACCATGAGCTTAATTTGCCATCTACTCTAACTGCTGCCTGACATTCCACGTAAAGCCCTTTAATTGCCTGCAGAAGTTTGCCTCCTATACCATAATCTTGTAGAACTGACAGTGGCTTCCTCCTAGAAACACGGTCATAAGCCTTTTCTAGATCTATGAAACATAGATACAAATCCCTGTTCCACTCTTAGCACTTTTCCATTACCTGCCGTAAGCTAAATATCTGGTCCTGACAGCCTCTAAGAGGCCTAAACCCACACTGGTTTTCATCTAACTTGTCCTCAATTAATACTCGCACTCACCTTTCAACAATACCTGAGAATATTCTGCCTACGACGCTAATTAAAGAGATACCTCGATAGTTGTTACAATCTTTCCTGTTTCCATGTTTGAAAATTGGCGCGATTACCGCTTTCGTCCAGTCAGACGGAACCTGTCCCGTTTCCCACCTCTTCTCAATTATCCTGTGTAACCATTTGAGACCTGATATTCCACTGTATTTGACGAGGTCCGGCTTAATTTCATCCACCCCAGCTGCTTTATTGCACTGTAATCTAGTGACCATTTTCTCCCCTTCCTGTTTCCATCGTCGTTCCTATCCCATTCTACCTGAAAATCTGACACATCATTTCACCTACATTGAGCAATTCTTCAAAATATTCCCTCCATCTGCTCAAGGCAGCCACAGGATTGACTAGCAGCTTTCCTTCTTGCCTCTCTTTCGAAGATTGCTAATTACGCTCCATAACGGTTTTCCCGCTGCTTGACCCAGAGTATCTAGCTTATTTCCAAAGTCTTCCCATGATTTCTGCTTGGAGTCTGCAATTATCCGTTTGGCTTTGTTTCTTTCTTCAACATAACTTTCTCTCTCTGCCTGATTTCTAGTAAGGAGCCATTTTTGAAATTCCTTCTTTTTCTTTTTACAGGCTGCCTTCACTGCGTCATTCCACCAGGCTGTCTGTTCCAAGAAATTCTCTAGCTGCTTCCAGTAGTGTGCCCTGTACCTTAACCATTCATCTTCCAGTGACTGTCAATCATTACATTCAACTAACTGGTACCTTACCGAGATCATTGCTATGTATTTCTGCCTAATTTCCTTGTCTTGAAGCTTCTCCACTCTTATCCTTCTAGCCGTGGTGGAGTAGCTGAGCGGTCTAATGCACCTCGCTGCGGAGCGCACGGTTGCTCGCCGTGGAGGTTCGAGTCCTCCCTGGGGCATCGGTGTGTGTGTTTGTCCTTAGGTTAGTTTACCTAGGTTTAAGTAGTTAGTAAGCTACGGACTGATGACCATGCAGTTTGGTCTGATAGATTTACAAACATTTGAACATTATCCTTCTACACATGGACTTGACTTTCTGCTCTTTTGACCTCACAAAACCAATTCCACAGCAGATTAAATAATGATCAGTATCATCAAAGAACCCCTTGAAAACCCGTGTGTCCTTGACTGTCTTCCTAAATTCCTGGTTTGTTATTATATACTCAATGAAAGATCTGGTTCCCCTTCCTTCCCAAGTATAGTGGTGAATGTCCTTATGCTTAAAGAAGGAGTTTGTGATAACTAAGCCCATACTGGAACAGAAATCCAAGAGCTGTTTTCCGTTCCTGTTGGCCTCCATATCCTCTGCAAACTTACCCATAACCTTTTCATAACCTTCTGTTCGATTCCCTATCCTGGCGTTGAAATCACCCATGAGTAAAACGCTATTCTTATCCTTCACTCTAACAACTACATCACTCAGTGCATTGTAAAATCTGTCCATCTCATCTTGATCTGTTCCTTCACAGGGTGAATATACTGTGGCAATCCTAATTTTCTTACTGGAGATGGCCAAATCTATCCACATCAGTCGTTCGTTTACATACCTTATTGCAATTATGCTGGGTTCGATTGCTTTCCTGATGTAAAACCCTGCTCTTCCTACTTTAACTCCCGACAGGTAGACCTTGTATTCTCCAACTCCTTCATCTTTCTCTCCCCTTACTCTAACATCACTAACAGCTAAAACATCTAACCCCATCTTACTTGAATCCTCCGCCCGCTCAACCTTCTTCCCATTGTAATCCCCATTGATATTAATAGCTCCCCATCTCATTCCAGATCGTTTGCCAAGTCGTATCTGAGGAGTCCCTGGTCTATCAATTAGAGGTGGGACTCCATCACCTCCAAAGGTCCGAGGCATTTTGTTCTGATTGTTACCAGCATGATATTGAAGTACCTGGGAAGCAAGTTGCTAGCCTTACTTGCCCAGGGCCCCACTGGGTTTTACCCCTAACGGTTGAGGGACTAGCCGGTGGGTTTGGTAGTCTTTGCCATCTGAGCACAAAGTTGACCACGACTCAGAACAGGTCTGAGATGCCCAACCTTATTCAAAAGTAACTGGTATCCCAACTGTCAGGACCACTTACTTGGCCACTCATACATTGCCCGTGGCTCATGAACTAGGACATGACTATAGGAACCCACATCATGAACCTCCATGACTACAGAAACCCACACCATGAACATTGTATTCTAAGTGAAATAATTCATGTTTTATTTTCAAAGACTTATCATCTATTTCCCGGTATGGAGCTACCACATCGTATCGTTTTTTCTCCAAGGAAACCTGTTTCTTCATACCAGGTTGGTCAAGTATCCTATATCTAAGCCCTTGGACAGCAGAATCAATGATTTTAAAGCGACATAAATTGAATATATGCCTGAGACAATCGCTAGGGAATTACCTTTTTCCTTGGAAGTTGCAGCTGTTCTAAGCCAAGCTGGGATATCTTAATATTACATTCTTCATGCATAGAAGAAAACTTTTCCTTTTTGTTCTGAGATTTTTAAGGTTCTCAGAATTTTAACTGCAGAACAAAGTTCTGCGACAGTTCTTCTTTTCTTTGGAAACTCCTCTGCAAGATTTCTAAAAGCTCAATTACTTCTTTCACCTTTAGGAAACCAAGGTACGTTTTGCCAGACTCAAATACATGAAGTAGACCAATGGCTCTTTCGCATCCCTGTGCCGTTAGTTCAGTCAATGTCTTGATAACCAAAGCATATTTTTTTCAAAATTTTATTGATTTGTGACTGTCGGTACAGCCATCTAGTAGGACATAAAGGCTTTATCTATGCAACATTACTGACACGTCCTTCAGCCGCATCTTAAATAATATGCATAAACGTGTCTTTTGCATTTGTTTTTGAAAACAGTATTCTTAATTGATGAGCTGATTCCATGGAGTTTTTAACAGTTCTTGAAATTTCGCAGCTTGCTTTCATAATTAAATATCATAATTGGTTGAGACTCCTTATCCATTCCACTCATGTTTCCTACTCCATCATATGTTTGCCCACAAATGTTACTTAAAGGTACCTGGAATCTGAGCAGATCATCACAAATGAGTGCAGCTATATGCTCCACATACATAACTAGTTTTATAGAATCCCTAAAAGCTTTCATGAGGATCTAAATTGTCATTACACCATCTTACCCAAAAACTAATGTGTTCATCGCCGGAAATGTCCCTTGTGCCATGACAGATTACTGAATAAATCAAAGGATTTACTGACCTAACTTTTGAACTATGTTGCCAAGGATTTCTTTACCAAGGATTTCAATTAATTCATTTTGTATCATTGTGTGGGTATAACTATGTTCTATGTGGAGCCACATTTTCAGAGTTGGCTTGTCTTCACTACAGAGTTCCATCAAATTTCCGTCACAGTTTGTGTGTGCTCTAACAGCCAATCCTTGTCTGATAAGATATTTAACACTGCTAATAATGATTGTCGATGCTTCCAAAGCCATTTTTGATGCTCAAATATACACAAAAGCAATGTACTTGCAGACTGCTTACATACATACATTTATACTGTCGTTTCCTTTCAAATAATAGAAACAGTAGGGGTAATTATGAATTGGATAGGTAAAAAATAAGGAGAGTAGCCTGCGATGCTTGAGTAGCCATAATCTATTCATCCACAATTTGAGAGAGGGTGTGGTTACATTATTGTGAGAAACCTTAGATGCAATGATAAAAATTTAAGAAACCTGTAGTTAACAACGCCTGCAAAGTAATGCAAGGAAAACTCTTATCGCATAGTAACTTTCCACTGTTCATGACGTAAAATTATGGCATTCGGTAATATGTTACAGTTTAGTATTTAGATAATACAAACTGTATTCTCGACAGTTTTAACAGTATCCAAATATAGGCCTATCACTAAAATTATGTTCTAAATTATTTGATATTAGGATGCATAGTTCATAAGATATGAGATCATAAACAATAAGATGCATTAAATAAAGCTCCACCAAGCTTAAGGATTTTAATTCGTTACATATCTTTACTTATAAAGTATATTCACAACACCTTCGGGATAAACTATCCCAACATTCTGATGAAGGTGCCTAGAAAATGCTATTACTGTAGGGTATGTTGTTCTGGAGACCACGTTATAAGCATTGAGATGTGGAAAACGAAACTGGAGACAAATATCCACTACAGATAAATGTGAAGTATAATGGGACAGAAGGCGATGGACGGAATGGGAAGAGACGTATAACAAAACATAGGAAGATACACATACGCAAGTAGCGCCAGTTGCTGGAACTAGTTTTGTAAAAATTATTTACTTACCATCAATCCTTCTCTATTTTAAAGAAGAAAAGGATTGATGGTAAGAAAATATTTATTACAAAACTAGTTATTTTTAAAGAAGAAAAGGATTGATGGAAAGGAAAAAAAGGATTGTTGGTAAGTAAATATTTACTGCAAAACTAGTTCTTTTTAAAGAAGGAAAGGATTGATGGTAAGTAAATATTTATTATAAAACTAGTTCTTTTTAAGAAGAAAAGGATTTTTGGTATGTAAATATTTACTACAAAACTTGTTCTTTTTGAAGAAGGAAAGGATTGATGGTAAAAAAATATTTATTACAAAACTAGTTCTTTTTAAAGAAGAAAAGGATTGATGGTAAGTATATATTTATTACAAAACTAGTTCTTTTTAAAGAAGAAAGGATTAATGGGAAGTAAATATTTATTACAAAACTAGTTGTTTTTAAAGAAGAAAAGGTTTGTTGGTAAGTAAATATTTATTACAAAACTAGTTCTTTTTAAAGAAGAAAATAATTACTGGTAAGTAAATATTTATTACAAAACTAGTTCTTTTTAAAAAAGAAAAGGATTGATGGTAAGTATACATTTATTGCAAAACTAGTTCATTTTAAAGAAGAAAAGGATTGAGGTAAGTAAATATTTATTATAAAACTAGTTCTTTTTAAGAAGAAAAGGATTTTTGGTATGTAAATATTTACTACAAAACTTGTTCTTTTTGAAGAAGGAAAGGATTGATGGTAAAAAAATATTTATTACAAAACTAGTTCTTTTTAAAGAAGAAAAGGATTGATGGTAAGTAAATATTTATTATAAAACTAGTTCTTTTTAAGAAGAAAAGGATTTTTGGTATGTAAATATTTATTACAAAACTAGTGCTTTTTAAAGAAGAAAAGGATTGATGGTAAGTAAATATTGATTAACAAAATAGTTCTTTTTAAAGAAGAAAAGGATTGATGGTAAGTAAATATTTATTACAAAACTAGTTCTTTTTAAAGAAGAAAAGGATTGATGGTAAGTATATATTTATTACAAAACTAGTTCTTTTTAAAGAAGAAAAGGATTGACGGTAAGTAAATATTTATTACAAAACTAGTTCTTTTTAAAGCAGAAAAGGATTGATGGGAACAAAATAATTATTACAAAACTAGTTCTTTTTAAAGAAGAAAAGAATTATTGGTAAGTAAATATTTATTACAAAACTAGTTCTTTTTAAAGAAGAAAATAATTACTGGTAAGTAAATATTTATTACAAAACTAGTTCTTTTTAAAGAAGAGAAGGATTGATGGTAATTAAATATTTATTACAAAACAAGTTCTTTTCAAAGAAGAAAAGGATTGATGGTAAGTAAATATTTAATACAAAACTAGTTCTTTTTAAAGAAGAAAAGGTTTGTCGGTAAGTAAATATTTATTACAAAACTAGTTCTTTTTAAAGAAGAAAATAATTACTGGTAAGTAAATATTTATTACAAAACTAGTTCTTTTTAAAAAAGAAAAGGATTGATGGTAAGTATACATTTATTGCAAAACTAGTTCATTTTAAAGAAGAAAAGGATTGAGGTAAGTAAATATTTAATACAAAACTAGTTCTTTAAAAAAAGGAAAGGATTGATATAAGTAAATATTTATTACAAAACAAGTTCTTTTCAAAGAAGATAAGGATTGATGGTAAGTAAATATTTATTACAAATATAGTACTTGTTAAAGAAGAAAAGGATTGTTGGTAAGTAAATATTTATTACAAAACTAGTTCTTTTTAAAGACAAAAAGGATTAATGGTAAGTATATATTTATTACAAAACTAGTGCTTTTTAAAGAAGAAAAGGATTGATGGAAAGGAAATATTTATTACAAAACTAGTTCTTTTTAAAGCAGGAAAGGATTGATGGTAAGAAAATATTTATTGCAAGACTAGTTCATTTTAAAGAAGAAAAGGATTGATGGTAAGTAAATATTTAATACAAAACTAGTTCTTTTTAAAGAAGAAAAGGTTTGTCGGTAAGTAAATATTTATTACAAAACTAGTTCTTTTTAAAGAAGAAAATAATTACTGGTAAGTAAATATTTATTACAAAACTAGTTCTTTTTAAAAAAGAAAAGGATTGATGGTAAGTATACATTTATTGCAAAACTAGTTCATTTTAAAGAAGAAAAGGATTGAGGTAAGTAAATATTTAATACAAAACTAGTTCTTTAAAAAAAGGAAAGGATTGATATAAGTAAATATTTATTACAAAACAAGTTCTTTTCAAAGAAGATAAGGATTGATGGTAAGTAAATATTTATTACAAATATAGTACTTGTTAAAGAAGAAAAGGATTGTTGGTAAGTAAATATTTATTACAAAACTAGTTCTTTTTAAAGACAAAAAGGATTAATGGTAAGTATATATTTATTACAAAACTAGTGCTTTTTAAAGAAGAAAAGGATTGATGGAAAGGAAATATTTATTACAAAACTAGTTCTTTTTAAAGCAGGAAAGGATTGATGGTAAGAAAATATTTATTGCAAGACTAGTTCTTTTTAAAGAAGAAAAGGATTGATGGTAAGTAAATATTTATTACAAAACTAGTTCTTTTTAAAGAAGAAAAGGATTGATGGTAAGTATATATTTATTACAAAACTAGTTCTTTTTAAAGAAGAAAAGGATTGATGGTAAGTAAATATTTATTACAAAACTAGTTCTTTTTAAAGCAGAAAAGGTTTGTTGGTAAGTAAATATTTACTGCAAAACTAGTTCTTTTTAAAGAAGGAAAGGATTGATGGTAAGTAAATATTTATTATAAAACTAGTTCTTTTTAAGAAGAAAAGGATTTTTGGTATGTAAATATTTACTACAAAACTTGTTCTTTTTGAAGAAGGAAAGGATTGATGGTAAAAAAATATTTATTACAAAACTAGTTCTTTTTAAAGAAGAAAAGGATTGATGGTAAGTAAATATTTATTATAAAACTAGTTCTTTTTAAGAAGAAAAGGATTTTTGGTATGTAAATATTTATTACAAAACTAGTGCTTTTTAAAGAAGAAAAGGATTGATGGTAAGTAAATATTGATTAACAAAATAGTTCTTTTTAAAGATGAAAAGGATTGATGGTAAGTAAATATTTATTACAAAACTAGTTCTTTTTAAAGAAGAAAAGGATTGATGGTAAGTATATATTTATTACAAAACTAGTGCTTTTTAAAGAAGTAAAGGATTGATGGTAAGTAAATATTTATTACAAAACTAGTTCTTTTTAAAGCAGAAAAGGATTGATGGGAACTAGATAATTATTACAAAACTAGTTCATTTTAAAGAAGAAAAGAATTATTGGTAAGTAAATATTTATTACAAAACTAGTTCTTTTCAAAGAATAAAAGGATTGATGGTAAGTAAATATTGATTACCACACTAGTTCTTTTTAAAGAAGAAAAGGAATGATGGTAAGTAAATATTTATTACAAAACTAGTTCTTTTTAAAGAAGAAAAGGATTTTTGGTACGTAAATATTTACTACAAAATTAGTTCTTTTTAAAGAAGGAAAGGATTGATGGTAAAAAAGATTTATTACAAAACTAGTTCATTTTAAAGAAGAAAAGGATTGATGGAAAGGAAATATTTATTACAAAACTAGTTCTTTTTAAAGCAGGAAAGGATTGATGGTAAGAAAATATTTATTACAAAACTAGTTCTTTTAAAGAATAAAAGGGTTGATGGTAAGTAAATATTTATTACAAAATTAGTTCTTTTTAAAGAAGAAAAGGATTGATGGTAAGTATATATTTATTACAAAACTAGTTCTTTTTAAAGAAGAAAAGGATTGATGGTATGTAAATATTTATTACAAAACTAGTTCTTTTTAAAGCAGAAAAGGATTGATGGTAAGTAAATATTTATTACAAAACTTGTTCTTTTTAAAGAAGAAAAGAATTATTGGTAAGTAAATATTTATTACAAAACTAGTTCTTCTTAAAGAATAAAAGGATTGACGGTAAGTAAATATTGATTACCAAACTAGTTCTTTTTAAAGAAGAAAACGAATGATGGTAAGTAAATATTTATTACAAAACTAGTTTTTTTTAAAGAAGAAAAGGATTTTTGTTACGTAAATATTTACTATAAAACAAGTTCTTTTTAAAGGAGGAAAGGATTGATGGTAAAAAAAGTTATAACAAAACTAGTTCTTTTTAAAGAAGAAAAGGATGGATGGTAAGTAAATATTTATTACAAAACTAGTTATTTTTAAAGAAGAAAAGGATTAATGGTAAGTAAATATTTATTACAAAACTAGTTCTTTTTAAAGAAGAAAAGAATTACTGGTAAGTAAAATTTATTACAAAACTAGTTCTTTTTAATGAAGGAAAGGATTTATGGTAAAAAAATGTTTATTACAAAACTTGTTCTTTTCAAAGAAGAAAAGGATTGATGGTAAATAAATATTTATTAGAATTCTAGTACTCTTTAAAGAAGAAAAGGATTGATGGTAAGTAAATATTTATTATAAAACTAGTCCTTTTTTTAGATGAAAAAAATTTTTGGTATGTAAATAATTACTACAAAACTTGTTCTTTTTGAAGAAGGAAAGGATTGATGGTAAAAAAATATTTATCACAAAACTAGTTCTTTTTAAAGAAGAAAAGGATTGATGGTAAGTATATATTTATTACAAAACTAGTTCTTTTTAAAGAAGAAATGGATTGATGGTAAGTAAATATTTATTACAAAACTAGTTCTTTTTAAAGAAGAAAGGTTTAATGGGAAGTAAATATTTATTACAAAACTAGTTCTTTTTAAAGAAGAAAAGGTTAGATGGAAAGGAAATATTTATTACAAAACTAGTTCTTTTTAAAGCAGGTAAGGATTGATGGTAAGAAAATATTTATTACAAAACTAGTTCTTTTTAAAGAAGAAAAGGATTGATGGTAAGTAAATATTGATTACCAAACTAGTTCTTTTTAAAGAAGAAAATGATTGATGGTAAGTATATATTTATTGCATAACTAGTTCTTTTTAAAGAAGAAAAGGATTGATGGTAAGTAAATATTTGTTACAAAACTAGTTCTTTTTAAAGCAGAAAAGGATTGATGGTAAGTAAATATTTATTACAAAACTAGTACTTTTTAAAGAAGAAAAGAATTATTGGTATGTAAATATTTATTACAAAACTAGTTCTTCTTAAAGAATAAAAGGATTGATGGTAAGTAAATATTTATTACAAAACTAGTTCTTTTTAAAGAAGAGAAGGATCGATGATAAGTAAATATTTATTACAAAACTAGTTCTTTTTAATGAATAAAACGATTGATGGTAAGTAAATATTGATTACCAAACTAGTTCTTTTTAAAGAAGAAAAGGAATGATGGTAAGTAAATATTTATTACAAAACTAGTTCTTTTTAAAGAAGATAAGGATTTTTGATACGTAAATATTTACTACAAAACTAGTTCTTTTTAAAGAAGGAAAGGATTGATGGTAAAAAAATTTATTACAAAACTAGTTCTTTTTAAAGAAGAAAAGGATTGATGGTAAGTAAATATTTATTACAAAACTAGTTATTTTTAAAGAAGAAAAGGAAAAATGGTAACTAAATATTTATTACAAAACTAGTTCTTTTTAAAGAAGAAAAGAATTACTGGTATGTAAATATTTATTACAAAACTAGTTCTTTTTAATGAAGGAAAGGATTGATGGTAAAAAAATATTTATTACAAAACTTGTTCTATACAAAGAAGAAAAACATTGATGGTAAGTAAATATTTATTAGAAAACTAGTTCTTTTTAAAGAAGAAAGGGTTGATAGTAAGTAAATATTTATTACAAAACTTGTTCTTTTTAAAGAAGAAAAGGATTGATGGTAAGTATATATTTATTACAAAACTAGTTCTTTTTAAAGAAGGAAAAGATTGACAGTAAGAAAATATTTATTACAAATGTAGTTCTTTTTAAAGAAGAAAAGGATTGATGGTAAGTATATATTTATTGCAAAACTAGTTCTTTTTAAAGAAGAAAAGGATTGAGGTAAGTAAATATTTATTTCAAAACTAGTTCTTTTAAAAAAAGGAAAGGATTGATATAAGTAAATATTTGTTACAAAACAAGTTCTTTTTAAAGAAGAAAAGGATTGATGGTAATTAAATATTTATTACAAAACTAGTGCTTGTTATAGAAGTAAAGGATTGTTCGTAAGTAATTATTTACTACAAAACTAGTTCTTTTATAGAAGGAAAGGATTGATGGTAAAAAATATTTATTACAAAACTAGTTCTTTTCAAAGAAGAAAAGGATTGATGGTAAGTAAATATTTATTAGAAATCTAGTACTTTTTAAAGAAGAAAAGGATTGATGGTAAGTAAATATTTATTATAAAACTAGTCCTTTTTTTAGAAGAAAAGGATTTTTGGTATGTAAATATTTACTACAAAACTTGTTCTTTTTGAAGAAGGAAAGGATTGATGGTAAAAAAATATTTATTACAAAACTTGTTCTTTTCAAAGAAGTAAAGGATTGATGGTAAGTAAATATTTATTACAAAACTAGTTCTTTTTAAAGAAGAAAGGGTTGATAGTAAGTAAATATTTATTACAAAACTAGTTCTTTTTAAAGCAGGAAAGGATTGATGGTAAGAAAATATTTATTACAAAACTAGTTCTTTTTAAAGAAGAAAAGGATTGATGGTAAGTAAATATTTATTACAAAACTAGTTCTTTTTAAAGCAGAAAAGGATTGATGGTAAGTAAATATTTATTACTAAACTAGTTCTTTTTAAAGAAGAAAATGATTCATGGTAAGTATATATTTATTGCATAACTAGTTCTTTTTAAAGAAGAAAAGGATTGATGGTAAGTAAATATTTATTACTAAACTAGTTCTTTTTAAAGAAGAAAATGATTGATGGTAAGTATATATTTATTGCATAACTAGTTCTTTTTAAAGAAGAAAAGGATTGATGGTAAGTAAATATTTGTTACAAAACTAGTTCTTTTTAAAGAAGAGAAGGATTAATGGTAAGTAAATATTTATTACAAGACTAGTTCTTTTTAAAGAAGAAAAGGATGGATGGTAATTAAATATTTATTACAAAATTAGTTCTTTTTCAAGAAGGAAAGGATTGATAGTAAGTAAATATATATTACCAAACTAGTTCTTTCTAAAAAAGAAAAGGATTGATTGTAAGTAAATATTTATTACAAAACTAGTTCCAGTAACCGGTGCTGCTTGCGTATGTGTGCTTTTGTGAGGCGGCCTGGAGGATGTGGGACGTAAGGTGAGGCGCGCGGCATTTCCAGACCGCGCACAGCCACGCCGGCTGGCAGCGCTCCTGACAGGTGGCCACCTGACCCATAAGACTGTTAGCAATGCTGTTTGTGGCAATGCTCGTATTTCTGCCTCATATTTTTGCACTGTTGCTTCACTAGCAAGTTAGTAAATCATGTAAATAATTAATTCATAGTGCATAAGAACTCAATCAAATGTTCAAATGTCTGTAAATCTATCGGACCAAACTGCATGGTCATCAGTCCATAGCTTACAAACTACTGAAACCTAGGTAAGCTAACCTACGGACAAACATACACACCCATGCCCCAGGGAGGACTCGAACCTCCACGGTGAGCAACCACGCGCCCCTCAGCGAGGAGCTCGGCAACTCTACCGTGGCGCATAAGGACTTTCACATTTATTATTAGTTGAGCTTGGATATATTCGTTCAACAATGTCATTATTTGTCAACTAATACAAAAATATTAAAACTGTCTTTCGAAAAATTTTGGGGGGGCGCACGTTCCCCCCTTCCCCCTCTCCCCTCCATCAGTGACGCATATGATCTTTGCAGTGATAATGCTCAAATATTTGTAATCCTACAGGACCAAACTACATTGGTCATCAGTCCTTAGTCTTACAAACTACTTAAATTAAATTAAACTAAAATTTCTTCTTTTGTGTGGCCATAATGTCCGTAGTTGCTTTCATAATTATGACTAGCAGTTTTTGTCCGTCTTTGCTATTACAATAAAAATGCAATTTTTCTCACCAGACGCGTTTCGTTTTAGTAACAGTAAAACATCTTCAGTGGTCTGTAATAATAGAAATTTACAGTTTGTTTTGTTTTTAGATCGAAAAGAGTTCGTTAACGGAACATGAAAAGTAAGCCTACAATATAAAAATAGACACGTTTCCATTAAATATGTATATGTATTATTTTGCCAATAATTACAGTCCGCTTACATCAAAACTAAATACATGAAAACATAATTTATATAAAGCATAGGAAAATAACTACATTTGTGATGTTGGCAACACTTCAAAAACACACTGTGCCGACTCAGTCAAAACAAAAACACTCACGTCTTACCTGTGAAAACAATTCTGGGCAGTGCAAAAGTGACAGTGGAAATAGTGGAAAAAACAGTGACACAGCATGAACAACCGTCGGTACTGCGTAAAACAGACCGGTATTCCATGACGTGAAGCGAAAACAAGACAAATTTCCCGTAAGTAATAAAACGTCAGGTTCACTTGTTTTCGATCTAAAAACAAAACAAACTGTAGATTTCTATTATTACAGACCACTGAAGATGTTTTACTGTCATTAAAACGAAACGCGTCTGGTGAGAAAAATCGCATTTTTATTGTAATTGCAAAGACAGACAAACACTGCTATTCATAATTAAGTGAAACTAAGCTGAGGACAACACACACATCCATGCCCGTGGGAGGATTCCAACCTCCGACGCGGGAGGCCGCGCGATCCGTAACGTGGCGCTCCAGACTGCTCGGTTACTCCCGCGCGGCCAGCGATAATGCGTTTACTATACTGTCCATAGTGACTTACCCGCATTCGTATTTTCTTATCCACAAGTTCCCCTCATATTATTTTTAATTTATAACCCTGTATTCACCTGAATAAAAATTCTTTTATCTTGCCACCGAACTTCCCTCCATATCTAAATTCAACCAATCCATTTCTCTTTTCATATTTTCTTGCCTACCAGATTGAAGGTTAGAACATTCCACTCTCCGATCCGTAGAATGCCTGTTTTGTTTTTCTTGATGATGACATCCTCCCGAGTAGTCCCCGCTCGGAAATCCGATTGGGGAACTATTTTACCTCTGGAATATATTACCCAAGAAGACACCATCATCATATTATGTTCATACAGAAGAGCTGTAAGTCCTCAGGAAAAATAACGACTGTATTTTCCCCTTTCTTTCAGCCGCTTGCAGTAACTTCATGGCAAATCCACAGTAGCTATTAGTCCAAGGCCAGCTTAATCAGTCATCCAGACTGTTGCCCCTGTAACTACTGGAAAGGTTGCTGCCCTCTTCAGGAACCACACTTTGTTTGGCCACTCCACAGATACCCCACCGCTGGGGTTGCACCTACACTACGGCTATCTGTATGGTTGAGGCACGCAAGCCACCCCACCTTGGCAATGTCTGTGGTTACTGCGGACTGACATAACGTGTGCATTACTTTTCACTGATTTTTCAAAAGTCTTTGATCGGGTCAGTCATTTTTACAAACTGCAAATTATGAAAAGAATTGGTATGGAAAACAGGGTAGTACTTCTGAACGTCATCAAAGGGATAACTCATCCCATACAACTCAAGAGAAGAATACCACGAGGGAGCCCTCTGTCAATGCAGCTTATTGTGTCGGCATTAGAAACATTGCTCAGAAGACTGCCTAGTAACTTATCGGGTGTATCACTCTTAGGAGTGACCTTGGCTTAGGGAGTGTGCGCAAATCATGTGTACATACTCATAATTAATGTACATGAATTAGCATTTGCCAAATGGGAATTCGATATGTATAGTAAAGTATCTGGTGCCAGAATAAATGAAGGAAATAGCAAAATAGCTAGCTGTCGAGGAAATGAAAATCTTACCATGTCATGGGCCCAGAAAGTGGATAATCGTAAAACAGTTGGAGTCATCACAGACAACTGCCCACTTTGAGTGGTGGCCTAAGACTGGACGACAGTTACAAATAGCATGCACGGACACATACTAGAGAACGACTGGCGAGCAATGACTCTGCTTTGAAAGAATTAAAAATTTTAATAGTCCAAAGCCTATTACCTCACTCAGGTATTCCCATTACCTAAAGTACAGGCCAAAAATGAAGCAACTAGCCAGTAGGTTTATTCGGGAGGTAAATATTTTTAAAGTAGACTCCACCACAATAACAAAATCAAGAATGGATGGTGGACTATAGTTCAGTGATATACAAAGGAATTCCACTTCCCTTTCCGTAACTCGAACTTCTCGATTGGTATACAGTAATACGTCAGCCATTATCACAAAATTCCAAGTAGTCTCCTGCCACCAGTCGACATAAACATAATAAATTTTCAATTATGGCACATACGAGAATTCTGTAATGAATCAAGTTACAAAGACCATGTCGTCTTACGAAATACTCATAAAAGACCGATGAATTAATACTGAAATGTTGAAGGAAGGATAAATCCAACATCAATCAAACGAAATAACCATCTCATAAATGGAACATAATTTGGAAGAACACTAAGTTCTAATGGCGGTAGCATCCACTTGGTATCAGTTTGTCAGCAGCACAGTGTCGACATAAGAAAAATTACATAAAAAAGGTCCCGCAACTAACTACACTGCAACAATGGTTTGCGTGCTGTGGTCATCTCCCAACAGGCGATAGGTGAAGGAGAAATTGTTTTCTTGCCAGGGAGCATGCAGGTACACACCCACTGCACTCGCAATGACCGATGACTAATTCTGTCCAAGAACCAATAAAAATGCAGTGGCGGGAATACTAGCAAACGTTGTTCACTACACAATCGCACGACGAGAAGAAGACTACTTCCTTAGTTTCGTGGCATAAATGCAGAAAGAATTTAGTAGTGAAAACAATCAGCCAAGATAAAAAACACTTTCATAATATGATGAACATCATCATTGAAAAGCAAAGCAAGGCTAAACACTGATGATAAAGGATTAACACAAAATGTGATATAACGCCATATAAGAAACCTGAGGCAAAATTCATTTTTGAAATTCCAGATGTCCCACCGGATATACATATATTGTTACATTGAAGAAGATGAAATTGGTATTAATTTTATTGTACAAGAATACAGGGGATACTTTTTATTGTGTTCCAAAGGAGAAGATTTTGCCTTTTTATTTCATTTATTTATTTGTTTTATTTAACCCAACAATATATATTTCAATACCACAAGGATCCATGTTGGAAGCAGTTTATTGATAACCAGTGGCGTAGCTATGTCAGCAAGGGCCCTGGGGCAAAAATGACATTGGGGCCCTCTTTACAGTAATACTGTACTTCATCATCAGCTCCTTACTGCCCACGGGAAGACATAAGGCAAACCTAAATACTACTAAGTAAATTATTATGTGTCACGTAGCAGATAATATTTAATTGTACTCTCAAATATAATTATAACTGTGAACGTTGGTTTGTTTTTTTATGCTTTCACGCGGAAGTTACTGGGTGGATTTGAATGAAATTTTGCAGACTGATAGATTTGGACCTGGGTAGGACATAAAGATAAACGACCTCTTGGGATAGTTTTCTGAAGTTGCTCCATACTAGGTGAATGAAGTCGCAGGCATAAGCTGGTAAAAAATAAACAATGAAGAAGTATTACTTAACCATGAAAACATGGCCCCCTGCCGCGAAGCAAACCATGAACAGTCAAGTCGGCAGTGACAGCAGGCGGACTGTTGTCGGTACCGACATCTCACTGTCGCTAAACTCTTCGCTGTTTGGTCATTGCTCTGTACCGATCAGCCTAATTTCGATGATAGCCCAATCAAAGAAGGAAAATATTCGTGTAGGATGGTTTCAGAAAAGAGAGTTGCCGGATTTTGTTTGATGGAATACTTTGGTTTGAGCCGTGCCCCTACCAGTCTCCCATGAAGTATATATTAATGTCTGGCCAGGAAAAAGTAATACGTAAAATAACCAAGTTGACATCTTCCCTTATTATAGTGGCAGTGGGGTACAGGGCACAATTTACTGTTGTGACAAAGTAACCATATTTTCTCTTCTACTTGCACGAATTTCGGAGTGCAATTTATTACAGCACGGCACTGGGATCTATGATTATGGAGCACACCCTTGGGGAATTCACTACACAAACAGTTGAGTTGCCATAATAATACCGTTCTGTATTAATTCATTGTAGAGACTTCATATTCAAATGTGGTCACACTGTCTATTGTCAAACACTGTGCTAGAAATTCAGCACCATTCACTGTTATTTCGCAAAGATTGGCAGGCATGGCAACTCCGACTTCAACCGACAATAGGCTGACGATGGCAGGGTCCACGTCTTAGCGGACAAGCAAAGGACCATGATATGTTTATATTCTGGGGTGCGAATAATTTTTGGATTTCACTTCGTGCGTTTGAGGTTTGTTGGTCAGGGTTCAAAAAGTTCAAAGTCGGAAAACCTTCATCCAACTGAATTATTATATAAAGTAGAACTTCGATTATCCCAAGTAATTGGGGGACATGAAAGTGTTCAAGGATCTACGGAAACTTTTTTCGAACGCCGAGGGGCCCTTTCAGCTCGGGGGCCCCGGGGCACTGCCCCGCCTAGCCCTATGATAGCTACGCCACTGTTGATAACAATAATAATACTAATTTCGTATGGGTCATTGGCCTGGTGCAAGTCTTTCAACTGGACGCCACTTCGGCGACTTGCGTGCCTCTAGCCTACCTGGTTATCCAACTGGGACGCACAGCTTAACGCGGAATCCGAACCAAGTGTCGTTTCTGGCGTCTCCTCACACGTTAAGAGGTGAAGGATGGTTTAAAACACAGACTGAAAAAGTCTGAGGTCCGTCCGGGTTTCGAACCTGCGACTCTTCGGTTTCCAGTCGAGCGAAGAAAAAGCGATTGAGGGAAGAGGTAGTGCACTGACAAAGGATGTTTAGCACTGAATGATGTCTCGGAGCGCTCTGGCTGGTCGACTGACCCGCCGCCATTTCGGAATATCATGCGCAGAAGGTCACTGCGCATTGAGCATTACGGATTGTTGCACAATAGAGCTCCTAAATACCCAGGCTGAATTGTCCGCCATGTTTTACTCAACATGGTTGGAATCGCGCTGCACTAACAGCGTGGATGCGCACGTCCACCCATCTTTCACAAACGATTAAGTAAAAACTAACTGGTAGAAAAAATTAATTTTTCCACTACTTAGATCTTTATATGTTAGCATTCTGACGAAATGCTCATTTCGTTAACAGTCATAGTTAATAAGATATTGGCTTCGAAATAAGAGACTGAGCTACGTTAGGAAAAATTTGCAGTAAAAATAGAGGCTGCTATGATATTCCGTTTGGTGCATGTTACACAATATGTTGCTGCGATTGAAACTTTCGTAATGGATTGAATTTTATTTTCGACTTGGGAAGAGATCTTTACCTTTCACTCATACCGCTACACTTTATTTTATTTAGTGCACTCATTTCCGATGTCGATAAGGCCAGAACGAATCATTGTGTATCTCATACACGGTTAGAGGTATCAAAATGATATTTTGACAAATGATAACATGAAAAGAGGGGGGGGGGGGTATTTTGCCACATGGTTACTACGCAAAACTTCATTAACTGTCGCGTTATTCAAGGAAATTATAGTTGTAGAATGAAAAAGAGTAAAGTTAGTGATTTATTATTCGATTTGCAGATATTCCTTCGTCACTAACAAATGTTTATTTCTTTGATTCTTGTCCAAACTATGTCAGAGCCACTACTTCATTTCCAGAACCTAATAGGAGTTTCAGTTCCTTCAGTTTAACGCCTAGCAGTAACAGAACGGAAGTTACTAGATCTAATGAGGATTTTATGTGAGAATACTTGAAAATGTCAGATAGCAAGGATCTCTTCACCAGCTAACGAACTGATTTGTTATCATTTCGTCACATAGTAAAGCACTCTGTATTGAGATATTTAGGCTATCCTTTTCATGTAACTAAAAAATAGAAATTGAATATTACATACATACAGCACTTCTGTAGTTTGCAACTATTAAATTTAATAGGTTAAAATAAGTCAGTACCAGTATCTTCAAGTATAGATGTTATGCAGTAACAACATATGCCTAATTATTAAGAGCTCTAATACGGAAGACGTGTTACTACTAGATGGGCGCACGGATCCCAGTGCGTCATATTTAACTGACATTATCTCAAGTTATACATTTGTCACAGAGTTGCTGTTTAGATAGGATGAAAATTTGATGTACTTTGAACATTTCATTCCCTTAATGTGTTCACATAACTTGAACAGAAAAAAAGTTCATCGCATGTCGAAAATTCCGTAACGTCGTCAGAAAGTGCATGTTCGTAACTATCAGTATATGCTGTTTATAAATTATTGCCGTAAATAAAACTAAAATGAAAATGTAGTGTAGTTCTTAACGAAGAGATTGATGAAAATACCACGTTCATACAGTGAGTAGTTTGCGAGTGTGAGCGGGTTGACTGTAACGCGATTGAACGCATGAGCTCGTCCGGAACGTAGCAACTCCTGCAGCTTGGGGGAAAAATGGCGGACAGTTCAGCTCGGTTTTATAGGAGTCTTATTGCACAACAGTGGAGCAGAAAAGCCGCACCCAGAGGGGCTGAATTTACCACGCGCAGGCCCTCACTTCGGAAACAGTAATCACTGCTAAGGGAACACGACCTGATGCAAACATAAACGTATTTTTCAAATTAAGAAACTAGTGATGCATTTGATTTTCACATTCTTTTAATTAAAAATGTTTGTCATTCTTTTACAAGTTTTGGTGAAGGTGACTGGGGACCCCCTTGAAAGAATCGGCGGACTCCTAAGGGGTCCGCGTATCACACTTTCGGAAACCCTGCTCTAAACCATTCTTCGTGGATTTAGTGAAAAAAATGGCACTTGCATTGATAAGTGTTGAATTCCCTTGGGTTTGACGCTGAATTTCGACAGTTACTATGCGCTTGATGACAAGGGCTCCGCGATGGACTTTAGCCTGGAAAAGTGGTCCGCCAACTGAAAAGATTGGGAGGCCCCGATTTAAACGATTGTATGGTCTGTCATCATTGTTGCCTTGTCTTGTTCTTGACCTCGTCATGTCGCGTCTTGAAAGGGCGATAGGCCTACCATCATAAACCCACTATTAAGGTCTGTCAAACGATTGTAAAATGTCAGATATGATTTTAAATACAAATGATGAACAGTATCTCGTTTTCGCACGGTAACATCATTCAACAATATAACTGATAAGCAATTGTCATGCTTAAAATAATATAAAGACAGAGTAGCCAGTGATTAGTGAATTATTTTATTTAATTTTGCAATATAAATTTTCGTCAGCTTTTTACGTAATAGTTACGATAAAGAACAGACTTAAATAATTTTATTACGATCATTTCTTTCACTTATGTAATCTATTTGCAATAAAATGAATGTCATAATTTAATTCAGTATATAAGAACTCAGTAAATTTCAGTTCAAGTACGGCACAGCGTAGTTAGTATTTTTTTATTTCATTTTATTTGCTAAGAAGCCACAAAGGAACGCAGTTGTTGGGAAGGAAGTAACACAGCCATCCCCCAATGATCTTAAATCTGTACATTGAACAAGCTGTGAACGAACAAAGGGATACATTTTGGCGAGGTAATTAAAGTTCAGGGAGAAGAAAAATAAAACTTTGTGGTTTAACGATGGAAATGTAATTTGTCAAAGACATCACAGGACCTGGAGGAGCAATTGAACAGAATGCACTGTCTGGAAACGAGGATTTAAGATGAACATTAACGAGATTAAAACAAGGGTAATGGAGTGCAGTCTAAGAAAATCAGGCAATGCTGAAGGAATTAGATTAGGTAATGAGACATAAAAGTAGTATCTGAATTTTGTTATTTCTGATAGCCGAAGTAAAGCAGATATAAAATTCTGAATGGCTATGGGAAGAAAAGCGTTTCTGAAGAAGCGAAATTTGTTAACATCCAATATTAATTTAAATCTGAGGAAGTCCTTTCTGAAGGCATTTGTGTGGAGTGTACGGGAGTGAAACATGGACGAAAATATGATAGAAGCATTTGAAATGTGGTGCTGCAGGCTAATGCTGAAGATTTGGTGGGTAGATTGCGTAACTAATGAGGAGGTGCTGAACAGAACTGTGGAAAAAAGGAGTTTCTGGCATATCCTGACTAAGAGAAGGAGTAGATTGGTGAGACACATTCTGTCATCAAGGAATCGTCAACTTTGAATTAGAAGGAAGTGTGTGGATTAAAACTCGTGGTGGGAGACCGATGGTGAATAAAGTAAGCAGCTTGAAAATTATGTAGGTTGCCGTATGTATTGTCAGGTGAAGAGGCTTGCACAGGAAAGGGTAGCGTGGAGAGGTGCATCAAACCACTCTGCAGACCGAAGACTACTACATCAAACATCGTTTTTAATTATTTCACTTTGTATTTACTAAGCATAAAAGCAACTTTTGGAATACGATTGCTCTGTAAACTGACAATTATAGTTGATATGATCGGAAAATCGCGGTGATATAATCAGGGATTAACGATTATATAATGAAGATTTTCTGGTTAAGCTTGATCTGAGATCAGACTAAATTTTTGGCCGAGGTTAAATGCTTTATACAATGGCCCTAAAAGGTTCGATATTATCGTAAAATCTCCTGTTCAAAACAATATTTAATTTTGTCTAAGGATTACTGAATGCTGTCTGTGATAGAGAACTTATTCTAGTAAAAATGCTAAGGCTTTTGATATGTCACTTAATACAATAATGTTTAGTTTACAGGCGTCTCATGTATAATAACGTGGTTTCTTGAATTTTCAGTATCATGGCGTTAGTTTACATCTAGAATGATTGCCACGAAGTGCTCTGCCTTCTGGTTTTCTGTGACATCCGTTTTGTACCGTCAAACAATTGTACCGTGAATCGATTTCAGGACCTACAAGACAACTACGTTATTTGGGATGCATGTAATCAGGCAAAACGCAATTCAGGTCTTTCTGATTTATTTATTTACTTTTAACTAGCAAAACCCGGCTACGCTTCGCTGTGCCTCACTCTCATATGAAATAAATAGAAAAGGAAATACTCATGTGAACATAGAATCACCGAGAGAATGCTTCAATCATAACAATATTGTTCGTTCGTTAGGCTCCAGTGGCTATGTAAAACGAAAGTATAGCATGAATTGTAGTATGTAAAACGAAAGGTTAGCTTCACAGATACATATTATTGTAAACCCTTAAGATAGATTACCTTTTATATATTTTTTTTTTTTTTTTTTGTGTCTTTCGTTTTCTCCACAAACATACAGATCAGTCTACCGACTCTAGACCATCTTAGTAAAAAGCTATTGTTCTCTACATTCTTTCCATCTATTTCCCATCCGCTATGTCTGTTTCCTACTTCCCTACTATATACCTCTTCATCCTCCCTCTATCTAATCCCTAACCTCTGTTCATCACTCCCTTTCCTTCCATCCATTATCAATCTCCTCCTCCAGCTATCTCTATGCACTTCTCGTCTTTCGATGGTCATGCCTATATAAAATGAAGAAATTAAAAATAAGAGAATTGCTTCAAATTCTGTGTTATCTGCTGGAGAGTATCACAAAGTTACTGTTACATAAAATAAAATGAAATAACGACGCACATAAACGTTTCAGTTAAACAGTTACAGCACTTCATTGGGATCTATGATTAAGGAGAACTCTCTTGGGAGAATTCACTAGACAAACAGCTGAGTTAGTATTCAGTAATAATACATTGTAGAGACTACATATTCAAATGTGGTCAAACCGTGTATAGTCTACCACACTGCTAGTAATTCAGCACCATTCACTGTTATTTCGCAAAGATTGGCAGCTATAGCAACGCCTACTTCAACCGCCAACACACAAACGATGACAGGGCCCACGTCTTGTGGACAAGTGATATACCTTGTCATGTTTGTATTATGAGGTGGGAATAATTTTTTGATTTCGCTTCGTGCGTTTGAGGTTTGCTGGGAAGAGTTCAAAAAGTTACACTAGTGGCCATTAAAATTGCTACAACAAGAAGATATGCAGATGATAAACGGGTATCCATTGGACAAATATATTATACTAGAATTGATATGTGATTACATTTTCACGTAATTTGGGTGCATAGATCCTGAGAAATCAGTATCCATAGCAACCACTTCTGCCCGTAATAACGGCCTTGATACGTCTGGGCATTGAATCAAACAGAGGTTGGATGGCGCGTAAAGTTACAGATGCCCATGAAGCTTCAACACGATACCATAGTTCATTAAGAGTAGTGACTGACGTATTGTGACGAGGCAATTGCTCGGGCACCATTGACCAGACGTTTTCAATTGGTGAGAGCTCTGGAGAATGTGCTGGCCAGGGCAGCAGTCGAATATTTTCCGTATCTAGAACCTACAACATGCGGTCATGCATTATCCTGCTGAAATGTAAGATTTCACTGGGATCGAATGAAGGGTAAAACCATGGGTAGTTACACATCTGAAATGAAACGGCCACTGTTCAAAGTGCCGTCAATGCGAACAAGAGGTGACCAAGACGTGTAACCAATGGCACCCCATACCATCACGCCGGGTGATATGCCAGTATGGCGATGACGAATACACGCATCCAAAGTGCGTTCACCGCGATGTCGCCAAACACGTATGCGACCATCATGATGCTGTAAACAGAACCTGGATTCATCCGAAAAAATGACGTTTTGCCTTTCGTGCACACAGGTTCGTCGTTGCGTACACCATCGCAGGCGCTCCTGTCTTGATGCAGCGTCAAGGGTAACCGCAGCCATGGTCTCGGAGGTGATAGTCCATGCTGCTGCAAAAGTCGTCAAACTGTCCCCATCTGTTGACTTAGGGATCGAGACGTGGCTGCACGATCCGTTACAGCCATGCGGATAAGATGCCTGCCATCTCGACTGCTAGTGAAACGAGGCCGTTGGGTTCCAGCACGGAGTTCCGTATTGCCGTGCTGAACCCACTTATTCCATATTCTGCGAACAGTCATTGGATCGCGACCAACGCGTGCAGCATTGTCGCGATACGATAAACCGCAATCGCGATAGGCTACAATGCGACCTTTATCAACGTCGGAAACGTGATGGTAGGCATTTCTCATCCTTACACGAGGCATCAAAACTACGTTTCACCAGGCAACGCCGGTGAACTGCTGTTTGTGTATGAGAAATCGGTTGGAAACTTTCTGTGAGCACGTTGTAGGTGTCGCCACCGGCGCCAACGTTGTAACCTTGTGTGAATGCTCTGAAAAGCTGATCATTTGTATGTTACAGCGTCTTCTTCCTGTCGGTTAAAACTAACGTCTGTAGCACGTGATCTTCGTAGTGTAGCAATTTTAATGGTCAGGGGTGTAAAAGTCGAAAATCATTCATTCAACTAAAATATACATAAGAACGTCGATTAACCGAAGTAACTGGGAGACATGAATGTTCGGAAAACCGGTTTATTCGGAAATCGAACTGTGCACTTCTATTTGCCAAAAAGAACTAATGTACAGTACATTTATTTATACAGTACTTGGAAGCGCGCGATTCTTCAGACAGCGCCGAGCGGCAAGTCGCAACACTTGGAAGGCGCAGCTGTTGCTGTGAGCAGCTTTGATGCTGTCGCTACGCTGACTGAAGTGTGCCGATTGTTGTATGCAGCGACTGTGGTGTGAAGGCCGCATTAGAAGCAATGTTCCGCCTTCCGGAGGTGCAGTGTGGCTTCTGTAGGAAACTTCGTTAGAGGGGCGGGCGCTCTGCTGTAACTTTTTTGGGACGCTGACGGGGGCCGAGGGGCCCCTAGACCTCGGAGGCCCCGGGGCACTGCCCCGCCTAGCCCTATGATAGCTACGCCACTGGTTGTGCAACGTTGTGACAAATTTTGAGCTCAATCGATGAAGAACTTTTTGAGATTTTAAAACATACAAAGCAACAAAACATTTATATATATATTCTTGGTAAGATGGTATTTATATCTCGGGTGTCTAAACTTCAGAGGGTTTTGAAAATAAATAACGCAGCAATGAATCCTGTAACTTGCTGTTTCTCCTTAATTGTAGATAGTTTGCCAACTTGTACTCACCATCGGAATCGACGAAGTTACCTTCCACTTTCCGATCTGAAATTCCCAACAAAGCAAACAATTCACGACGTCTTTTCATTTCGTCGTGTAAGTCGACGTAGCCTTGTTCATTGAGCGGTACAGCGAGCCTTGCGTTTTCTTCGTCGCAGACATCCTCAGCCTCATAGTAGGTCAATTCGTTACTGAACAGCATGTAGATTCCTTGGATTCCAGGACTGTAGGCGTACCACGGACTAACGTGTGGCCTTATCTCTAAGAACAAACAAATCACATTCACCAGTACACCAGACATTTTATGATGACAATGGCAAATAAAAGGAAATTAATTTAATTTCCAATAAACACAAAAAGTATTTTAAAAAACAGGAACTCAATATTATGAAATAAATCCTAAATACTGCTTTAAATATAATTATTTTTATTACACTATAGGCCTATTTCGGCTTTTAGCGCAATCGTTGGTTATGTCTGTTGGTCCTGACATCCATATACATCGATGGTTTTATTGCTGTCAGTCATTTATTTATTGCTTTGAATTTTAATTATTGTAATATTTCTGATGACTGTCATTTATGTTGTTTTGAATTTTAATTATTGCAATATTGCTGATGACTTATCATTTACTTTGTGATGTGACAGCTTTTTGCTAACCAGAGATCTCTGGTTACGCCTATAGTGTAATAAAAATTATTATATTTAAAGCAGCATTTAGGATTTATTTCATAATGTCTTTAAACGACATTTATAGTGCTGCAGGCCCAAGAGAAACCAAAGAAACTCACCAAACCTGCAGACAAGCCCATGAAGCGAATCCTGGAACAGAAACAAGCAACATAGCAGATAAGAGAAACTCGTATGACAGAAACAGACTGCACATTTCAACATGCTCGTACATTGATTACGAAATAAAATTGTGTATTCTATATGTCATTATTACTTGACACTCACAAGGGTATCACGAAATTACAATAATACATTTTTTTAATTCGAATACAATGCACTAAACTGCATTGAGTGGAAGTTAGATCAGTGAATATAATTTATTGTGAAGTGATAACAATGCAAACTATTGAGAAAATGTGATCCTTAACATAATAATTCATTGCAATAAATGAAAATTTTCTGTTAACAGTAATTGTGATTGATATCAAATGAAACAAGCTTACTGATAGAAGTTTCTGTTTATATACTTCCACTATGAGTTTCGAAAGATTATAACCTTTCCTTGGGTGTCTTTATGTGGATTCGTTAATAATGTGTGTGACATCTGTTAAACTTTAGTACAGTCTGCAGCGCCCTTTGTCTTTCGTAAAACATCACATACACTGTCGAATATAAAAATTAGTTTCCAAGATCACTCAGGATTTACGTACTACACGGAGTGATTACATTTATACAGGGTGTATCGAAAAGGATGGCGGCAACTTTCATGATTGAAAGAACACGATAATAGTAGCAAAAATGTCCCAGTAAACATTGTAAGGTAACCCTTAAGGTAAGCCTTACATTATAACGAGGACTGAGCTTCATTTTGAAACATTTTATTCGTTTGAATCTGTTTATAGTGAAATGTAGTAATTATATTCTCATGTGACTCAATTAATTATTGTGATGCACCATGTATGTAGTTAATTTAACTGGAAACATTTTCTGTCATGTATTTATTATTTGTATTGTCATTCTTTATGTATATTTTATTTTATTTTATTTATACTTTGTATTTTTCTAGATGACTGTGATTATTTCTTATGTTTAATTTGTCAGTGTAAAATATTTCTCTGTGAACAGTTATCGATATGGCTCCACAAGTCAGAGACTATCGTATAGCAGCGCTCCCCTGTAGGAGAGCAGGCAAGCAGCAGTATCTGCCGCCCCGTGACGTAGATGAGACGTTCGTACGCGGTCCGCAGAGTGCTCAAACAATATAAGTAATAAAGTTAAAACATAGTGAAAGTTCTAATTTGTTATAAGTGCATGTGTATGTGAAACCTGTGAACATAAGGGAAGTAAGAATTGATTTTAATGAAACATTTATTCGTTCGTTCTGCTGAGGCAGAAATTCGTTACGTGTTCGGTAACCGTCCCAGATGTCCAAAACGCGGTAGCGTCATCGCGGACGCTTAACGGTCGTGATTAATTACGCGATTCGCGAAGCATCACGGCGAACTGCTAACAAGCTGCCAAAGGAGGAGCCACTATCAAAATGATTTCTGTATGAATTTATGTATCATTTATATGACTGCAGAGTACCACGTCGCTGGACTGATAAATAAGTTAAATGCTATTGGTTGTAATTTACTGTGAATGCATGTTTAAGTTTTGTTAAAATACAAGAACATTAGACAGTACTTTTGCTATCTTATTTGAACAACTAATGACAATCTTCAATAATGCATGAATAATATTACTACACAATTTTACAATCAAGTGAGTGTCATTAATTATTAGAGACTGTGATAATAATAATTGAGACAATTTTGCTAAAATTGATGGTAGAAGATAGTTGACTTAATGAATAACTTTTCTATTTCGTTTTGCTCTGAGTTCAACAATAATAGCCACCGCCACATCTATCCTATAAAGAACCAAACTCGTACTAATGTCGTATGCATAGCATTAATTAAGACTGATTTACTTAAATTTCCTATTTGCTTGAGTGAATTAATTTTATCAGATACTGACTTTAGTGGTTGGACTGCACCCACTTGCCAATCACTTGATGTTAAAAATCCTACTATTCATAAATTTCTAAATTATCAGTGCCATTAGCGTACTAATTGAGTCATACGTATTGCACAGACAGAGTAAGTTAATTTCTGCTATCTGTGTGTGCACATTCTCTGTAGGATATTTTGTAAGGAAAGGAAAAGTGAGTGATCTTTTGAAAAGTTTGTCAGATAGGGCCATAGAATTTGTTAATTACACTAATTGTCTTGCCAAATATTTTCAAAATTTAACTACACCACTTGCGTTAATCACGAGTTTAACCAGGTTTGTTATGTTGCTCAAACATCACAACAACAGCCACCACAGTTAATAACACGTAAAACAATTTTTTTTTACCTTCACTCACACTTTTCTTCAATAAACACCTTTCACCCAATATATTCTTTCTTTACAACATGGGTCCGGAAACGAGCCGTTTGCGAGGTAATTACGAATGTATGGTTCCAAGCCGCCACTGGCGTCGTTATAAACATCGTCATAGTTAGTACACATTAATCTGAAACTTAGACTTTACTGTCTTACAGGATTGCTTGAGAATGTTCCCCTTCAGCAACGTCAGAGTGTGTGGTACATGCATGACGGAGCTCCGGCACATTTTGCCGCTGCTGTGAAGCAGCATCTAACGCGCAGATGCAAAGATGCATAGGTCGAGGCGGGCCTTTACCTTAGCCTCCAAGTTCACCTGATCTAAATTCTTTTGATTTATGTGTCTGGGGGTCACCTCAAAAGCGAAGTGTACAGCCCACCGTTAACGTGGTTGAAGAACTGGAGCGGAGAGTTATACATGCTTGTCAGGACTTCCGGAATGATCCAGGGGTTTTCAAAGAATTCGAAATTCATTGGAGAGACGAGCACAGTATTGGCTCCACATGCAAGGAAGACACTTCGAACAACTCCTTTAACAGGTGACCCATACGTGAAATGTGAACTAAATGCGATGTATAACGTAATAGTAAAGATGAAAGCCGTCGAGAACTGCCCGCCAACTTTATTTTTTAATTTTACGGGTTACTGATATTTTCATTAATTTCAGTTCCACGGGGAGGCCAAGCCAGTGAATCCTGTCTGTCTCTGAAGCGCTACTGGGTGGCACCAGGGCGAGAGAGAGAGAGAGAGAGGAGAGAGAGAGAGAGAGAGAGAGAGAGGTGCCGAGACGGAGAACGAACCTTCGGAGAAGGCGCGCATTCACGACACAGCGTGAGGACTCCGTTGCGCTGGTACCTGCGGCCACAGACAAATATATACAGAGGTTAAACCACCGTAAGGGCCCGGTCCTGCGCTCCGGGGTGCGGGGAGGGAGTGTTTCCAGCAGTTCTGTAAGATGTCCCATGATGGCGCTGCGGTTAGAAGCAGCCCTTTAAACTGGCCAGAGCAGGCGGCAGGTAGCGGCTACCCCCACCACCACCTCCCCTCAAACGCCGGCGCGCCGGACACAGCCTTAGCCTCATGGCAGGCGGCACCAGCTCTCCCCTCAGCCTCCCCTCCACGCTACCCTCTGACGTGCGAGAGGCACCCTAAGCCAGCGAACCGCCTGACACCTGATAGCATCTTACGGAACTACGAGGGGAGCATAGGACAGTGGTTTAGGGTGGGCTGCTTCTCTGTATATGTTACTCTGTGCTGCGGCCGACGCTCTGGCTGGGGGGTGCGGGGCCGGTGCGGCGCGCTGTCGTGTCCTACATAGGAAAGAGGGAAGAGGTAGCAAGGTCAGTCTGCATATCCCAAGCGGAAAGGAGTGATTGCAGAGAGACAGTACAGGCATCTACTAGATATGCGGATTTCGGGACTCGAGAGGATACTTGTTTAGGAAACTTTATAGAACTCCTAGGTACCTTGCATTGAATTTATTGCATCCCATACTAAGTCTACTACACTGGGGTTAGTTATTTAAAAAAGCAAGAAGTATAAATCGTTTGCCACAACATAAGCCAGTAATTACGTTCCCTAGCAGCATCCCCTAGACAGACGCACCCCTGCGAGAAACAGACTGTCGTGGAACACCCCGAGGCCGACGGCGATAGTCACGGGCTGGCGCCCGACTCGTCTGACTGAGAACTCCCTCCTTCATCAAAAAATGTTCAAATGTTTGTTAAGCTTATGGGACTTAACTACGGGGTCATCAGTCCCTAAACTTACAAACTACTTATGAACTACTTTCGAACTAGGACGGCACAAATATCCATGCCCGAGGGGGGATTCGAACCCCCGACCGTAGTGGCCGTGCTGACCGTGACTGGAGCGCCTCAGTCACCTCGGCCACCGCGGCCGGCTCCCTCCTTCATCCAGAAACCGGGAGTTATAACGGCCGGTGTGGGCGCCCCTCTTTTCCCCACTTTCCGATAGTTAACAATCTCCTATTGGCCGCTGCTTGGTTCGACCAATCTAAATTGTGGCTTGCCCTCTCTCTGAGTCCTCCAGCGAACCACGTTTCAGCCCTGTCCTTTCTGCCATTCCCTGGGTGGGGAGGTGGCTTGTTTGTGCACTAACAAAATCCATACTTGGTAGCAACATTGTTCAGCTGAAAGTAAAACGTCACGACACTACCCAATATGGGCAACAATAACAGTGTTTTATGTCAGTTGGCCACGCCTTAGGCTCCGCCTTAGGCCACGCCTCAGAGAAGCTGCTAACTTTTCTTCTTTACCCTCTCACTCTAGCCTCGTGAAATCACTGACATTGCTGTTCCCAAGTAACTGGTATCAACTTTGCTACGTACATTAAAACGTGCCTGTTGGTCACCAAGTACTAATGTAACGTCTTACAACAGGGTCTAGACGCTATATGAAGTTACGCCCATCTTCTACGAAAGGTAACCTCCACCCTGGGACGGGGGCTGAGGGAATCAGCAGTTCGCTAGGAGATTTCTTTAGTGCCTACATCTAGTAAGATATACGTGTCTGTTTTAACCTGTTATCTGCAATGGCTCACATAGCCTCTCAACAATTCCAACAGTAAAATCAATAAATGACAGTGGGACGACGGGCGTCGTGCTCACCCTGCGAATGGAAGAGCCACACCAAGACGTACCGTGAAGTTCAGATCAGTGACCGACCCGCGGAGAAATACGTACCGCGCAAACGGCTATGTGGGGCGTGTTGCGCGGGAACGGTCGTCATTGGACTGTACTGAGCGGGGGGACAGTTTTTTGAAGCTATCTTCGAGGAAAATTGGCGCCTATAGAGAGATTGACTCTTGCTTTCTAGTGAGGGGGTAGGCTCGTACTTTGCGGTCAGAGTGCGGAGCAGCGCTCCAGAAAGGTAATGTCTTTAGGCAGCCTCCGAGTACGGTTGGCTCGATTTAGGTGCTTTGATTTGATTTTTCCAGGGAAGCCAAAACAGTCTTGGTCCAACCCGCTACTGCCCGCACTGAAACTAAGTTTATTGTACGGTATCGCTCCCTGTATATCTAGTAAAGCCAACCAATGCCCTTGAACAGTGCAAGGAGACCCTTTACCAGTTCTTTATTAGACACAATTTGTTCGGGTCTGGTTGTCCCAAATGTTCTGTGCCTTTTATTCTCCAATGCAATGCATTCGAAGATTAGATGTGATGCAGTTTCATCACCGTCATCACAGATCCTACATTTAGGATCCTCTTCTGTTATTCCCATCGTACGTAGGTGTTTTTGAAATTCCCATGGCCTGTCAGCAATCCAACTATGAGTCTAATCTCTCTCCTGTTCAGACCCTGGATTGCAGAGCTTCTTTTAAAACATGGCTTTGGCATCATTACCTTGCCATGTTTTTGTTGATGGACTTTGGTCCAATATTCTATGTGCTGTCTTCTGAGCCAGTTACGTAGCTCCAATTTGGTCATTGCCTTGGTGATTGTCAGGATAGGTTCCGGTACAACAAATGGAGTCTCTGCCCCCATCCTGGCTAATCTGTCGGCATGTTCGTTGCCACTGATCCCCGAGGGGCCAGGGACCCACAATAGGTTTACTCTATTGCTTTCCCCTAGCTCCACCAGAGCCCTGTGACATTCTGCAAGAATTTTAGAACTTGTTGCAGGAGATTCCAGTGATCTCAGGGCTGCCTGGCTGTCTGAATAGATATAGATCCTACGACCTTTGTAGCACCTACGCAAATTCTCCTCCACACATGCCCTGATAGCAGTGATTTCGGCTTGGAATACTGAGGCCAGTTTTCCTAGAGAGATTAAGCCCTCCAGTCTAGGCTGCACCCCATATACCCCGGCCCCAACACCTTGATCTGATTTTGACCCGTCAGTGAACCAGACAATATCCCCCGTACAGTGTTGAACTATTTTCTCCCACTGCTCCCTACTTCCAATTGTTATATTGAAAGGCTTGTTGAAGCAGTATGGGGTTATAATATAATCGGCTGGCATTTCCCCAACCTTTCCTATATTTACCTCACTCACTATTTTAGTGTGTGATTCTGGATATCCCAAAGAGTTCCAGTTGTTGCCAGATTTGAGTCTGTATGCACCAGCCGCTGCCTCCATCTTGACCCAAAGGTGTAATGGGGGCATATCCAGCATGGTTTCCATCCCAGCAGTTGGTGTGCTGCTAATTCCGCCTGTTATGGCTAAGCAGGCTAATCTCTGCACCTTACCAAGTTCCTTAGCAGCAACCTGCTGTTCTACCTTCTTCCTCCACACGACCGCCCCATAGGTGATCCTGGGTCTAATCACTATGGTGTATATTCAGTGCATACCCTTGGGTCTCAGGCCCCAATTTTTGCCACAAGCTCTCCTGGAACTCACAAGAGGTGCTTACTTGTGTCTGTTTTGAGACGTCGGTTATTTTTCCATCTATTTCTCTTTGTGGACTTGAAGCTTCAGATTCACTTTTCAGACACCGTCTGAAACTTGTGTCTGTCGATCTGAGTATCATAGAGGTGTGAATAGGCTTAGCCAGTTTGAATTAGCAGCACAGGTGCGCCATTAACGTTATTGCTAGCTCTGGTGTCAATTGCGCACTAGACAATCTTGTGTCCAGTATACATAGTTTGAGTTGGCGAGATATAGCGGAGCCGGTGGTTTTGTTAGGCACTGTGTGCATACCGTGGACGCTGAGGCTGAGAGTAGGACATTCACGCTTCTGTCTCGAGATGTTTTTTTCTTTCGATCGGACCGCGATTTGCAACACTCCAAGGCACTGGGCGCCGTCATAGTTCCAGCGACGCCGGCTTCAGCAGCATTTGCTCGAGTATTACTTGCAACTACTTATCTGGGCGAGAGTAAGGATTCTTCCTTTTGACTGTTTTCTTAAATATTATTTTATGTGGAAAGCGCTCGCAATTATACCACGCTCCCTCGGTCTCCGTGTTGTGAGTTACCCACCATTGTCCGAAATTACAGTCATTTATTAGTATCATTTTTGTATTTGTTCATGTATTCTAAACTGAAAGAACCATTGTTAATTTTGTCAGTTAATGGCTCTAATTCATTTGTGAAATAAATTAAGTACATTTTAACCTGAATCTGATTTGGTAGTTAGATATCTCCATTTTTTTTTAAATTATATTTTAGTGGGTATTTGAGAAGAGGCCAGATCTCCTCTGCGGCACATTTCAGTAATTGTCAGGAGTGGTCTCCCAGTCCACCACCTTCCTTTGGCTTCCCATTTCCCACATATCTGTTCCTCGCAAACCACCCAACACCCGACCACCAAGCGTAGCTTTACAAAGTCTACATTTCAAATTAAGTTGTGCTAACTAGGCCCCTGGAGTCGATGATATTCCCTCAGAGCTACTGAAGTCTCTGGGAGAACCAGCCATTACAAAACTGTTTCACCTGGTGTGTAAGATGCATGAGACAGGTGAAGTACCCTCAGACTTTAGGAAAAATGTTATAATCCCCATCCCAAAGAAAGCAGGTGCAGACAGGTGTGAAAACTACAGAACCATCAGCTTAATAAGTCATGGTTGCAAAATATTAACACGAATTATTTACAGAAGGATGGAAAAGCTGGTAGAAGCCGACCTTGGGGAAGATCACTTTGGGTTCAGGAGAAATGTAGGAACACGGGAGGCAATACTCACTTTACGGCTTATCCTAGAAGATAGACTAAGAAAAGGCAAACCTACATTTCTAGCTTTTGTAGATTTGGAGAAGGCTTTTGACAATGTTGATTGGAATAAACTCTTCCAAGTTCTGAAGCAAGCAGGAGTAAAATATAGGGAGCGTAAGGTTATCTACAATTTGTACAAAAACCAGACAGCGGTTGTCAGAGTTGAAGGGCATGAAAGGGATGCAGTGGTTGGAAGGGAGTAAGACAGGGTTGTAGCCTTTCTCCAATGTTATTCAATTTGTACATGGAGCAAGCTATAAAGGAAAGCAAGGAGAAATTTGGTGAAGAAATTAAAGTTCAGGGTGAAGAATTAAAAACATTGTGTTTTGCCGACGACATAGTAATTCTGTCAGAAACAGCAAAGGACCTGGAAGAGCAACTGAACGGAATGGACAGTGTGCTGAAAGGTGCATATAAGATGAATATTAACAAGAGCAAAACTAGGGTTATGGAGTGCAGTCTAAGAAAATCAGGTGATGCTGAAGGAATTAAATTAGGTGACGAAGCAATAAAGGAGGTAGATGAGTTTTGTTACTTGGCCAGTAAAATAACAAATGATGGTCGCAGTACAGAGGATATAAAATGCAGAATGGCAATGGGTAGAAAAGCGTTCTTGAAAAAGAGAAATTTGTTCACATCGAATATTGATTTAAGTCTAAGGAAGTCCATTCTGAAGGCATTTGTATGGAGTGTTGCCCTGTATGGAGTGAAACATGGACGATAAACAGTGCGGACAGGAAGAGGATTGAGGCTTTTGAAATTTGGTGCTACAGAAGAATGTTGAAGATTAGGTGGGTGGATCGCGTAACTAATGAGGAGGTACTGAACACAATTGGGGAGAAAAGAAATTTCTGGCATACCTTGACTAAACGAAGGGACAGATTGGTAGGGCACATTCTTAGACTTGAAGGAATTGTGAATTTAGTGTTGGAGGGAAGTGTGTGGTGTAAAATGTGCAGAGGAAGACCAAGAGATGGATGCAGTAAGCAGATTCAGACAGATGTAGGTTGCCGTTCTTATGTGGAGTTGAAGAAGCTTGCTCAGGATAGGATATTGTGGAGAGCTGCATCAAACCAGTCTCCGGACTGAAGACCACAACAACAACAACTAGAACAATGTTTACAATAAAGTTAGTAAAATATAAAAAAAAAACGCGAGGTAGATATTATTAGTAAAGTCTATAATTCAAATTAATATGTACTAACTAGTACTATGTTTAAATTGACGTCAGAGGCGGGTAGAAGCTGTACCTTGGTAATTATCTCGCAGTGGACTCGTTTGCTGGGACATTTCTGCTGCTGCTGTCGTTTCTTTGAACCGCTTTAAGTTGGCGCCATCCTCTTTGGATACACCGTCAGTGGCGGCTCGTGCTTCAGGTGACGGGGCCTCACACCTTCCAGAGCCGTAACCTGATAGTCGCCCCCCTCCTCCCCACAGCTCGACTCGTCGATATTTCGGCGCTCCGCCCCCTCCCCCTTTTAGATATATTTTCGTTAAAAGATCTGCAGAATGTCGTACCACGACTTGCTTGCTCTTGTTTCAACTCGAGCTGAGGTGTTGGCCTACCAAGCTCCTCTATTTCACACTTTTTTTTCCAAGCTTAAATATGAATAATTTGTTTCTAAAAGATGCTGAACGTTGTTCACTTTTTCTTCGATAATAAACACCAAGAAAATATGAATATGGACATGAACACTAAACCAGTGTAATTGATTACACTGTTAAATGACTGTAACAAAATTAATCTGTTACGATGAAGAGACAAGCTACATACGAGTCACGTTTCACTGTAAGCCGCACCCCTTCCTAAAGGCTGCGCATGCGCATGTTTTCAAACAGTTAAATATTTGTTATAAGGAAGAGTATGGCTAAAACGGTGAAAGATTTGTGGCAAGCAACAATACAAAATTCACTGTTATCTCTGGGTCGCGCAAAGGCTGCTCTCCCCCACATCTTTTCAAACAGTTAAATATTTGAAATAAATAGCAATTTCCGATGTTATGGCTTTATTGTATGAGGTTTAGATAGAATACCAAAATGTGGTGAATGAAAATCTGTGCCCACCTGGGATTCGGGCCCGGGATCTCCTGCTTCCTAGGCAGACGCGCTGACCACTCCGCCACCGAGGACACAGTGACCAGCTTGACTGCAGAGGACTCTTCCCTGCACGTCTCCCGCCACACACAAATCTCCATTTGCCACGCTGTCTCTTTCCTACACCACAGCCTATTTATTCTATAATGCTCGCAGCCACAATACTGTATTCCCGCATCAGGGAGAACAGACCGTGGGGTATCGAGACACAATTAGTTGTCGTCAGGAGCCCAGCCTCGGCTTGTAATATATATATATATATATATATATATATATATATATATATATATATATATATATATATATATATATATATTTTGACGAATATATTTTTATAGAATAAATAGTCTGTGGTATAGGAAAGAGAGAGCGTGGCAAATTGAGATTTGTGCGTGGCGGGAGACGTGCAGGGAAGAGTCCCCTGCAGTCGGGCTGGTCACTGTGTCCTCGGTGGCGGAGTGGTCAACGCGTCTGCCTAGTAAGCAGTCTGCTTTCGGCACGTGTGCTGTGTGGACGTCTGTTTACTTCCTCGCTGCGGCCGGACGCGCGCTTACAGTGTGTGATGAGTTAGATGCTCTTGTAGCGTAAATAGTAGCTTTTTGTATCGAAATGTTTAGATCATCAAGATGAGTCAACCTAAACGGAAATATACTTTAAAGTTCTCGTTTGACAAACACTATGCTACACCAAGAGCATTTGAAGTAGAGGCGTTCCTTCGAGATGTAGTAAAGCTCAGTTTTAGTGAGATAGTCGGGATCCACTTATCGATCGTGGGTAGCACTGTTCATGTAAAAATGATTAATACAGAATGCTGTGAAAAGGTTATCGAACAATGCAGAGGCAAACTGAAATTTAATCATTGTGACGGCAATGTCGGTACAGTTCAAGTTGATTATGCGGGATTTGAGACCAGAACTGTTCGTGTCTTTGAACTCCCGTTCGAGATAACCGAAGATGAGATTAATTCAGCTAGAAAACCATATGGGAGGGTTATCAGCAATACTGCTGAAAAATGGACAAGTTTTCAAACGTTCCCAATACTCAATGGTGTCAGGCAACAATAAATTGAGCTACAAAAACATATTCCGTCGTATATTTACGTTTGAGGATACAGAGCCATTGTCATGTACGACGATCAACCACGTACATGCTCAGGCTGTGGACAGACAGGGCACGTTAGATCCGAGTGTGTGCAGCGAAGAGTGACGCAGGTGAGCCGGTCGCGCCAATGAAGATGACGTCACTGCCGGTGACGTATGCCACGGCCCTCCGAGACAACACGGCCACCACGTCGACCGCCGCAATGGACGGAAACTGCGGGACTGACGACGCTAACGTAAGCGTGGCAATGGCCACCAGTACTAATCAAATACCGGTCGTCGCAACTACCAACACGACGGAAACAGTCTCTAAAGATGAACCTGATAAAAATATACCAGAGACCTATGCACAAGATGTGCAGCGTGAGGAGGAAGCCGTTTCTATTAAAGATGATAATACTCAGGACCCCACTAGCACTTCCGAGAATGAGGAGAGTCCACAATCTGGATCCTCCCCGAAGAAGCATAAAAAACGGCGCATAGCACCTCCTGACGCCAAACAAAAAGTACAGCCAGTGCGTGAGAAAGCGCAACAAATTAGTCGAAAATTAAGTGCCGACATGTCCGTAAAATTGCAACGGAGTCAACAGATGAGTATGGACGTTTCGTCAAATATAGAAACGCCCACACAACAGGACGGTGCAAAGGCTAACTCTACCAAAACACCATCTCAACATGGCTCTGAGAAAGAGATGCTTCAGTACACTCATAGAGGGAACTGGGCAGACGAAACTGCACAATTCCCTGAGGACGAAGAAATGAAGGGTGTACCGAGGGGTGAGAAAACGAAGGGGACGTCACCTCCACGTCCGAAACGCTAGAGATATTAGGCGCTCTGGGTATCAGGCATGTAATTCACCTTTATTGCCAATCTAACTTTTCACAATTGCATTACAATCCTATAAAATAGGAACGATAAACATCAATAAGATCCGGAGCCATTTAAAACTTAAGTCCTTACAAGATATGCTTTACGCAGCAGATATCGACATAGCAATGTTGCAAGAAGGTACAGACATCCACCTTGATGATATCACAGGATATAATGCAATTGTCAATTCAGGGAACGATTCCGAGCACGGCACAACAATACTAAGCAAAGAAGGTATTATTGTCAACGATGTTGTCAAACTGACAAATGCCAGAGGCCTAGCTGTCACCATCAACGGCACTAGGCTCATCAACATCTACGCACCCTCCGGCTCCAGCAATAGACGGCGTAGAGCTGAATTTTTTAAAGATGATATAGTTCCTCTTTTCTGTGGACGATATGACCAAGTAATTTTAGGAAGGGGATTATAACTGCGTCTTGTCGGCCAAAGATCAAACGCCAAACTTTAATTATTGTACCGAACTTGATGACATAATCAAACAACTGAACATGACTGATACCTGGGAGCTCAAAAACGGCGCACTGCCAGGCTTTACTTATATCACAAGCCATTCAGCCAGTCGCATCGACAGGATATATGTGTCCGATAATTTAAAAACGCAGGTGCTGCAGACCGAGTTGTGGCCCACCATATTTTCAGATCACATAGCATTTATTTGCACCATGAACCTTAAAAGACAAGAAACATACCGGGGAAGAGGATTGTGGCACATTTGCAAGACCCTGAATGTCACAATATCTTCAATAGTGTATGGACTGAGTGCCAGAAGAAATTCACCTCATACCCCTCGTCACTGACTTGGTGGCTGAAATGTGCTAAACCGTCTATACGACGAGCGCTGATAAACTATTCACGTGATAAGAATGCCTGGCAAAAACGGACGACTGAATTTTATTTTACAGTTCTTAGAGAATTATACACTAATGATCGATCAGTAATCAACAACCATTTAGAGATAAAAAGAATTCAGGCCAAACTCTTAGCTTTGAAACGGAAACAGATTGAAGGTTGCAAAATACGATCAAGGCTTCAAAACGACATAAAAAGAGAACATACGTCAATTTACCACGTGATAAATGAAAGAAAGGGCCACCGGAAGAAAATATTAACTGAAATTCGTTCCATGGATGGTAGACTGATTACGCAGCAAAGTGAGATTAAGAACGAAATCTATAAATACTTCACCAACCTGCTAAGTAATACCAAAACGGAGACTATAGCACAAACTTTTCTTACAACAGGACTGACACGGAAGCTCGACCAGGATCAAGCAGATAACCTGTTAGCTGACGTGACGGAAGATGACGTGGCGGATGCAATAACACGAATTCCAAAAAACAAATCTCCTGGGACTGACGGAATTCCAGCTGAGCTATACCACACGTTTCGAAGACAAATGATACCTAAGCTAACACGAATCTGCAACGAATTAATGAATCCCAGCAGTGATATCCCAAGTGAGTTTAGAGAGGGAATAATAGTTCTAGTCCCGAAAAATCATGCAGGAGAATCTGTAACAAATCTACGACCGCTAACATTACTGAACTGTGACTACAAAATATTTTCCCGCATCTTGAATGAGAGATTAAAAGCCGTAATGTACACCGTCACTGGTCCGTATCAATCCAGCGTCGGACGCGACAGATCCATTCACCACACACTGTGTGACTATAGAGACATCATATCAATTGCTGGAGCTTGTAAAATAAAATGCGCGCTCATCTCATTAGATTTCGAGAAAGCTTTCGACAGAATCAATCATGATTATCTCTTCCACACTTTAGGTTATATGAACTTTCCGCTACGTTACATCGGAATTATAAAGAATTTTTTAAACAGTGCTACCTCCACAGTCATGGTCAACGGTCAGCCAAGCAAACCTATCACAATAAACAGTTCAGTGAGACAAGGGTGCCCACTATCTATGTCTCTATTTGCAATAGCCATTGAGCCTCTGCTTTTCCATTTAAATCAACATCTCCAAGGCATCACAATAGATGGAGAAAAGATAGTGTGCAAGGCCTATGCTGACGACGTTGTATTTCTGGTCCGAGATAACGAAGAGATTGCTTATTATAAATAATAGGTAAGTATGCACTTGCATCCGGATCCAAGCTGAACAGCAATAAATGTGCACTAATGAATATCGGGCGTGGCTTAGGAGTTCCCAATCAAGGACCAATAAAGGAAACCCCACATTAAAATGTCTTGGAATCGAATTTGCACCAAACATCCGGCAGACAATTGCTTCGAACTATAGAAAATTACTTAATGTCATACGTGCCAGCATCCACCAACATACGCTCAGGATGATTGATGAAATACAGAGAGTGCAACTCGTAAACATCTACCTAACTTCCAAAATAAATTACGTGGCACAAGTTCGGCAATGCCAAAAGACGTGGGAAAAAGGATCCTGGCTGCCTTTGGTCATTTCGTCAGCCGCGGCCACATGTTTAAAGTAAAATTTGAAACACTGACGTTACCACCTACTAACGGTGGCTTAAACCTAGTAGACGTGTATAATAAAGCACATGCGCTGTACACGTGCAAGACGTACAAACAGTGGAAGAGGTCACCGAATAGCATAGCAGCATTTTTACTTAACGAAATAGTACCAGCCAACTGCGATGCCCCGATTGATGTTCACCACATCCCCAGCACACTCTACCATTTAAAACATTTCTTAATAGAGCACAGTTATCTTAGGATGAGGATTGCAGAGAAAGATATGATAAGTGTCAAACAAGTATACAAAAACTTAATGCAGTTTCATAACAAGAATGTCATAGAAACTAAATTCAATGCAGTCAACTGGTCAAATATGCGGAAAAACATCCATCATTCGAACTTAGCAACTGACGTGAGGGCAACGTGGTACTACGCCGTTAATAGAAAAATGACAACGAACGAACGCCTTCATTCCATTCGCATGGCCAATTCCCCTATGTGTCTCACCTGTAATCTAAATGACACTGATGATCACCATCTGGCAGTCAGTCAGAAGAAAATTAGCAATCATCCAGAGAACATCGCCGCATACAATAACACCCTCGAGCCTCTTATTACCCGATGAAATATTTTATCCCAAGACGAAAAACAATGCGGTTAACTGGTTAAGGGGACATACAGTATTTTATATACTGAAAAACACTGAAAAGAGCCAACAAGACTTTTGCACCAAAACATATTGAAAATAAAGGATTACCATCATCAATACGCTAATTTCCTTACGAGAACTATCATGTAAATTGCACATGGAACAATACCATTGACGATGGACTTTTACAGAATGAAAGTAACATTAATTGCACAAATAAATACAATAACCCAAAGAACGGTAAAATGAACAAATGAAGAACTAATTAAACGGAATCTTCTGGAAGAAAAGAGTTGTATTTCAGAATAAGTTTTGATTTTCAAACAAGATATAACTCCATTATACGTATTTATATTTTATTACAGATGAATTCTGTGCTCCAGCCTACTGACGTGTTTCAGAGTTAGAGAAGGAAGCATTTTAGTATTAGTGCATAACAGAAAGCACGAAGAAACTGAACCTCAACCGGACACGAACAACTGCAAACAAAAACCGAGAAGACGAACTTTGAAATCGACGGTAGGCAGGGCCATAGAAAAAGAAGTAAAAAGTTATTTTCTCCAATTGTAAATAGAAGAACAATAGATTATGTTTGCTACCATAGAAGCGGCTTTACTTTTGTTTGGAAGACTTTGGTTCCAAAGCTGTGGCACAGCAAGACGAAAATTCGTCAAATAAGTTTTATTATTATTATTTTTAATTTGTTCCCCTACTTTTTAACCAAACTTCCGCAAAAAAGATTTTTATTTGCAAGTACAAGATGGAAGGAAGCATTAAAACAAATAAAATTTCAAAAATGGCGGATTGAAGCCGACGCCGAAGAAGGCGACTTTGGTGAGCGGAAGGACGGGTTGTAGGGGAGGTTGGAGACCCATATCTAAAAAAAAAAAAAAAAAAAAAAAAAAAGTAAGCAGGAGATCCCGGGTTCGAATCCCGGCCGGGCACTAATTTTCATTCGCCACAGTTTGGTATTCCATCTAAACCTAATACAGTGAAGCCATAACATCGCAAATTGAGATTTATTTAATTCATTTGAACGCTGTAATTCGTAATATATATATATATATATATATATATATATATATATATATATATATATATATATATATATATATATATATATCCTGCATTAAAGTACTAGTTCATATTGTGTACGTAGACACATAAAGCGTGCAGGAGGGATATAATTGGAATATTGCGATGCAATCAACGCCATTGTTTATGTGATTTGTCATGCTATGGATTGCTGAAGAAAAAATATAGGGTGTCCATTTAAAAAAAAAACATAAGTTTGTGTTAAAAAACACATTTGCTTTCGTTTTAGAATGTTTCCAAAGATGTACATTCATGGGCCCCAGCCGTACATTGATACCGGTGAAAGTCGTTTTCCAATAGCTGTTATTGTTCCAGAGCTGTTTTGGGTGGACAAGATAGCTGGGACACCCTGTATAACAGCTCGCTAAGCGTACGCCGCGTGCCCAAAGAGTGGAAAGTTGCACAGGTCAGTCCATTATTCAAGGAAGTCAATAGGAGTGACTCGCAAAATTAATTACTGGCCTATATAACTGACGTCGGTTTGCAGCAGGATTTCATAACATGTACTTTCCTCAAATATTATGAACTACCTCGAAGAGAACGACCTATTGTCCCATAGTCAACACGGATTTAGAAAGTATCATTCTTGTGAAACACAGCTAGCTATTTACTCAGACGATGCGATGAGCGGTATCGGTAAGGGATGTCAAATAGATTCCGTATTTCTAGATTACCGAAAGGCTTTCGTCACCGTACCTCACAAGCATCGTCTAATCAAATTGCGTGCTTGTGGAATACCGCCACAGTTGTTGGATTATATTCGTGATTTCCTGTCAGAAAGGACACAGTAGGTCGTAATTGACGGTACGTCATCGAGTAGAACAGAAGTGATATCTGGCGTTCTAGAAGGAAGAGTTATAGGGCCGCTATTGTTCCTTATTTTTATGAACGATCTAGGATACAATCTGAGTAGCTCTCTTAGACTGTTTGTGGATGAAGCTGTCATTTATCGGTTAGTAAAGTCACCAGAAGATCAAAAGCAACTGCAAAATGATTTTGATAAGATATCTGCATGGTGCAAAAATTGGCAATTGACCCTTAATAATGATAACTGTGAGGTCATCCACATGACCACTAAAGATGTCCGTTAAACTTCAGTTACACAATAAATTAAACCTTGAGGCCATAAATTCAATTAAATACATAGGAGTGACAATTACAAACAACTTAAATTGGAAAGAACACAAAGAAAACATTGTAGGGAAGGCGAACCAAAGACTTCGATTCATTGGCAGGACACTTAGAAGATGTAATAGTTCTACTAAAGAAACTGCCTAGACTACACTTGTGCGTGCTATTTTGGTGTACTGCTGCTCACTGTGGGATCAACACCAGGTGGGACTGACGAACGATTTAGAGAAAATTCAGAGAAGGGCAGTTCATTTAGTATTATCGCGATATACGGAAGAGAGTTTCACGGAGATGATGCACGAGTTGGGGTGGAAATCATTAAAAGAAAGGCTTTATTTGTTGCGTCTAGATCTATTTGCAAAATTTTCCTCACCAGCTTTCTGTTCACAATGAGAACGAAGATTGTTAGCACCCACCTACATAAGGAGATATGGTCATCACAATAAAATAAGAGAAATCAGATCGAAAACATAAAGATTTATGTGTTAATTTTTCCCACGAACTATTATAGAGAGGAACTGTTGAGAAATGTCGTGAAAGTGGTTCGCTGAACCCTCTGCCACGCAATTCAGTGTGGTTTGCAGAGTATCCATGTAGATGTAGACTGGCTGTCAGGTGTGACGATACTGCTGGCCCTCTCATCTCAATGTTATCGTACGACACCGTCTGCCTGGTCCTCTCATCTCAATGTTATCGTAGGATACCGTTTGCTTCGGACCCGGAATCGTGTGGTTCAATAGTGATACATGTTGCGTGTGAAGTTAGTTAAAAACAAAATAGCCAGCCTAGGAATCAGTGTAGTACAGTGTCTCGGTGATACTGTGATTAAAACAAGTGATAGATTTCATTAATTAAGAGATTTGTATAAGACGTTTCCAGACAGTTCTATAAACAATAGTTTCGTCATTGTATGTTATTTCAATAAATAGACAGACGAATGGTAAAAACTTTTGTACTACATAAAGATATTAAAATAAATAGCATTGTATATATGTTAGGCTCATAAACAAGTTGTGTTGACCAGCTAATTGTGTTAATTAATGTAATAGTTGAAATTCCAATATTGTATTTCTATGTATATATTGACTGACGTGAGATTTTAAACCTATTTTCAGAATTGCCAAGATATTTGATAGTCAAATTTATGTTAGGAACATGTATGATGTACTCATTAACAAATTAATTGACATTTAACATCGCACTTTGTTGTCAAACAGCAAGATTGGAGATTTCAATTCAAAAATAAATGTGTCATCTAAAATTATTGTATGTATAGTTTTCATTTCATATTGCGATTCTTTTTGTATACATGAAATGTTTTACTGTTATGTTCGGTAATTGTAAATCAGTATATTCAGTTGTTGTGAACAATGCATAATGTAATGCCATTATTGTCAATGTTATATATTTGCCTCACCGCCTTGCGTGGAGGAGTTGGAGTTTTAGCTTTTCTAAAGTGCACTGGAAGCTATGTCAGTCTGTTGTTTTGAAATGGAAGTACTACAAGCTAAGTTCTGATGCTTTGTATATGTTTTGAAGTTGTAATGTTTTGGTGGAGAAGCAGTTTGATTTCAAATTAAAGAAGAAGTGAAAAATTGTAGATTTCGGGTATTTATTTCTACCACGACGCCCCAGGAGAATAATGTTGCAGCGAGCAGAACCCCCATATATCGTAATGTTGAAAAGTTAAGTATCTTGTTTGGAAGTGGTAGAATGAACTGTTGTTGTTGTTGTTGTGGTCTTCAGTCCGGAGACTGGTTTGATGCAGCTCTCCACAATACCCTATCCTGAGCAAGCCTCTTCATCTCTACATAAGAACGGCAACCTACATCTGTCTGAATCTGCTTACTGTATCCATATCTTGGTCTTCCTCTGCGATTTTTACCCCACACACTTCCCTCTAATGCTAAATTCACAATTCCTTCAAGTCTAAGAATGTGTCCCACCAATCTATCCCTTCTTTTAGTCAAGGTATGCCAGAAATTCCTTTTCTCCCCAATTCTGTTCAGTACCTCCTCATTACTTACACAATCCACCCACCTAATCTTCAGCATTCTTCTGTACCACCACATTTCAAAAGACTCAATCCTCTTCCTGTATTTACTTGACAGTCCATATAGACATTATAGAGGACAGCACGTGGAGGCTGGACGGCAGGCGACGGTCTCGGCAGCAGGCTGTGCCTTCGGGCGAGCGACGGCGCGCGCTGTCCCCTAGAGTGCATCCGTGCCAGACGCTGGCCTTCCTGTCCGGGCTGCGGTGTTTGTCGAGGAAACGCCGACCAGTGCTCGGTATGTGCACAATACTGCCTTCGTGCGTTGTTCCGATAGGATTAATTCTCGCTCTACGAGACGTGCAGCAGCTTTCGTGGCCAGCACCATCTCCAGACGTCTCTCCAATTCAGCAAATTTGGAAAACGACCTGGCACACGCGACTCGTCGATCCACAACTCGCAGAAATTTCTGGACAAGTCGCCCACGCCCGGGATGACGCACCGCAAGGCATTTCCACCGTGTGCACGTAAGATCAACTGGATGCCAGAATCAGCTCGTACCATTGCCGCCCGTGGAGACTGCACCGTGCTCTGATACGGATGTTTTAGCGTGCATTGACTGCTGGTACCTCAGTACCGCTTCAGCTGTTGATATACAGGGTGTACAGTGGCGGGGCGTCCTATGTGTTCACTGGTTCAGTGAACCCCCGGAAAAAAGCTCGTCGTGAAAAAAGCAAATAAATAAATTTAATAAAAAGTTTTATTTAACTATCATCCTTCGTATCGTTCTTCTATCAGATCATTTCACATCTACATTCAAAGTATTTCTACCGCATGAGAAACGTTTTACGCCGCGGACACATCACGTATACGAGTCGTAGTGCGGCCGCTCAACTCTTCCAGTCACACTTTTACAATAGGAACATAATTACCAATGTCTGTTCACACTTGTACGATAGGAACATAACTATCAATGTCTGTTCATTGAAGCAACTGTTACAACTGAAATATCACAGACAATAGAAGAAACATAATATAGGTATTCAGGCTTTCAAGGACTGAGGTGGTTACTAACGCTAACCACCATGACTAATGCTATAAATAATACTAGGATGATTGTGAACGTTATTTATTAGACTAATCATCTTAACAAACGTACAAAACTAACAAAAACAAATTATTTTTTATGAAAATCTATAAAACATGTTTTACCTTCGCGTAAGCAAAGAAGCACTTTACATGTACTACACTGCCATAGAGTACGCACGGGAGATATTTTAGTGCTACAATTGCAGCATCTTCTTGATGTGTTTCTTTCAGGTTGATGGCGACTGGATTCTAGAGGAATTTCCTGCGGGACTGTAGGTTTGTGGCGTTTTATAAATGCAGATCCTGGAAATGAGGCCGCGGAATTACGGCTGCTGTTCACTGAATCCGGCCTGTGTTTGTCTCTGACATATGCTGGTGCCATTAGGCCCCGATATACTTCTCTCCCGAAGTCTTTCAGAATCAGCTTTTCGATGTATGGGTCTGAAGAGGACTGCAGTTCTTTATAAATAAAAAAACAATTGACAACGCAACAATCAAGATAGTGAAAGAAAATCCTATGCCACCTCTTATAGGATTTTCTGTCAATAGCATAGCTTCCTTTCAGCTGATCACATTTGTCGACAAAGTTCATGTTTGCGTTGTAGTCGATGACGGCCTGAGGACAAGACACTTCAGTACTGCTGCCATCACGCTCTCTGCGTTTTACGTTTCCCACATTCGTCGGACCATGATAGTTTGACAGAATCAATGCTGATCTCTTGTCTTTCCATTTCAGCAAACTTACGTTTGTGTCACTAACCCCGTAAGCATGTTGACCTCTTCGTAAACGCTTGTCATCTTTTAGAGTTGGCAAGAACTTTCTATTTGTATTCATGGTTCTACAAGCGAAAATCTGGTCCTCAAGTAGTTTCACCTGCAAAGGATAACTATTTAAATAATTGTCAAAATAAACCTTATGATTTTTATTTTTCAAGGTTTCGCAAAACGTCCTGACAACGTTTCCACCTAAGTCCGTTTCAACGTTACTACCCTGTTTGCCTGTGTAAATATAAAAATCTAGGTAATAACCTGATTGTGCACACATCATCCACACCTTGTATCCACGTCTCGTCGGCTTTCGTGGCATGTATTGTTTTAGGGTGCTCCCATGAACCACAGACATTGCCGAGGTGGGGTGGTTTGCGTGCCTCAACGATACAGATAGCCGTACCGTAGGTGCAACCACAGCGGAGGGGTGTCTGTGGAGAGGCCAGACAAGCGTGTGGTTCCTGAAGAGGGGCAGCAGCCTTTTCAGTAGTTACAGGGGCAACAGTCTGGATGATTGACTGAGCTGGCCTTGTAACATCAGCTAATGTGGCTTTGCCACACAGTTACTGCGAACGGCTGAAATCAAGGGGAAACTACAGCCGTTAATTTTCCCGAGGACATGCAGCTCTACTGTATGAACATATGATGATGGCATCCTCTCGGGTAAAATATTCCGGAGGTAAAATAGTCCCCCATTCGGATCTCTGGGCGGGGACTACTCAGGAGGATGTGATCATCAGGAAAAACAACACTGGCATTCTACGGATCGGAGCGTGGAATGTTAGATCCCTTAATCGGGTAGGGAAGCTAGAAAATTTAAAAAGGGAAACGGATGGGTTGAAGTGAGATATAGTGGGGATTAGTGAAGTTAGGTGGCAGGATGAACAGGATTTCTGGTCAGGCGAGTACAGGATTATAAATACAAAATCAGTTGGGGGTATTACAGGAGTAGGTCTGATAATGAATAAGAAAATAGGAATGCGGGTAAACTACTATGAGCAACACAGTGATCGCATTATCGTAGTCAAGATAGATACAAAGCCAACACCGACCACAGTAGTACAGGTTTATATGCCAACTAGCTCTGCAGATGATGAGGAGATCGAAGAAATATATGAGGAGCTAAAGGAAATTATTCAGACAATTAAGGGAGAGGAAAACTTAAATTTTATGGGAGACTGGAATTCGGTAGTAGGACAAGGAAGGGAAGGAGGGAAGATAGTAGGTGAATATGGTCTGGGCAAAAGGAATGAAAGAGGAAGCCGCCTGGTAGAATTTTGCGCGGAACATAATTTGGTTATAACAAACACCTGGTTTAAGAATCACAAAAGAAGTTTGTATACGTGGAAGAGACCAGGAGACACCGGGAGATACCAGATAGATTTTATAATGGTAAGACATAGATTTCGGAACCAGGTTTTAAACTATAAAACATACCCAGGAGCAGATATAGACTCTGACCATAGCTTGTTGGTTATGAACTGTAGCCTGAAACTGAAGAAACTACAAAAAGGTAGGAAAATAAGGAGATGGAACCTGGATAAATTGAAGGAACCTGAAGTTCTTAAGAATTTCAGAGGGACCGTTAGGCAACAATTGACAGAAATGGGGGGAAATAAAACAGTAGAGGAGGCATGGATAGCATTGAGAGATGAAATAGTGAGGGCAGCAGAGGACAAAATAGGTAGGAAGGCAAGACCTACAAAAAATCCTTGGATATCACAGGAGATACTAAATTTAATCGATGAAAGGAGAAAATATAAAAATGCAGTAAATGAAACAGGCAAAATGAACTACAGACGACTATGAAATGAGATTGTCAGGAAGTGCAAAATGGCTAAGCAGGAGTGGCTAGAAGGCAAATGCAAGGTTGTAGAAGAATGTATAAATAGGGGAAAAATAGATACAGCCTACAGGAAAATAAAAGAGACATTTGGGTACAAGAAAAGCAACTCTATGAATATCAAGAAATCAGATGGGAAACCAGTTCTCAGCAAAGAAGGGAAAGCTGGAAGGTGGAAAGAGTACATAGAGCAGCTTTACAAAGGAAATGAACTTAGAGACAATGTTGTAGAAAGGGAAGAGGAAGTAGATCAAGATGAAATAGGTGATACTATACTGAGAGATGAATTTGACAGAGCGCTGAAAGACCTAGGTCGGAACAAGGCCCCAGGAGTAGATGACATACCCTCAGAGCTACTAAAATCTGTAGGAGAGCCAGCCATGACAAAATTGTTTCACCTGGTGTGTAAGATGTATGAGACAGGTGAAGTACCCTCAGACTTTAAGAAAAATGTTATAATCCCCATACCAAAGAAAGCAGGTGCAGACAGGTGTGAAAACTACAGAACCATCAGTTTAATAAGTCATGGTTGCAAAATATTAATACGAATTATTTACAGAAGGATGGAAAAGCTGGTAGAAGCCGATCTCGGGGAAGATCAGTTTGGGTTCAGGAGAAATGTAGGAACACGGGAGGCAATACTCACTTTACGGCTTATCCTAGAAGATAGACTAAGAAAAGGCAAACCTACATTTCTAGCTTTTGTAGATTTGGAGAAGGCTTTTGACAATGTTGATTGGAATAAACTCTTTCAAGTTCTGAAGCAAGCAGGAGTAAAATATAGGGAGCGTAAGATTATTTACAACTTGTACAAAAACCAGACAGCGGTTGTCAGAGTTGAAGGGCATGAAAGTGATGCAGTGGTTGGAAAGGGATTAAGACAGGGTTGTAGCCTTTCTCCAATGTTATTCAATTTGTACATGGAGCAAGCTATAAAGGAAAGCAAGGAGAAATTTGGTGAAGGAATTAAAGTTCAGGGGGAAGAATTAAAAACATTACGTTTTGCCGACGACATAGTAATTCTGGCAGAGACAGCAAAGGATCTGGAAGAGCAGTTGAACGGAATGGACAGTGTGCTGAAAGGTGCATATAAGATGAACATTAACAAGAACAAAACTAGGGTAATGGAGTGCAGTCTAAGAAAATTAGGTGATGCTGAAGGAATTAGATTAGGTAACGAAGCAATAAAGGAGGTAGATGAGTTTTGTTACTTGGGCAGTAAAGTAACAGATGATGGTCGCAGTACAGAGGATATAAAATGCAGAATGGCAATGGGTAGAAAAGCGTTCTTGAAAAAGAGAAATTTGTTAACATCGAATATTGATTTAAGCCTAAGAAAGTCCTTTCTGAAGGCATTTGTATGGAGTGTTGCCTTGTATGGGAGTGAAACATGGACGATAAACAGTGCGGACAGGAAGAGGATTGAGGCTTTTGAAATATGGTGCTACAGAAGAATGCTGAAGATTAGGTGGGTGGATCGCGTAACTAATGACGAGGTACTGAACAGAATTGGGGAGAAAAGAAATTTCTGGTATACATTGACTAAAAGAAGGAATAGATTGGTAGGGCACATTGTTAGACATCAAGGAATTGTGAATTTAGCGTTGGAGCGAAGTGTGTGGTGGAAAAACCGCAGAGGAAGACCAAGAGATGGATACAGTAAGCAGATTCATACAGATGTAGGTTGCCGTTCTTATGTGGAGATGAAGAGGCTTGCTCAGGATAGGGTATTGTGGAGAGCTGCATCAAACCAGTCTCCGGACTGAAGACCACAACAACAACATTTTAGGGAGTTTCTGCCTTTGAATTTGATCATGCTTTCATCGATTGGAATTCTCTCAGATGGTCTGTAGTGTTTTTGAAAATTGTTGTGCAGTATGGCGAGTAGAGATCTAATTTTATACAGTTTGGTGTAATTAGGGTCAGTTCGGTCAGGCATTGCAGTATTGTCATTGACATGTAAGTTATTCAAAAACCAACTGAACCTGTTGAAGCTCATTAACTTCGAAACATAGCTGTCATGCAAATCAGGCGCTGAAGACCAATAGCCGGCCGCGGTGGCCGAGGTGACTGAGGCGCTCCAGTCACGGTCTGCACGGTCACTACGGTCGGGGGGTCGAATCCCCCCTCGGGCATGGATATTTGTGCCGTCCTAGTTCGTAAGTAGTTCATAAGTAGTTTGTAAGTTTAGGGACTGATGATCCCGTAGTTAAGTCCCATAAGCTTAACAAACATTTGAACATTTTTTTGAAGACCAATAATCTCGGTAGCTCGGCAATTTTTTATACCCATCACCAAATTAATGGCAATAAAAACATCAAGCTCTTCTGTTGTTTGAGTAGCGTAAAGGTTAGTTTGGAAACGCAAAAGGTCTTGTAAATGCTCAGTCCAAAGAAGGCGAAATAATAAATGGGGGGTCACATTCTCCATGCTTAGAATTTGAACTAACACACCCACTCTTTCAGAAAACGCACCAGGCACATCCATTCTATAATCCTTCGTCCATTTTAGAGCAATCATAACCGACATGTTTGCACGTACATTATTAGACTCTGTGGAATCAGGCGTCCGTTGTAATCGGCTAGACAAAGAGAGGTCATCATCAGAATCAAAACTGTCGTCAGGAGCACTTTGAACTCCACTCAAATCACCTAACACTATCGGATTTGGCTGATTTGCTGCCTCTTCTTTGTCATCGCCGGAGCTACAAATGCTCTCGTTACATGAAGGGATGTCTTCAAACAAGTATTGTCCAACCTCGTTCTCTCCCAAGCGGCGCGTGCGGCGCGACATACTGTAAAGAATGTGAATAAAAAAATGACGTTACACCCATAAGCTAACCCGCCACCATCATGGTGGTTTGTAAGCAAACCACCACATTCCCTTTGTTACTACTCATTGAAAACACAAAAGTAACAGTACCTGCATGCCAACACACATAAAATAGGTCTATGAGAATACGTTCAATAAAATACATTACAGAAAACATGTTACATACCCGTTGTATTGATGTTTTTATCAGACACTCGAGACGAGGTACGTTAGCGCTACATTCAATGCAACTGGTATGCACTGACATTCATGCAATGTACCCGGAATCTGTCATTTGTTTTGAAGCACAGTCCAAACAGACATACTAATTCAACCGTTTATCGCTAGATGGCGTGGAATAGAAGTACCGTGATCGAAAAGAAGTGGTTAGTAACACTAGCCACCAAGACTGAAAGAGTTAATATAGGCGGCAGTGACCGCAGCGTTGCAATGCGTATGTGTGGCTGAAGTTCAAATTCTCTTCTGAACCCCCTGGAGGCAACATATGGGCGCTCCCACTACAGGGAGGAGCGAGGGGAAACGCCGCTTTTAACATTGGCTTTGGAGCTGGTAGAGACGCCAGCTCCTGGCTACTCGCAGTCCGGCAGTTACGCACGAATGGTCTCGATGCGAGACAATGGAGCTACTGCTCACCTCGCCTTGCGCATGCCCAAATCCACCATGAAGGCAAGATCCACCCTTCATATTTGTTTTTGGCACATTGAAGATTCATCTAAACCACCTAGCAAGTATAGCTGTGTGGTTAGCGGCATTGTACTGCGCTCTTTAAGGTAGTGGGTTGGAGACCCAGTGCAAGCAATTATTTTAAACCCAGTCTTCTTCTTAATAGATACTGTAATAACAATGACGTTTGTGTTTTTACTTGCCACATATCTTTGGACGTTTTTGCAAATGTGTAGTGATTCTGATGATGAGTGATATTTATACTTGTTGTAACAGATACTTAACTATTATACATACACACACACACAAATATATATATATATATATATATATATATATATATATATATGTGTGTGTGTGTGTGTGTGTGTGTGTGTGTGTGTGTGTGTGTGTATGTATATATATAATAGTTAAATATCTGTTTCAACCAAAAGTATAAATATCATTCATCATCAGAATCACTACACATTTGCAAAAACGTCCAAAGATATGTGGCAAGTAAAAACACAAAAGTCCATTGTTATTACCGGATCTATTAAGAAGAAGATTGGGTTTAAAATAGTAAGCTTGCTGTAATTCGTCATATATATTTTGGGTGGACAAGATAGCTGGGACACCCTGTATATGATAGGTATGGGGCTATTGCATCAGAAAACTCTGAAAGGAACCTAATTGGTATACAGTCTGGACCGGGAGACTAACTTGTATTAAGTGATTTAAGTTGTTTTAATACTCCAGGGGTATCTACTCCTAAACTACGCATGCTGGCAGCTGTTCTCGGTACGAATTCTAGAGTATTTGCTTCGTTTTCGCTAGTGAAGGAAAATGGAAATGCTCCGATGACCAATTCTGCTTAAGCAGAACTGTCATCAGTAGCATCACCATTTCTATAGTGTTATGAAAGTATTGTTTGTGTTTTGGCGCTACTATACTTTACATACGACCAGAGTTTCTTAGGATTACGTGACAGGGTTTCGTTGTGGTAAGTATTGTAAGCTTCTCTCACTAAAATTGGAGTTAAGTTTCTGGTCTAAGCAAAAGATTGCCATGAATGAAATAAATCGTAATTTGTGATGTTATGGCTTCACTGTATTAGGTTTAGATGGAGTACCAAACTGTGGCGAATGAAAATTTTGTACCCGGCTGGGATTCGAACCCGGGATCTCCTGCTTCCTAGGCAGACGCGTTGACCACGCTGCCACCGAGTACACTGTGAACATCCCGACTGCAGAGGACTCTTTCCTGCACGTCTCCCACCACACACAAATCTCCATTCGCCACGCTGTCTCATTGCTATACCACAGCCTATGGTGGTAGACGTGCAGGGAAGAGTCCTCTGCAGTCGGACTGGTTACTGTGTCCTCGGTGGCGGAGTGGTCAACGCGTCTGCCTACTAAGCAGGAGATCCCGGGTTCGAATCCCGGCCGGGCACAAATTTTCAACCGCCACAGTTTGGTATTCCATCTAATCCTAATACAGTGAAGCCATAACGTCGCCAATTGCGATTTATTTCATTTATTTGAACGCTGTAATTCGTCAAAAATATATAGAAAGGAACTAAGTTACTTTTCGGCGATTTTCACTTTTTTACATAAATGCAGTAAACATACCAAGACACATCTTACTGTGATCAAAGGAACTATGTTTGGCTTCTTCTTGTGGGAATAACATGAGGTCGATTTTATACGTGCTGAGGAGAAAGGAATCAAGTCAGTGACTTAGTTCCTTTCTCTTCCGCACGCTCAGGGGCTCAGCATTAATTTGCTGAGTACGGGCTTGGCGAACCCGGGTCCTGAGCTGTGGGCTGTGTTGCACCAACAGTCCGCTACACCGTAAGCTCTGTGCGTGCTTCAACGACCATCGTTCGGCACGACGGTGGAACGTTGTACGTTTCAGAGCCCGGGGATCTTGGCTTCACCGCCCGGGTCGCGAGGACGGTAGAAACCTCTCTAAAAAAAACCTCAATCTCAAGGTGTGCTATGTGCCGAGGAGATGCATGGCTGTTGAGGTTGAACAGTCATTAGCGAGCAACCTCATAGGAACCTGCCGCACCTCAGTTGTACAAGGCTTACCCAGGCAAGCGGGGCTCTGCCTGGGTGGACCTTCATTTCCCTAGCTGCTCGTGGGACCAATGATGAAAAGAACCCAGAGTAACGCTGGTGGGCGTTTATCCACCGTCTCTAAGAAAGGAAAAGTAGAATTCAATGCTGAGACTTATGACCCCCAGTCGTTCTCTTCCTTGGCCACGCCATGGGAGGAACGCATGTCTCGTAGCCGAGGACAACAATATGCTCCAAGGTATTTAGTATGTTCCAGGACTGATGGTGAATCTTTCGTGAACACAAAGCCTCTCTTTTTCGTCGAGAACTTGGAAGATAAGTTTGGAGAAGTAGACGGCATGTCGAAGATGCGATCGGGGTCAGTTTTAATAACGACGTCATCCCCAGCACAGTCACGGGCTTTGCTCGCCTGTGACAAGCTGGGTGATGTTACCGTTACTATCACCCCACACAAAAGCCTGAACATGGTACAGGGTTTGATTTTTCATAGGGATCTCCTTTTGCAGTCAGATGACGAACTCCGCAAGAACTTGGAACGGTGAGGTGTCCACTTTGTAAGGCGAGTCCATAGGGGTCCGAAGGACAACAGGGTCGCCACTGGTGCATTCATCTTGGCCTTCGAGGGCGACTCATTGCCTGAGAAGGTCAAGGTGATGATATACCAGTGTGACGTAAAGCCCTACGTTCCTCCCCCTATGCGTTGTTTTAAATGCTGGAGGTTCGGGCACATGTCCTCCAGGTGTACCGCCAGCTCCACCTGTCGGGACTGTGGTCGTCCATCACACCCAGACGTACCTTGTACACCACCTCCTGTCTGTGTTAACTGTGGACAGCAGCACCCACCTTGCTGGCCTACCTGCTCTGTACTGCACAAAGAAAGGAAGATCATGCAATACAAAACCATGGATAGGCTGTCTTATTCCGAGGCCAAGAGGAAATATGAGCAACTCCACCCGGTCAGCATCAAAACATCCTATGCAGCAGCCACGAAACCTTTTTCACAGACTAGTTTACCGCCAGTTCCGTCTGTCACAGTGGGCCCTCGAGCCCAACCGTCACCATCTGCCCCCTTGGTGGTAGGGGGCACATCTCACACTGTTGCTTCCAAAGCCCCTGCCTTGGAAGCAAAAATCCCCCAACCAATGGGGACGTCAGTCCCCACATGTGAGCCAGAGTCACAACAGCCTGCTCTGGCTCCTCGCGCTAGGAAGGGGTCGCTTGGATCCCTTCCCTCTAAGGTTTCTCCCGCTGAATCAGCGGATGCCAGTGGATGGCAGAAAGTACTGCCAGCTGGTCGCAGGGCTGCACGCCTGGGGACTGAGCTGGCAGCGCCCTCCCAGCATGAGAAACCTAAAGAGAAGCGCGAAACGAAGAAGAAGAAGAAAGACAAGAAACCACCTAAGGAGAAGGATACCCTGGTGGAAACCTTGCCACCACCCCCCTCCACCTCTTCTTCTGAAGACGAGATAGAGATTCTCGCGTCCCCCAAAGACTTGGCAATTGCCGAGTCTGCGGAAGGCATGGACGTTGAGGCTCTGCCTCAGAAATCGGCGACGGCAGTAGATACTGCGACCCCTACTGCACCGCCAAATTCCGCATGCCCCAGCGACCAGGAGGCTCTCTGATCCTCCAGTGGAACTGTGGCGGCTTTTTCCGCCATCTGCCAGAGTTACTGCACTTGTTGTGCCGCTTCCCAGCGTTTTGTGTAGCCCTGCAGGAAACCTGGTTTCCTGCTAATAGGACCCCAGCCCTTCGTGGGTATCGGGGCTATTACAAAAATCGTCTTGTATGTGACAGGGTCTCTGGAGGTGTCTGTATCTACGTCCTTGCCACTGTCCCCAGTGCCGCTGTGCCTCTACACACGACTCTTGAGGCGGTGGCTGTTCGAATCCGGGCTATGCAGGAACTGACGGTCTGTTCGCTTTACCTTCCTCCAGATGAGACGATTTCATTTACTGACCTTGCTACCCTGGTGGCACAACTTCCCCCACCATTTCTGATTCTGGGAAACTTCAATGCTCACCATCCCTTGTGGGGTGGAGCGCAGACAACAGGCCATGGTAGGGACATAGAGACGCTCTTATCACAGCAAGACGTCTGCCTGCTAAACACTGGTGCACCCACACATTTTTGCGTGGCCTGAGGCACGTATTCCACGATTGATCTCTCTGTTTGATCCCCGAGCCTGCTCCCGCACTTCCAGTGGGGGGTCCATGATGACCTTTGCAACAGCGACCATTTTCCTGTTCTCTTGACGCTCCTTGATTTTTCCCCTGCAGGCTGCCCATCTCGATGGTCTCTCAGTCGAGCTGATTGGAACCACTTCACCTCAGCTGCTACAGTTCCCATTCCACTGCCAGCCGACTTGGACATTGCGATTCACCAGGTCACCAGTTCGATAGTTTCCGCTGCTGAGGCTACCATTCCTACCACGTCTGGCTCCCCACGGCGTAAGTCTGTGCCCTGGTGGACGCCGGAAATCGCTGAGGCCATTCGGGATCGTCGTCGGGCACTCCAGCGGCATCGTCGACACCCCACTGTAAAAAACCTTATAGCTTTTAAGTGGCTCCGGGCCCGGGCTTGACAGCTCATCCTGCAGGGTACACGGGACTGTTGGGAGACGTATGTCGCCAGCATCGGCCGTCGCACCTCAGCATCTCGGGTGTGGTCCCAGGTTAGGCGCCTATTTGGGTACCGTCCACCGGCAGCGATTCCCAGCCTACGCATCCAGGGTACCCTATGCACCGAACCGACCTCCATCGCAGAACACATGGCCGAGCATTATGCTCGCGCCTCTGCAACATGCGAATACGGTGTGGACTTCCGTGCTCTGAAGGAGCGTGTTGAACAGAGACGTCTGTCCTTTCACACGCGTCGAGCCGAATCGTACAACTCCGCTTTCAGTGCATGGGAATTCGAAACTGCCCTTGCCGCATGCCCCGATACCTCTCCAGGACCGGACAGAATCCACAGCCAGTTCATTCGGCACCTTTCCGTAGAGTTTCAGCACAAGCTTCTCGCCCTGTTTAACCGTTTATGGGTGGAGGGGGCTTTCCCGTCACAATGGCGAGAAAGCATCATTATTCCGGTGATCAAACCTGGTGCTGACCCACAGGTGGCTGATAGTTACCGCCCAATCAGCCTCACCAACGTTATGTGCAAGCTATTTGAACGTATGGTGAGCCGACGGCTTATGTGGATACTTGAACATCGGTGTCTGTTGTCCCCACGTCAAGGGGGTTTCCGGCAAGGCCGCTCCACCATTGACAACTTAGTGGCCCTGGAGTCTGCCGTTCGTACGGCATTTAGCAGGCATGAGCATTTTGTTGCCGTCTTTTTCGACCTCAGAAAGGCGTACGACACCACTTGGCGCCACCACATTCTGGCTACACTGCACGCTTGGGGCTTGAGAGGTCCGCTCCCACTTTTTATTCAAAACTTTCTTTCTTCCCGATCTTTTCGGGTACGGGTTGGTACTTCCCTCAGCTCCTCTCACGTCCAGGAGAACGGTGTCCCACAGGGCTCCGTCCTTAGTGTACCCCTATTTTTAATTGCCATCAATGGACTTGCTGAGGCAGTGGGGTCATCGGTTTCTTCCTCCTTGTTCGCCGATGACTTCTGCTTATAATTCAGCTCAGCTAGCATTGGGGTAGCTGAAAGGCATCTACAGGGAGCCATTCGAAAGGCGCAGTCGTGGGCCTCAACCCATGGATTCCAGTTATGCACTTCTGCCGTCATCGCGCTGTCCATTTGGACCCAGAGTTATATTTATATGATGAACTTCTTCGTGTCGAAGAGACTCACCGATTTCTTTGCATGCTCTTCGACAGCCGGCTCACTTGGGTGCCCCATCTTCGCCAGCTCAATCAGAAGTGCGTGCGGTACCTCAATATTCTACGCTGCCTCAGCTACACTAGTTGGGGAGCCGCTCGTACAAGTCTTTTGCAGCTCTACAGGGCGCTGATTCAATCGCGCTTAGATTACGGGAGCGTTGTGTATGGTTCAGCAGCCCCATCTGCATTGCAGGCCTTGGACCCAGTACTCCACAATGGCATCCGTTTAGCAACGGGGGCCTTCCGTACCAGTCCTGTGACAAGCCTTCTTGCTGAGGCTGGGGTTCCCCCCCTGCGATTCAGAAGGCAACAGCTAATGGCTTCTTATGTTGCCCATATTCATGTCGTACCTCACCACCCAATTCGCAGGCTCCTCTTCCCAGCTGACGCACTCCCTTCCCCGCGACGACGTCCACGGTCGGGTCTCCCGATTGCGGTTCGTGTTCGTTCCCTTCTTTCTTCTCTAGAGTCCCTTCCTATTCCTCTCACCTTCCAGTACCGTCCCAGTACTCCTCCTTGGGTCATTCCTCGCCTCCAGCTACGATTGGACTTGTCCCGAGACTCCAAAGCCTCTGTTGCACCAACGACTCTGCGTCAACAGTTCCAGGCCCTTCTACATTCCTACCATGGCGCTGAAATTATATACACCGATGGCTCCCTAGTCGATGGCCATGTTGGGTATGCCTATACCCACGGCCGGCATGTAGAACAACATTCATTGCCCTGTGGGAGTAGTGTGTTTACAGCGGAACTTGTCGCCATTTGGCGGGCCCTTAAACACCTCAGAGCCTGCCCCGGGGAGTCTGTGGTTATCTGTACTGACTCCCTGAGTGGTCTGCAAGCCCTTAACCATTGTTTCCCAAAACATCCATTGGTACGGTCCATTCAGGAAGCTGTATACAGACTATGTACATCTGGTCGCACTGTGGTCTTCCTTTGGACTCCGGGACACATTGGAATAAAAGGAAATGAACGTGTTGACAAACTGGCGAAGGAGGCCACTACCTCAACTATCCTGGAAATCGGTCTCCAGGAGAGGGATCTCCGGGCGGTGCTCAATCGGAAGGTTTTAAGCCTTTGGAACACAGAGTGGGCTGAATCGAACGCACCAAATAAGCTCCGTACTGTTAAGCCTACTACGGCAATGTGGAGGTCCTCCCTGCGAGCCTCTCGTAGGGAGTCCGTTGTACTCTGCCGACTACGCATTGGTCATACGTGGTTAACACACGGCCACCTCTTGCGTCGAGAGGGCCCACCAGTTTGCCGTTGTGGCGCCCAGCTGACTGTGGTCCACATACTGTTGCATTGTCCGTTTTTAGCCGCTTTGCGGCAGTCCTTTAGCCTACCAGATTCGCTGCCATCAGTTTTAGGTGACAATGCCTCCTTGGCTACTACTGTTTTACATTTTATTCGCGCCTCTGGTTTCTACCCTTCCATTTAATGGAAGGCGCTTCTGAGTGATTGACAGACCCTCATTTTTACACTGTTTTTTAAGTTACTTGATAGCCTCTACCTTTTCGGTTGAGTTGGTTTTTTAGTGTGTACAGAATGGCTCGCTCATCCGTTATTATCTTAGTGATCAGCCGGCCATAGCATTCTGCTGTGAAATTGTATTTTTATCCCTTTTGTGCACTCCTCTGTGTATAAGTGTAGTGTTTGTCTTTATTTTACATTCAAGGAATTCTCAAATCCTTGTTCTCTGTGTTTTCGTTCTCTCACATGTTTCATCACTGCCTGGAACAGGGGACTGATGACCTCGTAGTTTGGTCCCCTATAAACAACAACAACAATCTTCCGCACGTTGCGTCCCACCAGCAGATTTTACTGTCAGCGAGCTTGTACTGCACCAACTACATGCTAGATGGCGTTGGTCTGCAGAATGCAGTAAAGCTCTGTATAGGGAAAGTATGGCCAGCCTTCCAGCGGCAGCCATGCTGGGCCTATTGCGCTGCTGCTTAAGCACCGACCATTACAAAGTTCGAAGCGCTTAACAATACTTCTCAACCGATTTTGAGAAAACTATTCAATGAAAAAAATTAATTTTTTCTCTTGTTATAGCGTGATATATTCTCTCGATAATGGTGTTATTTTCTATTCATTATGACCTATAGTTTCCGTGCTACATCAAATTAAATTAACTACAGAGCAAAATGTTGAAGATTTTGCAGAGGAAAAGTAGCATTGCGTAGACTTTGCGTACGGTTGATTTTAGCACATACAATGCTGCGGACGAAATGTAGGTAAGATATCGAAATTTTATTTAAGGTTGCGAGCAGGACGATAACTGTTTTCATCCTCGAGATACAGGGTGTTATATCCGACGGACAGATGCGGAAACTTCGCGTAGTTCTGTCCACGCGGATCTGGCTGCTCTACGAAATACTTATCGTCAGATTTTAAGAAAACTGTTTGGTTTGTGGCTCCAGATCTAAAGGGTTCACATATAAATTCAGATTGACCTGTACTGTAGCCAAATATTCCAATAGACCGCGAGCATGTCGTCATCGGAGCATAGTGTAAATTAAAAAAACAATTGAGATCATGGATAAGTCTTTAATGAGTATTTTCTTTCGTATTATGTACTTATATCTTAAATGAACTACGAAATATGCAAGGGGATACCCACTACATGACTTTTACCAAAAACAGAAATTAAATGTGTTTTTACAACGCCAATTACATATGAATGTCGAATACTTGTCTTGTTTCAATTCTTTGTTTCCTGTAATGATACACATGAAAAAGAACGAGAAAAGCTAGCTTCAGGAAGTGTATATTAATTTCATATCTAAACGAGAATCTAGTTCACTCACTAATAAGTCAAAAATGTGTGTGTTTTCGGCAACTACCTGCAGATAAAACCAACGACGAGTGAATAATTTAACCTCACGACATTATGCAGGAATTTTCTTCACAAATTTATTCAAGTTAAAATATCTAGGTATCTGCTGCGTGATCCATTCGTAGTGAATCTTTAATCTATTAATTTAAACTATGAATTAAAATCATCACAGTGCAAGAACCGAAGTTCGCTGCTGGACTCCTGGTTTTCTCTGACGTCTTTCATCAGTCAGACTGTTCACCTTCCTGCATTTCTGATATTTAATGAAAGTACTATAATGTTTGCCTCTCTTCTTCCCTTCTGAAGATCACCCAAAAGTACAACACTGTGGCATTATTCAAACCCAAACATACGAATATTCACAAGACTTCCCAAGGCAGCCAAGCAACGTATAGGACCAAGATGGCGGAAAGAACCACGTGACTGGATTTCAGCCAATCACGAGCCGCAGACGGCGGCAAGCGGCGCGGAAAAGGATGGCCATACTTTCCCTATACAGAGCTTTAGAATGCAGATCAGGGCCGGCGCAACCCCAAATGCCGCCCCGTGCGAGCTGCTAAATTGCCGCCCCCCCCCCTCATGTATTTTTTTTTCTTAACGTTTGTGGAATTTTAACAAATCTGTAGTAAATGTCGACAATCAACCGCAATTTTTGTTTTTACTTTTCAGATCTACCTAGGTTTCGGCCACTGAGTTTTTGAAGGAACAGGTCATAATAATAATAATAATAATAATAATAAATCCTCTTCTGCAATCTTAAATGAGAAAAATTCTAACTTACGAATAACGTGCATGCACAATACTAATTGTGCGTTATAAGAAAAGCACTTACCTATTTACCTATTACGTGCCAAGTTGCAAGAAATTCGGACGCACCAATTATTCTGTTCTTACGAAAAGCAATCAAAGTGCTTCTGACAAATCTTGACTCTCTCGGCCGACTAACGAAACGAATTCTGTAGTTTTCGTTGTAGAGAACGCAACAATACCAATTGCCTGGAAAGGCGAAGTGGTGACGCGGCAGTGCCAGGAACTACGTCACGTGACGAGGTACAGCAAGGCTACGGTTAAACTAGCGCCCAAGAAGAAGAAACAAGGAGCTCACAGTAAGTATGTGATCGATGATATGGATAAATGTATTATCAGGCAGCAATTTCTATGGCATTACGAACAATAGAAAGAAATACGAACTTTGTGACTACTACAAAAATTTCGTCAAACAGAAGAAGGTGTCAAAATTGTTGTTGTTGTTGTTGTCTTCAGTCCGCAGACTGGTTTGATACAGCTCTCCACGCTACCCTGTCCTGTGCAAGTCTCTTCCTCTGAGAATACGTTCGGCAATCTACATCCTTTTGAATCTGCTTACTATATTCGTCCCTCGGTCTCCCTCTACGATTTTTACCCCACACGCTTCCTTCTAATGCTAAGTTGACAATTCCTTGATGTCTCAGAATGTGTCCCACCAATATATCCCTTCTCTTAGTCAGGATACGCCAGAAACTCCTTTTCTCCCCGATTTGGTTAAACACCTCCTCATTAGTTACGTGATCTACCTATCTAATTTTCATCATTCGTCTGTAGCACCACATTTCAAAAGCTTCTATCATCTTTTTATCTGAACTCCTTATCGTCCACGTTTCACTCCCATACAATGCTACACTCCAGTCAAATGCTTCCAGAAAGGACTTCCTAACATTTAAATTAATATTAGATATTAACAAGTTTCACTTCTTTAGAAACGCTTTTCTTCCCCTAGCCATTCTGCATTTTATATCTTCTTTACTTCGGCCATCAGAAGTTATCTTTCTACCCAGATATCAAAATTAATCTACTATTTTTATAGTCTCATTACCTAATCTAATTCTTTCACCATCGTCTGATTTTCTGACATTGCATTCCATTACCTTCGTTTTACTCTTGTTAATGTTCACCTTATATCTTCAAGACACTGTCCTTCCCATTCAATTGCTCTTCCAGATCTTTTGCGGTCTCTGACAGAATTACTATGTCATCGGCAAACCGCAAACTTTTTATGTCTTCTCCCTGCACGTTAATGCCCTCTACAAATTTCTCCTTCCCATCCTTCACTGCCTGCTCAATGTACAGATTGAACAACATTGGGGAAAGGCTACAACCCTGTCTTACTCCCTTTGCGGCCCTTCCTTGCCCTTCGACTCTAATAACCGCTGTCTGGTTTTTGTATAGGTTGAATATAACTCTTCGCTCCTTATATTTTACCCCTGATACCTTCAGAATTTGAAAGAGTGTATGCCAGTCGACATTGTCAAAAGCTTTCTTCAAACCGACAAACTGAGGTTTCTCTTTCCTTAGCCTAACTTCTAAGATAAGTCATTATGTGAGTATTGCCTCACGTGTTCCTACATTTCTCCTAAATCCAAACTGATCCTCCCCAAGGTCGGATTCCACAAGTTTTTCCATTCGTCTGTAAATAATTCGTGTAAGTATTTTGCAACCATGACTTATTAGACTGATCTTCACATTTGTCTGTTCTTGCTTTCAGTGGAATTGGAATTACAATATTCTTCTCGAAGTCGGGGGGTATTTCCCCTGTTTCATACATGTTGCATACCAGTGATACATTTTTTTCACTACTGGCTCTCCTAACGATATCATCAGTTCAGACGGAATATTTTCTACTCCAGGGGCCTTGTTTCGACTCAAGTCCTTCAGCGCTCTGTCAAATTCTTCTAGCAGTATCATATCTCCTATCTCATCTTCCTCCACTTCGTCTTCCATTTCTAGAATACTACCTTCAAGTTTATTTCCTTTGTACAGGCCCTCTATATATTCCTTCCACAGTTCAGCTTTCCCCTCTTTGCTTAGTACTGGTTTTGCTTCTGAGTTCTTGATATTCATACGGCTGCTTTTTTTGTCTCCAAATATCTCTTATTTTTTCCTATTTTTCCTCTAGCCACTCCTGCTTAGCCAGTCTGCACTTCCTGTCAATCGCATACGTCAGACGTTTGTACTCCCTTTTTCCTGTTTCACTTGCTGAATTTTTATATTTTCTCAATTAAGTTCAGTATATCCTGTGTTATCCAGGGATTTCTATTAGGCCTTGTCCTTCTACCTATATGGTCCTCTGCAGCCATCACTGCCCTATCTCTCAGAGCTACTGTATTACTTTCCCCCGTTTCAGCCAATCCTTGCCTAATGCTCTCTCTGAAACACTCAACCACCCCTGGTTCCTTTAATTTGTCCAGGTTCCATCTCCTTATCTTTCAACCTTTCCGGAGTCGCTTAAGTTTTAATCTGTAGTTCATAACCAATAAGTTATGGTCACAGTCTAATCTGGCCCTGGATATGTCTTACAGTTTACAACCTGGTTTCTAAATCTATTCCTTACCATTATAAAATCAAACTGGTACCTTCCAGTGTCTCCTGATCTCTTCCACGTATACAGCCTTCTTTCATGATAATTAAACCAAGTGTTGGTAATCATTAAATTGTGCTTTGCACAAAATTGTACCAAGCGTTCTCCTCTTTCATTCCTTTTTCCCAGTCCATATTCACCTACTACATTTCCTTCTCTTCCCTTTCCTACTACCGAGTTGCAGTCTCAGGAGATTAATCATTCAGAAAATTAAGCGAGTATTAAAATTAACGTTTTGTTTGGTGCGGACGAGAGGGCATTGTTGCTGAAAGACCATACTTTTTTCAGATTTTCATTAGAATCAAAGCGATCAGTAGTATACCTAGATGAAACTTGGATTCACCCGCATTATACAGTAAATAAATGTTGGCAAAGTAAGAGTGTGCGAGTAGTATTGACAAACAAAAGTGCCGGTCAGAGTTTATTGTTCATACAGGCGGAGACAGGTGTTTCATGGTTCAAAAACCAAAACGTAGGACTATCACTCAGAAACGGATAGCAAAACTTTTCAAAAATGCGTCGTAACTCAACTTATGCCAGACTTACTACCAATATCTTTATCCCTTGTAATTACTTTCTGCGTACTTACGCATTCAGAATATTTCTAGCCATTGTAGGTGTTGAACATATTTGACTGTAGTAATGTTCAACCATTTCTATTATGTGGGAAGAATAAAACACTTGGAAACTGCCATTGAAGGGCTTAGCAAAACTGCTTCAGGCTTAACTTGTAACCCCAGAATCGAACATTACATTCGAATTTCCAAATTAGATTTCGTCTTCTGCAAAATTAGTTGTGAGTAAACGCACGGCGCGTAACAGGCTGTCACGGCTCCGATCACAAGAATACCGGTGTATATGCCAGACTGCTCTCCCCCCTCCTCCTCCCCCTACCCCTCTGTTCCTCCGGCGTAAACACGACGATCCTGCTACAGTGGCGAGGAAGAAATCAATCATCCCCCTCAAATGTTCAAATGTTTGTAGAGCTTATGGTACCAAACTACGGGGTCATCAGTCCCTAAACTTACAAACCATTATGGACTAGCTAATACTAAGGACAGTCATGCTCGAGGGTGGGGGGATTCGAATCCCTGACCGTAGTGGCCGTGCAGAACGTGACGAGCGTCGCTCCTCCTCCCTCTCGTCGTTCAACAGGGGCGGACGGCAGGTAGTCGAGGTGCCATGCCACAGTTCCCGAAGCCGCTCTCTCCGAGGTTTGGTATTGAATCCTCTCTTGGGCATAAATGTTGAGTTTGTACAAAAAAAAATCGCGGTTATTTTTGAGTGTTGCAAGTGATTGAATACCGTCTTTCTAAATGCCAAAATGACATGCGTGGAAGAAATCCATGCATAACCAGAATTACGGAAAATGTAATAAATTTGATAGATACTCACATGTTTCCACTCAAAGAAACTCACCCTGCTGATGAAATACCTAGATGCACGCTTGGACCTGAAAAATATGCATGAAATTTTCCTTAAGTAATATCCAGACGTAAATGTGAAATACGTCTTCCACAGGAAACATTTTCATGAAAATTACAATTTTCATTTCGGACGTCCGCAAATTGATGTATGTGTCAAATGTGAAGAACTTCAGACTAAGTTAAAAGTCGACATATCTCTGACAGTAGTAAACGAGATGCACAACTTGAGTTGGATATTCACAAGCGACGCAGTAGGTAGTTTTATAAATCCATTACAATAACTGAGCTATAATGTATGGGCAGGGATGACATGTTGGACTAGCTTTCGACTTTATGCAAAACTTGCCCCTGCCAAACATCGCAGTGCAAGAAACATTATATTTATTTCATAAACATCTGTGTTGGTCACACTTTTCATCTGGCAATAACTGAACTTGTTTCATTTGAAACTGGGTTGAAAAGACTAGGGTCTACATGATTGGAAGAAAGTATGAATCAATATAAAGAAAATGGAAGATATTTTTGGAAACTGATGAAATACATCCATGGACAACACGCTGAGATTTTTTATGAGGAGACTTCGAAATGGCCGATTAAGTGATAACTCACTGTGATATTAACTATTCCGATCTTTGAATTCTAGTAAATAGTTGTTTTCATGTTCAGTTGAAGATAATTTATCAATAAATTTGAGTTTTAATCGAGAAATGTGTATCTTTAAATGTATTACAGTCACGAAAAATACTAGTTCCTTCCTTGACTGGAGAAAGGAACTATGATACAAATTTTAATATTTTCTTCAGAAGATACTTTTTATAATATATAAAAATTATTTTCATTCACAGTATGTGTCGTTAGGCAGAGATTAGCCTGCTTAGCCATAACAGGCGAAATTAGCAGCACACCAACTGCTGGGATGGAAAACATGCTGGATATGCCCCCATTACACCTTTGGGTAAAGATGGAGGCAGCGGTTGGTGGATACAGACGCAAATCTGGCAACTACTGGAACTCTTTGGGATATCCAGAATCACACACTAAAATAGTGAGTGAGGTAAATATAGAAAAGGTTGGGGAAATGCCAGCCGATTATATTATAACCCCATACTGCTTCAACAAGCCTTTCAATATAACAATTGGAAGTAGGGAGCAGTGGGAGAAAATAGTTCGACACCATACAGAGGATATTGTCTGGTTCACTGACGGGTCAAAATCAGACCAAGGTGTTAGGGCCGGGGTATATGGGATGTAGCCAAGACTGGAGGGCGTCATCTCTCTAGGAAAACTGGCCTCAGTATTCCAGGCCGCAATGACTGCCATCAGGCCGTGTGTGGAGGAGAATTTGCGTAAGTGCTACAAAAGTCGTAGGATCTATATCTATTCAGACAGTCAGGCAGCCCAGAGATCACTGGCAGCTCCTGCAACAAGGTCTAAAATTGTTGCAGAATGTCACAGGGCTCTGGTGGAGCTAGAGGAAAGCAATAGAGTAAACCTGTTGTGGGTCTCTAGCCACTCGGGGATCAGTAGCAACGAACATGCCGACAGATTAGCCAGGATGGGGGCAGAGACTCCATTTATTGTATCGGATCCTGTCCTGACAATCACCAAGGCAATGACCAAATTGGAGCTACGTAACTGGCTCAGAAGACAGCACGTAGAATATTGGACCAAAGTCTATCAACAAAAACATGGCAAGGTAATGATGCCAAAGCCATGTTTTAAAAGAAGCTCTGCAATCCTGGGTCTGAACAGGAGAGAGATTGCTGACAGGCCATGGGAATTTCAAAAAACACCTACGTACAATTGGAATAACAGAAGAGGACCCTAAATGTAGGATCTGTGATGACGGTGATGAAACTGCATCACATCTAATCTTCGAATGCATTGCATTGGAGAATAAAAGGCACAGAACATTTGGGACAACCAGAACTGCTAAAGGGACTCCTTGCACTGTTGAAGGGCATTGGTTGGCTTTACTAGATATACAGGGAGCGATACCGCACAATAAACTTAGTTTCGGTGCGGGCAGTGGCGGGTGGGACCTAGTCTGTTTTGGCTTCCCTGGAAAAATCAATCAATCAATCAATGTGTGGTTAGAGTACAGCAAATGTCGAAAATTTCAATGGAATCCATTAACCCTCCGTCGGGCGCAGTCGGCCTCACAGGCCAGCAAAACACTTTTTTGATTCCCGTGCTTAACAGTGGTGGCCCAGCGGCCCGCCTCTCCGTTTACTCGCATAACTTTGCGAACCTCACACAGTGCCGATCCGCAGGCTGCCATCGATTTCCACGCGGATCACGGGGTCTCCTTGGGCCTCACAAGCCGACTGCGCCCGATTACGTTATAGTTTTTAAGGTGAGATTTTTCAAGATATTTTAATTTTATTACTCCGTTTCAATCAAAATAAGTCTGTCCTCTGTGATTTTCACCGTTACCTTCGGAAAAAAAGAAGACTTTGACGACCTTGGCCCTTCAGACTGAGTGCGCCTGATCGAGTTCTAATTTCAGTTTTCCTTTCTTTTCCTACGTTATCACATTCCTATTTTCTGCTGAAATGCCCAGGAAAGTATATTATTCCTCTAAGCCAATGATCTTGTGGAAATAATGCGCCTCCTCGAGGACGAAACTGCTGAAGATACAGCCGCACTCGAAGATTCAGTTGATGAGAGAGACACCCACTCTCAGGATGAGGTAGGAGAAGGCAAGGAGGACTCAGCAACTGATCAAGGGAGTTTAGGGAACAGCTCGGGAATATGAAGAAGAGAAGAAAATATGTGAGGAGTTTTTATCTATGAAACGATAAGACGACGAAGTAGTCTAAGTAGATACCTTCTACTATTCATAGTGTGAAGAGTTACATCATTATTACACAACATCCAGTGTAAAAGATATTGCTACAAATGACACCATCAATTGCAAAACCTTGTCAACAACTTCTAACTGGACAATTTAACCTGTGTATGCTATGAATATATGTGGGATTTCGATTCGGCTGCAAACTCGACTGAAAAAATTTTTACCCCGCAAGGAACGGGAAAGGTCTCCCACATTACCTACCAAATGGCTAAAACGTCGACCATGCGTGGCTGAAACAAGAGTTAGGAGGATGAAGAATCACGAATGTTCAGCTTGTCATCAACCAATCTGCTTGAGCGACGTATACGTTCTGTGCCATACCTGTGTTTCAGCTGTTGATTTGGGAGCTATAGCATCGGTTTTTGGCTGCAAATGTGACGAGAAAAGATGATTCCATGACATAATAGACTGCCTAATGTCCTTTAAAAATAACTTCATTACTTTTATGGATGTCTGTTCGACCAATTTTTAATGCTCTTTGTGGGAAATTGGTAATTTTGGTTACTTTAGTTTAGGGTGTATTGTGTTCAATAAATCCATTTTTATGCTTTAAGTTTGCTGTAATTCCTTCCTTTAGATCCTCTTCAAGACTAGCCAACACGCATTTTGAACTTTATTTAACACGGCGGAGATAGTCCACAAAATATGTGGGCGGCCTCTCAGGCCGGCTGCGCCTGATTTTGTTTCATCTGGAGGTGCGCCCGACGGAGGGTTAAATAGTTTAACAATAAAACAGTTTTTTGTCTTTCCTGAAAAGTATGAAAAAGTGACATAGTTCCTTTCTCCACCGACCGATTCAATATAAAAGATCGCCAGCCGAGCACACTAATGGTGCGGCGTCAGCGTATCGTGGGCTTAGAGGTGCGCGTGCTAGCCACCGACCCGATCGCCAACAGTCACGGACGGTCTGACCTGCGCTGCGGGGCGGTAGCCGTACGATACGCTACATCACTGCCATCTGGGCGAACGCCTGTGCCGCGAGGAAGCGCAGTACCTCAGCCCAGTGGCGTAGCTATCTATCATAGGGCTAGGCGGGGCAGTGCCCCGGGGCCCCGAGCTCCAGGGGCCCCTCGGCCTCAGTGAACGACGTTCGAAAAAAGTTACCGTAGAGCGTGGAATTTTTAATTTAATTCTAGTTCTTTATTCTTCCTCCCTACCGTCCATCATCTTCCTCTCCGAACAAACCACGATTCCATCAACAGCCGCAATAAGATTGTGTCTAAGGGGTATATTACACGGAGCGTATTTGGTCGCTAGTAGAGCCCTGTATTGGGAGAGTACCGCCAACCAGGCGAGCGCCGCCATTGTAGGCCTATCTCGCAATAGCAGCGCTATGGGCGAAGCTGTTAAATTAGCAGTTATGGTCAAGGGAACCGGTCTGTACATCAATGTGGTATGACAGTACGGTAAGTAAACTATGAACAAAAGTTTTTAATCGTTTTCTCACCTACACTGCAAATATTACGGAGAAAGTGGTAATCTGAGATCGAGATTTGAGATCAAGACCTTTTATTTTTGAGCAAACTAGTAAAATTGTTTCGTGCAAAGTTTTGTTAAAAGTAATATATGTAGTAATGATAAGAGACTTTAAGTCGTTAGAGTTAACATATTTCATTTAAAGTACTGGTACTTATTAAAATACAAGTATGTGGTTTAGTTATTTAGGCTGCTAATGAAAAGAATACAAATTGGAAAATTACAAATGTTGTCTTGTGTGCTACCACATGTGATATCACACAACATTAATTGAGCTAACATTTTGGGAAGGATTAAGTTTTTATACATTGTTATCACACTGTTGGGTACTTTAGTAAAAACCTTGTCTTAAAATTCAAGTGTTGGAGATATATGTCCAAACTTTCGTCATATTCAGTATCAATGCGAAATTCGTCAAATACGGCAGATTGTTAGATTTTCACGTATTTATATCTTTTAAATATATCTTTTCTCTTATTTGATTGTCCGGCCAACATTACTCGTAAGAAACAGATGAACCTAGAAGTTTACTCGATATTTCAATACAAATTTGTTTACTTCACACAATTTTGCATTCTCGTGTGGAAATGCATCTTTTCTTCCAATGCGATGTACCCGCAATTCGCGTCTTTTCTCATTCCTTTCGCCCTGTGGAATGCGGAAACCTCGGACTGTCTTAGTATAACAATTCACTGTACAACACTGCGGCATTCTTCACCATATATAAAAGTGAAATATGCTATGTTAAAGCTCTTAAGTTAATACACAATGAGTCTACAGATTTTTAACACCTCTAAATGCTACAATAACAGCGAGTTAAGTGAAATGTGCCATTTACACTGATGGACTGCTTAGGCCTAAAATGGCGCTCAACTGACCAATAGTAGCCGGCGGTTGTTGGCAAGCCACACATAAAAGGTTGGCGCTACTCTCCCAGTACAGGGGTCAGCTCAACTCCATGCCTGATGTCACCATCCGCTCCGCCATGCGTATCTTCAATGCCACTGGCCCGACATACCTGATGCGGATATTCACAGAGTCCGCATCGTCCCTTGATCACCTTTTCCTCCAGGGGGCCCTAATTTACGACCGCCGCCACAAGGTGGAGCCCTCCCGTTCCCCACCTCAGTCATACCGCTGTGCCAGGTGCCTCGTGTATAACGACCACCTGACACAGAATTGCCGCAACCCCCCCACATGTCCTCACTGCAAGTCCCCTCACCTGCACAAGCACTGTCCTAACCTTGCTTCCCCTCCTACCTGCAACACCTGTGGCGGACCCCATCCCACCTACTCCTACAAATGTAAGTCCGTCCCAGCCCACACCGTCCCCGAACTCACCGTCCCCATTCGCCCCGTCGACCCACCCATGCACCCCAACAACTCCTTGCTCCCTCCCCCCACTGCCGAAGACGTCATCCGGTTTGTAACCACGGTCCTCGCCAACATCCATCCTTTTCAACGCCCGCACACCCTCCAGCAGATTGCACTGGCCACACGGTCAGTGTTCCACCTAGAAACCTTTGCCACCTTCTCCCGCGCCCACTCCCACTTCGCTTTTTCCCACCTCGAAACACAAGTCTAAGCTCGCCCGCTCTCCCTTCTTCCGTTCCTCCTCCCGTACCCCCCCACCATCACCATGGCAGGCTCATCATACACCTTTCTATACCATAATGTCCGGTCTCTCCCAGCCAACAAGCACCTCTTCATGCATACCCTTTTCCATCACCATGTGGACGCCTTCCTCCTGAATGAAACCTTCCTCCAACCCCGTCGTCCCGTCAGTACCGCTCCTTACCTCCTTCATCGCACTGATGGTCCCCCTCCCTTGGCCAGAGGCGGAGTGGCGATCGGCTATCTCCGTCACCACCCCGTCCGGCTACACCCGCTCCTCAATGATCCTACAGAACATTTAATCCTCAGTCTCTTCCTCCCATCCCTCACCGTCACCCTCGCCACCATCTACGTCCGCAGCACCTCTCCTCTCCCATATGACTTCCTCTCTCACGTTGACCGCACCTACACGACCTATGTGGTCGCTGCAGACCTAAACCTGTCTTCCCGTCTGCCTGCTGAACTCCGGCGGTGGCATCAGTTTGTCACCACCTCGCTCCGGGGCGGAATCCTGCCCCTCCCTCGCCCGACTCGCCCCGAAAGCAATACCACCCCTGACGTCGTCTTGGCGTCTCCCAACCTCCTGGGGCGTATCACGGCAGACGTCCTTGACCTTATAGGCAGTGACCACGCCCCTGTCCTGCTCACCCTTGAGCACCGCCCCCGCCCTGCCCGAGCTCCTCGTCCCAGACCTCCTCCCAAACTCATTCATGACTACTCCCGTGCCGACTGGAATGCCTACGGTCGCTCCATAGATACCTCGGTCGAAAGCCACCCCCTTCCCCTCCGCACACCCGAAGATATTGAACACGCCTCCACCTTTCTCCAGCAAACCCTTGCTAACGCGGTTGAAGCCCACATCCCTACCAAAGCAATATACCCGCACAGTCCTACCCTGCCTCCACAGGCTGTCCTCCTCCTCCGAGAATCCCGACGCCTCTACCGCTCGTACCTCCGTACCCGGGACCGGGACACACTCATACGCCACCGGCAATTCCAACGTCACATTAGAAACCTTTTGTCCTCGAAAAAACGCCGGGACTGGCGGCAGACATGCACCCGCCTTAACGCCACTCTCCCCATCAACTCCTCAAAGTACTGGAAGGCCTTCAATCGCCTTACTGGCCGTCACTCCTCCCCCTACTACCCGCTTCTCCATGATAACCGTCCCTTTCCCGACAATGCCAGTAAGGCGGAACACTTTGCCTCCTACCTTTCCGACATCTTCTCCCTTCCTGATAATCCTCAGTTTGATTACTCCCTCTTTCCCGATGTCCATGAGCGTACCGACACCTCTTCTCCCCCGCTCGCCCCCGGCTTCCAGTACTTGGGGCACATTCCTCCCTCCGACTTAAACACACCCATCACAGCACACGACATCATAGCTACACTTCGCACCAAACGCAACACCGCTCCCGGCCACGACCGGCTCACCTACAGGCACCTCCGTGCCTGTCCCCTCTCCTTCCACACTGTCCTTGCCGCCCTCTACAACACTATCCTCTATACCGGTTTCTATCCTCGCCTGTGGAAAATCTCCCGCATCCTCATGTTCCCCAAACCCAACAAGCCCCCATCCCAAGCCTCTTCCTACCGTCCCATCAGTCTCACCTCCGTGTTTAGCAAGGTCCTTGAATCCATCATTTCCCGTCGTATCCACCAACACCTCCGACAGCACCAGCTCCTTCCTTCTTCTCAATGTGGCTTCCGACCATCCTTCTCTGCCGACGACCAGCTCCTTCGCCTCATCCACCTCTTATCCGTCCAGCTCAATTCCCATCGTTCCGCCATATTTGTGTCCCTAGATATAGAAAAAGCCTACGACCGTGTCTGGCATTCCGGCCTCCTTTTCAAACTCCAACTCTATGCCCTTCCTATTAACTATGTCCGCCTCATTGCATCCTTTCTCACCAATCGCCCATCCTATGTCACTGTCTGCAATTCCAACTCCCATTTGTTTTACCCCTCTGCCGGGGTGCCCCAAGGATCTGTCCTCTCCCCTCTCCTGTACCTTATCTACTCCGCCGATATGCCCCAACCTCAGCCTCCCGTCCATCTCCTACAGTATGCTGATGACACCGCCTTCCTAGCCCTTGCCCCCTCCCTTGCCCGATCGCAGGTTTTGCTCCAGTCTCACCTCACCGCGTTCGCCGCATGGTGCAACCGGTGGCTCCTCTCCGTCAACCCTGACAAATCCCAGGCGATCATTATAGGTCGTACCACCCGCACCTTCCGCATCCCCGATCTCTACATCACCCTCCACGACCGTCCCATCCGCCACACTAACACCATTAAGTATCTGGGCCTCACCCTCGACCGACACCTTACCTGGACCCCCCATCTGAAATCCATCCGTGAAAAAGCCATGTCCCGCCTCAACCTCCTTAAACTGCTCACCGGCCGGACGTGGGGATTACGCCCTTTCTACCGTCCTCCACACATACAAATCCATCATGCGCCCCATCCTCTGTTCCTTCCACTCTGCCTGGGTATCTGCTCCTCCCACCTTTTATCACACCCTCCCTTCCTTCCCCCACGCGGATCCTCTACGACCTCATCCCCTTCCCTCACCTCCTTCAACACCTTGAACGCCCCCGCCTCCTGTATGTCACCCGAAAACTCGATTCCCGCAACCCGCTAGTTTACCCTATCCTCACCGCCCCTGGGCCTCTGCCACGCCTCCACCACTGCATTCCTCCCTCTCTCCACCTGCACACCCTACATATCCTCTCCCAAGGCAACTTCCGCTCCCTTCCCCTACCGGATGACGCCCTTCGTCCCGAAATATACCCCTCCTATCAGCTTTGATCCCTTCCCCGTAGACTTAGCGGCCCCCTCTCCCCATCCCCTCCTTCTCCCCCTCCCCGCTTGGATTTCCCCCCTCCTTTCCCCACCTGGAGTCTCAATCGCGCCTGTCTTTCCTTCTCCTTCCCTTCTCCCCCCCTCTCTCTCTTTTCGACCCTCCCCCGCGCTTCCTCCCTCTCCTTGCCCCGCGGGGGCTGCAGCGTCGCCTTTTAACAGTGTATTCTCGTGTCAAGTGTATCGACATCTCCGTGTGTTCATCTCCAGTGCGTCGCAACTCGTGTCATCACCACCTATATCATCGTGTGACTTCGTGTGTCCAGTGTTGTCTCTCCATGTGGATTTTATCGCCACTGTGGCACAGACTGTTTTTAATCTGCTTATGTGTGTCAGTCTCTCTTGTTCATGTGTCTTAAGTCTGCAGTATTGTCTCCGATGTCCAGTTTGTAAGTCTTCCATTTTTCCTCCGTACCATATTTTTATACTCATTGTTTTTAACTTCATGTCTTTGTTCTTTTTATCTCGCTTGTCATGTGTCTGTTCTCTCGGCTGAAGAGCAGCGCTGATGCTGCTGCCAGCCCGCCGACGAAAGTCGGAGTGAAATTACCAATAAAGAAAAAAAAAAAGAAAAAAAAATCCCAGTACAGGGCTCTAGTCGGTAGTCGCTGGCGTCTGTTGTCGCTCGGCGTATGGGCGAGTAGCGAATGAATACGCTGACGCAATGACACGCAGCGACTTCAGACGCTAGCGTCTTCGTAAAAACAATTCAAAACACGACGTAGCGTATGATACATTGTTTTGGAGGTTAGGTGATACCAAACAGTTCTGTTTCCCGAGGTGCGACATGGTCGCGAATTTACATCAGTGATACATTTTGTAATTACTTTTAATGTCTTCATTTACGTCGATCACAAAATTTCTCGTCGTTTTGACGAATGGTTTCGGTCAGTGATGACCATTTTCAAGTCTATAGCAAATCGGAAACAGGACAAATTTCGTAATAGACTACGGTACCTTATAAAACATAAATAAGGTATTACAGTCATCAACATAAAAAACGTGTTAAAAATACTATACATCATACCTGTTGTTACATTCCTTAATGAAGATACACTTAGGCTGTGATGATGCCATATGGTTATATTACATGTATTTATGAATGTAATGCATTATTTGTTTTCTAAGATAGTCTAATACTTGATGTATCCTCCTTTTTCTGATTTGTTGTAGACTTGAAAATGGTCGTCCTGACCGAAACCAGTCGTCAAAACGAAAAGAAATTTTGTGATCATTGACGTAAATAAATACATTAAAAGTTCTGCATCCCACCAAACAAAATTTGAAGTGGAATTGTAATCAAATTTCTGAAAATTTATCGAAGTTTTCCAGTATTATGGAACATTAAAAATAACGATTATTTAAATTTTATTCTTAGCGAGATCGCCATCCTCATGATGGTACTCTGTTTCCTCTACCATTTACAGTAATCTATAAAAATTTTCTTATGTATCCTCATTATATTTCTGTAGGCAGAAGGATCTTCACACGATAATTCACCCAAAAGATATGCAGAAGCACCATATTTATCCCTCCCTGCAATCAACCTTCTAATCCATTTTCTTTTATTCTTTTCTACTTTTCCGTTTTGCTTTTGGTTCATTGTACTTTTAAAACTGTTGCGAGAAACACAACGCCAGCATTTACAATTTCCTTCGACATTTTGACTCGACTGGTGGCTACTTTGGACGCTCTCGTATATGACACGGGGCGACCAAAGACGCCAGCGACCAAAAACGCCAGCGAACAGCGTCTAACGTAGCCCACCCTTCAACTTTAGACGCTCGCGTTTCGGAGCAGCGACTTTTTGCTGTCCCTGTTTACACGGAGCGAATTTAGCAGCTGCGTCCAAATACGCCAGCGACTAGCGACCAAATTCGCTCCGTGTAATATACCCGTAATGGGCCCTTCACGACGCCACTCGGTGGCGCTGCTGACCGACCATGCCACTAGTTGCTGTGTACAACAACCTGCACACTCCAGTCGGCAGAAGTAGCGGCAGCATCAAAGTGTCTCGCGGCAACAGCTGCGGCTCCCAAGTGTTGCGTTGTGCCACTTAACGCATTGTGAAGGATCATACGCCTCCAAATACTGTATAAATACATTTAGTGTACGGTACTTCTTATTGGCAAATATAATTGCACAGTTCGATTATCCGAATAATCGGTTTTCCGAGCATCCATGTCCTCCAATTACATCGTATAATGTACGTTCTGCCTCAAACGCAAGAAGTGAAATCCAAAAATTATTCCCACCTCAGAAATCAATATAACAAGGTCTATTGCTTGTCCGCTAAGACGTGGACCCTGCACCGTTAGTGTATTGTCGGTCGAAGTCGGACTTGCCATGGCTCACAATCTTTGCGAAATAACAGTGAATGGCGCTGAATTACTAGCAGTGTGTTTGACAATACACGGTGTGACCACATTTGAAGATGAAGTCTCTACATGTATTATTACAAAACGGTATCATTATGGTAACTCAACTTTTTGTGTAGTGAATTCCCACAAGGGAGTGCAATTAATCATAGATCCCAAGCCGCGGCGGAGTGGCCGAGTGCATTGAGGCGCTACGCTGCGATGCGCGAGGCCGTTGTCCGTCAGGGGTTCGAATCCTCCCTCGGGCATTGATGTTTGTGCTGTCTTTAATATAAGGCGTGTGGTGTCGCAAAAGTATAAAGTGCGCGCCACCTACTTTCGCCGCGCGCCGTCATGCACGCACGGCGCGGCGTTCTTATGACGTCAGCCACGAGCGCTCTCTGCTACAACTCCGCTCGTGGCCACCACTGAACGAGATCGTTCACTTGGGACTGAGATAGGAAGCAGTTAACACTTCGGAATCAGATAGGCACCAATGAAGACTCGGCTATCGGACAGGCCCTAGGCAGCTCAACTATGTATCAGCATTCTGCAGTACTGAGCTATGTAAAAGTTAAGGATTACTAAGTCTCTAAGAAATATAGATCTCTTTCTAATTTACTCTAGTGTTTCTAGTTTCTGCTGTCCCACTGGCTGGTTACCTCCTACCTACACAAGCGTACATCCTTTATTCCTGTGTCGGTCTTTCTACTCGGCCACCGACACCTACGACGGAAACGAGACACAAATGCGGCGACGAGGCTGGGACACAAAAACGTGGATCATAAGTAGTTTATAAGTTCAAGGACTGATGACCACGCAGTTAAGACCCATAAGCTTTACATATATTTGAACATTCGAATAGATCTCTCACTCTGAAATTAGTGCAAGAAGAAGAGAAAATATGGTTTTCTGTCGCAATAGTGAAGCGTGCGTTCTGCACGCTGCCTTCTACCCCACTGTGACGATAATAAGCGAAGATGTCGACTTAAGTTATTATTTTACTAACTTTTGCCTGCGACTTCATTCACCTTGTATGGGGCAACTTCGGGAACTATCCGATGGGGTCGTTTTATCTCTTTGTCCTACCCAGGTCCAACTCTATCGCTCTACAAAATTTCACCCAAATCCATCCAGTAATTTTTGCATTAAAGCATAACAAACAAAGAAATTTTCACAGTTATTATATTAGAGAATAAGATTAAATGTTATGTGCTGCTTGACACAACAATTTACTTAGTAGTATTTAGGTTTGCCTTATTATGTCTTCCAGTGGACGGTAAGGAGCTAATATGTAGTTTTGCATCTGTATATTTTCAGTTTAAAGAGGGCCCCAACGTCATTCTTGCCCCGGGGCCCTTGGAGACACAGCTACGCCAGTGCCTCACCCCACGAGTGTGAGAATGATCAGCTGACCAGCGCAACCGGCGGCGTTTCGCAGCTGTCGCAGCAAGTCCAGCTTGGGCGACAATTGTCTGGAGGTGCCATCCCGCCACAGTCTGACCCCTCTTCATTCGCGGCCATTCGGCTGTAGCAGGCACGCGTGCGTTTCCGTGGCATGGCGATGTCTCACTGACGAGGGGACACGCCGATCTCACCCAAACTGCGTGTGTCGAAAGAGGTGAGTCTCCACATAACGTGCCTGAAATATCCATGGATAAAAAATTTTGTGTCCCAGTCTCGTCACCACTTTTGTGTCTCGTTGTTGTAGGTGTCGGTGGCCGAGTAAAAAGAGACCAACACAGGAATTAAGGATTCACGCTTGTGCGGTATGGAGGTGACCAGCCAGTGGGACAGCAGAAACTAGAAACACTAGAGTAAATTAGAACGAGATCTATATATTTCATAGAGACTTAGTAATACTTAACTTTTACATAGTTCTTGCCTGCAGAATGCTGATACATAGATTAGATAGAGGCCTGCCTCCTGTTGATTCCTAGTGCCTATCCGATAGCCAAGTCTTAACTGGTGCCTAGCTGATTCCCAAGTGTTAACTGGTTCCTATCTCAGTTCCAAGTGAACGATGTCGTTCAGTGGTGGCCACGAGCGGAGTTGTGGCAGAGTGCGCTCGTGGCTGACGTCGTAAGAACGCCGCGCCGTGCGTGCATGGCGGCGCGCGGCGAAAGTAGGTGGCGCGCACTTTAGACTTGTGCGACACCACAAAAAAGCAGCCCTCGGTCGCAAATTGATAACATTTTTTACCCTTTTTAACCCGCGGTCGCTCGCGTATATTCTTGTCACGCGATAACTCCTGTATTAGAGTTTTTCTAACAATGAGATCTTGCACTTTCTCTGGCACAAAGAGATGAAAAGGACACGTTTATACAATAAATCATTTCTTTACAATTACCAAAGCATTATAAATTAGTATAAACAAGGTATGGAACATGTAATTTGACGAATTTGTGGATGTTTGCAAGAAGCGCTATAGTGCCTTAGCACTGACAACGATAGACGAGATGCTAGAACCATTCCGCGGAAGTTTCAAAATGAGGAAGTATGTAGCAAACAAGTCTGCAGAATATGACATCAAGGTACATGCGCTTTATGATGCCAGAACCTTTTATACGCTAAATATGGAAGTATATGCAGACAAACAGCCTACTGGGCCATGTCAAGTAGCAAATGATGCAGAGAACGTGACGTTACGATTGATTAGACCGATTGACAAAACAGGCAGAAACGTGACGGACAATTATTTCACATCTATACCACTGGGTAACAAAATGTATGCCTACCATCGATTCACATTAGTAGATACTCTGCGGAAGAATAAAAGAGAAATTCCACCGGAATTTCTGGACGTAGAATGTAGGCAACTAAACAACAGCATGCCGGCCGCTGTGGCCGAGGGGACTGAGGCGCTTCAGTCACGGTCTGCACGGCCACTACGGTCGGGGATTCGAATCCCCCTTCGGGCATGGATATTTGTGCCGTCCTTAGGATAAGCTAGTTGATAAGTAGTTTGTAAGTTTAGGGACTGATGACCCCGTAGTTAAGTCCCATAAGCATAAAAAAAAAAAAAAAAATAAAAATAAAAACATTTGGAGAAAAACCATACAACAACTGCTTCAGTTCCTCACACGTCTCAAAAAAGAAACAGAAAAAGAACGTTCTAATGTTATCCACCATGGACAGCGACGATTCTGTAGACGCTGACAGTGGCGAAGCGAACAAACTTGAAGTAATTACACTGTACAATCTCAAAAAAGGAGGTGTAGATGTTGTCGACCGTTCTAAATCAGAATATTGTGTTTCAAGAAGAAACCGCTGGCCCCTTACACTGTTTTTCAGTTTTATGTACTTCCATATCCGACAGACAGTTTCATGTACTCTGTATAAACAATTGCTTCATTCAATTCGTAAAACTCAATATCTCCTTTGCTCATGAAATACGTAACATGTGCTCAACAGTTTCAGAAGAAAACGAACGAACACAGCCGCATGTTACAAGTACAAGAAACAGACTGAAAGTGAAGCAAGGCGGTTTTCCTTAAGACTCCCGTGTTAGAAAAAATCTAACACTGCGCACAACTTCAAATAATGCCACAACTAACAAGCTATTGTTGAAATTTGATTGTCGAGTCATAGATTAATTGAATCACGAGATATGAAAGAATGCATTTTTAGATGGTTCAGTTCATTAGCTTTGAAATGTGATGGAATATTCAACTAATATCGTAAATGTTAGATTTTTTCTAACAACGCGAGTGATCGCGTGATGGGAATATAACTTTCACCTGTGTTCTTGCAAACGAGGCTCGTCAACTGAACTTTCTCGATTTGACCTTAACAGCAGAAAAAAATAAAATTGCTTCCAATATCTACCGAAAAGAAACATACACTGATCAACGTGTACCCGCCTCCCCTATGCACCCTCAATGCCACAAAAATGCTATCTTTCATTCTGCTATCCACAGAGCCATTTCCATCCCACTCTCTAAAGAAAAATTCGAGGAGGAAATAAATTCGATAAAAACCATAGCAGTTAATAATGAATACGATCATGCCATAATTGACAACATCCTTAAAAATAAAACTGCTAAAAGCGTTATAACACTTGGCATTCCTACTGAATCTAACCAAAAGAAAAAATTTTTCTCCATTCCATTTCTGGGGCCCATTTCCTATCAGATTCAACGACTTATTCGTAATAAGTATAACTGCAACGTTGCCTTCTCGACCAACAATAATTTGAAGAAAAATTTCATTCATAATTTAAAATCAACCTGTTCCCCCTTAGATAATTCCGCCGTTTACAAAATTGTTTGTGATACTTTGTTTTTCCTACTACATAGGTCAAACGGGACGTGCTTTTAAAATCATGTTTGAAGAACATCTTTTGAAAAAGAATGGCACAAACCCCCAGAATTCGTCTTTTTCTGACCATCTTCTCATTACAGGTCACGCACATAAGGCCATTCATGACCTGAACATTTTGCATACTGAAAAGAAAGGCCACAGATTAGATGTTCTCGAGGAATTGTAAATATTTAAACATTTTTCTCGTAATGACGGGCTTATTCTAAATGAACAGTTACAACTCCGTAATATACGTTTTTTAATGGTATTAAACCGTTACTCGGTCTTTGATGTTGTACTTCATGCAGTGTCCGAAATATTTCTTCCTACTTGATGCAAAGCATTTGTATTCCAAAAGCTAATTTTTAAGTATTGTGCTTATTAAAACTTTGTTACTCGTTTATTCTATCTACTAATATTACATTGCCAAAATGACGCTTCAGCCATTTCTGATGTTAAAGCATTTCATAACATTTTTTTTCAATACTATTTCTCCCTGTACAGTAGCCTAGTGGTAATTGCGGCTACTAGATGGCACTACTGATCACAACTCCACTTAGCACACGCCAGTCTGATGCCTCCGTGCAGGCGTGCAGCCCATAGTGACTAGCCTTGTTTCAAAATTTCTTTTTTAAAATAGTAACGTAAGCTTTACAGCTGAGTAGTATAAACGACTAAGAAATGAGATGGACAGGAACTGCAAAATGGCTAAGCAGGAGTGGCTAGAAGCCAAATGCAAATCTGTAGAAGAATGTATAAGAAGGGGAAAAGTAGATACCGCCTACAGGAAAATAAAAGAGACATTTGGGGACAAGAAAAGCAACTCTACGAATATCAAGAACTCAGATGGGAAATCAGTTCTCAGCAAAGAAGGGAAAGCTGAAAGGTGGAAAGAGTACATAGAGTAGCTCTACAAAGGAAATGAACTTAAAGACGATGTTGTAGGAAGGAAAGAGGAAGTAGATCAAGATGAAATAGGAGATACTATACTGAGAGATGAATTTGACAGAGCCGTGATTGGTAGGACACATTCTTAGACAGCAAGGAATTGTGAACTTAGCGTTGGAGGGAAGTGTATGGGGTAAAAATCGCAGAGGAAGACCAAGAGATGGATACAGTAAGCAGATTCAGACAGATGTAGGTTGCCGTTCTTATGTGGAGATGAAGAGGCTTGCTCAGGATAGGATGTTGTGGAGAGCTGCATCAAACCAGTCTCCGGACTGAAGACCACAACAACAACAGTATATTTTATTACGTGACTTGTTTTATTTTATAATTTCTGATGAAGGCAATCTTAGTCATTGCCGAAACCAGGTTAAACAATTTTTAATTTGCGACAGAGGGCTGCTTTTTTTATCCATTGACGTTGTTAACGGTCGCTGACAATAGCAGCAATGTTTAAAATTTTAAGGTGCCTGAAATATTTCGCTTGAGTGGGCCTCAGGAAACGAGAAAATGCTGAGAAAGTTTTGCTGATAGCACTATATACGTTGTTTAGCGCTTTGTTCGTCGTTAACGTTGTAACGTATTGATCACGTGCATTGCTTACGAAACAAGGGGCTTGGGATAAATCCTAGGTGCTTCCTATCCTTTTTTTCTGTTTTCCCTGATTTTTATTTTACTTCGTTTCTTCAGATTGTTCAACTATTTACCGTAGAATTTAAATACATTGAAGCTTTCGAATCAAATATGAAACAACCATACCGTAAATGACGTACGAAAATGTTGTCGTTACTTGTTCCATGTCAGGGAAACTAACAAAAGAGCTTCATATAACATTTTTGGAAACAACACTGAAGCTAAACGTCGCAGACAATAAATTTCTATTGTTGGTGGTTTCTTGGAGCGGCAAAACAGATTCAAAATTGTATGATGAGACGTTTACGAATGAGGTAGGCGAGGCAATGTGTACCATGAAGGCACCCCACTAAAATTTACACCGCTGGTTCAACCGTGTGATGTATATTTCTTTCGCCAAGTCAAAATTCTAATTAAAAGACTACAAACTGCCCCTGAATTGCTCCAACAACAGCGAGAAATATCATGAAGGGTAGATGCGATTAAAATACATTCGATCGTGCTGCATCAATTCAGCGTTCCTGCGTTCACCCCTTTGATGCAGTGCACTTGGTTTGCAAACAAACTGATAGAGGAAAAACCTTTGTGTCATAACTTGAATTAAGTGTGCCTTCCAATGAAGCATGTTTCGGAATAATGTAACTGCTGAAACAATGCCTTCATAAAATGTGCCTGGTGTGAAAGATAAATATGTTTCACCTGTTCCTATGATATAATGGTTCTATAAAAAGTGCAAAACTTCTACTGTGATATTGAATAAAAAGTAGCGCACATAATCACAAGAATCGTTGAAAACTTTATTTTTATTAAAACTTTCGCCTAGTTATAAAGGGTGTTACAAAAAGGTACGGCCAAACTTTCAGGAAACATTCCTCACACACAAAGAAAGACAATATGTTATGTAGACATGTGTCCGGAAACGCTTTATTTCCATGTTAGAGCTCATTTTAGTATTTCTCTTTAAATGTAAATTGAAATAATTTGTGCAGGCAGTTGTCAAAATACCCAATTGTTTCGTTAGTATGTACTGTACTTCCTCGATTCACCGCATTTGTAAACATTGCGTTGTCTGTAAAACCACGTTCGTGATGAACACTAACCAGTTGATGCTAGTACTGTAGAGCAATGAGTCGCATGACAACACAAGCACTGTAGTCAACATTACCGTACTTCAATTGTGCCAACTGGCGGTGAATCGAGGAAGTAAAGTACATACTAGCGAAACAATTGGCTATTTTGAAAATTGTCTGCACGAACTATTTCCAATTTACATTTAAAGAGAAATACTAAAATGAGCTCTAACATGGAAATTAAGCGTTTCCGGACACATGTCCACATTACATATTTTCTCTCTTTGTGTGTGAGAATGTTCCCTGGAAGTTTGGCCGTACCTTTTTGTAACACCCTGTATAAATATACTGATGCAAAGTATTTAAATTCTACGGTAAATAAGTTGAACATTCTGAAAAAAACTAAGTAAAATGAAAATGAGGAAAACCAGAAAATAAGACTGAGAAGCTCCCAGGTCGCCTGTTTCGCAAACAATGCGCGTGATCATTACGCTACCCCGGTAACTACGAACAGAGCGCTAAATAAGGTATATAGTGCTATCGGGAAAAACTTTCGAGAATATTTTCTCATTTACTAAGGCCCACTCAGGCGATATATTTCCAGCAAGTTATGTAGAAATTCACCTCCTTGTACACACGCAATTTAGGCAAAATCGGCGACTTACCCTTTTGAGCCTTATAGTTCGCTGTTAAAGGGTACACAGATGGCGTTCTGGCAGTTACATGTACACATTGTAAACAGTAATGCCCATGCTCGATTACAAACTGAGATTATGTTGGTGCTCTTTATTTCAGGGTCAAAAGAGTTGCAAGGACGCGTCATATATTTTAATTTTATATCTATATTGTCCTTTCAATATGCTTGTTCCAACGAACGAAGACTTTACTGACAATATTCTTTTCTATATATATAAAAATGGCCAACGGCCGTGTCGCAGTGGGTACACCGCTTTCCCCTTCTTGCAGTGGTGTACCGCAGGTCTCTAGAAGAGCGAAGCGTTCCAAAAGACTGGAAAATGACGCAGCTCATCCCCGTCTTCAAGAATGGACATCGAACAGATGTCGAACTATAGGCCTGTATCTCTAAAGTCGGTCGGTTGTAGAATTTTAGAACACATATTACTTTCGAGTATAATGACTTTTCGGAGACTAGAAATCTAGTCTGTAGGATTCAACATGGGTTTCGAAAAAGGCGATCGTATGAAACCCAGCTCGCGCTATTCGTCCACGAGACTTACAGTGCCAAGACACGGGTTCCCAGGTAGAGGCCGTCTTTCTTCACTTCCTCAAGACGTTTGGTACAGTTCCCCACTGTCGTTTAATGAGCAAAATAAGAGCAAATGGACTATCAGACCAATTGTGTGATTGGATTGAAGAGTTTCAAGATAACAGAACGCAGCATGTCATTCTCAATGGAGAGAAGTCTTCCGAAATAACAGTAATGTCAGGTGTGCCACAGGGGAATGTCGAGGGTCCGTTGCTATTCACAATATATATAAATGACCTTGTGGATAACATCGAAAGTTCAATGAGGATTTTTGCGGATGATGTGCAGTTTATTGAGAGGTTGTAGTTTCGTAGGCTTTCCCGGCGTAATAGTTCTTCATAGTTTCTTCAGGTTTGCTGCCGGATTTTGAAGTCAAACTGACTCAATATTTCAGCGGTACACCTGTCCGCCATCATAAGGAGAACTGCTGCTGCTGAAACTCGCCGACAGAGATTAAACGATCCCTTCCCTACAGCGTGAGCATCAGTAGGAAACGTATCTGTTCCAGTTCCGAATCCCTCACCAGCTACAACAACAATCTATCCAATGCTTTCCTCTCCTGCAGCTACCCTAAAGACCTCGTCCACAAACAGATCTTCCGAGCTGTCCATTTCTATCCCTCCAACAACAATGTTCCTAACCCCAGACCACCCAGAAGCACCCCTTAGTCACCCAGTACCATCCTGGACTGGAATACCTCAAAAAATTCCTCAAACAGGTCTATGACTTTCTCAAGTCATGCCCTGAGATGAGACCATCACTCCAAACTGTTTTTCCCACACCACCCAGAGAAGCCTTCCGCCGTCCTCCCAACCCCCGCAGCATCCTTGTCCAACCTTACAACATCCAAAAACCACCCTCCCTACCTAATGGTTCCTACCCCTGCAACCGATCCCGCTGCAAAACCTGTCCAGTGCATCCTCCCACTACCACATACTCCAGCCCCACTACAGGAAAAACCTACCCGATTCAAGGCAGGGCCACATGCGAGACAACACACGTCATATACCAGCTGACATGTGTCCACTGTTCAGCCTTTTATGTTGGTACGACTACTAACAAATTGGCTGAGCGGATGAATGGGCACAGACGGACTGTTCGCCTGGGGGACACCCAATATCCTGTGGCAGAACATGCCCTCCAGCATAACTCCAGGGACCTGGGCACGTGTTACACCACACGTGCTATTTGGATAGTACCAACAAACACCAGTTCCTCAGAGCTACAGAGGTGGGAACTTGCCCTCCACCATATCCTCTCCTCCCGCCACCCCCCTGGCCTAAATCTACGCTAACCCCTCCCCTTCCTCCATCGTCAACTCACCTATTCGTTATCCCTTCCTTACCTCTCTCTCTCTCCCTCTCCCTCCCACCCTCTCGCTCTCTCTGTCTTTCTCTCTATCTCTCTCTCTCTGTCTCTCTCTCTATCCGTATGTGTGTGTGTGTGTGTGTGTGTGTGTGTGTGTGTATGTGTGTGTGTGTGTATGTGTGTGTGTGTCCATCCATCTTTCCCTGTTAATGAAAAACGTTTTAGACAACCCCCGCCCCTCCTACACCCCTCAGCTTCATTCATTTCACTCATCTTCTCTTCTCTTTACTACTTGATCTTTCCTCTTTGGTTATATTTATCCTCTCTGGCTTAGCTCAGTACATACATGCAGTATCTCTGACGTCCACACTCCCGAAACACCACCTTCATGACCTAGGTCGTGAACTACCTTTCCCTTCTGTTCCCATCCTTTCTTCTTCCCTTCTCTCCCACCTGATGAAGGAACTGTGTTCCGAAAGCTTGTCCTTCTTGTCCCCTTTTTTCTGTTTCTTCATTTGTGTTACTATCGGCGGTACAGCACAAAGGTAAGTAATGGCCAGCCATTCTATCTCGTTTAACAATATTTATCATCTCTGAGGAGAATTTTCATCATTAATCGAATATTAGAAATTTTCTAGTCTTCGCATTTATGAGGGATTAAAGTGGAAGAAACACACTGAAGATTTGCTGGAACGTTTGACTTTAGCTACTTATGCTATCACGGTCATTGCAAACTTTGGTGATATACATCTCAGTAAATTAACTTACTACGCCCATTTTCATTAATTGCTTTCATATGGAATCTTTTTCTGGTGCAAATCAACATTGAGTAAAAACGTATTCATTGCACAAAAGCGTGTAATCAGAATAATTGCTGGAGCCTACTCAAGATCACCCTGCAGACATTTATACATTAAAACAAAACAATTTTTTTTTAATTAAAAAATCCAAAAATAAAAGAACCTAAAAATATTGAATGGCGTATATGGCCACCATTTATTAAACTGACACGTTCCACATCATTATGAAATGTCGTGTTTATGATGTATGGAACAAGTGTTAATCAAATCAAATTAAAGGAAATGTTATTCAATTGCGATATTAAACTGATGATAAATTTTTTACAAACGTATTTTATATTAATTATTGTTCTGAATATAGATTTACTTACTTTTTTTATGTTTTCTGCGTTACGGTGAAGATGGAAGAAACTTCATTTAGTTCTTTGTCTTTTTCTGGCATGCGATGTAAATTTATTTCTTTTCTCGATGATGTCAAACTATTTGTCGACCTGAGTAGAATCAAGGAAGATACCCTCTTCTGTTTGACAATTAAGGTATGAAAGCCCATTGGATTTGCTGCATATATCTCAGAACTTTTGTGAACTCTTTCCTGAAGGGACAAGTTGATAGACACCCCTTCTTTCAGGTGCAGTATAACGTATTAAGCATTTCCTGCGGCGCTGATGACTGGGTGGTTGCAATGGGGATCTGACCGCTTTTTGTGGAATTTAATTCTCATCATAATGGAACCATGCGGATTGTCGGTCTAGGTCTGAACCTCCAAGTACAACCTGACGGAGTGCTGGTCAGTGGTGCCTGCGGTGGGAGGCAAACCTACTGAGTTGAAGACATTTTGGTTAGAGATCTCTGGAAACGTTGGCGAAGAAATTTATTCAAAGCTTTGGTGTAAAAATAAACAATTAACTTGACTCCCGCATCAGCTACATTATCAGGAGTGTCATTAAGATCCACGAAATCTCAGGGAAAATGTTGGAGGCTCGCGTCATTTTGAAAGGTGTTTATAAATTTATGTTTGTCCTGTCGAAAATCTGTAGAGGTGGCGTCACGAGCTCTGAAGGTTTCTTCAGAGAGAGCTGTTCGTGGTGTAAATAGATGTGCCTTGCTTGCCGTATCCACGCTTCATAAGAACTATATTTTTGGCAGATCCTTCCGCTCCACTACTACGAGATAATTAAGTGGTCAGTCAGCAGAACCAGTAAATCAGTGTCTTCCCCCAAAAATAAAGACTTTTTTGTGGCTGTGACAACAATTAAGGTGTCTGCATCCTCAATGGCCTGCTTGACCTGATACCCTTCAGCACGTAATTTTTTGTCAACATTGGGGTAAGACGTTTGTAGTTAACTTCATTTATTAAGAAACGTTCTTTTGACATAGTTGGGAACATTGTTTCATCTAATGAACCCGCTCGGTTAGCCATGTGGTCTAACGCACCGCTTTCCGAGATGGGGGGGCGTACTGGCCCCGGTTCGAATCCGTCCGGCAGATTAACGAAGGGCGTCGGAGTGCTGGTCAGCCTGGATGTTTTTAGGCGGTTTTCCACATCCTCCATACCGGGCTGGTCTAGGTGAACACCGGCTGGTACCCAAGTCCCGCCTCAGATACACGATTTGCAAACATTTCGTAAGACTTTACACTTTCACACATATAACACTACACGCAGACATTTGGGTTACACATTTCCTCCCAGTGGGCATAGGGTGGCAACAGAAATGGCATTCGGCCGCCCCGTAAATATTAACACGCCAAATCCAGATTTAACAGAGACCCTGCATGTGTGGGAATATGGCCAAAGAAGAGAAAGATTGTTTCATCTAATGAAACTGTAGCGGAAGACACATCGCGTGCTCATCGAGAACATTAAGCATATTTTATGCTTTCCTTACCCTCCTCCATCAAACACTACAGTGAATTTGTAGCCAGTGTGTTGGTTGATGTAATTCACACACCTTTCAAGGACGAAGGAAAACATTTCAGCAGTATTCCACACAACATGATCTACCGTCATGCGCGTAGACAGTGTTGCTTGTGATTACAACATTGACTGGACTGAACACCTCAAAGAGGTCTGATTTTCTTGTCTTGCGCATTATTCTGTTGTCATCAGAAAGAGTTAACGGCTTTGGGATAACGCAAAGGTGAAATATAACTTGGGCTGTTTTGGTGACTTCACATGGAAAGAAGGCAAAAAAATTGGACATTTCCTTCACGAGGCCGTCTTCCCCGAAATGCAAAAAAACAAAATAAGTAAATAAATTATATCCTGGAAAACGAAAAATTTCCTGATGTTCAGCAGAATTATTTATTTGGTTACAAACCGGCTTTCGGCTTCTTAGGCCATCATCAGGTAACAACTGAATATCGTTAACATTTCTTAACAGATATGCCACTTACAAAGATATTAAGTTACAGGTGATACAAATTCACATGTTCACAGGAAAGTGTTACTTTCTTATGGCACTGAGTTACATGTATTAATAAATAAAAATATATAAAAAGGCTGTTGTGGTTCTAAACTTGAATATTATCTTTAAAAGCAGTGGCGTGAGTGGGGGAGGGGATGGAGAGGGGGGGGGGAAGGAAGGTGGGGGTTGTTACGTTGCGAAATAGTATTGAAATGATATATTTAACAAACTGATAACTAAAACTTATTTTAGTAGAGGGGAAGAGGTAAAATGAGTTTGGCCATTTAATACTATACTGGCGTCCTCTGCCATATGTTTACTCATTTCTATTATTGCCAATACGTCATCTTTCTGCTTTTCTTTTTAGGGAATATAATATTTTACAGTCTACATCATAATTGTGGTTTTCTCTGAGCAGATGTTCGGCAAAGGTTGAATCTTTCTTTTTTAATCTGGCAGGTCTGTAGCTATTAGATTATTAGAACATGAGAGAAGGTGGAGATTAAAAAAAAAAATAAAGATTCAACCTCTGATGAACATCTCGCAAAAAAAAAAAAAAAAAAAAAAAAAAAACCTTATGATACAGACTGTGAAATTGTATATCCTCTAAAGAGAAACAGAAAGATGACACTATTGGAAATACTAGAAATCAATAAACATATAGCAGAGGACGCAAGTATAGTATTAAATGACCAAACTCAGTTTCGCTCTTCCCCTCTACTAAAATAAGTTTTAATTATCAGTTTGTTAAATATATTATTTCAATACTATTTCGCAATGTAAAAACCCCCACGTTCCTCTCCCCCCACCCCGCCGCTGCTTTTACCGATAATATACAAGATAAGAACCACACCATATAACTTCAGCCCGTGTATATTATTTTTAATTTATTAATAGATGTAATTCAGTGGCATAAAATGTAACACTTTCCTATGAACTTGTGAATTTGCATAAGCTGCACTTTAATAACATCTTTGGAAGTGGCATATCTGAGAAGAAATGTTAACGACATTCATTTGTTACCTAATAATGGCCTAAGTAGCCGAAAGCCGATTTGTAAGCAAATAAATAATTTTGCAGAACATCAGGACTTTTTCTTTTTTGATAATATGATCATGTTTTGTCAAGCACGGACGTAAAATTCAGTTAATGAAATAAATTCTAAGTAAATGCAAATACAGAGTAATAATCAATAAAAAAGATTGTAAAAAATTCGTTCATGAGTTTAAATTGTAATTGAAGTGTATTTCCATTAAGAAAACCTTTCATTTGATATGTTACTTTTGGTTTTAAATCGTTTATTATCATTTTGGACTGACATAGTAATTAATTCATAGAAATACTTGAAAACAACTATGGAAGTAGGAACGTACCTAACTGAATTGCCTTAAATTTGAATATTTCGACGACTGTGTATGATTTGGGTTGTTCAAAGGTAGTTTGACTTTGCACCAAAGTCCTCGCAGGGTTTTAGCGCCACAATTACTTTGGCGATTTTGTTAGAATCTATGCATAGGAGGGAGCGAATTTTAAGATTCAGGAGCACTTTTTACGCAGAATTTAATGCTCCACAACTTTATTCATCACAAAAATATGCATTTGAAGTTACCATTTTCGAGTTACAGGCATTGAAACATGGGCATAACTCACTTTCCCCATGAAGTACGTAAAAACAGCCTATTTTTGTCGACCATTTGCAGTAAACCCATTTTAAGTTACAGCATTCCAAGCGAAATTTTATAGTATTTCAATTTGGTACTCGCAAACATTTCAGTAGGATGCAATGTTTTCTAGTTATATGGGTATGTTAAAAATACTTGTTTCTCGGCTGTCAAGACTTATGCACAAGACAGAAACCGCCGCAAACTCGTATTTCTCTTATTTGGGTTGCCCTACATGTATTAAAATTATTTGCAGCTTGTGCTTAGTTTTTAGCCACCAAAAGTATAATTCGCCTGGGATATTACGAATCATATAAAACACAAAATTCAGGAAATACGACCTAACCTCATAAACAATGAAATGCGCGCAAAACTGGTGCAAAATTCGAAAATGTTGCACGTGTCCTCCTTCAGCACTGGAACGTTTTATAACAAATTTGGTGCACATATTCTTTACCGTGAGAGGTCACATTATAAATTAAATTTCGCATGGTACACGGCGGAGGGTACGTTATTTATGGACTTGGAAGAAAATAAGTTCTATTCCGATCGTGATGAAAGTTTGAACACTTAACCTTCAAAAATGGGAATATCAGTGTCTGCATAATATTTTATAGGAGGCATGGTTGAGGGTATCTTCGGCACTGTTTTACTGAAAAATTACAGAGGAGGATATAGACACAGAGAGGGGAAGAGACAGACTGCGGTAGGGGGAAGAAGGAGATGATTTAATTCTCTTAATGTTTGGTTTTGGTGCTGACAACAGCAACAGTAGATTATAAAGGGGCCACGCGGGAGTGGCCGTGCGCTCTAATCCGTCCTGCTGCGGAGTGCGCAGCTGCTCCGCATCGGACGTTCGAGTCCTCCATCGGGCTTGGGTGTTTGTGTTGTGCTTAGCGTGAGTTAGTTTATGTAGTTTGTGAGGCGAGGGATTGATAACCACTGGATTTGAACATTTGGTGATATCGGATATGAATATTTATCTTTCGATGTATCGTCCTAGCCGCGGCGGATTATCCGTGCGCACGGGGGCGCCGTACTGCGGTGCGCGCGGCCGTTCGCCGTCGGGGGTTCGAATCCCCCCCACCTCCCCGGGCATGATTGTATGTTTTGTCCTTAGTTTACACTAAGTGTGTTTGCACGCTACGGACTGATGACGAAGCAGTTGAATCGAATATATTTACAAACCTTTCACCATTTGCACCGTCCTAGTTGAGTGCGTAGTGAACAGGCGTGCTTTTTTTTTTTTTTTTTTTTTTTGTATTAATTCTACGTTGCGACGAATACAGGCCGCAAGTGAAGATAAACATGTCTGTACAATGTGTTCAAATGTTCAAATGTTTGTTAAGCTTATGGGACTTAACTACGGGGTCATCAGTCCCTAAACTTACAAACTACTTATGAACTACTTACAAACTAGGACGGCACAAATATCCATGCCCGAGGGGGGATTCGAACCCCCGACCGTAGTGGCCGTGCTGACCGTGACTGCAGCGCCTCAGTCACCTCGGCCACCGCGGCCGGCTGTACAATGTGCTTTCATGGATGTTTGCTGATGTATTATTTTAGGGGATACGGCTTAAAATGCATCACACTGCAAACGTATCACAGACGTTGCTTTGATGAGACGCGTAGAGTAATATGTGAAAATAGCACGTCATATACGCCGTACAATGGAGAGCCATAGAAATTGGTATAGGAATAGGTAAGCAAAATAAAAAAAAAATTATGAACACCAAGAGGACGGCGCTGCGTCGATAGCTCCCAAATAAGACAACTGGTGTCTGGAGCAGGAGTTATACCGGCCACTGCTGCTTCAGTGCAGGGTATCACGGTTTAAGAGAGTCTGAACGCGGTGTCGTACTCGGCGCACGAGATATAACGTTGCACTTGCTTCGTATGATGGCATAATTGTTAATGTAGTTTCCGGGATTATATTTTTGACAAAGGACTTGATGGTACCGAATTTTTGAATTTGAAATAATTTAGTTATATTACAGCACAAAATGAACATTAAAGCAAATAAACCGCGGGTTGCATATCAAGGTCGGACGCCATACAAGCAACAGCACGTTATAAAACTTACGGAAAGCATCTAGCTGGATCATGCGGTTCGTATAGTAGAAGCTGGAAATGATAACATTTATTTATTTAATATGTAAACGTTGGAGATACCTTCCGTAGGAGATCAATGTTCAGACTGTTCACTTCGCTTTTCATTGTTGTGTAACCGTGGGTGGAACATGAAGTTACTGGCAATGATAAAATCATTTAAAAAAAAGATTGAACTTCGTGAAATTACAAAAGAAATGACTGCAGGTTCTAAAATTAAGTAATTATTGTATAAGGATGATTGATTGAAATTTTGCAGACAATGCGAAGCGATTGTAATGGCGTCTGAACATTAAACTATTACGGAAGCCAAGGAGCTGAAAACGTTAAGAAATTAAATATTTGACGTGGAGGAGTTTGATTTAAATGAAAACCAAGGAGAGGGAAAGCTTTTAATTTTAAATAATATATTTTCAGCAACAGCTTGCATTATTCTTACTTGCATGAGTGGATACAAATATGAAGGACGTGTTGTCACATCAGATACAGACCAGAGAGTGAGTAAAACTACTATCACGGTTCCGTCTTCTCGCTTGTTCGGAAGTAAAAAATGACGAACGAAATTATTTAGTAGCATTGCGAGTCAGAGGGAACCGGAGGCGATAAGCATCGCTGATCAAAGATAATTTATTTATTTATTTATTTATTTTAATTTAGTATATCGTTACAGAGAGGTGCGGCACGGCATCTCCGAGGTAGCGATGGCGTAGAGATTTTCTCGTACGAGCATTTCACAAGTTCATGCTAAATATCGAGAATCAGATCTCGGACATAGCTGCGGCCGGAAAAGAACGGCAAGAACTGGACCGACGACGACTATCGTTCAACGTGACAAAAGCGCAATCCTTCCTCAAAAGCCAGCTGATTTCGATACTGGCCCATCAACAAGTATAGAAAACAACCTAACAATTCTACACAAAGAGAGTAAAGGTAATATCCTAAATATTCAGGAAGAAGTGCAGATCATGAGATGTTTAAAACAGTCAGCTGCTCAAACACTGAATAACCAAAGCGAGTTAATACACCGTTCCATTCTGGCTAAATTTTGATTATCTGTATCTAAATTGACTGTCCCTCCTCTCAGCTCCATTCCAGAATGAACATCTTCTTCAATTTTATATTTACAAATTTTAGCGAATGACACATTCAGGGTCTTTTTAGTATTTTTCTACAAAGACTATTACCGCCGGAAATATTATCCCACTCTACTTGTTCCTAACAATTAAAATATACGCCAGATAATGTGTTTCAATTTTGTAATACGAGCCCCAACCTTCAGTTGTTTTCTCTGACTAACAAGGGGAGGCCGCCAATTGTGAAATTCTGATTCGATTCATACTGCGCATAATGAAAGCTCATGCCCAGAGGTGTACTTTGGCAAAGCACCAAGATATATATATATATGCACGAACCAGAGTGATAGATATTATAGAAATGTGGAAAGCAGAAAACAGCACGACATCGAGCACGTCTGATAAACGATGCATTTTTACAAGAACAATTGTTTTTTAAATTATCTGTTGGGAAACACACCTGATTGACATTCTGAAAAATTGTTCTATCGTTCGTCAGGTTTGACTTACACTATACGTATTCGTTTCGGAATATCATTTATACTTCTTCCGTTAACTATACGTGGTAAACATTATGAACACAATTAATAACATTTGTGACATACAACTTTGTTTGCGGTAAACATAATGATGTTCGAAGTGGCCAGTTGCATATAGTAAGTTGTTTGAGAGTCGTTTGTTGTGGAAAAACTGGCGACTTCGAACATAAAATGTTATATATATACATCTATATTTGAATTACAAAAAGCATAAAATAAAATAAAAAGTTTCATTCATCGAGATTCGATCCGGCGATCTTCGAATTAAGAACCTGAGCGCTTAGCGCTACGCCACGCCTCTGTATAATATTACTAACCGTAGAGATCGTTTCACCGCAACGGCTTTTTTTAATTGTCGATTTTCTCGACAACGACTCAGAAGTGCATCTTGGTGCTTTGCCAAATTACACCTCTGGCCATGAGCTTTCATTATGCGCAGTATGAATCGAATCCGAATTTCACAACTGGCGGCCTCCCCTTGTAAGACTGTCCAGGTACCGTACCACAGCGCGCACGCGCAAATTTGTTTTCCTCCATCACGCCGCACCACAGCCCACGATCAGTTTACGTCGCCACTTAGCAATGCACTGTTCTACGCCTCCGTAGGTCTGCTACAGCTCGATGACTCTAATTCAAGACCGTCAGTTTTATTTTTTTACAATGGCCACCTTCACTTCACTGCGATCTACGGGTAAGTCATTCTAACAAGTTTTATGCCCCAACATCCTAACGATAACTTTTATTTTGTCAACTGACATTGGTGCCCCCCCCCTCAACTACCCTTCCCCTATGATATAATTTATGACTATGGACACAAAATCTCTCACGTGTCTATTTTTACCTTTAGATTTTATCGCCAATACGGTAGTCAAAATCACGCGACTATATGCCCCACATTTTAACGTCCATGGTTTTCTATCGTGAAAGACACCGATTTGAAACTGGACATGGACCCATGTATTCGGCCCTATTTAATTTTTAACCAATTGACGGATGAAAGCAACTAGAATGTTGGGACTCAGTAACGAATTATGACGAGAGAAAAAATGGTAGGTAATACCTTGTTCAATTCATGTATCGTTTATCAAGTAATTGGTCCTGTAATTTTAATTATTGTTTTGTTTTTTAACACAGTAACACCTGAAGTTGCGTCTCTAATGACGCAAAACCGGTAGTGGACGTGTATTTAAAAAAAAAAAAAAAAAAAAAAAAAAAAAAAGAAAAAAAAAAAAAAAAAAAAGGATCTCAATAAAAACAGCTGACGTGGCTCCAGAATTTATTGGTTGTTTTATGAGAGGACATTTTAAGTCAATCTTCAAAAAAGTGTTTCTTCTACTATACAAAGTCTTACAATCAATCTTTAAAACAACTGATAATTTTTTAAAACAATTGATAAACTCAAAAAAGAAAATCCATCAACAAATGTCAGAGTGTGAACCACTGCCGGCCGCGGTGGCCGAGGAGACTGAGGCGATCCAGTCACGGTCTGCACGGCCACTACGGTCGGGGGTTCGAATCCCCCCTCGGGCATGGATATTTGTGCCGCCCCAGTTCGTAAGTAGTTCATAAGTAGTTTGTAAGTTTAGGGACTGATGACCCCGTAGTTAAGTCCCATAAGCTTGACAAACATTTGAACATTTGTGAACCACTCACGGAAACGTCACCTAAATGGACTTTGTGAGCAAGATCCACACGTGCAGCATCACTGACTGCACGACACAAACCTTTATTATGCCTCGTGTGGGCCGTCGGCACCGACATTTGAGTGCGTTTGGTTGGAAACAAGTTGCCCGGTATGGCGCTTCTCGTTTCTAATTCTATCGAGCGGATGCACGTGCACGGGCGCGGAGACTGCGTCATGAATCCGTGGAACCTGCAATTCAGCAGCCAACTGTTCGAGCTGCTGAAGACTCTGAAGCCTGTGTAATGGTGTTGGGCGTGTGGAGTGATTTTCGACTGTCTAGATTCGACTCTAACAGGTCACACGATCGTATACAGATGTTTGTAAATCTATCGGACCAAACTGCGTGGTAATCAGTCCGTAGCTTACAAACTACTTAAACTAAGCTAAACTAACCTAAGGACAACACACACACACCCATGCCCTAGGGACGACTCGAACCTCCGACGGCGAGCAACCGCATGCTCCGCAGCGAGACGCCTTAGACCGCTCGGCTACTCCACCGCGGTCGATCTTACACATACTCGCTGACCGCGCTCATCTATTGTGCAGCCTGACTGACTTGTGCAATTCCAGCTGAACAATGTGACACCCCACACGCCCAGAATTGGTACATACTGGAGCCAGTAACACTCCTATGAGTTAAACACCTCCTTTGGCCACAAAGTTCCCCAGTCACGAACATCATTGTAGCGCGCTGTTCAGAAGTGATCTGCACCCGCTCGCACTCTTAAGGTGCGATTCCGAACTCGGCGGCAAGCGACAGTCACTACGGTCGGGGGTTCGATTCCCCCCTCGGGCATGGATATTTGTGCCGTCCTAGTTCGTAAGTAGCTCATAAGTAGTTTGTAAGTTTAGGGACTGATGACCCCGTAGTTAAGTCCCATAGACTTTACAAACATTTGAACATTTGCAAGCGACAGTCGTCGCTGTCCCGCGACAGACGGCACCACTGGTCCCCATTGTCTGCAATGCGAGCGATGCTGAACGCGGCAGCAGCGCTACCTGTCGCCGTATACCTGCTCCGGCGACCGGCGACCATTCGGTCCCGAACCAGTGGGGTCGCTGTCGCCGACCCGACCCCCCGCCGAAGACCGGTTTTATGACAACACCCAAGGGAAATGAGTTCTTCAGAGTCTGACGAGCCGCGGCGGAGTGGCCGAGCGCATTGAGGCGCTATGCTACGATGCGCTAGACCGTTTCCCATCGGGGGTTCGAATGCCCCCTCGGACATGGATGTTTATGCCGTCTTTACTATAAGCTAATTCATTAATAGTTTGTTGAGTTTAGGGACTAATGACCACGTGGTTAAGTCCAACAAGCTCTACAAATTATATGAACATTTTATGCCTGTAAATTTTTGACGTGGCATATCAATGAAGACTCAATACTTAACTATTAAAGTTAACACTAAACACAAACGGTGGTTTATGTTCAAAAGAATTAAGAATTTGTTAACTATCGGTTATTACATAAATGGTGTTCTTAAAAATGATTATGTACAGTACTAAAGCCTTTTGTGTAAAATATGGTCAGGACAGGTTCATTTACTTCCTGTTACACGAGAGGAGACAATCGATTAATTTTATGTACCAAGACAGAAAAAAAAGGGAATAAAACTATGGTACAATATTAAAAGTGTGAAAGGCAAGGGATGAAAAGAGCCAAAAGCTATTGAATGCCTTTATGCAACTCAAATATAAGGATACTGAATTATTTTCTGAACATATCAGTGCAGTTCATTTCCATTACATAAAGGAGAACCGAAAGAAAAATAATAGTCACATTGTTTCTGATTACGAAATGATGGGTCCACAGTGCAAAACAAATCAGCAATGAAGGGATAATAACACACCTTCAACATCCACATCACTGATACAGTACTCAGTACTAGTTGTTGAGCAGATTGTAAATAATGCACGAGTTTTTGCGTACTTCCCACTGTAAAATGTAATTTTTCTTCTTCAGTTATTGCATTTCTTAGGCACTGTGGTTTTATGTCATCCGAAATAGAACTCAGTACGAAGTTGAACTGTCTTTTATTTAAACGAAAATAGCTCCTGAATAAATTCGTCACTATTTTTTTTTTTAATCAGTGGCGTGTAATTTCCATCGGCAGCTGCACTTATACATAAAGGCATTACCAGCGTTCGTGTTTTCTTAGTATGGAACAAAACAACGTCATCGACAGCGCAGCAGCCGCCCTGCTCGTCTGTCGCTGTGTTCCACAACGGGTCAACAGCAGGCAGAGGCGGCGCTGTCGGTGTCGGCAGTCGCGGCGGGTCGCTGTCGCCGTGTTCGGACTCGCACCTTTACGGATTTACGGACAGCCCTGCAAGATGCAAGGTGTCAGCTCCCTGCAGCTCTGTTTCAGACGTTACTCGAGTCCACGACACTTGTTGCGGCACTTCTGTGTGCTCGCCGGGTGGCTGGTGGGCAGGTGTATCGGTTGTTTTGGCTCTTCAGTGTATGCATGACATTGTGAGGGAAGTCGACTACGTCGGTGGGGGTGGCACGGGGCGGCAGCAGAGGGCGGGGTACCTTGCGGATGATGCAGGTCTGGAAGGTCCTGTTGCGGCGGTCGCCCTTGTCGTGGCAGGTGCAGTAGCGGCGCGCCACCGGGCCCTCGGTCAGGGCCAGAGCCTGCCGGTGGACGGCCTGCGCCGCCGCCGCCACCGCGCACGCCGCCGCCGCCGCCGCCACGATCCACACCGCCGCCGCTCGCATCGCCACTCGCCAGGCACTGCCGCCGGCGGCGGCCGCGCGCTCCAGCCTTATAGCCGCGGCGTGACGTCACCGCCACCGAGGCGACGCCGACGAGGAGGCAGGCCGCGGCGCGCACGTCGCGTCACTTAGTCCTGAGCGAGGCCGACGAGAGAGACAGGCCCCGCGCCTGACAAATTACGTAAGCGAGGTAGGCCTGAGCCGGCGCGATTGGCCGGGCGCTGGGGCACAGCTCACTGCCTCGTAGCAGCGGGCCACTCAACTAGCGATCGCGCCGGCACGGGCCTACCTTGCTTAAGTAGGCGCGTCGCGGCTTGTCTCTCTCGTTGGCCTCGGTCCTGAGCCGACGCGATCGCTAGCTGAGTGGCCGAACGCTACGAGGCAGTGGGCCGGGCCCCAGCGGCCGGCCACTCAGCTAGAGATCGTGCTGGCTCGGGACTACCTCGCTTACGTGATGCGACGTGCACGCCGAGGCCTGTCTTTCTTTTATATATATTTTTGACGAATTACAGCGTTCAAATGAATGAAATAAATCGCAATTAGCGATTTTACGGCTTCACTGTATTAGTTTAGATGGAATACCAAACTGTGGCGAATGAAAATTTGTGCCCAGCCGGGATTCGAACCCGGGATCTCCTGCTTACTAGGCAGACGCAGACCGAGGACACAGTGACCAGGCCGACTGCAGAGGACTCTTTCCAGCACATCTACCGCCGTAGGCTGTGGTATAGCAACGAGACAGAGTGGCGAATGGAGATTTGTGTGTGGCAGGAGACGTGCAGCGAAGAGTCCTCTGCAGTTGGGCTGTTCACTGTGTCCTTGGTGGCAGAGTGGTCAACACGTCTGCCTAGTAAGCAGGAGATCCCGGGTTCAAATCCCGGCCGGGTACAAATTTTCATTCGCCACAGTTTGGTATTTCATCTAAACCTAACACAGTGAACCCATAACATTGGAAATTGCGATTTATTTCATAAGCCTGTCTTTCTCGCTGGCCTCGCACCGAAGGGTCTCCACAATGTCGACTGTCTCCTCGCAAACTTTACTTTCTCGTGATATTCAGTGATGAAGCTCTCCACAGTACCCTATCCTGAGCAAGCCTCTTCGACTTCACATAAGAACGGCAACCTATATCTGTCTGAATCTGCTTACTGTGTCCATCTTTTGGTCTTTCTCTGCGGTTTTTACCCCAATCACTCCACTCCAACTCTAAATTCACAATTGCTTGATGTGTCCTACCAATCTATCCCTTCTTTTAGTCAAGGTATGCCAGAAATTCCTTTTCTCTCCAATTCTGTTTAGTACATCTTCATTAGATACTTGATCCACCCACCTAATCTTCAGCATTCTTCTGTAGCACCACATTTCAAAAGCCTCTATCCTCTTCCTGTCTGCAGTGTTTATCGTCCATGTTTCACTCCCATACAAGGCAACACTCCACACAAATGCCTTCAGAAAGGACTTCCTTAGGCTTAAATAAATATTTGATGTTAAAAAATTTCTCTTTTTCAAGAATGTTTTTCTACCCATTGCCATTCTGCATTTTATATCCTCTGTACTGCGACCATAATTTGTTATTTTACTGCCCAAGTAACAAAACTCATCTACCTCCTTTATTGCTTCGTTACCTAATCTCATTCCTTCAGCATCACCTGATTTTCTTAGACTGCACTCCATTACCCTAGTTCTGCTCTTGTTAATGTTCATCTTATATGCACCTTTCAGCACACTGTCTATTCCATTCAACTGCTCTTCCAGGTTCTTTGCTGTCTCTGACAGAATTACTATGTTGTCGGCAAAATGCAATGTTTTCACTTCTTCACCCTGAACTTTAATTCCTTCTCCAAATTTATCCTTGCTTTCCTATACAGCTTGCTCAATGTACAAATTGAATAACATTGGAGAAAGGCTACAACCCCATGTTACTCCCTTCCCAACAACTGCATCCCTTTCATGCCCTTCAAGTCTGACAACCTCTGTCTGGTTTTTGTACAAGTTGTAAATAATCTTACGCTCCCTATATTTTACTCCTGCTTCCTTCAGAACTTGAAAGAATTTATTCCAGTCAACATTGTCAAAAGCCTTCTCCAAATCTACAAAAGCAATATGTGTATGTTTGCCTTTCCTTAATCTATCTTCTAGGATAAGCTGTAAAGTGAGTATTGCCTCCCATGTTCCTACATTTCTCCTGAACCCAAACTGATCTTCCCACAGGTCGGCTTCGACCAGCTTTTCCATTCTTCTGTAAACAATTCGTATTAATATTTTGCAACCATGACTTATTAAACTGATGGTTCTGTAGTTTTCACACCTATCTGCGCCTGCTGTCTTTGGAATGGGGATTACAATATTTTTCTTAATGTCTGATCTTACACCACGCGTCGTGGCCCATATTGTTTTGCTTCCGAATGTCCCTGTGGCCCGTGAGAAATACATGCCTGAGCGCGCTGATCATGTGACGTAAGCAAGGTAGTTCCGAGCCGGCGCGATCGCTAGCCGATTGTCCGGCCGCTGGGGCACAGCCCACTGCCTCATAGCAGGCAGCCACTAAGCTGGCGGTCGCGCCAGCTCAGGACTACCTTGCTTGCGTCACATGATGAGCGCTCTCAGGCATGTATTTCCCGTTGGCCGTGGCCATGGCCACGCATAGGGTGACGTGTTAGTGCTGTTTCATGGCAACAGCAAGCGACTCAAAAGAACTCTGCAGAAATTTTTGTCTTTAAGCGAGGGCAGCACTAGCGTAGAATTTAATGCCACAGATTATTAAAAAAAAAAAAAGCGTGAGACCATATTAACTCAATAAAGGAAGTTCATCACAGGTTGTACTACCCCTTCTTTCCGCCTTCACGACTTCTACCTTATCCTACATGATCATCCTATCCGCCATACCCTCACCGTCAAATACCTCGGTCTCAACCTTGATCAATCGCTCTTCTGGACTGCCCAGCTGCGGTGGAGTAGCCGAGCGGTCTCGATGCGGAGCGCGCGGTTGTTCGCCATGGAGTTTCGAGTCCTTCCTGGGGCATGGATGTGTATGTTTGTCCTTAGGTTAGTTTACCTAGGTTTAAGTAGTTTGTAAGCTAAGGACTGATGACCACGCAGTTTGGTCCGATAGATCTACAAACATTTGAACTGCATAGTTCGTCATAAGGTAATGTCCTGTCTAAACCTCTTCAAACTCCTCGCTGGCTGTACGTAGGGCCTCATAGCATCCACTATCCTATATACCTACAGATCCATCACGTGTCCCGTCCTAAGCAGCTTCCACCCCGCCTGGGGCTCCACCGCTCATACACATTATAGAACCGTTAAAATCCTCGAACGCCATGCCCTCCGCTTCTCCTACCGCATCCACATCCCTTCCCCCCACGCAGATCCTGTATGACTCATCCCATTCTCCCACCTCCTTCAGGTTTCTTGAACATATCCAGGTTCTGTACATCACCCTCAAGATAGATTCCCATAACCTCCTGGTATACCCCCTTACCCATTCTGGGCCTATGCCACGCCTTCACCACTGTATCCCTTCCTCTTCACCTCCTCACCTTCCACGTCCTTTCCCAGGGCAACTTCCGTCCCCTTCCCCTCTCGGATGACGCCCTCCGTCCCGCAATCTATCCCTCCTATCAGCCCTGATCCTCTACCTTTGGAAACGCCCCCTCTCCCCCTCCCCTCCCTTGCTCTCCCACCGCTTGGTTGTCCCCTTCCCCACTCCATCCTTTAAGTCCCTAGACTCCCCACTCCTACCCCCTTCCTTTCCCTCCTCCCACGCTTCTGGCCCCCCACCCTCCTCTCCCCCCTGCGGGGTTGTCAATACCATCGGTCTTAATGAGTGCTTTGCCTCATGTTTTGTGTCTCCAGTGTATCAGTGTCTGATTCTAACAGTGCGACCACCGTCATACAAACAAGTGCCACCGCCATACGTTTTTAATAGTGTCTTCAGTGCTTGCTCGTCTGCCCAATGTCGTGTTTCTCACCATATGTGTTTTTCTAAAATCACCGTGACCCAACGATTTTAACTACATGTGTTTTATCGCCTTGCTCTGTATTGTATCACCAACAAACTTCTCTCAGCCAATGTTTTTAAATACTTCATGTTTTTAACGTCTTGTCATTGTTTTGTCTTAAATTTTCATGTTTATTTTTGCAAGCCACTCGGCTGAAGAGCGGCGTAAGAGGCTGCTACCGGCCTACCGATGTTTTTGTACGTTGGTATTATAATAACAATAAAGGAAAAAAAAACGTGGAATATCCGTCCCTAAATTTACAAACTACTATAAAATAAGTTATACTAAAGAGAGGATTCGATCCTCCGACAGGGATTTCTTCCACTAGGCCTGCTCTCTCCCGCCTTTTTGGTTCTCATCTCCCCCTCCATCAACTAGACAAACTCATACATCTGTAGCTTTTGTGGTGATCTGTGACACTAAGTTTATTGAGAGGTAACATTTACCATGCACCATGCTGTGGTTTGCGGAATATGAAAACCCTCTCGCGAACAAGAGCTGACTTTAATGGTAATTGCTAAAACGGAGTCAAAGTTTGTTGTAAAGTATCCTCCGGCATACACGGTATCAAATGTTATGTAGACAGTGATCGCTTTCTTTGTTTGACTATGAAATGTGGAAACTTTCTTCAAATGGTGAGGAAACTCTAGATTTTTCGCCATGCTCCGTACGTAAATGTATGGAGACATTAACCTTCCTCATCTTTTGATGAGTGTGCAAAATTTCAAGATCGGAAGTAAACTGTACACTTTGTCCAAGTACGTAGTCAATCTTTTTGAGATTTTTAGCGTCACCACGCTGAAATGTGAATCGTAAGCATCCAGAAGCCCACACAAACGTACAATCAGAATGTCATCTAAATCCGTTTAGCGTTTTAATAGTTCAGTGACATAAATACGTACAGACGTTTTAACAGGTAAAAAAGGAAGATAAATTTACGTTTTTCCATAAATTTTTCCAGTTATTATATTTATAGCTTTTTCAACTTCCGATTCCCACCGGAAGTAGGCTATTCAGACCGAAAGTCGATTTGTTAAAATGGAATGGCATACGTTTTGTTACATGCTGAAAATGGAAAATGTTTTGTTGAAAAAAATTCTAAATCGTCATTCTCCACTTACAAATACCTTTCGAAATGTAGGTGTTCCCTGCGAAGTCACGCGAAAAGACGAAGCACAGTACTAGCAGGTACATGAACTAGATTTTTCCTACTGTAAGGATGTGCTCAATAAGTGACCATAAATTTAATCTGATTCAGTCCAGCTTACGAGCCTGAGTTTGTGTTTATGTGTCCGTACACTACTTAGAACCTGTGTGAGCCCATATCACTGTATGGTCGATTTATATTTCATACGCTGCATTGCGGACGGTACGTTGCAGTAAACATAGGCACCACTTCACTGATCACAGTGAAACTTAACAGAATTATTTTTCACAGATGGAGGAGGCAATGTTTAACATTGATGTATATACTCAATAATTTTTCGAACTATTTAATACCAAATGTTTGTTTTGCTGTAATCGATATATAAAATTTTAATTATTTTCGTGTAATGTGGTATGTTTTGCGTCCCAGCCTCGTCGCCGCTTTTGTGTCTCGTTTCCGTCGTAGGTGTCGGTGGCCGAGTAGGAGGACCGACACAAGAATAAAGGTAGCACGCTTGTGCAGGTACGGAGGGGAGCAGCCAGTGGGGCAGCAGAAACTAGAAACACTAGAGTAAATTAGAACGAGATATATATTGCACAGAATTTATACAATACTTAACTTTTACATAGCTCAGTACTGCAGAATGCTGATACATAGTTGAGCTAGAGGCCTGCCTAGTGCCTATCCGATAGCTAAGTCTTCACTGGTGCCTATCTGATTCCGAAGTGTTAACTGGTTCCTATCTCAGTCCCAAGTGAACGATGTCGTTCAGTGGTGGCCACGAGCGGAGTTGTGGCAGAGGGCGCTCGTGGCTGATGTAAGAACGCCGCGCCGTGCGTGCATGGCGGCGCGCGGCGAAAGTAGGTGGCGCGCACTTTAGACTTGTGCGACACCACAGTATGTATGTTACATTATTTGGAGTATTTGTAGAGTTAAAAATGATTTTGTGTATCTTGATTTTACAGTATTTTGATGGTAATATTTATTGTCATAAATATAAGAAGATTGGTCCAAACGTAGGGCATGTAATAAGATATGTGTACTGTAAAACCATTGGTACTTCGCCGTTGCTGACGTGGAAGGCGCCAAGTTTTGACGTGTAAGAGAGAGGCAGGAAGACACACAGTGATGTTTAAGGAGAGAGTCGAGTGCAGACCGCCGGTGAGTGAGCACATATGTGGCGAGACGTAAGCGAGACAGAAAGCGGAGGCTCGGAATTGTATCAAGAGTTTCTAAAAGTTAGCCTCGGATGCTGGTTGACTAATATATAGTGGCATGGAATTATGGGCACAATGTAAATTTATTCATCAGCAAGAAGAGACTCCAGTGCTATACATCAAGAGCCACGATTGATGACGATTCGTCTCTAGTTGTGCAATCACGCAACTGCTCTTCCGCAGCATGGGATATTTGAGAAGATTATGTGCTTTTAGAATTGCAGCGGGATTGGAACAGACAAAAAATAGTGATTTGTGTCAATAATCAGTGAACTGAACTAAAAATTTGTGATAATCTTTGTCTATCCCTATCACTTACCTAGTCAGGGACTTAACCTAGAGTGTATAAGTCCAAGTGTCCTAAATGAGAACAGATAAAAAATTAAATAATTTTCTTAACAATCTTAAGTGCGTAATTCCATTTCTGTAATAGATAATTCAAAAGTAGTAGGAAACTGTTGCTGTTTGTTTACTTACTAATTAAAGATTGCACTTGATGTATCAAATTTAATGATTAACTATTAAAACAAAATGCTTGAAATAACAGTAAATAATTTAAAGTTGTAATATTGATGAGTTGGTGATCTTAAACTGATTGATTGCATCAAATCAGGAGTACAGTATATACTTTGTCTCCACTTTTATAAAAACCAAATTCATTTCAATGGTATTTGTTAAAACTTATAAACATAGCTTAAAGAAACTGCAAATATAGTTAATGTTGCTCAAAATAAATGAAAGTAGTGGAAGAGTATACTATATCAGTTTCAGGGCTACCATCATATTGTCGCGTTGAAATGGAAGCAGGCTTGACTTCGAAGGCTGGGTTGTCAACTGAAAGCAGGTTTATTGCGAACTGAAACATACACGCAGAACTGACTGACTCTGGGTAGAGTGCGTGCTATTTATACACTGACAGAATACACTAGAAATTACAAGAATAGTTAATATAAGAATCATGTAGAAATTACAAGTGAACATAACAAACACGTGGAACATTCTGAAAATGATAATTACAAGGACATAAATTTTTGGGGGAGGACGGGACTGAACCGCCGACCTTCAACACCGCAATCGGTGGTTCTATCCATGAGGCCACGCAGGAAGTCGGTTAGCTTGGGATCTCGCGGCATTGTTCCCTCTCATGAGAAAACAGCGACCCGCTGTTAGGTTCCCTTTGGAGCCAGCTGCAATTTCTTTGATCTTGTTCTTGTCATGGGTCCTCTGTATGGCAGTTCGGAGAATCCTTCCATTCTGCACGATTACCGACGACAGACGTTCCTGTCATGGCTTCATTAGTATGATTACCGTCCTTAAGAGTCCTTGAACAAGAAGCCATTTGCCATTTTCGCCTTCAGGATCGTAGTAAGGATTCATGTGGAGGACGTGAACAATGTCTAAAAATGTTCAAATGTTTGTAAAGCTTATGGGACTTAACTACGGGGTCATCAGTTCCTAAACTTACAAACTACTTATGAACTATCTAACACTAAAGACGGCACAAATATCCATGCCCGAGGGGGGATTCGACCCCCGACCGTAGTGGCCGTGCAGACCGTGACTGACGCCTCAGTCTCCTCGGCCACCGCGGCCGGCGAACAGTGTCTCATCATTTTTGTCGTTTCAACGACGGCTCATAGTCCTCAGCTTCCTATGTGAAGTCTGACAGGCGGCGTATGTCACGATACGGATCAAAGTATCGCTTTTCTGATAGTCCAACTTTCCGTACAGGGGTAAAAATCCATACCAGATCTCCTGGGTTGTACACAACAGGTCGGTGCTTGTCGTGCCGGCCGTGGTGGCTGAGGGGACCGAGGCGCTCCAGTCACGGTCTGCACGGCCACTACGGTCGGGGGTTCGAATCCCCCCTCGGGCATGGATATTTGTGCCGTCCTAGTTCGTAAGTAGTTCATAAGTAGTTTGTATGTTTAGGGACTGATGACCCCGTAGTTAAGTCCCATAGACTCTACAAACATTGAACATTTTTTGGTGCTTGTCGTTATACCGCCGACGGTCCTTCTCCAGGGCGTCCAGTGTCCTCATGGGAGCCAGCTGTCTTGCTTCTTCGACCCTGGTGATGAGCTGTTTCACATAGCCATCCCGAATGTCGTCCGGCTGGAACGGGAACAGCGTCTCCATTGTCGTCTCAGCTTCACGGCCGTGGAGCAGGACAAACGGCATGGCCGGCCGCCAGTCACACACAGTTTGCACGGCCGCTACGGTCGGGGGTTCCAATCCCCCCTCAGGCATCGATATTTGTGTCGTTTTCAGTGTAAGGTAGTTCATAAGTAGTTTAGGGACTGATGACCCCGCAGCTAAGTCCCTTAAGCTTAACAAACTTTTTTATTATTTTTTTATTTTTATTATTTTTTATCTTTTTATTTATTTTAGCGGTGTGAAGCCTGTGGTTTCTTGTCTCGCGGTTTTATAAACAAATGTCACAACTGGCAGATTATATCAAATGTTCAAAAGTTTGTAAATCTATCTGACCAAACTGCGTGGTCATCAGTCCGTAGCTTACAAACTACTTAAACTAGGTAAACTAACCTAAGGACAAACACACACACCCATGCCCCAGGGAGGACTCGAACCTACACGGCGAGCAACCGCGCGCTCCGCAGCGAGACGCTTTAGACCGCTCGGCTACTCCACCGCGGCGAATTATATCCCAATCCTTCTGCTCAACATCGACATACATCGACAGCATATCTGCTAACGTCTTGATAAAACGTTATGTAAGAACATTTGTGTGAGGATGGTAAGTAATTGTCAGTCTGTGGACAATGTCGCAACGTGACATTACCTCTGATACTAGTTTTGACTGGAATACTTTTCCACGATCAGATATCATCACACGTGGTGCTCCATGCTTCAAAATAATGTCTTCTACAAGGAATTTTACGATCTCAGAAGCTTCTGCATTCGGCACAGATTAAGTGACAGCGTAGCGTGTGAGGTAGTCAGTGCAGACTATTATCCATCCGTTACCGGTTGTCGACATCGGAAACCTCCCTAAAATGTCGATTCCCACTCGGTGCAATGGAGCTGCTGCAGATGGAATTGGTACGAGATGCCCTGGAGGTAATTGCGGATCATGCTTCCGTCGCTGGGACTCTTTACAGTGACTCACATAGTGCTTGACAGATCTGTAGAGACCTTCCCAGTAATACCTGCGTCCTATTCTGTCTAAGGTCTTGCCGGCCGCGGTGGCCGAGGGGACTGAGGCGCTCCAGTCACGGTCTGCACGGCCACTACGGTTGGGGGTTCGAATCCCCCCTTGGGCATGGATATTTGTGCCGTCCTAGTTCGTAAGTAGTTCATAAGTAGTTTGTAAGTTTACGGACTGATGACCCCGTAGTTAAGTCCCATAGACTATACAAACATTTGAACATTTGTCTAAGGTCTTCACGAATCCCAGATGACCGGATATTGGAGCATCGTGGAAATACTTGAGAATAGCTGGCTGGAGATGAGCTGGAACGATGAAAGACGGCTGTCTGTCGTCTTCCCTAGGTTTTTAACTTTGTAATTTATCTAATTTCACTAGATGAGCTTTATTGCTAAACGAGAACCCCTTTCGTTCGGAGGCATGAGGAATAGCATTTCATTTCATGTTTTTAAATGTTACTTTCTGTAAAACTGCTGGGATTTTATTATGCTAATAATTTATCATTGTGTCTACGAATGGCAAGATGAACGATTTCTCCATGACGCCACTTTCCCTGTGAGAATGTGTACTTGCTTTATTCTGTATGTGCATGTATGAGAATCTTCTAGAATGGGAGTCTGAGTGTATGTATGAGAATTTTCGTCGTCGGCTGCTGGCTGCTCGCAACTAGTGTTTCTCTGGTTTCGTATCGATAGGTAGTAATTACCAACCTCTGCTTTCGATGCTACCAAAGAGGTTCCTCCACCCTTTGGTTACAAGTTGGGTTGGCAATGCCCAGTAGCGAGCCTCAGTAAGACGCACGAGTTTAAGCTCTCCCAACACCCTCATTTTCCCTGGGTTTTTACCGATTTCCGGTGGTGGCGTGGACTGGCTGGCCGACTTGGACAATCTGTGTCTGCGCTTCAAAGTGGTAAGACGTACTGATTTTCTTTCCTCCCTTGAGAAGGTAGCGATTCCTTTTGTGGTATTCAAATTACACCTCAGAACTTATGTTCATTTTTTGGAATAAGTTTCTTCGATCATGTACGGAAATGTATTCAATTTCATTTCGGTGATTTTGCATAGGTAAGTGTGGTGAATATGTAACTAATTCGGTTTGATAACGGCTGAGAATCGGTAACCTTTGTGAGACTAGATGGCGGTGTACGAACTCGGTTTAATTTCTTTCTAGCTTCGTTGGATGCAACTAATGTGTGGAAATATTTTTATTCTGTGTAGTGCACGTGAAATATTCTTTTCTATTTTCTCCTTCCGCAAGTGATACGTACTCCACGTGGTGTGTTCTTAGAACAAAGCCTTCAGCTACCCCTGTGTCTGTTTCTATGCCCTTCAGGCAAGAAATTATGCATATATATTTCTGATTTCCCCTAGTACATCGCGATCTCCCCTTCGTCTATTTTAAATTGCTGTTTCGTTTCCAACTTGTACTTTGCATTGAGACTCTGTCAGTAAGTTCTCTTCTAGCCTTGTACAACCCCATTTATTAGCTTGCTTATGAAATACTACGTATTTCTAGGGGTTGCATGCCGTATTTCTTAGTTTATTTACCCCGACTTTGACTTACTCCAATTTTCTGATTTTTGAAGACTGGACTTCGTCCATCCGTATAAAACCTTCCCAATTGTGTCTAACTGTATTCCTTTAACTTCCTTATGATATCCTACGCATTTATAAGGGTTTCATGTCGTAGCTATTTTTCTTTATTGTTCATAAATTGAATTTTGTATTTTTTTACTGGTTTACGGAAGCACGTGGTTCCGAACTCCGACTTCAAGGGCTTTTAGCTAGTCACTTGAGTTCTCGCCACTGCTCACATACCAGTGCCTTACTATTGTGTATTCTTCCTTCGTAATCTATGATTCAGTTGGTTTTTGTTGAAATGAATGCGATCTTTAAGCACTTCGCCTTCAGTGGGGTGCGAATATGTAATGTAGAGACTCGTGCCATGTGTCTCAGTAATTCTGCATGCTCACGGTTTCATTTAAATGGAAATTAATCTCACTATTATCGCGTACCATCTCAAGTAAAGAAAGACAGACAAATCCAACTACGAAGTTTATTTTTCTTGTGTTGTGTGGTACATCCTGGTTCGCTGAATTTCGCCTGCGATAGCGGCGCCTGCTTCTGCTTCGTATCAGCATGCTGAGTTGAGTGAGATTCGCTTTGCTTCGTGCTTGTGAGTGGATGAATGCTTGTTGATTGTAAATCCTCCCCCGACGATGTTTAGTTCAGATTACTTTAACATTAAATGGGATGCATTTTTTGTTTTTTTTGTTTTTTTGTTTTTTGTTTTGCGAAATGGTTCCCCCATTTGCTCATGTTTGAACCGAATAAATAATGTATTTGTCAGTGAAATTTTATCGTTCTTATAATTATTAGTTTATGATTTTTTTTATTTAATGTTGTTTTTCGCCAGTGCTGAGAACAAACTCAGATGCAAATTATCATGTTTTAATTCCGTTGAGTCATAAATGTTCTCACAGCCACCTTCATGAAATGGTTTAGATCGGGGTGGCTTGTATATTAATGATTGTGTGTAATTCTCGTGATCTACGACATATGTTGGCAACCGCCTCTTTGTCTTCCTGCTGCTAAAGTAAAGTTTGAGTCAGTTCTAAATTTTGGGCCAGGGAAGAAGATTCTGTTGCAGGAAGTAGTCAGTAGTTCACGTGAATCTTTTAGCTGGTTTTATGGCCAGAATTATATGTTTAAAGTAAGATTTAACTGGCTCCTTTCAGCCAAAATTAATTTTACAATTAACGATGGTCTTTCAATGACAAGTAGCCATTTGGGGCCCAGTGGATTGTAGTTCTCTTATACTGCTATGGCGTACAGTCAGCGCCACACACCAGATGCAAGAGAACGATTGTGGACCGGCAGCCTATCACACGCCGGCACCGCGCCTCTTGGAGGGGGTAACCGCAGACGCGCGCCCTCTACAAGAGGCTATATCTAGGCGACATGCGTCCGGTCGAACCCGTCAGAACTCGCTTACGAACTAGGCAGTTACTAGGACTCAGCGCAGCTAGCATCGTACAGAAGACGACGGCGCGAGAAGAAGAGAAGAACAGACAGAAGTTGAGTATTGTATTCTTCAGTCAATAAAACTTGTATCACTAATCTGTATAGTTGTTCTAGCTGTCTACGCATCCTGCACCGACCCTTTTCTGAAAAGCTAGAGAACTCAAAAAATGGCGACGAGGTGTTCAACTACATACAAAAACCCATATTGGAAGCTGAAATTGCTGAAATTACCCTGCGCTATTATTTTGCTTTATTACAAGTCTCGGCGTTACCACTATATAATCTTTTGTGAATTCTATTGCAGGGAATAGTGTCAATTTCTATATTTTTGCATTGTTTCTGCTTGTTGTTTTTGCACCATGACTACTCTCACCAACACTATCCCTGCCACTGCGCCACAGCTTCCTGTGCTCGATGCACAGCAACTGATGCAGATGTTCCAGTTTCAAAGCCAACAAATCGCTTCACTGCTGTCTACTGTACAACAACGTCTGGCAAGTTACACTGCAGCAGCAACCATCACCAGTAATTCCATCATTCTGCCACTATGACGAAAAAGAAGAGGAATGGACTGAATGGTTGCAACAGTTTGAAGCCTACGCCACAGTTCACAAGATACAAGGTATTGTCGAACTACATATTTTTCTCTCAACTGTACGCCCCCCAGCATTCCATCTTGTGAAAAAACTGTTTCCCACTGCGGAGCCTTCTGAACTTTCTTATGATTCAGTAATAGGCTCCCTCATGTCACATTATGAACAGAAAATCATTGTAGTGGCCGCTAGGTATCAGTTCTTTCGGTGTACAAAAGGTCAAAATCAAACATACATTTCAAGGTCCCACTAGGAAGTATAAATTTAAGTGTTCGTGAAAAGCTTTGTATTCAAATGTGATGTTACGTGATGCTATCGTCTATAATGTACCTCATGTCAGTCTTATGGAGCAGATTCTAAAAATGTCAGATCTGTCTTTCCATCAGGTAGAACAGATTTTAGAACAGTACGATTCAGGTGCTGTGGCAGTGGCAAACTTTGATTCAATTCCACTGTGTAGTGTAACGACGTCACGCACACCAGCAAGCGTGAGGTCAAACGCCGTGCATTTCCGCCTTCCCACTCAAAGTTGAGAGGTGCAGAGCCTTGCCTAATAAGGAAGTGAAGTCTTGCCCAAAATGTTTCTCGGGGCACAAAAGGCAGAACTGTCCATCCCAGTCAGCAAAATGCTATGCACGCAGCAAGAAAGGTCATATACAAACAGTTTGCTTACAGCAAAAGAAAAGGAATTTGCCCTCCCAGCCCAAACAGCGACAAGACAATACATATTCAATAAATGAAGTATTTTCGAAACCAGTGGCTGCCCCTCGTAACATCAAGGACACAGAAGTAACACAAGTTGTACGCCAGGCCAGAAAAATGTATATTCAATAAATGAAGTATTTTCGAAACCAGTGGCTGCCCCTCGTAACATCAAGGACACAGAAGTAACACAAGTTGTACGCCAGGCCAGAAAAATGTATGTCAGTTGGCGTGTGAATGACATTTTCGTAAAATTTCAACTAGACACAGGTGCATCAGTCACATTGCTCAATCGGAAAGCTCATGAACAGTTAGGATCGCCACGCCTTTCTCGCGCTAAAACAAGGTTAACAGTTAAACAAAGTTAACAGTTAAAATGGCAACGAAATTAATGTACTAGAACAATGTTCACTAATTGCAGAGTACCGTTCACAAATGCACACCTTGACAATTCAAGTGCTTCAGTCTTACGAAGGAGAGAATATTTTTGGTTAAGATTCTTTTGATCTTTTTGCTTTTAATGTGCAAGACAATGTTTTAGTTGTGAACACTTTTGATGCTAAACACAGTGTAGACAAGTTGCTGAAAGATTTTCCAGATTTATTTTCTGCAGGACTAGGAAAAGCTAATGATTTTGCTGCACACATTACTCTCAAGGAAAATGCCAAACGCAAATTTTGCAAAGCTCGTAATGTACCACTCGCTTTACGCGACAAAGTAGCACAAGAATTTTGCACATTGCAAAAAAATTGGTGCAATTGGCGAGTCCGCTTGTAATTTTGACGAAGCTGTCAGGTAGCATCCGCATTTGTGTTGATTTTCAGGCCACAGTAAATCCACAAACAGTTGCAGACAGTTATCCTTTGCCGAGACCAGAAGATTTAATGGATAGATTAGGTGCAGGAAAATATTTCCCAAAAATAGAGTTGCGCAATGCCTACCTTCAGCTGCCACTCGACGAAGAATCACAGAAAATTTGTGCTGTCAATACTCATCTGGGCTTGTTTAAATATTTGAGTCTGCCGTTTGGCAGTGCATCCGCGCCCGCAATTTATCAAAGATATTTGGAACAGCTTACAGCTCGGGTGCCTTGTTGTTCAAACTACTTGGACGACATAGTTGTGTCAGGCCGCACCCAGGAAGAACACTTTGCAAATTTGAGGAAATTGTTTCACGTTTTGTCAGACGCAGGTCTCAAGTGTCGCTTCGATAAGTGTGCCTTTTTCAGACTGGAACTGCAGTATCTAGGATATCTAGGACACGTGAAAAACTGTCAAGGTGTGCACCCAATGCAATCACATTTGCTTGCCATTCGCTACCTGCCAGCACCAAAAGATGTGAAAGAATTACAGTCCATCTTGGGAAAGTTAACTTACTATATTCGGTTTATTTCCAATGCAGCAGAAACTGCAGCCACTTTGCATCGGCTACGCCGTAAAAATGTTCGTTTTGTTTGGACAGAAGAACGCCAACGCGCATTTCAGCAGTTAAAAGATGCTTTGCTCAGTGATCGATGTTTGGTGCACTTCGATCAAGAAAACAAAAACAGTCCCGTTGCACGTTTACTCGTCATCGTATGGTCTAGGTGCAGTGCTGTCACATAGACATGGGGATACGGACCGTCAGATAACGTTTGCATCCAAACTTTTGACAGACACACACTGCCGTTATTCTCAGATCGATAAGGAAGCTTTAGCCGGAGTGTATGGCGTCACAAAATTTCATCACTACTTTTATGAGAGTAAATGTTATTTAGTAACTGACCACAAGCCTATGCTGTCATTGTTTCATCCAGCCAAGTCAATTCCTACGCGCATGACACACAAATTGGGCATTGCACTTGTCACATTATCAGTACGAGATTATCTACAGACCTGCAACTCGCCATGGAAATTCCGAAGCACTATCCCGTCAGAAATAGCCCCGAAAAAGATTTTGGCACTTTTGAGACGTCTTGTTGTTAGATAGATGCGCAAGAAGATAGTTTGTTGCATTCCTTCCCGTTGGACTATAGGAAAATTTCTCGGGCCACAGAAACAGACCTCGATTTACGATTTTTGCTGCGCTACATTCGCACGGAATGGCCTCGTTTACAACGTGACATTGAAAATTCACTGGAGCGTCGCTATTTTGCTAGAAGAAATGAACTTTGAGTGCGTAGAGGTGTCTTTGTAGTTTCAAATGACAGTGGACAATCGCGTGTGTTCATCCCGCGACGTTTGCAGAAAGAAGTATTGAACTTACTTCACCAAGAACATTGGGGAATGGTTCCCACTAAGCAACTGGCACGACGACACTGTACTTGGCAGGGTGTGGACGCCCAAATATAAAAGATGACGTCACAGTGTTCAGTGTGGGCTACTAATCAGTCAGCCCCACCTCAGAAATTTTTTGCGTGGCCAAAAGCTGATTCACCATGGCAACGAGTGCATATTAACTATGCTGGTCCCTTCTGGAACACTAAGTGGCTTATTGTGGTTGATGCTTTTAGTGGTTACCCATTTGTAGTGCTAATGTCTTCTACGACTTATAATAGCACGATTAATACGTTGTTTTGAACTGATAGACTCTGACAACGGCCCTCAGTTCACATGGCAAGAATTTCGCTCCTTTTGTGAACGCCATGGACTGGAGCATCTCACCAGCTCAACGTTTCACCCGCAGTCAAACGGCTGTCCAGAACGCTTCTCCCGGACATTTAAGCAACAGATGTCCAAACTTCGTTCGGAGCACTTGCGGGAGGCAGCTTTGCAACTGTTCCTCGCCTCCCATCGCTCGCATCGACGAGAAGGATCACCCTGGTCCAATTGTTCCAGAGTTTTCATCTACATCTACATCTACATAGATACTCTGCAAATCACATTCAAGTGCCTGGCAGAGGGTTCATTAACCACTTTCATAACTTTTCTCTACCGTATAGCGCGCGGGAAGAAAGAACACCTAAATCGTTCCGTTTTCGATCTGATTTCTCTTATTTTATTCGGATGGTCATGTCTCCCTAAGTAGGTGGGTGCTAGCAAAATATTTTCACATTCAGAACTAAAAGTCGGTGATTGAAACTTCGCAAACAGATCACGCCGCAATGAATAACGTCTTTTTTTAAATGATTTCCACCGCAATTCTTGCAACATTTCCGTGACGCTCCTCCCCCCCCCCCGTAACGTGATAAAACAAAACGAGCTGCCCTTCTCTGAACCTTCTCAATGTCTTCCGTCAGTCCCACCTGGTGAGGGTCCCACAACAGGCAACAGTACTCCAGGAGAGGACGCACAAGTGTGATGTAGGCAGTCCCTTGGGTGGAGCTGGTGCATCTCCGAAGCGTTCTGCCGATGAAACGTAACCTTTGGTTCGCCTTCCCCACAATATTTTCTATGTGTTCTCTCCAGTCAAAGTTGTTCGTAATTGTAACTCCTAGGTATTTGGTAGAATCTACGACTTTAAGGTTTGACTTATTTATCGCGTAATTGAAGTTCAGCGGATTTCTTTTAGTGGCCATGTGTATTACTTCACACTTTTCTTTATTTAGTGTCAATTGCCAATTTTCGCACCATGCAGCCGGCCGCGGTGGCCGAGGTGACTGAGGCGCTGCAGTCACGGTCAGCACAGCCACTACGGTCGGGGGTTCGAATCCCCCCTCGGGCATGGCTATTTGTGCCGTCCTAGTTCGTAAGTAGTTCATAAGTAGTTTGTAAGTTTAGGGACTGATAACCCCGTAGTTAAGTCCCATAAGCTTAACAAACATTTGAACATTTGAACATTCGCACCATGCAGAAATTTTGTGTAAATCGCTTTGCAGTTACTTTTGATCCTCAATTGACTTCACTAACCGATAAACGACAGCATCATCCGCGAACAGTCTAAGGGAGCTATTCAGATTGTCTCCTAAATCGTTTATAAACCCGAGGAAGAGTAGGGGACCTATAACGCTTCCCTGTGGAACGCCAGATATCACTTCCGTTTTACTCGATGACTTACCGTCAATTACAACGAACTGTGTCCTTTCTGATAGGAAATCGTGAATCCAATCGCACAATTGGGGAGATATTCCATAAGCACGCAATTTCATAAAAAGCCGCTTGTGGGGTACAGTGTCAAAAGACTTCCTGAAATCCAAAAATATGGAATCGATTTGAGATCCCTTGTCGATGGCACTTAACACTTCATGTGAATAAAGGGCAAGCTATGTTTCGCAAGAGCGATACTTTCTGAATCCGTGTTGACTTCTGGTTAATAGGTCGTTCTCTTCAAGCTAGTTCATAATATTCGAACAAAGTATATGTTCCAAAATCCTACTACAAATCGACGTCAATAAGATAGGCCTGTTTTCAGCGGTTGCAGACGGTGGGGGCGGGGCGAGAGCATCAAATGTTTCGGTTATCACATGTCTGAAATATCAGGACCTGATGGCGCGGTACTTGTTGTGTGGCCTGTGATCCTTCTGCGTTTCTGTCAGCAGATTCACGCAACACGCATCCGCGCGGCCTTCCCGCCAGTCGCCCCCGCAGCAGACCTACACGGCACGCGGCGCGGCATCATGGAGACGGAGCCTACGCCGCCTCCGCCTCCGCCTCCGCCTCCACGGACCTCGTCCCACACGACCAGCACGCCACGCACAATCCGACGCCGACGTCACCGTCTACGTCATCACCTGGGCTAAAGCACTAGATATACCGAGCTGAACAATCCGCCATTTTGAATCCCAGTGGCGGCGCTAGGCGTCGGCGACGTCGGCCACCGCTGGGCTCCTCGCAAAACATTGCTAAAATTTTATATATATATATGATGTTTAACGGCGCTTTCCAACTACTAGCTTAACAAATGGACGATACTACAAATACATCCGTACCCAGGGGTGGGATTCGACCCCCGACGAGAGTGACTTCGCGAACCGTGGTATGACGCCTTAGTGCTCTCGGCTATTTCCGGCCGGCAGCTATTAATTATCCGTATTTATTTCCGTATGAGTGCAGCAATGATGCAAGTTTTAGTTAAATACTTGCAAAACCATTTCCTTCAGAATATTTTAGAAAACGATTTGGAAGAAGTATATCCAAATGTTTATATAATAATCCGAATCATGCTCAGTTCCAATCAATACAGCTTCGGCCGAGAGAAGCTTCGCAAAGTTAAAATTGATTCAGACTAACTTGAAAAGCACAATGAGCCAAGAAAGACTACCTGCGTTGTCACTACTATCAACTGAGCCGAAATAGCGGCTAGTATTAAGATATGATCTTAAAACAAATTCTGTGAGACAAAAGCTGAAAAGTTTCTCTAATTTGTGTTTGTTCATTGTAATTTTTAGCCATTGCAATATTACTTAATAGTATACTAATAGAATTTTAACATAATGATTACTGACGTACAATTCAGTTAGTTTAACATTTTTATCATTAATGAAAAAATGAAAGGGGCCTCGCAAAGACGAGTTCGCCGACGCCCAATTTTCGTCTAGCGCCGCCACTGTTGAATCCCAATCCGACGACTGTTGTATGCTTAGAGTGGTGCAGCGAAGTGAATCAGCGAATATTTTGTCATTTTATTGTTTCACTGAGTGAAATAGCTGTTTGTGCAGCTCCAAACTGCTCAAATGGTCGCTATAAATTTTATCGGTTTCCTTGAAATATATATCGGCGTAAACGGTTGCTTGTAAATTCCAGACGCCAAGTATGGACGCAAAAATTAAGCAACCATCTGTGTAACGTTAAGAACAAAACCTTTTTTATTTATATTAGAAACAGTTATGCTCACACAGAGACAGTAATGAAAATGTAGGCCTAAACATGTTAGCAATGGTTTATTTTAAAAATGTTCAAATATTTGTTAATTTTTTGGACTTGACAACTATGGTTATCTGTCCCTAGGCTTACAAACTACTTAAACTAACTTAAAATAACTTACACTAAGGACGACACACACACACCTAAGGGCGGATTTGAACCTCCGACGGCTAGCAACTGTACGCTCCACAGCAAGGCGCCTTAGAATGTTTGTCCACTGCGCTGCGACGGTTTATTTTAATTTTGTTACAGATTGTTAACATAACACGACGTAGTGTGTTTACAGTTGCTTGATTTTATTTAGACCAACTAAGGAGTTATTATAAGGGCTGTTAACTGCATTTTAAGTGAACAACGAGTGCAGATGGTTTTACCCAACTAGTGGTTTTTTAAATTTTATTGTTTCGCATTAGTTCAGTGTTTAATTTATATATGACTCTCAACATCGATGTATGTAGGCCTCAGCCAAGCTGTGAACAGGATGTAAAAATAAATTAATAATTGAAGTTCACAAAGAATGGGAATAGGAATCAAGTCGTAAATGAAAGGCATCAAAATTCAAAACTTAGCATGCAACATTCACTGTATTTCAAAACGCATGCTACCAGAGAAACTTTATTTAGTCGTTATCTAACGAAACCAGACGTTCAAAGTTATTAAACACATTTCTGACGTAAAATCGTCTCTCGGCTATGGTGTGTGTGTGTGTGTGTGTGTGTGTGTGTGTGTGTGTGTGTGTGTAAAATATGAGAAACATGAGTGGGGGGAGAGGGGGGGGGGAGACGGAAAGTGCAGTAACGCAGTTTAACATTATTCTGTAGCTGTTTCCGAATGCAACTCTGTAACCAGTACCCTAAACGTATGTGGACGCACAATTTAGAAAATACGATAACTATAACGTTGTTTAACTGTATATAGTAAATATTTAGAACGGCAACATATGCCTTAATATGGACTGTGACTGTATCATCTCTCTAAATATCCCTCCAATAACTAACTTTCAGCCGGCCGCGGTGGCCGAGGAGACTGAGGCGCTTCAGTCACGGTCTGCACGGCCACTACGGTCGGGGGTTCGAATCCCCCCCCCCCTCGGGCATGGATATTTGTGCCGTCCTAGTTCGTAAGTAGTTCATAAGTAGTTTTTAAGTTTGAGGACTGATGACCCCATAGTTGGGTCCCATAAGTGAAATGTAAGCCAGTAAATTTACTATGCTGTAATATCTTCTGCATTAGGGACGTATATTTAACGGCCTAAGAGCATATTAAAAGCGTGTGTTCCATGGTCTTTAAATACACGCCTTCAGCGTGGGATTCAAAATGGCGGATTGTTCTGCTTGTACTATACAGTGCTCTAACCTGGGCCACAGGTCGTGGACGTGGGCCCTTCGGAGGTTTCCCCGGAGGACGTGCCCTCGCGAGCTCAGGCCGGATGGTGGGGTGCGGCCGGTACCTGACGTCCTCTGCAGCTACAGCCTCCGGTCCATCAGGACGTCCACGACCCTGCCTCCTCCTCCGTTGTCGAGCTCCCACCACTAGGCATTTCCTTTCCTATTTCACTCCCAAATTGAACGAGCAGAAAAAGAATGCCTATATGCCTCCGTACGAGCCCTAATTTCTCTCATATTGTCTTTGTGATCTTTACGCGAAATGTAAGTAGGCGGCAGCAAGATCGTACTACACTCAGCTTCAAATTCCGGCCCTCTAAATTTACTTAACAGAAATTCACGAAAAGAACGTCGTCTTTCTTCCAGCGATCCCCAATTGAGTTGCCGGAGCATTTCCGTGACACTCGCGCATTGGTCGAACCTACCGGTAACAAATCTAGCTGCTCGTCTCTGAACCGCCTCTATGTCTTCCTTTAAACTGGTCTGCTGCGGGTCCCAAACACTTGAGCAATACACAAGACGTGGTCGTACAAGCGCTTTATACGCGGTCTCCTTTACAGGTGAAGTACATCTTCCCAAAATTCTCCCAATAAACCGAAGTCGGCTTACTCACAACTGTCCTTACATGCTCGTTCCATTTCATATCGCTCTGCAATGTTACGCCTAGATATTTGAACGACGCGACAGCATCAAGAAACTCACTACTAATGCTGTATTCGAACATTATGGGATTGCTTTTTCTACTCATGCGCATCACCTTACATTTTTCTACATTGAGAGCTAGCTGCCATTCTTCGCACCAACTAGATATTTTCTCTAAGTCATCCTGTATGCTATTACAGTCAGTTACAGACGACACCCACCCATACACCACACCATCATCAGCAAACAGCCGCAAATTACAACGTACTCTGTCCATCAGATCATTTATATACGTAGAAAATAATAGCGGTCCTATCACACTCCCCTGGGGCACGCCTGTCGATACACTCGTCTCTGATGAACACTCGCCGTCGAGAACAAAGTACTGCGTTCTATTACTTACGAAGTCTTCCAGCCAGTCACAAATCTGTGAACATATTCCATAAGCTCGTATCTTCGTTAGCAGTCTGCAGTGTGGCACCGCGTCGAACGCCTTTTTGAAGTCGAGAAAAACACAATCCGCCTGTTGCCCTTCGTCCATGGCTCGCATGATGTCATGTGAGAAAAAGGCAAGCTGAGTTTCACATGAACGATGTTTCCTAAACCCGCGCTGACTCATGGAATGAAGCTTTTCCGTTTCAAGGAAATTTACTATATTCGAACTGAGTATATGGTCTAAAATTCTACATGAAACTGATGTCAACGACATTGGCCTGTTATTGTGTGGGTCAGTTCTCTTTCCTTTCTTAAAAACGGGAGTCACCTGCGCTTTTTTCCAATCACTAGGAACTTTGCACTGAATTAAAGATTCGCGATAAATGCAAGCTAAGTAGGGGCCAATGCCGCTGAATAGTCTTTGTAAAACCGAACTGGTATTCCATCCGGACCAGCAGACTTTTTCGTATTTAGCTCTCTCAGCTGCTTCTCTACACCAGAAGTACCTATTGCTATGTCCCCCATTTCAGAATTAGTACGTTGGTCAAATGATGGTACATTTGTGCGGTCCTCCTGCGTGAAAGACTTCTTAAAGGTTAAATTTAGAACTTCAGCTTTCCGTTTGCTTTCGCTCCACACGACCAGCACGCCACGCAGAATCCGACGCCGACGTCGCCACCGACGTCACCGTCTACGTCATCACCTGGGCCACAGGTCGTGGACGTGGGCCCTTCGGAGGTTTCCCCAGAGGACGTGCCCTCGCGAGCTCAGGCCGGATGGCGGGCGCGGCCGGTACTCTGCAGCTACGGACTCCAGTCCATCAGTACGTCCACGAGCCTGCCTCCTCCTTCCTTGTCGAGCTCCCTACACGACATATGTTCTGCGCTTTGTGGCGTAAAGTAAGTGCCACAAGCAAGAGAACGATCGTGGAGAAGGTAGTGGTCGACCGGTAGCCCATGACTTGCTGGCGCCGCGCCTCTTGGAGGGAGTAACCGTAGACGCGCGCCATTTACTTGCGGCTATATCTAGTCCGACATGCGACTGAACGAGCCCGTCAGAACTCGGCTACTAGCTCTCAGCGCAGTTAACATCACACAGAAGACGACGCCGCGAGGAGAAGATAAGAACATTTTAATACTTGTATCAGTAACATGAATACCGGTAGTTGTTCTAACTGACTACGCATCCTGTACTGACCCTTTTCTGAAAAGCTAGACCGGGACGAGAAGATATGCAATGTCCCGTTTATACGTTGGTACTCTCCACTGGTCGGTTCCAGTTTCTCCAAGGCCTCTATGGTTTTCAATAGTGCTGGATCGACCCCCTGACCAGCTGTAACGTCACCTAATTCAGTGAGGGCTGAAATTTCATTCATGCTGTTGTCTTCCACTAATGTATTCCTCGAAAAGCAGTCGGCATCCTTGTGTTTGCGCCCGTTCGTGAGTACCACTGTGACGTCGTAATCTTGGAGTCTTACTGCCCATCTTGCTAGTCGACCTGATTGATCCTTCAAGCCAACACAAAGTATGGTGGTCTGTCGTTACAGTGAATAGTTTGCCGAATAAATGCGGCCGGAACTTGTTGATAGCCTAGATAAATGCGAGACATTCTTTCTCAGTTGTAGAGTAGTTTATCTCGGACTTTTAGAGTACTCTTGATGCATAGGACATCAGCTTTTCAGCACCTTCCTGAACTTGTACAACCACTGCACCATTCCCATAACCACTGGTGTCTGTGTGAAGTTCAGTTTCCGCATGCTCATTGTACAAGGCTAGAACTGGTGCGAAAGTTAGAGCCTCCTCCAGTGTCCGGAAAGCTCTTTCTTTTGTCTCATCCCAATAAAAGTTGGCGTCTCCCTGCAGAGGTTCTTGCAATGGACGTGCCCTGTTACAAAGTCATTTTATGAAACGTCGGTAGTATGAGCACAGCCTGAGAAAACTTCTCACATCACGAATGTGCTGAGGAGTTGGAAATTCTGTGACTGCCCTTACATTATCTGGATCAGGACGATCTCCGTTGACTAGGTGCCCAAGGATTTATACCTCCTTGGCGACGAAGAGGCACTTCTTTGTACTGAGGCGGAGTCCTGCAGTTTGAACACACTTCAACACAGTTGACAGGCGACTCAGATGTTCTTCAAATGTTTTCGAGAAAACGAGAATGTCATCTAGATAGCAAATACACGTCATCCACTTAAGGTGTCGAAGCAAGTTGTCCATCACGCGTTCGAATGTGGCCGGAGCATTACATAATCCAAATGACATTAATTCATAAAGGCCGCCAGGTGTAATAAAAGCCATCTTTCCCCTCTCAGCTTCGTCAACCTCGTTTTGTCAATAACCTGTCTGCATGTCCGTAGTTGAGAATTATGTAGCTCTTTTCAAGCAGTCTAAAGTGTCGTCAATGCGCGGCAATGGGTAGACATATTTCTTTGTTCAACCGCAGATAGTCGACACAGAATCGCCACGTGCCATCCTTCTTTACGAGAACCACCGGAGACGACCAAGGACTCTCCTAAGGTTGAATAATGTAATCGTGCAATATCTTCTCCACTTCCTCCCGAATTATTCGTCTATCAGCTGGCGACACTCTATACGAACGCTGGCTAATTGGGGGATGATCCCGAGTATTGATACGGTGCCTTATTGTGGGCCGTTTAGTCTGATTTTCTCCTGCTAGGATGTGAATACACCCGAAAATAGGCGTAGTATAGCTAACACCCGCTGGCGTTGTTCCTTGGTCAGTCTGGGCCCTAATGGCAGTTTCACGTTTGTTTCCTCCAGCTTGTTGTCTGTACTAACAGCAGAGCAGGGGTCTTCGTTGATGACGTTGAGCTCACTGTCCTGGATTGGTTCAGCTGTGCCAATACACAATCCTTTGGCGATAAGTTATTACTGTTCGTGACAAATCTCTCCTTGACCACCGGTAATGCTTATGATAGCCGCTGGTATGTAAATTTCTTTTGTGAGCCTAATCAACTTTTTACTATCGTCAAGCACTTCACAGTTTAACCAGTCACCTGTATTTGTGACTGCAACTCTTCTCATTGTCAGCGGCGGGATCTTCACATTGTCAACGGAAAATAACTTCCGGGAAAATGCTGTATAACGTGTATCCCTCGGAACGACTGCCTCAATTTGCAGCTCAGATGTTCCACAGGCAGTGATAGCTTGAGATGCCTGAAGGAAGTCCCATCCGAGGGTGACATTATGACTACATTCTATTAAAACGACAAATTCAAACGGCTGGGTGCTGTTGTTGATGGTTATTCCTGCGACACGAGTTCCTGATGGCTGGACGTACTTTCCATTTGCGACCTTCATCACATTTGCCACTGTATCACAGAACACTGTCTTCTTTAGTGTGCGGCGGTAATTATCCGACAATACAGAGAAAGAAGCTCCCGAATCAACCAGTGCCCAGACAGGTTGGCCGTCGATTATGACGTCGATGAGATTTCAAAAATGTTTGTACAGCTTAAGGGACTTAACTACGGGGTCATCAGTCCCTAAACTTACAAACTACTTATGAACTACTTACGAACTAGGACGGCACAAATATCCATGCCCGAGGGGGGATTCGAACCCCCGACCGTAGTGGCCGTGCAGACCGTGACTGAAGCGCCTCAGTTCTCTCGGCCACCGCGGCCGGCCTCGATGAGATTTCCCGACATCTCAACGACTCTCGTCCAAGGAGGATTTTCATCTGCGGGGGCCTCACCTCCGTAGATGGTCGCCTCGCTTAGTTGTCCTGGGCGCGGCGGCAAGGGGAGTGGCTGGTACCTCTGTACGGCGACGGTGAACGGCAGCGGCGCGTCGGGAAGCGACATCGTCCAGGATACGGCGATGGGCTTCTTCCCATTGGTCGACTCAACTCATCAGCAGGTGACTGCCTGGGATAGAACTGCTCTGATGGATGACGTCTTGCGGCAAAATAATCGTCTAATTCTCTCTCTCTGTATTAGCGCAAAAAATATCCAGGGTGCCCACAATGGAAACGCACTGGTGTGTTGTCTTCTGTCCTCCAGACGTCTGTTCTTCTGCGGGGCGTCATAGTTGCCCGGGGAGTTGGTTGTGACCACGTCGGCCGGTTCGTAGGCATAGGCATAGGTGCGATTGGCAGAGAGACAAGAGCTAATATGTGAAACACGTCTTTCTCAGCGGCGTCGGCTCCCTCGTGACTTACAGGGCTTACATCCATGGCCATAATCTGATACTCGCTCGGCCTAATTGTCCCGGCTGCCATAAACTGTTGTGATTCTTCTCTCACAATTTGCAGTGTGGGAGAAGCAAAGTCATGCTGGTCTTACGGCCATAGGGACTACATTGGGAAGTCTGCCAAACTTCTTTATTCCAACCCTTCTTTAATGCATCACTTCAATCCGCTGGCACCACTTGATGAACTCTTCCGTCGTAGTGACGTCTTTTATCAGAAGAGCTTGGCGATCTCCAAACGTCTTCTGAAGTTCCGTCTGGAACGTTTTCCAGCCATTCAGCATCTCTTCGTTGTTTTCAAACCATTGCTTGGCTGTTCCATCCAGGTAGAAATAAACGTTGGCCAAGCACGTTGTATGATCTATCCCTTCTCTTTGTCCAGATACGCCAGCAACTTCTTTTCTTCCCAATTCTGTTGAGCACCTCCTCATTAGTTACGTGATCCACCCACCTAATCTTCAGCATTCGTCTGTAGCACTACATTTCATATTTTCGTGTGAACTTCTTATAGTCCCATATAATGCTACACACAAGGCAAATGCTTTCAGAATTCGTAACATTTAAGTTAATATTGGATGTCAACAAATTTTGCTTTCCCACAGATGCTTTCCTTCCCATTGCAATTCTGCGTTTAATATCTTCTTTACTTCGCCCATCAGAAGATATTTTGCTACCCAAATAACAAAACTTGTCCTAATCATCGTCATCTCATCATCATTGGCACGTAAGTCGCTCACGCGGCGTCAACTAAAAAGACTTACACTAAGGCGGCCGAACAATCCCTCAAGGGATCACCCGGCCAAGAAAGCCATAAGCTCATTTCCATTTCCATCTACTACTTTTACTGTCTCATTTGCTAATCTAATTCCGATAGCATTGCCTGATTTTCTTACACTACATCCCATTATCTTTTCCTAACCACTATCCATTCCGTTCAATTACTATTCCAGGTCCCTTGCTGTCCGCTCAGAATTATGTCATCGACATACCGAAAAGTTTTTATTTTTTCTCGCTGAACTTTAATTCCTTCTCCAAATTTATCTCTGGATTCTTTCGCAACTTGCCCAATATACAGATTGGATAACATTGGGGAAAGGCTACAACCATTGATCAGTGATCTAGAGATCACTGACTACAACCTTGTGTTACTCCCTTCCCAACCATTACATCCGTTTCATTCCCTTCGACTATAATAACTTTATTTGATGTACACTGTACCACTCAATATTTAAATTTATAAAGATATAATGCGAGTTTAAAATTCATTGTTCTGAAGTCTTGTGTTTATGCTTTCAATGTAGCAAACAAGTAAAATTTTTCATTAAACCTTTTGGTAGGGAGGAAATTCAATAACATTATGATTCACGGACACGTACAATTAATGAGCTACTTGTTGTCAGGAGTAATTAAATTTCAAAGAAAAAAAATTGTGAAATGTGATCGTGTGTATTGGAGGAAACAGAGGAGTCCAGAGACTGTATAATCTAAAACTCACATGAAATTAACCAACGGCTTCCATTACCACTTTTCTTTTATTCGACTTTTTCCATGTGTTGCTAAGAACTGTGACCTTAATCGATAGGAAATAAGTGATTCAGTCGTTTAAATGAGACGATATTTCATATAAACACTGTTGCACGAATGAACGTACTCATCTAACCAAAGTCTGGCTTCTCGTTCGCAGACACCATAGTGAACCTCACTGATATAAAGTTTGATCCTAGGCAGATGACTTTGTTGAATAAAGGGTTAAAATACCAAGTTAAACCATGCCCCACCAACAGACAGCTCGCAAGTGTTGCTGGTGACTTGAAAATTGCCTTAGACAAAACCAATATTAGTGAGGGTGAGAAACTCCAGCATACTTTTAAGGCAAGTGAAATTGTCAACAAAGCTAAGCGAAGTCCCTCACCGGGCCAGGAACATAGGGTATTAAAAACAATAACTAACAAAATGCAGCAAGGGAATGCCATTCTAGTACTCACAGATAAGGGTAGCACGGGAGTTCTTCTTTGAAAGACAGACTACTCTGACAAAATTAAGGCTTTCTTTAATGAAAACGGCATCAGTAGCATTGATTCCAACAGTAGCATATGAGAAGACGCTAAAGGCATTCATTGACGGTTGCCTTTACATTTATTGTAAAAGATGAAAGTCATGAATCCCTTCCTACGTGCTCAGATTAAAACGCATAAACAGGGCCACCCAGCGCGCGTGATTGCCAGTCGGATAGGTAGCCCTGGACACCATGCCTCTGCAGTTTCACTCAAATTATTAAAAAACAAATTGTCATTAGACATCAGCTGCTCTGTACGCAATCGGCTGCACATTGAATTACTTCAGGATCAATTGTTCCCAGAGGACAGCCAACTCCTCTCACTACATATCATAAATTTATATACCTATGTACCCCTTCAGAAAACTGTCAACATTATCCAGAGTAATCTAATCCGAAAAAGAAATTTAATCAAAATGTTTGTAAAGTTATGTGTCGTAACTGCAGTGTTCATCGGTCTCTAACCTTACAAACTACTTAAACTAACTTATCCTAAGAACAACGCAAACATCCATGCCCGAAGGAGGACTCCAACCTCCGACGTGGAACGGCCGCACGCACCGCAGCAGGGCGCCTAAGTGCGCACGGCTATTCCGCCGCGTCGAGACGAAGTGAATGAAATTACAAAGTTGATTGAATTACAGTCCATAATTATTTTTCTTTTGAGTGTAAGATATATAAGCAAAAAGATGGTTTGGCAATGGGCAGGTATTTATTGGGCTCTTTAGCAGATGTTTTGGTCAACTACATTGAGTGCAAATACTTCTCACAAAATCTATGTTGTGCAACAAGGTTCTGTTCGTTTCCACTTTCCCTCTCTCGGCAAAGTTTTCTGGGAGGTACTCTCTGGCATGTACCATACAAACATTTATGTACCCAGTGATCTTCCTCATGGTTTAAAGGTCATGTGTGCAAAAATTCATACAGATTGGAGCAAAACTATGCAGTTTGGAAAATTCCCTAAGGTAAGTACCCTCCACCACGCACCGAACGAAATTTTATACAGACAGTGACATACCTCTTGCTTTTAAGGAAGAGTGTGCAAACTGCTATCAATATAGGAACAAAACTATACACGTCTTTGGAATAGAAACGTATGGTCACATTTAAAAACGCACTTCGTTGTTTCAAATGATCCAGTGTTACTTCATGCAACCCTTGTTCTGAGAATAGTGAAAACAACAAAACAAGGATCCGTGAAATCGGTCGAGCCGTTCTGAAGTTATGGTGCGATCAACGTATTTAGGGATCCTTTTTTGTTGCAAAGTACCCTCCCCCATGCACCATATGAAACTTGAGGTAGACGGTGACCTTCCTCTTTCTTTGAAGGTCAAGTGTGCGAAATTTCGTGAAGATCGGAATGAAACTGTAGATTTCGTGAGTCTGTAGGAGAAATATGCTCCGCCATAGACCTATCACAAAATACTTTCTTAGTTGACGTTTTCTACCTATAAACTACATTCCTGTCGATTTTCAGCTTCATAGGTGAAGTAGTTTTCGAGATTTTGTCAGTGAGTGATTGACTGCTTTTATATAGAGATTGAGAAAAAAGATTGCTTAATTTTGGATACAAGAGAATTAAGGGAGACTTGCTTCACAAACATAAATAGTAACATGCAAATCTGTAACGTTAACTTTATTTGATACAAGGTCACGCATGATGCGACAGTTTTGCGGTATCCACAGCGAAACTGTTGTGAGCGGTAGACTTCGTTTCATCCGAAATTACATGAAAACTTTGTTTCAAGTCGCTAACTACTCCCATTTTCCAATAATTGACGCCTAAATCTGGGTATTCATACGCGGTGTTTTTTATTATTTATGACGTCATATCTCCTGAGCTACGTGTCGTGCTCTTTTCTTTTTGGGTCGGAAGCCTTAACCAAAGTTTCATTGCAATCGAATGAATGGTTTATTAACACATACAGGACATACAGACAAACATTCATTTATATATACAGGGTGTTTCACTAAGTGTGTTTGCCTCTGTAACTTATAAAATAATAAGTGACGGGAAATTTTAATGCGGTAGGTCAAACAAGAAATGTTACACTTCCTGCGGAGCTATGAACATAGTTTATTGTATCATTTTCCAAAGAGTTACACCACAAAGATATAATTTTTTAAATGGAACAATAGTTTTTTCTATCGTGTATTGGATTCGTTTAAACCAGCTGCGTCCAAATCAATTTAAACTACATTCCTATCACTGTTAGTTTGGCAGCTACAACCCTTCAAAGTTCCGGGGGCGGAGGCTGCGATAGCGTATCTAACTGGCCGAGTGGCTAGCCCCTGAGGCACGGCCTACTGTCTCATGACCACCAGCCAGTCAGTTATGCTGTCGTAGCCTCCGCCCCCTAAACTTTGAAGGGTTGTAGCTCCCAAACTAACAGTGATAGGAATGTAGTTTAAATTGATTTGGACGCAGCTGGTTTCAACGAATCCAATGCACGATAGAAAAAACTATTGTTCCATTTAAAAAATTATATCTTTGTGGTGTAACTCTTTGGAAAATGATACAATAAATTATGTTCATAGCTCCGCAGAAAGTGTAACATTTCTTGTGTTGACCTACCGCATTAAAATTTCCCGTCGCCTACTATTTTATAACTTACAGAGGCAAACACACTTAGTGATATATATATATATCTGTGTGTTGATATTTTAATTATTTTTCAAGGCAATGAAGCTGATATCACCTCCCTGGTTAGTGAATTTAACAGCCTTCTTCCAAAGCTATCCTACACTTATGAATCAATGGATGTGGTGGGCATTTTGAATTTCTTTGACATATCTCCACAGTCGGTGGAAAGTAAAATACAGTTCGACATATTTAGGAAGCCAACAACTAGTGCTTCAATAACTCAGTTGACATCTTGTCATCCTAGAAGCTATAAGCTAAGCTTTTTCAGATTTGCTATAATACGTATTTTTGGGCTCTCTCTTTCCGATGAATAAATAAATAATGAGTTTAATACTCCCTGTCATATCGGCCACAAAACTGGTTACTATCCATCTGTGGTCCACCGGCAATACAGGGAACGTGTCAGGCTTATAGAAGAGCAGAGGCATACCGCGACCGCGAAGGTAGTTGACGAAAACATATGAACTGCGCTCCTCTTCCCAGGACCTTTCGCCATATAATATAGCAAGTTGTTTCGTAGTACCAATGTACAAATTGTCTTTTCTCGTGGAACAAATATTCATAAAATTCTACCACACAACGAGCAACCTATCAAACAGGCACACGCAGCTTCGGGTGTTTATGAACTTAAATGTGTAGACTGTCCAGCTGAGAACGTGGGACAGACAGGGAGGGCATTCAAAACACATTTCAATGAACATCTGGCAAATAAAGAAATACTCTCCTTTTGCCGAACATTTAAAGGCTTCTGGGCATCAAGGTCCCGCCATAGATAATTTAGAAATTTTGTATTATACACAAAAAGGACGGAAGTTAAACATCCTGGAAGAATTTAGATATCTAAGCGGGTTTATTTTAAACACCCGAGACTTCTAAACGATCAGTTGTCCTCAAAAAACCAAACATTTTGTTCGAGACTTTCATGGAAATATTTAAGTAATATTTCTGTTATATAACTTGGTATCCCTTCAAATTTGTTTCACGTGATATTGGGTATTTTAAGTAAATGGTGCCCATATTTAAAATTAACAGCTGTCATCCGACTGACCCACAACCTACAGTGTTGTGGAGCACTACGCTTTATTCGCGGTTACTCGCAGTACAAATTTGAATGCTACCCAAGGAATTACCAGTACCGATACCAACGCATGTAGTAGAAATGAGTTAAAGACCTACTCTATGGTACAGGGACATCAGACAAGGTAAATCGCGGAATATAAATTATTTCAATAAACAATCAGTTAAACAATGTAGCAATTTGTTTTTAACGGTCAGTGTTACCGCAGATGAAGGGATCACATTATTATCGTCTCTGTAAGATATCCTACGGCTGCATTTTAAGCTAAATACCCTCTGTCAAAGAGCAGGTAAAAAATTAGTACCGTACATTATCACAATTCCTTTTTACCGATGTAAGCATTTTTGTAGCTAAAATTTTTAAAAAATATTGTCATGTAAATATTGTAAGTTCTGGTTCATTTTTCTTCTTTGTCAGATATCTGAAGATGCCCTAACCTGATGAAACGCGTCATTTAAATAAAAAAAATGTGCAACCAAGACATTCTTTTATTCCAGAATTCGACTTAACACGGTTGGTACATCAAAACACGCAAAAATGGATGAGAAGACTTCTATCAAGTGTAACTGTTACTGCAGACCTATTTGTGAGAATGAAAAGTAGAAAATGCTAGTACGTCATAGCGTAATAACAAACGGCCGCTGGAAATGGTTTAATGGCGAACGTTTAATACAATCGACAAAGAGCTCTTAAGTGATGCTCAATACGTACTTCTCTCAATACGACATATAAAGAGACTACTTACGAAAAGAACAATGGCAATGTTCCGTAATTAATGCACGTAAACTACCGGTATTTAATCGCTATCATGAAGAACAGGAATAGTGGAATGTGGCGATAACGACGATTAAACCGGTACAATACACAACAAATCATCTTTATATCTTCCTAATTTATTAATGTTATTCCCATTAAAGTCACTGGCAAAATAGAGGAAGCGTTTCGCGCTGATAACGAAAAAACGCCATGAATTCGAGCTCTGTGCTGTTTTTAACGTTGATGAGAATAAGGAAAGCCGTAGTGTCCTTGTATCATGGCCTCACTTTTATTTTTACGCTGGATTGTTGGTCAAGTTATCAGTTCGTAGGCGACTTTAGATCCTTATTGGTACTATCATGCACTTTCATGGCAGTTCTCTTTTATGAAGTAAGTTAACGTCTTCTGCAATGGAGGCAAGAGAATTCATAATGTTAGATTTACTTCTGAAATGATAAAGAAAAAGAATTACATTTACAGCGCCATATTTCGTGATTGTTAAAACATACGTTTAACCGCCGTTCCCGATACCTAAAAATAGATTCGGAGATAGCTTTTTGAAAGAAAATACATAATGGCTCAGCTACGTCTTCTAAGACAACCGAAAGCATAAGGGTGCCGCAGAGATCTGAACCTGGCGTCTATGTTGGTCTATGCCAATTGCATTCGATTTTCCTCGTGCTCGTTCGAGCATGCCATGCTCGAAATGATCGATCATCTACTCTGAGAAAGGGGATGAATTTACTCCTCATATTTTCTGTTTTTAACACTCGAAAGGTATATAACACTAGGCCACATCGTTTTTCGAACGTATTATTTTTATCAAAACGTTTCACTCTCCTAGAGAAAGAAGAAAATCATTAATTTTTATTTCGTGTAATTTTTTCCTTAGTGCAACAGTGTTTCTCATTCGATGTTGATAAAGTAAATGGTATAAATACCCAATTTTTCACACTTTATAGTGTGAAAAATTATCTTTACGATAATCCCTTCATCTTCTCATGATTTGTAACAATCTCTGCGAAATAATTCAATTTTTCAAGTACGTACAGTTGTGATATTCTGCATTGAAAAAATGTGTCAGCGCGTAGGTTACTGATCACAACGATTTAAGTTGCACATTACGACAAGCGAAATGTTGCTAAAACTACAAGAGTTTTCTACACGGTACTATCATTAATACATATAGTCTTTCATAAGTAAATGTACCGTACGTTAAACGATGGTGCCAATGCAACGTTCACGAGTCAACGGAATTAGGCCGAGTTTAGTTTATAGTGTCAAACATTGAAGGAGACTAAAACGAATTACTTTTAGAGCAGGAGATGACATCGCAATGTCATGTGATTTTAACCGCGCGGGTTAAGAAAACTATAAATACATTTTTTTTTCATCGGCGACGACCGATTGTAGTGGAGAACCATATGCTTACGGTAGTTCCATCTTATATCATAGAACAAATTATTCTTAGCCATTTTTAAGACGTTGCGAAAAGAGATCCTCTAACCACTTACAACCTGTGACTTTTGACCGACTTAAGGTTACGGTAGTAACACTAAAAGTGGGCCTTGCGATCGACATTTGGCAGCCAAAGTTTAAATGAAAATAACGACTTCATCGTTCATCTGACACGAAAATTAAATAAACGATTATGGAGAGCAGAAAATTCTCTATAACTTTGCTCTCTTACGTTTATTTCATATTTCGCATCGTTTCGGAGATGTTTCCAAAAATAACGGCCATTTGACACTGTCACTTGATTTTACGTTAACCAGTACAGGGAAAGTGGATAAACTAGCACGGCAAGACAGGTGATACTATTCTAACGGAAAAATAGAATGAAAATATGGGAGAGATATTAAAATAATAGTTTAAAGAGGTAAATATTTTTTTTATTTATTATTATTATTATTATTTGCGAAGCTTAACTCAAATATCAACAAATTTTGCCTGTTTGTTAAAATACGGACATAGAGAATAATACGTGTTGAGTGCATAGATATTATCACAACAGTAGAGTCGTCATCAAGAAGGTTAGAATAAGGGAGATGGCATTATCTATGCCGACTACATACGTCAGTTGAAGTCTGTCCGCCATATTGGTCAGTTTTGGAACGCTATTTCTGCTTTAAAACTATGCGTTACGTCTACCCTCTTACTGTTAATGCATTGAACTGACAGTCACTGTAAAGTATGTACTTTCAAACAATATACTTTCTCGAGTAAATAGTAATAAATACTCATCATTATATATATGAAAAATTAAATTTTGACGGCTAATTTACAGTCTTTTCATACCTTGTACGTCACGGCAAAACCGTCGGACGTTTTATTCCTGTTTTAAGTGACAAAAAACATTAGGTCTGCAATATAAAGACTTCTCCAAAACTTAGCAACATGGCGGAGGCAGGCTTAATTTTTTCAGCCTAAGGGCGTCTCCCTGTATTCTAAGCTCCTTGGTCGTCATCGTATCGTTCATATTTTTTTTAATTATTTACATATATATTTTTTTTGTTCGAAATTTTTATTTTAGTACACCAGAATTACGATATTCATTAAAATATATACAATTGAGCTATAGGCTTATTTCGGCGCCAAGGACATTTTCAAGCTATCTTCAATAAATCATGAAATGCCATTAGCGGATTCGTACAATACACTCGTTAATTTTATTATATCCTGATTAATACTTTCGTCCATAATGCATCTGTGACGAAATTGCTGTGTAATATATGTATTTCATATTTTAGCTAGATTAATTGCCATGTATGCAACATTAGATGTTCTTGTTGTTATTTTAATGTTGTATAATTTCGACAGGAGGTTATTATACAGGCAGATGACGTTATCTATGCGGAGCACATACGTCAATTGAAGCCTGTCCACCATCTTCGTCAATTTTGGAATGCTCTTTCTCCGTTGAAACCATGCGTTACGTCGACCCTCTTACTGTTAATGCCTTGAACTGACTGTCACTGCAAAGTATGAACTTTCAAACAATATACTTTCTTGAATAAATAGTAAAAAATACTCATAATCATTTATTTCAAAGTTAGTTTTTAACGGCTAATTTGCACTACTTTAACACGTCGTACATCATGGCAGAACCGTCAGAGGTTTTATTCCAGCTTTAAGTGACGTGAAACATCAACTCAAAATACGAACACTTCTCCAAGACTTAGCAATATGGCGGAGGAAGGCTTCAATTTTCAGCGTAATGGCGTCTCCCTGTAGTCTAATCTCCTTCATTTTGACAAATATTTGAAAAGGTCAATGATGTTTTTACGGTTACATGTCATGGATGATATCTATCTTACATATTTATATCGATAGTGTTGTGTATTGGGTACTCTTTGTGTCCCTGTTGATCCTCCTTACTGTTATGTTCCATGATTGTGCGACATCAGTCATTTTGTTGTTTTACAATGCAGCAAAATACAGTTTACCCTATTTTAAGGGACTAATGATGATGGCGTGGTCCCTCGAAACTGGTTGCTAGTAAATAACAAAATGAAAATACAGCTGACGGTGTTATTATTCATTGTATTCCTTGCTGTATATACGGATGAAGCTCCACCGTCCGTGCATAAGATGGACAAAATTTCTTGGTATATGATGTGTGTTATGTTTTTCTATTGTCTGTCGATGTTCTAAATTTCGATGAAATTTTGAGTAAAGTTTTCATGCTTTAGTACTGTCTATTGGTTTAAAATTTTTTTCTGGATAATTACGTGTAATAGTATACAGGGTGTTTCACTAAGTGTGTTTGCCTCTGTAACTTATAAAATAATATGTGACGGGAAATTTTAATGCGGTAGGTCAACACAAGAAATGTTACACTTTCTGCGGAGCTATGAACATAGTTTATTGTATCATTTGCCCAAGAGTTACACCACAAAGATATAATTTTTTAAATGGAACAATAGTTTTTTCTATCGTGCATTGGATTCGTTGAAACCAGCTGCGTCCAAATCAATTTAAACTACATTCCTATCACTGTTAGTTTGGGAGCTACAATCATTCAAAGTTTCAGGGGCAGATACCACAAACGTTGCGCATAATGCAATGCGCCTTCTAAATGTGGTGTGGCCGAGTTGTAACGTCGCCGGTGTCACGGAGCGAGAAGCTGCTATGCTGCTAAGCTGCTATGCCTGTCTGCACAATTTGTTAGGACATGCTCGCAAACCGCTCGTGCGAATTCGCGGTTCTTCAGGACAGGGACCCAAACTCAGCTCCTATTGATCAGAGTTAACGTGTAAAATGCTCTGGTGAGTCCTTGGCCTAGTGATCAACTCTATATATAAAAGGAAGTGTCCCGACTGACTGACTGATTGACTGACTGACTCATCATCGCCCAGCCCAAACCACTGAAGATAGAAACATGAAATTTGTGGTGTTGATCTTACTCCGTAGGCGTCATTTAAGAAGCGATTTTTCGATATTCCGTCCGTAAGGGGGTGAAATAGGGGATGTAACGTTTTTTGAAAATACGTAGCTATTTAGGCAATTTTGTCGCTAGAATTACAAAATTTCGGATTTTAATTCAGGATTCGAACTTAAAACACACGTGTTTCAGCATTTTTTGAAATTCGACAAATAAGGGGGTAAAATAGGTGACGCAAAAAATTGATTTTCAAAAATATGTTGCTGTTAACTCAAATTTTAAGCTACAACTACGAAACCTCGGATATGGAATCTTGGTCAAGATTAAAAATCCATGATTTTCATTATTTTTGGAAATTCATCAAGTAAGAGGGTTAAATAGAGGATCAAAAATTCGTTTTGAAAACACTTTGCTATTGATAAAATTTTGAAGCTAGAGCTGCAAAAATTGAGATTTGTATAGTCGGTTAGACGTTAAAAAAATACGTGTTTCGGTACTTTTGGGAATTCAACAATCAATTGGAGAGGGGGTGTTTTTCTAAAATATGTTGCTATTTAGGCAATTTTGAAGTTAAAATTACAAATTTTCTGATTTGGATTCGGGGTTCGGATTTAAAAGAACCGTGTTTCGGTATTTTTTGAAATTCGACCAATAAGGGGGTGAAATACGAGATGCGAAAATTGATTTTCAACAATATGGTGCTGTTAACTCAAATTTCAAGCTAGAACTACGAAATTTAAGATATGGATTCTTCATCAGGATTAAAAAGAAACAACTGGTGCAGACCAACCAGACTACGCATGCGAAGCAGCGGGGGTTCAGCTAGTTTGTATATATATTAGGAGAACTACTGTACTACTGTAGCTGTCCTACAGTATAGCGTCAAAATTTTGAATATCACATACTTCGTGGAGCCCGTCCAAATTACAAAAATTGATTGGCTTTATACCGCTTATAAAGGATACGGTGTACACTCTGACCTAATGTTATGTAAAAATGACACCTATTTTTTTCAGGCACTGTATATAATGTATGTAATTTACATATTTTTTGTTGATATCAGAGAATGCCGTACACTTTTTAAACAAGTTAGAAGTATTTTAAATATTTTAACCTGCTTAGGGTTATTAAAAATTACAAAGAAATTAATTACATTATTTTTATTAAATGCTTCATGAAATTGAGGTACAATTTAATACTCTGTTATACATTTGAAGGAGACCAAATTTTTACCAGATATATATGACATGATGGCTGATCTACTATACCTATTTAACTCCACCTATTATCTATATTACAAGGGTAAAAAAATCAAATCTTACGTTTTAAATCTTTTTTTTTCTCGTAATAAAAATGTTATTTTTCCTATAATTTAGTTGATTCTGCAATACAGCCTAGTTATACTTTATAAGTAAGGACTATTGCAAGTTACAGAAAAAAATTTGAGCAATGTGTGATAAACATTAGGAAATATTTGTACCCCAATGCTGAAAAATACAGCATGCGGCAAATTGTGAATGAAGATATGAGTCCACTTAATCAGTGGCACAGAACATTTCTGAAGCATAGTCTTCATCCTGCAGCATTTCATCATCTTTAGGCTTCCTCTTGGCATTCCTTTTAGCACTTCTTCCTTTTTTGGTAACTTGAACGTATCTTTTATCTTCATGCACCCATTGTCTGTCACACACAAACAATTGATCTTCTATATTGGAGCCACATTTTATGCCTAAGTTTCTCAGGACTTCCATCCTTCCTATCAGTCCATCATTGAAACATGTCACTTCATCTAGAACACCAAATTTCAATGTATCTAGTCTTTCAAAAACATTCTTAGGTAATCTTTCCCATGTGCAATGGTTGAAACTTTCATTTATATTCTGATTGCCCCCATGAAGACATTTACTAAGCAAAACATGGTCACTCAGCTCTCTGAAAATTGGTTTTATTTCAGTCATAACAGGCTCAGGAAGAGAATTCTTATGATGGTATATTTGACGACTTTCTTTTGCTTTTTCGTAACCACACCAAGAATCTGCTTTATTTATTTACTTTAAAATTTAGTACATACAGGTCATTTTTCATTTAAACCCTATCATGTATATAGGGTGAAGAGTATTTAAACCGATAAACTCTGGGAGGTTGTAGGGGACACCAAAACAAATATTTTCCCACAATGTCTTTTTTTCCTATACGGAATATTTAAACCGGTGGAGGCCGTATTAAATGTCAGGCACTGTTACAGTTTTCTAGCGAAAGCATTGCCAGAATTGCTGGAGGTTTCCCGCTCCCTACAAGACAACGCATGTGGTTCCAACGTGACGGGGCGCCGGCACATTTCATTCGTCGTGTGCGTCGATTCCTGGGCCGACGGTTCCCAGAAACGTGGATTGACAGAGGTGGTCCCGTGCCATGGCCTGCTCGATCCCCAGATATGTTCCCTCTGGACTTTATTGGGTGGGGAGAGATGCACAACCTTGTTGTTATGCAGTTAACTGGTGAACACGTTGCATATTGGCATCCATCGAGGTTGTGTTGAAAAACTTTGTAATTTTGTTTATGAGTATGCCCATATGCCTCATCAGTGCTGAATTCGAGTATTCGAATCAAGGAGGTTAGAATGAAGGGAGCTGGCGCTACCTATGCTGATAACATGCATCGGTTGAATCCAGGGGGCCATGTTTTTGTGTCCAAAGATTTCTCGATTAAAACCCTGTGTGAATATGGCCTTCTTTACGTGCAGCATCTAAATTGGCAGTCACATCGGGGCGGGACATTTCCCAAAGGGGGCAAGCTTATATTTGCCGCCCCTTCTTTCACCCCCCCCCCCCCCATCATCATAATAATCGACATGTTTGTCACTAATTTGGGTTACATATTTCTAAATAAATTTCACCATCTCACAACATTAACTTATTTTATTGACTGAATTAAGACCAAAGGAAAACAAAATAATTTTAATAAATACAAAATATAACACGATTACTCATTGTACAAAAATCAATTTAAAATTTCGAGCTTTTTTTTTGCTAGAAAAATGTTTATATCATCCTAGTTTATAGAAGCAGCTCGTTTGTGCTCTATGAATATTATTCTCAGATTTGTTAATATTTGTTGAGCAATCGAGCTCCCCAAGTGATGTTTAATTTGTTTCAGCTTGGTAAGGTATATTTTTAATGCTGTAGTAAGTTTGGGGGTACCCTTCTACCAATTTATCTTTATAAATCAAACGTAACGTGGATTATGCAGTGGAATCTTGCAAGGCTCTGACTACTGCCACTGCAGGATGTTTGAAACTTTAAAAATAAGTTCTTCTTTGCTAAGATCTTCTGTATAGGTATCGGCCAGTTGCGCTGAGTTCCACTTCCATTTCTCGAATTTTCACATCAAACAGAAAACTAAACTTTGTCCTAATTTTCTCAAGTGCGGTAATTCTGGTATTAAACTCGATTATCACTCTGTCCGTTATTTCTAACAGGGACGTCCTGAACAAATCTTCCTGTGAATGTTCGGGTACTTCATCCTCACAAAGCTCATCGGCCATTTTCATCTTTCTTCTAATTCTATTTTTTGAAGAATTTGGTTGATACCCCATTATCTTCTGGAGGCACTTTGGCCTCAGAAATAGTTTCAGAGGTACAAGAAACTCTGGAAGTTTTAAGAAAGCACAAAAGTCCTTGAATGAAATTTTAATCTGCCAGGAAGTTTTATATCAGCGCCCACTCCGCTGCAGAGTGAAAGTTTCATTCCGGAAGCATCCCTTAGGCTGTGGCTAAGCCAATTCTCCACCATATCCTTTCTTCCAGGAGTGCTAGTCTTGATAGTTTTGCAGGAGAGCTTCTGTGATGTTTGGAAAGTAGGAGGCGAAAGTAAAGTTGTGGGGCGGCATCTTGAGTCGTGTCGGAATAGCTCAGTGGTAGGCGCCAACGGCCATACCACGTTGGATACACCGGTTCTCGTTCGATCACCGAAGTTAAGCAACGTTGGGCCTTTTCAGTACTTGGATGGGTGACCGCCTTGGAAAAAAAAGGTGCTGTTGGCTTTTAACGTGCGTTCGACACAGTTATTCTTTGCCATCCGCAGTAGAAAGATTTGCCGGGCGCCGTGGCTCGGCGCGCCCGGTCAGAGGGCTGAACGGCCTCTGTAATAAAAAAGCTGAGCCAAGAACACATCGAACAAAAACGAACAAACTTGATCAACGTCCGCAACGAACAGAACTACACATAGAGCAAAAAAAAAAAAAAAAAAAATAAAAAAAAAAAATAAAAAAAAATAAAAAATAAGTGGTAGAGCGCTTGCCGGCGAAAGGCAAAGGTCCCAGGTTCGGGTACACAATTTTAATCTGCCAGGAAGTTTCATATCAGCGCACACTACGCTGAAGAGTGAAAGTTTTATTCTGGAAGTCCTTGAATGTTTCGAATAGCTTTATCAATTCTGAGGTCTCCTATTTGCAGAAACTGATTAACATGGGCAATTTTTTCAATACTGCATACCAGAAACATGTTAAATTAATGAATTTGAGTTTTCTCGTATTTTATAAAATAGATCTTGTCTCTGATTTTCTTTCTGGTGTTGACAATTTATAAGTTTCAATTTCTTCCAGGTTCTTCAAAACTTTATGAAAATGCCTGGGCCGGCCGCGGTGGCCGAGGGGACTGAGGCGCTCCAGTCACGGTCCGCACGGCCACTACGGTCGGGGGTCCATATCCACCCGCGGGCATGGATATTTGTGCCCTCCTAGTTCGTAAGTAGTTTATAAGTAGTTTGTAAGTTTAGGGACTGATGACCCCGTAGTTAAGTCCCATAAGCTTAACAAACATTTGAACATTTGAAAATGCCTGTAAAGAGCTCCAACCGCATTTACTCTTGCAGACAACCTAGTCTTGCTCTGCGGATTTAAAGTTGGGGGTACATGTTTTTGTAAGATTTCCCATCTTGATGTAGAAGCCGCAAAGAATTGATACAAACGATGAAGAGTTCCAAAAAAGTTTGAACTTCCGCAGATGTGTCAGCTGCATGTGCTCCTATTAAATTTAAAGAGTGAGCAGCACATGGTACAAAATAGTATTGTTTACTGGACCCCTTGGTACTTTCCAGCGCCGGCCGCGGTGCCCGAGGGGACTGAGGCGCTCCAGTCACGGTCTGCACGGCCGCTTCGGTCGGGGGTTAGAATCCCCCTCGGGCATGGATATTTGTGCCGTCCTTAGTTTTAGTTAGTTAATAAGGAGTTTGTAAGTTTAGGGACTGATGACCCCGTAGTTAAGTCCCATAAGCTATACAAACATTTGAAACACTTACTTTCCAGCCATGTTTTCCCCATTGTCATAAGACTGCCCCCTGCAGTATTTAATATTAAACCCACGATGTTCCAATTTTTGCAGTATCTCTTGACTAAGGCCTTCTCCTGTTTTGTCTGTAATATAAAAAAGCCAGTACACCTATCCACAACCTCTGAGTCATTCGAATTGACAAATCGAATTACTTGTGTCATCTGCTCATTGTGGCTGATATCTGGAGTGCAGTCAAACATCAGTGAAAAGTACAGGGTGTCTCACGAAAGACGCCTGCCAGGCGTCCGCGGATCGCGCGGTATGGCTCCCTGCGCCGCCACCGCATTGTCCGGTCACGGCAGCGCCCGATTCTCGGACTCTATTGTGCCGCGGACGCATACACTGAGTTAAAGTCTAAAAAACATTGCCATCTGAGTAACCTAAGATTACCTTTATTTACAGTAGATGTTCAAAATGATGTCCCTCTATGGAAAGAGCGGCTTGACATCTCTTGAACACAACATCTCACTCTTGACACAACAGATCTAAATGCCTGTGACTTTTATCTTTGGGGAATGTTAAAAGACAAGGTGTACGCAAGCAATACCCATACACTCGAAGAGTTGGAAGACAAGATTCGACTAGTCTTTTTCCAGATTTCGGCAGCCGAAATTCGTCGAGTGTTCGCAAATGTGTTCAAGAGATGTCAGGCCGCTCTTTCCATAAAGGGACATCATTTGGAACATCTACTGTAAATAAAGGTAAGCTTAAGTTATTCAGATGGCAATGTTTTTTAGACTTTAACTCAGTGTATGCGCCCGCAGCACAATAGAGTCCGAGAATCGGGCGCTGCCGTGGCCGGACAATGCGGTGGCGCCGCAGGGAGCCATACCGCGCGATCCGCGGACGCCTGGCAGGCGTCTTTCGTGAGACACCCTGTACTTTTCACTGATGTTTGACTGCACTCCAGATATCAGCCACAATGAGCAGATGACATAAGTAATTCGATTTGTCAATTCGAATGACTCAGAGGTTGTGGATAGGTGTACTGGCTTTTTTATATTACAGACAAAACAGGAGAAGGCCTTAGTCAAGAGATACTGCAAAAATTGGAACGTGGTGGGTTTAATATTAAATACTGCAGGGGGCAGTCTTATGACAATGGGGAAAACATGGCTGGAAAATAAATGTTTCAAATGTTTGTATAGCTTATGGGACTTAACTACGGGGTCATCAGTCCCTAAACTTACAAACTCCTTATTAACTAACTAAAACTAAGGATGGCACAAATATCCATGCCCGAGGGGGATTCTAACCCCCGACCGTAGCGGCAGTGCAGATCGTGACTGGAGCGCCTCACTCCCATCGGCCAACGCGGCCGGCGCTGGAAAGTAACAAGGGGTCCAGTAAAGAATACTATTTTGTACCATGTGCTGCTCACTCTTTAAATTTAATAGGAGCACATGCAGCTGACACATCTGCGGAAGTTCAAACTTTTTTGGAACTCTTCATCGTTTGTATCAATTCTTTGCAGCTTCTACATCAAGATGGGAAATGGGAAATCCCCGGCGGATGTAGTGGCGGGGGCTGGGAGCCGCTTCGCGTGATCCGTGGATGCCTGGCAGGCGTCTTTCGTGAGACACCCTGTATTTAGTTGCTGAAACAACTTTAATTATATCTTGTATTATTTTGTCAGCAATCAAGTACAGCAACTCATCATCTATATTTTTTGAAAAATAACTAATCTGGTCTTTCTTGTGTCATTTAATATGCATACAAAGGGGGCACTATAGTGTGATATGAGATCAATTGTATTTAGAAATTTGCCGATATCTCGATCACCAAATTCACCAACTTCTTTTGTTCCTCTAAAAGGACTTCCTTGCTTAGCAAGAAAAAGGACTGATCTTTCAGCTGTCTGTCAGTGCCACCGCTACCGAGAGAGGACTCTAGAACCCTCCAAGAGCAAAAACAAAGTTTATGATTTGGTGAATTTTCATGGGTAGGCAAGTTTTTTCCAATTGACAGTTCCTTTCTCTTTGGCTAAGTGTGACCTTGACTCCGAATTTGAACCTAAGTGGAAAATAATTTGCAGGTCATACAGTATAGAGCAGTTTTGCTCTCGCTATAGCCTAGCCATGATCTTTTAACTTTTGCCCCATTTTTTTAAATTTCATCTAGCGACATTCTATGCCAAAGGGGTTTCGAACACCCCCCCCCCCCCCCTGGAGCGGCCTCTAAAACCGTGCCACACGTCACATTGCTCGGCCGTTCCCGGCCAGCCTACGTCATTCTCTGTAGTTTTACAGTAACTAAGGGTTTATTGCCAGTTAAAATGGCGCACAGGTTTCATTCGAGCAACTGCCAGCAGTCTCACGTCAATGCACAGAGCTGAAGTCTCGTGTGAGCAGCCGCTCTCCCGCTTGTCGCTGCTTGGACAGTGCAGCGATGAGCTGTGATGGGAAACTACCAGCCGCGCGGGGGTAGCCGTGCATGCTACGGCACAGTGCTGCGGTGCGCGCGACTTCCCGCGTCGGAGGTTCGAATCTTCCCTCGGTAGTGGATGTGTGTGTTGTCCCTAGGTTAGTTTAACTTAGTTTAAGTAGTTTGTAAGGCTAGGGGCTGACGACCAACGTAGTTTGGTCCACAAGATTTCAAACATTCGAACATTTGGAAACTACCAGGATCCACACAGAAAAATGTATCTGGCGCTTCCGAGCTGGCAGATGGACGCATGCGCAGAGCTGTCTGGGGGCATGGGGGCGTAGCCTCAGGAGGACCTGCGGTTACAATTCATAACTTCTGCTGTTTTCTCGTCGTGTGTCAGTACTAGAAGTGGCTGGCACGGGAGTAGACACCTCAACGCCGACAGGGTCTGCAGGATGTGAAAGGTGCATTGATGTGTGTTTGGTAGTCAACAACAATGCAAGAGCAAAGGCCTACTTGTAGTACTCCTACGGTCGGTGTGCGTAAAGGGCGGAAAGACATACGTAAGCAATCAAAAGTTATCATATCGAATGTACTCAAGTTTCTTACTGATCTGGCCCACAATAAAGATAACATAAATTTCGCTCAAATTCAGCAACTGATTGTATAAGCGTGTGGTGTCTCCAATTCAAATGTAGGCCCCATTAGCAAATCCAAAACAGTGGCAGAACCTCCAGACATAGATGCATGTTTCGATTCTCCAACAAGAGGGTACTAACGAGACTGGATATCAACAGACTTCGACGATTTTAACAAAGAGCTCGTGTGTAGAACTGTACTCAGCTATTACGACAGAGGAGAGTATCCAATAGGTAAGAAAATACAGGCTGATATCCATTTTTTAAAAATTTCTGGCTCACAGACCTTTGTCCTTCGTCTTCTCCGCTCCCTTGGTTACCGACTCAAAAGTATGACGGACGGAAATTCTTGGAACGCAGACATTGCAGCAGCAAGAACGGAGTTTATACGTACAATGCATTTTTTGCGTTCTGAAGACATCAGGCTTGTGGTGTACTTGGATGAAACTTGGGTTTCACAGAACCACACAAATAAGTACATATGGCACGATTACAAAAGAAACAATCGGCGATTTGAACGACCCTACTGGTAGAGGTGGCCGATTAATCATCGCTCATGATGGTCTACATCTACACGGAATACTCTGCAAATCACATTTAAGTGCCTGGCAAAGGGTTCATCGAACCACCATTATACTATTTATCTTCAATTCCATTCTCGAATGGCGCGCGGAAAGAAAGAACACTGTGGTGTCGCACAAGTCTGAAGTGCGCGTACGTACTTTCGCTGCGCGCCGCCATGCACGCACGGCGCGGCGTTCTTACGACGTCTGCCACGAGCGCCCTCTGCTGCAAACCCGCTCGTGGCCACCACTGAACTGCATCGGTCACTCGGCAATCAGATAGGCACCAGTTAACACTTGGGATTAGGACAGGCACTGAAACGTACTCTTCAGTAGGCAGGCCTCTACGTAGTTAACCTATGTCTCAGCAGTACACTTAGTTGGCAGTCATGAACTTTGTAAAACATAAGTATTATCATATTTCTACGAAATATACAACTTGTTCTAATCTAGCTTAGTGTTTCTAGTTTCTGCTGTCCCACTGGCTGGTCACCTCTTACTCTGTACACGCACACGCGTGCATCCAATTTCCCTGTGTCGGTCTCTCTACTCGGCCACCGACACCCAGGACAACCGGCGGAAACGAGACACAAAAACACCTGAATCTCTGTTCGAGCTCTGATTTCTCATGTTTTATTCTGATGATCATTTCTACCTATGTAAGTGGGAGTCAACAATATATTTTCGCATTCGGAGGAGAATGTTGGCGATTGCAGTTTCGCAAGTAGCCCACGCCGCAGCGATAAGCACCGTTGTTGTAATGATTCCCATCCCAGATCCTGTACCATTTCCGTAACGCTGTCTCCCTTGTATCGTGATAATACGAAACGAGCTGCCCTTCTTTGGACTCTTTCAGTGTCCTCCGTTAAGCCCACCTGATAAGGATCCGACACTGGGCAGCAATATTCCAAAAAAAGGACGGACAGGCTTCATACCAGAGGCCATACTTGTTTTTCGTGGTGGAGAAAGTTCCTGCCAATCTGATTACCATTCAGAAATTAACGGAGAAGTTTTTAAGAATTGCGGTATTCGACTGTTGTCTGCGCTGGGAGAAGAACAGTTATCGTGGTGGATAACGCCAGCTACCACTCCATTCAGTTAGAGAAGCTGCCACGTTCAAATTGGCGCAAGGTAGATATTATGGCGTGGTTAGAAAAGAAGAATGTTTCATTTTCAGTCGGTGAAACGAAGGCGTAAGTCCTGTCAAAAGAAGACACATGAATTAGATAATCTGGCAAATGAACTGGGACACCAAATGGTACGTCTACCATCGTATCACTACCAATGTAATCCCATAGAATTGATATGGGCCTGAGAGTAAAGTAAAGCGAGAAGTAGAGAAAAATACTACTTTCAAACTTGCTGATTTCCAGCAGATAACACACGAAGCTCATGACAGCGTCACTCAACAGGACTGGGAGAGTTGCGTAAAACACACAGAAGCGTAGCAAGAAACTGATTTCTTAAACCAGTGGAACCTGTGATGATACACACGGTCGAAACAAGCGATAGTGAATATGAAGACACAGAACCAGAAGATGCTCCATTTTAGGTAAGTGCCATCTATGCCAAAAGCGTACTTGATTTAAATGTTCATCTGTCCATTTCAGGTATTTAGGACATACTGCGATTTTTTTCCGTTATAGTAGACATCTGATAAATTTTCACTAGTGGTGGCAATTAGCTTACTCGACAGTAACTGTCAATTAAAATAAGATTATCAACTTTGCATTAATTAACAAGAGTTTATCCAAAAAAACTGTATCGAGTATCTTTACATCCGGATATAATTTTACTGCGTTCGTTTTACTTGTACATTCGAAATTTCGCCCCTTCTTTCATAGGAGGTTGCACTGACTTTTTCGCAGTGAGAGTAATGACAATAATGCGGTTTATAAAATGACAACAGAGCCTTGTGGTGCTTCTGTATCATGTCTGTATCTAACAATGCACCAACATCGGAACAATATCCAGCACCGGTTCTGATTCGTCAAGAAGTGCCCAGAAAACGGAAATCTATGGTACCTATTTGACGATTTTTACAAAAAGCTAGTACGTAGAACTGTATTTCAGTAGAACTACAAATGATACTATTCGACGGCTAGAGAAATACAGTGTAATATCCATGAGAAAATTGATTATTCCGGACAGTGAATTCCATTTTTGTCTTCTCCGCCCACCGCCCACTTCGTTTTTAATACAGAAACTGTAAAGATGGACGAAATTGGTAACACAAGGCAGGGATATTGCAACAGTAAGAGAAAGGGTTTTTGTACCAAGCACTTATTTGCATGCTGAGAACAATAGGCTTGCAGCGAACTTAGATAAAAATTGGTTTTCACAAATCCTTTTGAATAAATATATTTTGCTTAATTTCAGTGGATTGAAAATAATTACTGTTACTTTTTCTTAGCATATATTGACGTTTTGAGTTATGGATGCAATGACGATGGATATGTAATAGCAGCAAGTAAAATATGTTTTCGGAAAGTAGAGAATATTCTCGGTGCTATTAAAGTGAGTAGTCCGAACGAAAATGTTTGCGACTGCCTGCAACGACTACCGCGCTGTTGCGCATGGAATATCTCTGAAGTAATTTGCGTCTGTGCGTTATACGTTGCAGTAATGATGTCTGAAATGTTACCAAAATTAATTTTATACTTTTCTTAACAACTTTCTAGCTGGAAGTTTCTTTACAGTCCAATAAAACGTAAACTTATCAGTGACTATATTTTTCACTACACAGTCGGCACGTCTTCACACCTCTGATGGTATTTTATCTCAAAATACTTTCATGTTTCCAAAATAAAAGACGTAGCATATGCATCTATGAACTTCGAGGATGTTCATAAATTGTTTTCAGTCCAATTATATCAGTGATTGTATTACTACTACTGGTTGAAGTAAAAAATTATTTTTCACCAAAATTTCTGATATCGTTACTTTGTTTTCGTAGCAGATAGTGGGAATTTGCTATTGGACGGTACTCCATCATATTCAAGACTAAAAATAGAGTTGCCCAGTATTTTTTTTCAGAATTTTTACGTACATTTGAAATTATCACTAACTGGTAATGCCTAAGATAGCGAGATGACCTGGAGGTCCTATTTTGGTGTCGGTATCTAATAAGAGCCATTACGTCAAATGGAAACAAGACTGGAAACCATAAGTTATTCACATAAGTGCACACGACTAAAATGTTTCAGTTTCCTGATTTTATTTCCTCGTCATTTAGAAGCTCAAGCTTTAAGCGCCTTGCAGAACACTGAAGTAATGAAGGCGTTTTTGTCGGTTTGGTATTGAAATTTGGCTTTTATTAATCAAAAACGATACACCGTTGTTTCCCGGAAAGGCAGTCAATTGATTTGAAACAAAATGTTTCACACTTTCCGCTTGTTTCAACTGATCACAAGGTTTCAAGTGCACATTTTCATTTTACCTTTTATACAGCTGTGCGATAGACGTCACATTTTATGCTGTACTATAGAATCAAACATGAGGGAATACTCCAAGGAAACTAATACCCGGAAAACACAACAACAACAACAACAACAACAACAACAACAACAACAAAACGTCAAAATACGTACTTCGTGTGACTGACAATCGAGTAATTGACTGTGCTCTTAACGGCGAATTATGGTCTTTAGTGAGATTTACGTTAGTGTGATGCTATTGGCGTGTTTTCTGATGTGTTGTTTATTCTATAACATAATGTAGGAGCATTGTAGCTGTGCAAGTACAGTAACGTCTGTTTCCTAGCTCTTGAAATTAGCTCTCTGGCAACTGCTTCAACGTACGCACAAAAACAAATATAAAAAGAAAGTTGTCCGTAGGTAGCCTACTATTGTAACTTGCACACGGTCTAATGTTTTTTTAACATGTTTGTCTTTCTCTTTCTTGCGTGTAGTATCCATTACGATCACATGAACTCATTAAAAGGAAAATAATATCAAAGAATAAAATCAGAATGAATATGATTTTAAAGCGATATAAAAGGTAATACATTAATACAACTAAATGAAATTAATTTTGTTACTTACCATACCCGTTAGCAATCTAGGTATGTCGTTGTGAAGTTGTATTGGGAAACTAGGTTATCTTGGGGATGCAGATTGACTAAATACGAATCCAGAACGTCACCATACGTTGAAAGGAGTTCGCAAAATAATTTTCGCTTAATTTTTGCCTGTCATACAGCCTTGAGCATGTTTTGTTCAAAAAAAAACTATGCAATAATTCTGTAGAAAACAAATTTATGTAATATTTTGTACCATTTCACTAATCGATATAACATGCTGTACTTAATTTCATATCGTTGCTGTAAAGCAAAGACTTTGTTTTATCTTTGGGGTGTGTCTAGCACTCGCAGTTGTTGCGTTTAAAGAGTCGAGGTGTGACCTTCATGTAGGAGAGTCGAGGTTTGACTATGGTAGAGTTGAGTCGATGAGTAGTGATCGGAACTGTCGGGTTAGTCTGTCAGTGTGTTAAACTCGAAGAGTAAAAAGAATTTCAGACAATTTTGAAGAGTCGCAGCCAAGTCTGCAGATGGTAATTTTTCGTATGGAAATTAATTTGTCTCAAATAAGGTAAACTTGTACTTTTCTATTGTTATGTATGGTAGCCTGTATTTGAATTATCGTAGTTTTTTGCTAATGAATACTGTTTAGTGCTGCTTGCATTTATCATTTAACCCTGAGTCATTTTACCAGTTCCTCGTTCCTTTCACCAATTTGAATTGCTATCCGTTCTAATCATTGTTTTTTATGACAGTGTTGCATAATTATTGTGTTTGTAAATTTATTTGTTAATTAGAACAGTTCAGTTTAGGTATTTTGTCATGATAAATTGGTCTATTAATGAGAGCAGGAAGTAATTTGTTCATAAATCCAGTGAAGTTCATAGTTAGAGATTTTCTCAGTCTTTATGAAAGTTCGAATTATTGAGTCAGTTAATGTTAGTAACAGTTAAAGTGATTTGTCTGATCAGAAGAGAAGTAGATCACGTAAACAGATAAGAAATACTCGCTGTGTGTGATATTTGAAATATTTACCAGATTTGTAGAACATTTTTTTATTACGTTGAATCAGTATGGTAATTGTTGTACAGGTAGGCACAATATCAAGTGCAGTGATCTTGATATCCAATTAATTTCAAATATCTTTGCTTGACATCCTGTTTATTCAACCAAGAAAATCATCACTGTAGTAGCACGCTTTTTTGTTGGCTCTCGCAGTCGAATTGTGCATGTATAGTGTGGCTACTGGTATATGGTGCACGCTAACAGATCTAAACTTTTCTTTTGCTCACATTGACTCTCACAAACGAGATTAATGTGTACACCGATTACGAGTTTTAATTACTGTCAACTTATTAACTACTGTACAATTTAAAGTGTTATCCGTTGCGCATCAAACAAACCACATACACGTAAGATCATTGCATTCCATGTCAGTTGCAATTTATTCTAACAGGGAGACATTGCTTAGTCAGATTATTTTGTAACAAAAACCACAACAGAACATTTATTTGTGAATTTTAGCGGGGACGGTCGCTTAACACAAACAGTGACACGCTCGCCGCACACACATACTATCTTTAGCATCCTTTCATTCAAACACAAACACACTACTTTTAACATGTATTAGCAGCATCAGAAATTACCATCAGTGTTTCACAAAGAAAGCAAGAGAAACGCGTATGGCAATGAAGAAATCGTCTTTCATTTCATTGCAAAGATGGAATGCTCCTACAAGAATTTTTTAGTGATGGAAAATGGACAAATGATGCTATTAGTACAGGTTCAAGGTATCCATTACGAATCGTACTGATATTATATAATCTCACCTGATATTTTGTTTTCTTCACTGGCAGCAGGCGTTGTGGAAAGAGAATCCAATTTTCGTGTCTGAGATAAATCACACTTATTTTTTCATCTACTCTCCTGCTATTTTTCGGTACGTGGCCTCACTACTCCGTTTCCGACCATCCATTACTCAAATGCTCAAATGTTTGTATAGCTTATGGGACTTAACTATGGGGTTATCAGTCTCTAAACTTACAAACTACTTATGAACTAACTAAGGACGGCACAAATATCCATGCCCGAGTGGAGATTCGAGCCCCCGACCGTAGTGGCCGTGCCGACCGTGACTGGAGCGCCTAAGTCCCCTCGGCCACCGCGGCCGGCTATCCATTATTATGTGAGTTATTAAAGAAACTTAAATAGACAAAAGAGGTACAGTGCACCTGTTATAGTGTAGCCAAATGGTAAAGGAACTTTCTTACTGTCTATTCGTAGAATATTACACTTGTCTACATTGAGATTTGATTGCCATTCCCTGCACCATGCGTCAATTCGTTGCAGATTCTTCATTCATTTCAGTACAAATTACCATTGACACAACTTCTCGGTATACTACAGCATCATCCGAAAAAAGCCTTAGTGAACTTCCGATGTTATCCATAAGGTATCTTCCTGGTAATACGTGTCATAGCCCTCTGAGGCTCGTGGACGAATAGTGCTGATTCCTACAGAGTCGTTTTCTACTCTCCAGAAAAGTCGTATTACTCGAACATAATACGTGTTCCGAAATTCTGTTTCCCTTTCAGGCCCTGCACCCACAATTGTGCGGTTCTGGTTTCGCTCGCTTTATTTCTTTGTGACTCACGCTAGGAAGTTCGGCGGACCAGCGTCACACAATCGTGGATGGACTGTGGTAACGTGCGCAATGTGTTTTAGTTCCACGTCTCTTCACTGTGTGGTAGCAGCAGTCGGCAAACTTCCAGTACACTTACAATGCCGGCAAGAAAGACTTGTTGATAAGGTCTTGGTGTCTTTGTTCTGACATGTGAAGTTATCATATCTAATTTATTTATTGATTTATTTATTTTTCTTTTTTTAATGGATTACTGTACATATTTTGTTTCTTAAACGTCACTCTCTATATTAATGTCACGCCACCTACAACCTTGGGTCTGAAAGAGATAAGTGACCGACATTAGAGATGTAGGCCTGTAGTTCTGCACATCTGTTCGACGTCCCTTCTTGAAAACGGGGATGAGCTGGGCCATTTTCCAATCTTTTGGAATGCTACGCTGTTCTAGAGACCTGGGTACATCGCTGCAGGAATGGGGCCAAGTTCCTTCGCTTACTCTGTGTAAAATCGAATGGTATCCCATCAGGTCCAGCGGCCTTTCCTCTTTTGAGCGATCTTAATTGTTTCTCTATCGCTCTTGTCGGGTTTTTGTAATTAATCCTTTATCTATATCTATAAATGTGAATGTCTGTTCGGTGTATGTTTATCACGTCTGAACCACAAGACATAAAGAGCTAAAAATTGCTCAGTTACTAATGTCTACGCGGGGAAGGCTTTAGGCACGGTTTTATGATTATATATATATATATATATATATATATATATATATATATATATATTGTATATTGGGATGGAAAGTTATCGGTGTATATAAAATTCTACGTGTGTGTGTGTATTAATATTTCGCTCTGCAACGAAAACTACAGAACTCAAACGAATGGTGTGTGTTTAATTGTTGTCCTAAGTCTCTCGTTGTACATCATACCAGTTCCATGCCGATAGCTATAAGGGGGTGGAAGATATGGTGGTTGAAACTCGTCAAATTATAAAACAAATTCGGACTAAATGCCAGCGATGACGTTTGCGACTCTATAGCAAGGAGGTTACATACATAGAAAAGTGATGCCATAGACCATATCTTTGGTCAATACGTGCTACAATGTCTTCAGCTCTTTCTCTGTAAGGATAAAGATACGAATAAGGAAATATAAGAATAAATAAATCAAGCAGTAAAAAAGAATTTTTTTTAAATACATCTGTGTAAAAAAATCGATTTGACGCTTCGCGCATCAAGTGATCAATTTGTGATATTATTACAATCATCATTGTTGAATTTCGTGATTGGATTCTTCGAAACGAGTGCATTTTTACGTGTGATTTGATCTACATTACCTACTATTCAGTCTCATAGCACAATACTGAAAGATAGCTTATCTATCATAATAAACCAACGCCGGCCGCGGTGGCCGAGGGGACTGAGGCGCGTCAGTCACGATCTACACGGCCACTACGGTCGCTCGTTCGAATCCCGCCCTCGGGCATGGATATTTGTGCTGTCCTCAGTGTAAGCTAGTTCATAATTAGTTAGTAAGTTTAGGGACTGATGACCCCGTAGTTAAGTCCCATAAGCTCTACAAACATTTGAACAATAAACCAAAACGCGAGCGGAGCTGCGGGTTTAAGCTAGTTTTCTCTATTCGTCCAGGGACTGTCGTCTTGGGGATTCCCAAATACCTCGAAAGCACTTTTTTTTTTCCATTTGAGCGCCGTTGGCCACTCGCTCTGGGGCCTCCAAATCTCGTAAGCTATTTTATTTTTTAGGCTGGGGGGCCTCCAAGTGTCAAAAGTTACTGTTTTATATTAATACATGTGTTGCAAGTGGGCAGGAGGCCACGTTTTGCTTTGCCGCCGCCCCGGGCCTCCGACGTCTCTACTCGCCCATAAAGCTCTGTATAGGGAAAGTATGGCCATCCTTTACCGCACCGCTTGCCGCCGTCTGCAGCTCGTGATTGGCTGAAATCAAGTCACATGGTTCTTTCCGCCATCTTGGTCCTGTACGTTGCTTGGCTGCCATCAGAAAAATGTTTCAAATGTTGGTATAGTCTATGTGACTGGAGCGCCTCAGTCCCCCCCCCCTTTTTTTTTTTTTTGGGCCTCCATCCTCCCCTTTAGCCCGTCCTTCCGCTCGCCATAAAGCGCCTTCCTCGGCGTGAGCTTAAAAGCCGTACAGAAAGGAAAACTGTTTCTTCTTATTTATACAAATGTCTTCTTTCAAAAAAGAAAAACTTCTTCTGGCTCACTGTAAATGTTGACCTGAAAGGTCTTATGGCTCCATTGCCGTTTACAACATAAAATCCTTTCTCTTGGTAATTTGTAATTTAACTATTCAGATAAACGAACCGAAATAAAATCATGTCCTATCTTTTGGTAAAATGTGGGAACCATCCTGTCATCAGTATGAAAACATAATACTTTGACCTACGAACTGGGGAAAGGTAAAACAAAGGCGATATATAATTTTGGCTTCGTAACAAACACATAAGGAATTCTGCATAAATAAAAATTTCTTTCTTTCTTTGTTATCTTAATGTGTTTAGTAAGAAATTAGCGTAATGTTTCTTGTAATGTTTTGTTTTCATCAGCTTGTGATGCTCCGTGGTAAGGTATACCCAGAAATCTTCCAATGTCATGTCTGTCTTGAAAAAATGTGGTGGACCGATGCCCCCTTTAGCCAGTTGATGGCGTTTCTTTTTGTTTTGGGGAACGGTACGTCTTCTGGGAAAAGAAAATCGGAAGCTGTTATGTAGTTTGGCGACGTTCTGCTGATGGATGCCAATTTCCGTCTTATATACATCCCTATTTCTTTGACGTTGTCGCATCCGAATCGGTGTTCTTCCGTATCCAATTCGTTGCACGTTACACAAAGTGGTGAGTTTAAAAGCTGTGTGTGCGTTGTGGATGTTGAACCTATCGTTAAATCAGACAGCAAATTGTTCATTAACACAGCAATTTGGTTTAATTATGGCCCTGATATTGATGTATATACTATTAAATAAGAAACAGTGCATTAAACTGATTATGTGCGCAACGGATATTTTGAACACAAAACAACTGTGACAAGTCACCATTTGAAACAGACACTGACTATACTCAAAAATTTTGACTGCGAGAAAGATATTAAAAAACCACAAATCACTTCCTTAATGCTTGACTGTGAGAATTTTATGCAGATCAGTTTCTAATTATTGAAATTTAGTATCATAGTCAATTAACTATCATTTACTATGGCACCAATAATGAAATCTGTTCAACAATATTATTCAAATCAATACTGCACTTTAAATCCACTAATAACTAATTATCAAATGAAGGAAGTAGATTAATTTTCTAACTACGTAAATGAAACAGGAAAGAAAGGTCAAGTTACTTATTATTAATAATCAGCATTACATTACCTACATAATACAACTTCTGACTTGCTTGCGAAGCAGCCTCTGCTCTACATCGGAGCCATACACACAACTCAACCGCTCTCTAAGCGAGCTGAACCACAAGTGTTACTCTCTCTCAGCGCGAGCTACAATGCTATGCAATACATGATCTTTGCCAAAGATGAAACTTCACACATATCGATACATACAGTAGAAGCGATATTATACATTTTCTTGCAAGCAGGTTACTCGATACAAAACAGGAGGCACAATATTAGACATTTTCTTACAAAAATAATTTTTTATGGACACGTTTCAAGTTTGCTAGATGGATGTTGTAAAGTTTAGAGTTCGTTGCAATTTTGAGATTGACAAGTAAGTACCACGTAGTCTTCATCGTTGAAGGTAAGTCACGAGAAAGGATATTTTCCCAAATCGTCTTCCAGTTGTGAGATCTGTATTTGTCTTCTATGATGTTTTTCTTTTTATCTTTCATTAATTCACGGTATAAAAATGTTTGTTAAGCTTATGGGACTTAGCTACGGGGTCATCAGTCGAACTTACAAACTACTTACCAACTACCTTATACTAAGGACGGCACAAATATCCATGCCCTAGGGGTGATTCGAACCCCCAACCGTAGTGACCGTGCAGACCGTGACTGGAGCGCCTCAGTCCCCTCGGTCACCGCGGCCGGCTGCCATCAGAAACCTTATGAATATTCATATGTTTTGGTTTGAATAATGCCACAGTGTTGTACTTTTGGGTGTTTTTAAGGAGCGAAGAAGGGAGGTAAACATTATAGTCCTATTAGGTATCAGAAATACAGGAAGATGAACAGTCTAGCTGATGAAAGTCGTCAGAGAGAACTAGGAGTCCAGAAGCGAATTTCGGTTCTTTTGGTGTGATGATTTTAATTCATAATGTAAATTAATAGATTAAAACTTAACTGACGAATGGATCACGCAGCAGATACCTATATATTTTTAACTTGAATAAATTTGTGAAGAAAATTCCTCCACTATGTCGTGAGGTTAAGCTATTCACGCGTCGTTGATTTTATCTGCAGGTAGTTGCCAAAAATACACAAATTTTTGACATATTAGTTAGATATGAAATTAATATACAGTTCCTGAAACAAGCTTTTCTCATTCGTTTTCATGTGTTAGAGTGTATCATTACAGGAAAAAAATTGAAACAACACATATATTAGACATTCTAATGTAATTGGCGTTGTAAAGGAAACTTTAATTTCTGTTTCTGGTAAAAGTCATGTAGTGGGTATCTCCTTGCATTTTTCGTAGTTCTTATAAGTACATAATACACAAGAAAATACCTATCAAAGACTTATCTCTCAATCTCAGTTGTTTTCTTCATTTACACTATGCTCCGATGACGACATGTTCGTGGTCTATTCGAAAGTATTCCGTAGAGCAGCTAGGTCTGCATGGACAGAACTACGCGAAGTTCCCGCATCTGTCCGTCGGATATAACATCCTGTATCTCGAGAATGAAAAGAGTTATCGTTCTGCTCTCAACCTTAAATAAAATTTGGATATCTTACCTACATTTCGCCCGCAGCATTGTATTTGCTAAAATCAACCATACGCAAAGTCTACGCAATGCGATTTTTCTTCTGCAAACTCTTCAAAATTTTGCGCAGTAGGTTACTTAATTTGATGTAGCACGGAAACTATAAGTAATAATGAATAGAAATTGAGATCATTACCGAGCGAATATATCACACTGCAACACGTGAAAAAATTAATTTTTTTTATCGAATAGTCTTCTCAAAATCGGTGTATAAGTATTGTTAACACTTTGACTGCCGGCCGTGTAAACTTTGCCATTTCTAAGAATGCCAGGTGTTTTTAGCAATATTTAGTATTTCGTATTAGAAAAACTAGACATCATTTTAATGTGGTAATAACCTTTTCTGAAAGCCTTGGACTTCTACTTCCTGATAACCTCCTTTCAGTTTCTTTGAATGTTTACTTCTTTTCCACATATTTTCATACAATATCATTTTTTGGCAAAAAGAAAAAAGTTTACGGAAATCAAAAAGTTTTTACATCATGCTTGTCGTAGTAGAAAAGCTTTTATTCCACTTTCAATAATAAAAACACTTACAGCCTTTCCAGTTTGCTTTTTTCCTCTGGTTGAACATACTTTTCACATCCTTTGAATTCTACTTTTATCTGTGAGAGGTGGAATTTTTTCTAGAAAATGCTTTCCTGTAGATAACCTGCTCAGGTGGCCTCCATCGGAAGTTGGTTTGGGAGTATCGTCTTCACACATTGGCAATTCTGCACACAATATCTTTATGAACTTGGATAGAGGCTTCTCCTCAGCTTTTATTTTGTTATGGAGAATACATGCATCCACCTGGCACCATAAGGAGACAGTGAAATGCAAGTTTCTTCCACCATTTCACTGTTCTATATTCGAAAGCCCCGTATGACATACCTTTGATCTGACAGATCAACCCCGACCTTTTTTTGTTGTACTCCACAACACAAGCAGGTTTTTGTTTTTTGTTTACCTCTTCTGTCTTCATAATTATATCATTTCTGCCCTGTGTCTTGTACTTAGCATATATACATATCTTTTGTCTTTCCAACACACAGTCAAATTATTTCCACTCCTCCGGAATATTTATTCCCTTCTTTGTATCTTGGGTGATTTCAAAGCCTGAGGCATTCTCTTCCTGTTTTTCATTACAGTTCGAACAAGACCTGTCGTCTCCTTTTCTAACATTCTACATACCCCTTGCGGCACAATGAAGAGACGGTGAGACCATGAATGGACGGGATTTAGTATTCACAAACATGAAAAATCGAATTCATCTACATATACATAGATACACTGCAAATCACATTTAAGTGCCTGGCAGAGGGTTCAATAACCACTTTCATAACTTTTCTCTACCGTTCTATTCTCTAATAGCGCGCGGGAAGAAACAACACCTAAATCGTTCCGTTTTCGGTCTGATTTCTCTTATTTTGGTCATGTCTCCCTAAGTAGGTGGGTGCTAGCAAAATATTTTCACATTCAGAAGTAAAAGTCGGTGACTGAAACTTCGCAAACAGATCACGCCGCAATGAATAACGTCTTTCTTTTAATGATTTCCACCCCAATTCGTGCAACATTTCCATGACGCTTTCCCCCCCGTAACGTGATAAAACAAAACGAGCTGTCCTTCTCTGAATCTTCTCAATGTCTTCCGTCAGTCCCACCTGGTGAGGGTCCCATAAGGGGCAACAGTACTCCAGGAGAGGACGCACAAGTATGATGTAGGCAGTCTCTTTGGTGGAGCTGGTGCACCTTCGAAGCGTTCTGCCGATGAAACGTAACCTTCCGTTCGCCTTCCCCACAATATTTTCTATGTGTTCTCTCCAGTCAAAGTTGTTCGTAATTGTAACTCCTAGGTATTTGGTAGAATTTACGACCTTAAGGTTTGACTGATTTATCGCGTAGTTGAAGTTCAGCGGATTTCTTTTAGTGGTCATGTGTATTACTTTACACTTTTCTTTATTTAGTGTCAATTGCCAATTTTCGCACCAAGTAGAAATTTTGTGTAAATCGCTTTGCAGTAGCTTTTGATCCTCTGTTGAATTCACTAACCGATAAACGACAGCATCATCCGCGAACAGTCTAAAGGAGCTATTCAGATTGTCTCCTAAATGATTTATAAACACGAGGAAGAGTAGTGGACATATAACGCTTCCCTGTGGAACGCCAGATATCACTTCTGTTTTACTCGATGACTTACCGTCAATTACAACGAACTGTGTCCTTTCTGATAGGAAATCGTGAATCCAATCGCACAATTGGGAAGATATTCTATAAGCACACAGTTTCATTAGAAGCCGCTTGTGTGGTACAGTACAAAAGCCTTCCGGAAATCCAGAAATATGGAATCGATTTGAGATCCCTTGTCGATGGCACTTAACACTTCATGTGAATAAAGGGCAAGCTATGTTTCGCAAGAGCGATACTTTCTGAATCCGTGTTGACTTCTGGTTAATAGGTCGTTCTCTTCAAGCTAGTTCATAATATTCGAACAAAGTATATGTTCCAAAATCCTACTGCAAATCGACGTCAATGAGATTGGCCTGTAATTTTGGGGATCACTCCTATTGCCTTCCTTGAATATTGGAGTAACTTGAGCAACTTTCCAGTCTTTGGGTCCAGATCTTTCGCTGAATTCCGACAAATGACGGGATCGGCAGTCTACGGAAATTTTTGCATCCCGTCAGTTGACGGGATTGGCAGTTAAAGTGTTAAGCGCTGGCAACGTTGCAGCGATCGGTGTGTAAGCAGCAGCGGAATAGCCCGAGTATGGCTGCTACGGGCAGGCTAGCCATTCTTTACCTATATAAAGCTTTAGTCGGGCACTGCCTGCGGCAACACCCGTACGGTCCCCTCGTGAGGCTGCGGTCCTTCTGCCTTGCCAGAGAGAGGGCGCCTCGGAGTTGCGCGCAGGGGGGCGTAAATTTGATTCGCGCGCTTTGCTTGTGTGACGTCATCTGGCAGAAAGAGCCGAGCAATTGCCGCAGTGCCCTTATGAAACGTGCCAGCAGCAAGTTGTGTTTTGTGCTCGCTCGTTTCGTGACCTGTTAAGTGTTCGGATAGAAAGTAGTTTTCTTGTATTAGGGAACAATTTTTCCATGTATTCTTTCCGTAATTATGAGTAAGAATACTTCGTGTTGTGCTGTTGCGGAGTGCAATAACAGTGGACGCAAGACGGAAGACATTTTGTACCATCTGTTTCCAAAAGATGAGGAACTTCAGCGCATATGGATCTCTCGCTGTAAACGGCAAGACGAGATAAATGTCAAAAATTCCAGAATTTGTTCTTAACATTTTTGTGAAGCCGATTACAAAGGAGACTTGCAGAATTAATTCTTTGTCCGTATGCTATGCCTGTCAATGCCATTCAGTCGATTGCGATAAAATTTCTTCAACTTATTGCAAGAACTAGCGTCATGGTTATAGGCATAGTAAAATTTCGAAATTCGCTCTCTAAGGGGGTGAAATCATGATATTACATAAAACATTTTTCTCCCTGTATGTCCGTTTAACCTTCTATAACTCTAGAACTACTGAACGTATCGTGATGAGGTTTCTTTTAAATTGTAGATCTCACAAAGGCCTAAAACAAAGTCAATGAGAGTAAATGTCTAACTTTTACGAGTGAAGCATATGTACCATTTTTCTTTCCCGAGGCGCTGACGAAGGATAGCTTCAGACTACATGAATAGTGATTGTGGGAAATCTATAAAAGTTAGACATGTGCTCTCGTGGACTTTATTTTAGATCCTTATGAGCTCTACATTTTTTTTTTTTTTTTTTTTTTTTTTTTTAACCTCATCACGATACGTTCAGTGGTTCTCGAGTTAAAGACGTTTAAATATTACCCATGCCAAGTCGCGGGGCGGGACGGGTTAGCTAGATGTTAATAATGTTTGAAGCTTTTCTTTTTCAGTCCTTTGTATCTTAGTATACATATATATTAATCAGAAGCGTGTTGCACCGCTTAAAGGCAATGTTTTTTGTCGAATGAGAAAAGAAAAGACGGAGAAAATGTTTTCATGGCGGCCTTGTAGTACAGCGGCTTGCTGCCGAGTGACGTAATACAGCGCTAACCAATGACAGTGAAGAAGCCCGAACTGGCATACCTTTCTAGTCTACGTACCTTGGTTGCGCCGCTGCGGCTGGTCCTGTCCTCTGAGGCCGGGCTGAGGCAGCAGCACGGCGGTTTGTCACATTCTTTGTGGTTCTGGCCACGCAGAACGCGGGCAAGCGGTGCGGGCAGTGACCTCGAACCGTTGCGGGCCGGCCGCGTCGCTGAAACGCCCGCTGCCAGCACCCCCTATAGAAGAAAGCCTGCGCACGACGTCACAACATGGCGGCGGTGAGAGGCTTAGAGTCCTCTGAAAGATTGTAAACATTAGCAGTGCACGCTGTTTGTAGTTCATTCTTTCGTGCAGGAGTGTATTTATTACGTAAATTGGTGTTGTGTACGGTGTGATCGCTACGCTGGACGATTTGTGTGTTTGAGAACAACATATGATCTCTTTTTTACTGACAAAATGCCGTATCGCTGTTCTGTGCCGAAATGTAGAGGAAATTACGTGTGGCGTCGCACAAGTCTAAAAGTGCGCGCCACCTACTTTCGCCGCGTGCCGCCATGCACGCACGGCGCTGCGTTCTTACGACGTCAGCCACGAGCACCCTCTGCTACAACTCCGCTCGTGGCCACCACTGAACGACATCGTTCACTTGGAACTGAGATAGGAACCAGTTAACACTTCGGATCCAGATAGGCACCAGTGAAGACTTGGCTATCGGACAGGCACTAGGCAGGCCTCTAGCTCAACTATGTATCAGCATTCTGCAGTACTGAGCTATGTAAAAGATAAGTATTACTAAGTCTTTATGAAATATATATCTCTTCTAATTTACTCTAGTGTTTCTAGTTGCTGCTGTCCCACTGGCTGGTCACCTCCATACCGCAAAAGCGTGCATACTCTATTCCTGAGTCGGTCTCTTTCTACTCGGCCACCGACACCTACGACAGAAACGAGACACAAAAGCGGCGACGAGGCTGGGACACAAAATTACAAATGTGGCGTAAAAGTTACCGTCTTTAAACGTCCGGAGAAGAAAAAGCTAATGGGGGTGGTTACGTAAATAAAATGAATCGCTATATCCAACGGTCAACAGACATGACTTAAAACTCTTTTATAAGATTAAACAAAAACTGAAACTTACTCATTAACTTGAAGAATTGAGCCAAGATATCCTGGGAATCCTTGAGATGCATTTCTTCTTCTCCGAACGTTTAAAGACAGTAACAGTCGTAATTTCCTCTACATTTAGGCACAGAACAGCGAAACGGCATTTTGTCAGTAAAAAAGAGATTGAACGTTGTTCTCACACACGCAAATCGTCCAGGTTAGCGACCACACCGTACACAACACCAATTTACGTAATAAATACACTCCTGAACGAAAGAATGCACTATAAACATCGTGCACTGCTAATGTTTACAATCTTTCAGAGGACTCTCGCCGCCGCCATGTTGTGACGTCGCGCGCAGGCTTTCTTCTATAGGGGGTGCTGCCCCTGCTGGATGCAGTCGGACACGCGGAGTGCGGTAGACGCCCGCCTGCCATCCCACGGTTGCACCGCGGCGGTGGAATCTCGGCGGTTTGGTAGTGCGCGGTTTCTCACAAGGCAGCGAGGGAGTCGTTTATAGGCGCGGTTGCGGGAGCGGGCCCTCCGCTCGTCCGCCGCGGAGTCGAAATACCAGCGGCTGCACCACAGTCTAACATACACAGTCGCGACACTCACTGCTGTAAAAGTTGTTACCAACTGACAGTTGCTGCAACACTAGCGCTCCTAGCGGAGGGCAAGCTGCCGAAGTAGTGATGTTTGTTTATAATCGCTTTTGTACGTAATTAAGGAAATAGTTACTATAATTTTTTGCGTTACAAGCATTATTAAAATATCGAGAGACAAATGTAATACGGAAATTAATATAAAAACAGCATAATTTAAATGATTCAGTGGTATAAAGAACAACTCTGTCATGAACAAATACTTACGAATATGAGTATATTTGCAGCTTTTTCCGCTGAAAGTAAGTTGCATATAAACATAATGGTATGATAAATTTCCATTATGGTCTGTTCTTACTATGACAGCCGGTTTTTCACATGTATCAATTCGGTATGGAGTCTAATGATTCTCACATTTATACACGTCACTCGTCTTTCTTATAGGTGCAAATTCTTTTAAGTGTAATTAATTTAGCTTTAGAAAACCATGTTTTGATGATTCTTGCTGTTTCTGGTTCAGACGTAGCAACAATTGTGGAATTAGGTTCTCCTTTGTTGGAAAACAGTTTGGTTGCTTTTATCGTTATATTGCCACGTCTGTGACTTTTCCCTTCAGCTACAGCTGCGATTGTTGATTTGGTACGTTAAATAACATGTTTATTGCATTCTATATACGTTTTCTGTATTACACCCTCACCGATTTTACTGGAATTGTAATGAAGAATACTTAACGCTCCTGCGTAGAAATTGACGTCTCTCTGCTAAAGGGCATGTCTCCTGGTGTTTCCTAGGCATTCTTATTTTTAATACAAAATGAAATTATTCATTTAAAGCCTGTATACTACAGGATAATTGTAAATTAATTGTCGTGCAATGTACCGTTTCGTACCTTGTCAGGGATCTTATGAAACCTAAGAAAGACCTTTTTATAAGGCACTACATACGTTCCCTAATGTAAAACGTATACTGAAGTCAATCTAAACGATACTATTCGCTCTCATCAACTATCGTATTCAGAAACGTAGCTTGCCGGCCGCTTGGAGCGCTGCTATCGCAGCATATAACAAAAATCTGTGGGAGTGTCGTGACTGTAGATGTTAGACTGTGGCTGCACTTCCAAACCGCCACGGTTGTGCGGTGACGCCGCGGCGTCTCTTTACACGGAGGCTAATGGGGCTGTTCGGTGCGCGTATCTACTAAATATTTGGGAATAACGTTAGACAAGTCCTTGACCTTCACCTTGCACGCCCAACAACGCAAAAAGGACACGCTGAAGATGGTGAACGCTCTAATCCCGTTATTCACGAGTAAAAACCTCAACAAGAAGACGAAATACCAGCTTTATCGGTCGACGGTACAACTAAAGCTCCTCTATGGTTGTGGGTGTCACTTGTGATACAAATATCAAGTCTCTCCAACGGATACAAAATAGATGCCTCCGATGGACATTAGGAGCGTCCAGATGGACGAGAACAAGTGAAATTACTGCTACACTACAAGAGCGCTATCTGAAGGATAAGGTTGAAGACTATGCCACCAAACTATTTGCTAAGGTCGACTTACTTCGGGATGAAGTACAGCAACTCCGCCTGGTGGGGACAATCCGCCCGCAACTTTGGCATAAATATAAGGTACCCTGCTCACTAGAACGCTGGCACCCACCTTCAAAATACACGCATTAAACAACACAGCATCGGTCTACGAAACACAATGAATGAATAATATGTCACATAAAGCCTACAAGCCACCACCTGAGAAATGCAATAAATCTTCCCCATTGATGAACTAAGGACCCAAAGAGCGCCCCAGTTTCTTCTCAAAGTGCAAATAAGTAATAAATAAAGCGGCATTCCTATGCTTACCTTTCACACACCAAGAAAAACTCCCAAAGGGAGTCAGTCTTGCGGTACCACATGACACAAAAAAAAAAAAAAAAAAAGGTGCGCGTGGCGGAACCGCGCGCCATACGGCACTGTGGACAACTGTGCCGCCCTGCCAGATGTAGCACAGCTGCTCCGGTAGTAAGAGTGCACACTGCTACTGCGAGGGTGATTACTCGAAAAAGTGATCTGTGGGCAAAATGTTCAATACAGAACTATTCATCAACGAAATCAAATTACGACCATGTATTTGGGATTCGGAATCTGAAACGTTTAAAGACAGAGATATGACGAAGAGGAATTGGATGGAACTATGGAATATGTTCCATCCTGAATTCAACGCTCAACTCCAAAACAGAAAGATGAAATATATGAGTCACTCATTATGTTTTTGGTACCAAATATTAGTTATACGTACACCTATGTACTACATCATTGTTTTACTATGAGTGTAAGTGGTAACCCTAAGTCGTATTAAGTAAAACATTTTAAACAGTCAAGATTGCATAACAATTATCCTATATTTAATTTGTTCAGTTCGATCATGTAGATCACCTTCAGACTTTCTCTGTGGGCGGTGGATGCAGCTTGTGTAAGGTCACAGCAAGTGACGGTGTAGATACACACGGATTTACGAATCTTGACTGTTTTAAAAACATTTTATAAAACATTACTGATTGTTGTTTTCCCAGTATACACAGAGTGTTCAAGGCATAGTTATCAAACCCCTTCTCATTTGTACTGCACTTTTATAAATTATTTATTCCTAGATAAAAAAAAAACAATTTCATAGTTCTGTGTCCTTATTTCTATAATTGTGTGTCCTTTTATCAGCATGAGCAGGGTGGGGAATTTAAACTGAAACAGAAGAGTAACTCGAAAATGCACTGCAGGGTCCATTGTGGAAGGCGAGCTCTCAGTGACTGACAAAAACAGGTGGCAATACTGTTTACCCCCACCAGGCAGGAACAGGGCCCCGCAGCGGTGCCTCCGCCAAATCACAGCGGTTGCCCCGCCGTGGGGGCACCTCTGTCTATAAACGGAGCCTCAGTGCTGGAAACGGAGCGGTTATTCCAGAGGCGGAGATTTCGCGCCATTTCACTCGGAGCCTCCGGCTACCTCCGGCTACCTCCGGCTGGATGTATAGAATCGAGCAGACGCCATTTTGGAGATAAAACTTGCCGTATCTATTTGATTTGGCAGTGTATTTTGCGTAGCAGAAAAGATGCTATATATACATGTGGCGTCTGTTCGGAAAGAACAGACGTCACATTCTGATCCTGCAGCTGTTATTATTTAATATTCATAGAATATATGACTTCAGCTGCTATTGGGCAAAGCTGAAAATGTGTACCCAGCCGGGAATCGAACTCGGGTCTCCTGCTTTCTAGGCAGTTGCGCTGACCCCTACACCACTGGGGACACAGTGATCACCGCATCATGTATATATATAATATGCCGGTGACGGGCAATGATCCTATCGTTAGTGGGGAAGGGTGGGCAAGTTTGAAGCCCTTACTCTTACGGGAATTAGTTAAACTACGAGTTTGAGTACTATGGGCAGGGCGAAGCTGGGAATTTGTATCTGACGGGAGGCGTGCATGGGTAGTCCTTGCAGGTGCGGTGATCACTGTGTCCCCAGTGGTGTAGGGGTCAGCGCAACTGCCTAGAAAGCAGGAGACCCAGGTTCGAATCCCGGCTGGGTACACATTTTCAGCTTTGCCCAGTAGCAGCTGAAGTCATATATTCTATGAATATTATATAGAAAAGATGCTGTTTCCCATCATCAGTTCCATAAATGTAAACCAAAATCTTAGTTTTCCAACACCAGTTTGTTATAATAAAAGTTGTGTAAACGTACAATTATCGATAAAAGTTTCATGATGGCCTCATAAGACTAATGAAGTACAAGAAAAATGTTCAAATGTTTGTATAGTCTATGGGACTTAACTACGGGGTCATCAGTCCCTAAACTTACAAACTACTTATGAACTACTTACGAACGAGGACGGCACAAATATCCATGGCCGAGGGGGGATTCGAACCCCCGACCGTAGTGGCCGTGCAGACCGTGACTGGAGCGCCTTAGTCCCCTCGGCCACCGCGGCCGGCGAAGTACAATAACTCAGATAGCTTGTAGTTGAGTGCAGTATAGGTAGCGTGTTAGTTTGTCGAGCAAAAGGTCTTGAGCTTGATTCGAAACAAGTGAGAACATTTTACTTCTCTGTAACTCTTCAAACTTTCTTTTTCTTTCTTTCTTCTAAAGGCAAGACCTACAAAAACTACTTGGATATCACAGGAAATACTACATTTAATTGATGAAAGGAGAAAATATAAAAATGCAGTAAATGAAACATGCAAAATGTAGTACAGACGACTAAGAAATGAGATTGACAGGAAGTGCAAAATGGCTAAGCAGGAGTGGCTGGAAGCCAAATGCAAATCTGTAGAAGAATGTATAAGAAGGGGAAAAGTAGTTACCGTCTACAGAAAAATAAGAGACATTTGATGACAAGAAAAGCAACTCTACGAATATCAAGAACTGAGATGGGAAACCAGTTCTCAGCAAAGAGGGGAAAGCTAAAATGTGGAAAGAGTACATAGAGCAGCTCTACAAAGGAAATGAACTTAGAGACGATGTTGTAGGAAGGGAAGAGGAAGTAGATCAAGATGAAATAAGAGATACTATACTGAGAGATGAATTTGACAGAGCCCTGAAAGACCTAGGTCGGAACAAGGCCACAAGAGTAGATGACATACCCTCAGACCTACTAAAGTCTCTGGGAGAGCCAACCATGACAAAACTATTTGAACTGGTGTGTAGGATGTATGAGACAGGCGAAATACCCTAAGACTTTAAGAAAAATGTATAATCCCCATTCCAAAGAAATCAGGTGCAGACAGGTGTGAAAATTACAGAACCATCAGTTTGATAAGTCATGGTTGCAAAATTTTAACACGAATTACTACAGGAGAATGGAAAAGCTGGTAGAATCTGACCTCGGGGAAGATCAGTTTGGGTTCAGGAGGAACGTAGGAACCCGGGAGGCAATACTCACTTTACGTCTTGTCTTAGAAGATAGATTAAGGAAAGGCAAACCTACATTTTTAGCTTTTGTAGATTTGGAGAAAGCGTTTGGCAATGTTGACTGGAGTACACTCTTTCAGATTCTGAAGTCAGCAGGGGTAAAATACAGGGAAAGGAGAGTTATTTACAACTTGTACAAAAGCCAGACCGCAGTTATTAGACTCGAAGGGCATGAAAGGGAAGCATCAGTTGGGAAGGGAGTAAGACAGAGTTGTAGCCTTTCTCAGATGCTATTCAATTTGTACATTGAGCAGGCGGTGAAGGAAATCAAGGAAAAATTTGGAATAGGGATTTAAGTTCAGGGGGAGAAATAAAAACATTGCGTTTTGCTGATGACTTTGTAATATTGTCAGAGACAGTAAAGGACCTGGAAGAGCAGTTAAATGGAATGGACAGTGTGTTGAAGAGAGCGTATAAAATTAACATTAACATGAGCAAAATAAAAATAATGGAATGCGGTATTAGAAAATCAGGCGATGCTGAATGAATTAGATTAGGTAACGAAACAATGAAGGTGGTAGATGAGTTTTGTTACTTTGGTAGTAAAATAACATGCGATGGTCGCAGTACAGAGGATATAAAATGCAGAATGGCAATGGGAAGAAAAGCGTTTTTGAAAAAGAGAAATTTGCTAACATCGTATATTGATTTGAGCCTAAGGAAGTCTTTTCTGAAGGCATTTGTGTGGAGTGTTGCCTTGTACGGGAGTGCAACATAGACGATAAGCAGTGCAGACAGGAAGAGGATAGAGGCTTTTTAAATGTGGTGTTACAGAAGAATGCTGAAGATTAGGTGGGTAGATCGCATAACTAATGAAGAGATACTGAACAGAATTGGTGAGAAAAAGAATTTTTGGCATACCCTGACTAAAAGAAGGGATCGCTTGGTAGGACACATTCTTAGACATTGAGACATTTAGCATTGGAGGGAGGTGTTTGGGGTAAAAATCGCAGAGGGAGACCAAGAGACGCGTATAGTAATCAGAATCAAGTGGATGTGGGTTGTCGTTCTTATGTGGAGATGAAAAGGCTTGCTCAGGATAGAGTAGGGTGGAGAGCTGCATCAAACCAGTCTCCGGACTGAAGACCATAACAACAACATTCCTTCCGGAACAAGGAACTTTTTTGTGGTTAGCCCTGTCAGCTGTTTCTCTACAACTATTACTATGTCCCCGTTTGGGAGTTAGTGCGTTGATCAAATGATAGTACATTTGTGCGGTCCTCCTGCGTGAAAGATTTTTGAAAGGTTAGATTTAGAACTTCAGCTTTCCGTTTGCATTCTTATATTACTGTCCCGGAATGATCAACGAGTGTCTGGATACTGGAATTTGACCCGTTTATCGATTTTACATACGGCCAGAATTTTTTCGGGGCCTCGGAAAGATCTTTTGCTAAGGTATAGCTGTGGTAATTATTGTATGCTTCAAGCAGAGATCTTTTTGTAGGCGCACGAATTTCTAGTAACTTTTGCCTGTCATCATTTGCGTGTTCTTTCTGAACAAAGAGTGTTTTCTCTGTAGCTTTCTAACATTATTATAATACAACGGTGCTGTTTTCTATACTTAATCGACTTTACTGGCGCATATTTCTCTAACCCCCTTCATTTACAATACATTTAAATTTAGTGTACAATTGCTCTACATCCATTGTACTGGAACTAAATGTTGTCCATTCAGTTTTCTAAGTGCGATCCTAACAATTTGCTTATCGACTCTTGTTAACAAACACGCATATCGAAGAGCAGGCGATTCAAATAAAAATGAAGGAAACAAGACATGGAAGCACAGCGAAGAGTTTCATATTTATTATGAAATTATTAATAATAGGTATCAACAATGACTTAACCATTACATTTATGGAATTTGGAGATCTGCAGTACTTTAATTTGATAAATCCAAAGACAAAGCGGCTCGTTAAAAAAATCCTAATGATTTACTGAATGGTTTCGAAGTATTATTTAAAACAATTGCTCTTAAACACATTCATTCAAATTATTTTAATGAATCTGAATCATAAACTGAATTGTTTAGTTATATTTAAAAACTATATTTAAAAGTCAATAATTGAACATTACGAAGAAGAATAAATTAAGAAAAGAGAGAGGCAATGGGAATCGAACACCAGAACGTTAAGTTTGGAATGCCAAGCACTAAATAACTGAGCTCATTTGACCGGTAACACTAGCCACCTACAACAGGTTATAATATAGTAGCAAAACATATGGAGAATCTCGAGTATCATCCTAAAATTTCATTTTCGTTTTACCATTCTTAGCGGCTACGTGCACACATAATTTTTATATTCAAAACATCTATGTCAAACCACCTTTCGAATTATGTACGTATTATTGGCCTTCTTGTATGATTAATATTAAAAGTCTGTTCCTAAGTTTCGTGTTAGCATGTGTATATAATGATCTGATTATTCCTCTGTGTAATATCTCTTAAGTAAAGCTTATTCAAGTTGTAATCTGTTCTGAAATAGTTATTTGCCTTACTGATGTGTATATGTCATTGATAGTTTTTACTGATTATGGACTCAATAAAATGTGTTCAGTTGAAAATGACAAGTGATCACTTTTGCGATAGTTCCGTTCATTTTCCTTAATATCCAAATTACGTGTCTTTATGCAACTTACTTCTCTGTTTAGATGTTTTACTTAATAAACTTCAGTCTAAGAAAATTGATTATATGAATGCCACTACGAAAACTATAGGATTTCAAAAGAACTACAAAAGGGAGGGCGGCGAACTTGTACGTGACACAGACAAATACATTTTTAACCTTATTGCTTTATACCACATATGCTGATCATCTGCATGCATGCATGGTTAAAGTGGCAGCATTGCATTGCAGACAGATCAAATCCCCCCTCTTGTTGACAAGTATTAATCGTGTGAAAGGAATTGTTAGTTTCGACGTTTTGGATCTAATTTTCGATCTTGTATTTTATTGAAATAAGTGCCTCTACACGCTGTCAGTGCTTTTCAATACTCGTATTAACGTAATCTATAGATATTTTGATTCGATTTCGTGTCTCTAACCTGTTTCGCAAAATCTTAGTCTTTAAATTGACGTTCTTAGCCATATTTTGCAACTGGGGCAATGACGCCATGGTGGATAATTTAGGCAAAATGAAGTGTAATACAGATGCATACATTTCGTGAAATGGACACTAGCAGAATGTAGAGAATTCAGTAGTTTTGAAGTGCCAAAAACTGTATTTCTGACCTTCACGCTGTCTTAATCAAGTCTATTTTCATTTCAATTTTACATCGACAAGTACTTCAGGCCTTCTAAATATCTAATACAGAAGAGTGATAAGTATAAATTACAACAGTTGTAACAATTATTTACTACTAATCATTCACCGTGTAGGTTTATCCTCGATTTTCAAATGTATGGCGTCATTAACCCGCAATACAGGGTAATGGCGCTACTGCGTATACTATCACAATATATTTTTAACAATAAAACTTAACAAGGTACATGGACGAAAAAAATTATAATTATGTAGTATTAGCTGGCGAAGCTGTAGTATTGCTCTGTTCGAAAAAGACCCACTTTTAATAAGGTAAAAAAACTGGTTTCACTTGAGGTGGCGCTATTACCCTTGTCTCCTCTGTATGTTATTTGTCTGAAGGCTTTCGGTTTTTTTTACGATTGCTGACAACTGACGACTTGATCCACAGGCGGTAGTGCGGAAGGTATTTCTAATTTACTAATCCCTACAGCGGTTACTTTTGATCTAAAAATTGGGCTTTTCTGTAAGTAATGTTCAAATAATTTACGGGGATATAGTTGGGCAACGACTTTGACAACAGCCAGTATTTCTGCAGGTGGAACGCCCATCATTTTCAAGGTATAACAGAAAAGGCTGCTCTTCATGTCTCCAATCTTTTTCAGTAACGCTTGATTCTTTTACCAACAACTCACAAACTTTTCTGAATTCATAAAAAAATCGTAAGTTTGTTTTTCAGTAGAAACTTTTTTTTCTAACAAAATTACTCTCTCCCTCTCTAACTGTTAGTCTCTGGTTCCTGAGTGATCGAAATATTTTCCATCCCTAGATGAAGCCTGCGTAATGCATCTGACACTACATTCTGTGAACCTTTTATATAATGTATTTCATAATGAAACTCCTGTAAATACAGGACCCATCTCATTAACCTACGGTGTAATAACCTAGAATTGGACAGAAAAACCAAAGCCTGGTGGTCGGTATACACAATAGTTTTCCTTCCGCTAAGTAATCCAAGAAACCTTTGGAAGCTCCAAACAACTGCAAGAGCTTCTTTTTCCGTTACGAAGTAATTTCTTTCGTGTTTATTCATAGTTCTGCTAGAAAAAGCTATAGGACGATGTAATCCATTTTCGTCAGTTAATTCGCTCTGAAAGATCTCACACGAAATTCCGTAAACGGAGGCATCTGTATACATACAAAATTCTTCTTCAAACTTTGGATTGTGTAGCATTTTCGCGTTTATTAAAGCATTCTTTATTCTATTGCAAACTAATTCTTCTTCCTGTCCCCAAGTCCACACAGACTTTTGTTTAAGCAAATCTAAAAGCTTAGGATTTGTAATATCAGTTCATGGAATAAATCTTCTCAGGAAACTTACCATTCCTAAGAAGGATTTTAACTGCTTCTTATTTCTAGGACTAGGGCATTTAGCAATAGCTTCAGTACATTTAGGATCCGGTCTTACTCCCTCACTATTCACTATATGTCCTAAAAATCTCACTTCTTCTCTCCCGAAATATGATTTAGACAATTTTAAAGTGATACCATTAGCAATCAACCATTCGAACAACTCCTGTAAAGCAGAGAGATGTTCTTCCCATGTTCTTGTAACAACAAGGATGTCGGCAACGTACACAATTATCTTACGGGACAGTTGTGGATCTAATGCAAAGTCTAACGCTCTTATAAAGGTTGCCACAGATCTAACCCTTTCCATCTCAATGCTTTTATTTAATTCCCTAGCATCTAATACTAGGCGAACTCCACCTCCAATCTTCTTCACCGCCCACAATGGACTGTTGAAGGGACTACATGATCTCTCAATGACACCTTGTTCCAACATTTTATTTACCTCTCTTGTGGCAGCTTCCTTTAGCTCCACAAAATTTGGATAAGGTTTCTTAAAGAACGGTTTTGGGTTCTTAATCTTAAGCTTACATACATAGTCTTTAATACATCCAGGTTTGTCTGAAAAAACTGACTTAAATTTTAATAATACTAATTCAAGCCCTTCTTTCTCCTGCTGAGAGAGGAATGTATTTGAATAACACTTATCTTTTATTTCATTATAGACACTATCATTGAAATCAGAATGATAATCTTCCTCTGCTGCCTCGTCACAATCTAATGATAAGTTCATGGCATCCACGTATTTAAGATGCAGAGACTCATAATTATTATCCACATCTTTGAGGTGGTCAAACTTAAATCTTACTATACGATTTTCTACATAAACTGTAAGAGTGGAATTCTTAAAATCTAAGAGAACCTCATGCTTATATAACCAATCAACACCTAAGATTAAGGCTACATTTAATTTATCCACTACAAGAAATGAATGCGAGAAAGCTTACTGGTTAATTGTAAAAGATAGAAAAACTTCTTCATTGATGTTTTGACTTTTCTTGCCAGTAACCCCTACAATTCTTACATTAATTACTGGCAACGTTGGAAATTTCCAATATTTCCTCTTGATTTTAAATAATTCAATAGATAGTATACTAATCTCACTACCAGAATCAATAATGATATTTACTTCTGTATCTTTGATGAAACCCTTGATGACTGGTTTAAAATTCCTTACTTTCTTTATGTTATTCTCTTGAAACAGGAGGTCATCTTGTATACTATCTTTATCCGACCGATTTAAAGAAAAATTACAAGTGGGTCGTATTGAACATAAATCTACGGTCCGCTTTAGTAGACCCGAACTAAGGGACGGTTTTAGTTTCCCGAATTTTCTATGATGATGTCACCTATGATCTCGCCATTATCCGTTATTTGTTTTGTGTTAGATTGATTACCTTGACAACGTATTTTACGTACCTTAGAACCACCTTCTTTATTCCCTATACTACTAGTATCTTTATAGGGTCTCTTAACTTGACAAAAACGACTTTGATTTGCGTTGTTGCCTTTACGAGGCTCAAATCGATTATTGCCGTTGTTCCGAACATTATTTTCTCGGTTATTCCTAAGTTGCTCGTCCTCCTTTTCTTTGTTTAAATTGTCGAGCTGTTCTAAGTAACTTAATAAATCTCTCGGACGTGACCATTCTCTTACTATCATTTTTTCCTTAACATAATAAGGTAGTCTACTAATCAATACCCTGATTAGATGTTCTTCCATTATGGAATGCTCTATCAATTTTACCCGATTTAAATGCCACTCAAAATACTTTCTGAATCCTCCCCAACGTTTTGAATAATAGGGTGGGTCTAATAATAGGGTATTTTCCTGTGTTCAAAATATGGTTCGAATTGTTGTTATTCTGAATGATTATAACATCCAGAAAGTATTTTCGCTTTGAATTCTTACAAAACATCTGTTATTTTTACGTAATTAAAGCTTAAAAATCATCAAATTTCACGATTAGATCACGTGATCGAAAAAGCTCCGTTATTGGCTGAAGTACTGGTGACGTCATGGAACACCTACAGCGCGGCAACTAGAAGACGGAGCTTTATTATTGTTGGCGTTTCCTCCATTTCACAGCTTTAAGTTCAGTTTTTTCGTGATCTAAACGCGTTTACAGTTTTTACGCCACAATGGAAGATGGTTATGTGAAGGCTGACAGCGGAAACCTCCCTAAAGTTGATGCAATTATAGTGTCTTCATTCTTTAAAAACAAGCCAAATTTTTACGTGCCAGAAATAAAATGCATTGTAAGTAACGCATACCTACATTTTAAAGCTAATTATTTCGAGAGATATTTTACGCCATTGAAAAAACTACCCTATTTATTGATGTCAGCAGACTTAATCTGAAGTCACTATATTATGCAATACAGGGTGAAATTTTATCTTGTATCCAAGCGGCCTTGAGTGATTATGTTGGCAACATCAACAACACGATAGAAAATCCTTGTCCAGATGTTCAGAAGAACATAGAATGACTAGATTAGTGTATCGTGCAGACCATGAAGTAAATAAATAATGCTTTTCCTGCTCTATGATTCTTGTATATACCCTTGTCCGGTCAGTACAAGTAACTGCCCTCGTAAATCAAAGGTTTCACGACAAAATATTTGCGCTGTCACGCGGTTGGCTAATGGCGACGTCTCATGATTCTCGCTATTCAGCATCTGTTGCCAACATAGTCACAGGAAGCCGCCGGGATAGGTAGTAAAATTTAACCCAGTAAAGCACGCAGTTCAGGGAGTAATTTTTTTAACTACTTCAATACTGGTGCAAAGTGAAACATCAAAACCTGTAAAATAACTAAAAAACATTTCTTGTATTCTGGATATTTAATTATTTTTGCGAAATAAACTTCACAACATGACATTACAACGATTTTTGCTTCAATAAACACATATTTGGGTAACTAACACTTTTAATCGTATTTACACTTGCATATTACGAAAGTTTGAAAGCTAAATAAATCGGCGCATTAAAGACATCTCCCATATACGTATATTACTATAGGGTAAGTTGTAAAGTAACCAGAAGGACGTTGTCGATGTATAAAACGGTTGTTTGACTAAGATCTATTGGTGATAAAATTGCACTTACTGGAGATAAATAATCAGTGCTATACTTTTATAGTGGGCTGCAACAATATTCATGTTGTTCTTTCACCAAATATATTAGGAAACGGCTTTAATTACACATAAATCGTAGGCGTGTATCATTATGAAGTTTTACTTCACAAATGTAAATATTAGGTCATTAACTTACACATAATACTACTTTACACCTTTGCAGTAGAAAAGAATGATACTAAACAGTTTAGTTTACCAATGGAATAATATTGTTTACTTACATCAAAATGATCCTCACAGAAATACACACATGAAGTAGCCGCTATTTCATTTGGATCTCTTCGCGCCAGTGTCAATCACTTTTTGCGTATCTTCTCATTTTTTGGTACTTGCAAGAACAATTTTTCTGGAGTCTTGACAGATGTGTTGGTACAGTGCGGAACTAAGCAATATTTGTGGGTCATTATGCAAACGTTAACGCCCAAACACGAGGCCTCGGCCCAAACAATATACAGGTATTTGTTTATCTCACGAGAGCAGCAGCACCGTGTTGTATGACGTCACAGGCATCACGTGACTCAAATGTAGCGTTTTAGTGGGCTTTCAAATTATTTGAATTTCATTTCTTTATTTAAAAAAAAGTACTGAAATCCACGACGTAAACAAGCATGTTAGGACCATAACATGACATAATTAACAATTTAAAACGATTTCCAGAAAACAGCCAAATACCCTATTCAAGAGTAAGACGTTGTCGCTCCCCTTTTGACCAATATTTTTCTTTAAATTGGGTGATAAAATCATCCCATGTCTTAAATTCACTACGGTTTAGAATAGCCCGTTCAGTAGCACTAGCTTCTAATTGTCCGATTATAAATTGTATTTTTCGTCTATCATCCCAGTTAACAGGAAATGAACTCTCTGTGGCTTTTACAAATATAACAGTATGCAAGCCACCCTCTGGGTTGAAGGTCGGAAATTTATTTGCTGCTTCTGAGGTCACTATTGCATTACAATTTCCTCCACAATCATTAACTGGTCTTGTTTTGTTCACTTCACATTGCGAAGAAGTAGTCACATCGTTTTTATTATCTGCCGACATGCGTGCTACAATTATATTGTCAGCGCTTAAAATTTCACTAGCGGTACGACTATCGTTCCTAACAATGTTGGTAGATCTGCTTTTACCGTTAGTCATATTATCTTTGGCACTGAACTCTGCTAACTGTTTATTAATTTCGCGCTACTGGAGTTCAGTATTGGACACACGGCTTAACAGTTCCGCGTTTCGACTGTCACCACAGTTTGAACATTCTGCCGACTGATGGTTGTCACTATCTCTGACTGTCTCAATATTATTATAGATATCAGAGATTAAAGTCTTAATATTCACTATCTCAGCATGATCTTTTTCCACTTGCTGGGATAACTGGTTTAAAGCAGGATTTTCTATCGAAGAATTTTCTACGTTCCTGGTAGAAATTTCTTGGATAGATTCTTGTAACTCTTTCCTAATATTTTCGGTTTGTAATATAATCTCTTCATGGATCTTAATATTATTAACTTCTATCTCGTCACGTATCTTAATATTATTTGTTTCTATCTCCTCACGTAACATAACATTACTCTTTTCTATTTCAGTAGATACTAAAACATGAATATTGTCTAATCTATGTGTTAGCTCAGCGATATCTTGGCGCATTTGAATTTTTTCTTCACGTGACTCATTAATAAGTTCCTCGAGCCTATTATTGATACCTAATATTTGTCCCTGAGTTTCAGTTTGAGCCGATTCTACCCTAGCCATTTGTTCCTGGGTTTTGTTTTGAGAAGATTCTATTTTAGCTATTTGTTCTTGGGTTTTATTTGGAGAAGATTACATTCTAGCCATTTGTTCCTGGGTTTTGGTTAGCGTAGCTGCTATCTGTCTAAACATGTCCTTAATTTCATTATTATTGTCACTTATTTTATTCTCAATTCTATTTATGGATTTGTCTATTTTCCTATTGAGAAACCGCCCTTCCCTACTAAGTGGAGGTAATCCTACTTGTTCGTCACCCGATATTTCACCTTCTGACATATTGGCTAGATATGCACTGTCTACACACGTAAAATAACATTTTGAACACTGTTCACTGTCACACACCAATATTGCCTACGTGAAATTGACTCACCGGATGTTTTAATTTAAATGTATGCAGCTCCGTGATAGGCGAGATGTTACTCACAGCCACACCAACTGCCGTCTGCGTTGCACCGTATGATGCCGATGCCGGTGTGTCTGCTCTCTCTCGCAGACGCTGCCGACGACCCCAACTGCTTTGTCACCAGGGGACCTTCTCGACTGCACTGCGCACCGTAATCATCCACGACAGCGTCGTAGCGATGCCGCAGAGATGACTGCTCACAGCTGCTGGACTGGGCTGTTACGTTTAAAAGAGAAAGGGTGTCGGGAACAGCAAGGTGCTGTTCACGACTGCAGCGTAGTCTCGTAGAATATTTGGGTGACCGTTCTCCAAGGCTGCCCCCGTCGTCAACCAGATATCTCGTTGATGGAGTGACACAGGCTGCTTCTTCCTCCGCGTCTGTGTGTCAAATTTCTTCTTCGGCGCACAAGTCCTTTATCATCAGTCGCCACGTGCGGCGGAACGACCTCTTTGTACGGCGGAACGTGTGCTAAAACCTTATCTTCAAAAGCACTCGTCTTGTATGATTAGGGTTGAATGTGGCCGTGTCAGACTTCGTAATCCTTGAGGTGTCCACTCGCCCATAAAAATTTATATAAAAATAAAATAAATGTTCATGTAAAATCTTTATACGTTGCAATATTTCAAAAATCAGATTCTTGCGCCGAGGGAAGAAGTCTTTAACAGTCACTCTTGTTAAAATATTTCTAAGTTCTCTCACTGATAAGACGGTCAAAAGAAATTCTTCAGTTTGTGGTCGTTGCTATAGCCACAGATAAAAAATAATATTTCTTCAATGATTATCGATCATTGTGTATGATCGATTAACCAAAGTTATAAAAAAACATTTATCGAAGTGTTCTTGACGTAACTTTCCCACCAATGAAAATTCATAAAAATCTTCCTTCAGATTGAAGAATATTTGGATTAAATCATCTGCTCATTTCATTAACATATTATTCATCGTAAAATAATTCTTCATAAATGATGTACTCTGACACTTTCGTCAAGTTTAAACACAATGACATTTATTGCTTTCTATGACTTTACATATGTAGTCATTGACAGACAAAAGGGAACTGACTTTTAAAATTTATTGTTTTAACATGAAACTTCGATAATAATGTCAACTCTTGCGACGATAACCGCAGAGCTCAACATCTTCTTGCCTCGTGGCCGTCGACCCGCGACTTGATATGGCCGGATATTTACTCCTTGGAATCGGCGTCGAAGATGTTGCCCTCGTAGGTTGACTCGCCTCACAGTACATGAAACATAACAAAAAAAGACATATAAAAAACTTCTTTAAGAATAATATAACATTAACCATTTACTTAAAAATAATTTAAGAACACAAATATAAGTAAGTTCTCCTGCACAAACTGAGCTGACATGAGATACGTAGCGGAGACAATAATCCGTCCCACTACAGCATAATTTTATCAAAATCGGACTACGGGAAAAAAAGATATCGTAATTTTAAGTGTTTTCAGTAACCGTCGCGTCTGTTTTAACAACTGTTAAAAACCCCTTATCTCCAAAACTTCTTCACGAATTTGCATGGGGTTTTCGCAGGTAACTTGAGCGTAACTCTGGACAACATATAGACTTCGTTTCATATAAATCGGATCCCGGATAAAAAGAGTATTTTAATTTGAAATTTTTTTATCTACGACCGTCATGACTGTCTGTCTCTTTGAACACGTTTATCTCCGAAACTACTTGACGAATCTTCAGGGGGTTTTCACACATAACTTGAGCATACCGTGCGCTTACATAAAGGCTTCAATAATTAAAATCTGATCAAAGAAAATGAAGATATCATAATTTAACCATATGTTTGAAAGCCATTGTGAATGTCTATTTGTTGAAGGTAATCTCCAAAAGAACTAAGCAAACTTTTGTGGATTTCCACAGGTAAATTGAGAATAGTTTGACGAGTAACATAGGCATCATTTCATCAAAATCGGAGCAGAGGAAGGAAAGATATCGTAATTTGAATTTTTATGTGTATACTAAGCTTATAAGTATGGTGTAGTACAGTAAATCTCCGAGAATACCATACGAAATTTCCGGGGATTTCATAGGTCAACTGAGAGTACCTTGAGGCAACATCTTAGCTTCATTTAATCCAAATCGCATCAGGGCAAAAAAAGATATCGTAATTTGTATCCTATGCTTGAATTGCAGCGTAGTACAGCAAAGATCCGACAGAGGCGCTAATAGATGGCGATTCTACGTTTTTTATTCTCTTAACTAAGATGAAATACTCTGAAACAAGGGCTACGATTTCCCTTACGGCAGCCGTGTGGTATATTGATATTGGCAAGGCGTTGAATCCTTTTTGATAACTCACGTACAATGAAGGGAATAATTTTTCGCGTTGCAGCGTAGAACAGCAAAGATCCGACAGAGGCGCTGACTTATAGATGGCGATGCTGCGTTTTTGATTCTCATATTAAGTTGTAATTCAGTGAAACAAGGGTTACGATTTTCCTTACGACAGCGGTCTAGTGTATTGATGTTGGCAACGCCCGTTGAATCCTTTTTGAAAAATCATGTACAATGATGCGAATAATTCTTTGTGTTGATAATGAAATAAATAATTAATATTGTTCCGATCAGTAAAATTAATGATCCCGATAAACCGAATATTTCGTTGCCACCGTTAACATACTGAACCGCTATCATTGTAGGTCACAAAACTTAACCAAGGTACGACACAAAGAAATCATTTTATCAAAATCGGATCAAGGGAAGAAAAGATATCGTAATTTGTAGTTACTGGTTGTTTGAATTGCAGCGTAGTACAGCAACGATCCGACAGAGGCGCTGAATAATAGATGGCGATGCTGCATTTTTTATTCTCATAACTAAGGTCAAATACTCTGTGATATTGGCAACGGCCGTTGAATCCTTTTTGAAAAATCAGTCACACACAATGTTGGGAATAATTTTTTGTGTTGATAATAAAATGAATAATGAATGTTGTTCTGATTAGTAAATTAATGATCCACCTAAAGCGAATATTTTGTTGCCAACGTTAACATACTAAACCGCTGCCACTGCAAGTAAAATTTAACCCAGGTACGACACAAAAAAAAAAAAAAACAAGTTTTTTTACTAGCTGTATCCCACATGCCTTGCAGTGCCATGAAAACGAAAGAAGTGCTTCTTTCCGTGGGTATCATTTGAACTTAAAACATAACGACGTTCCTTCGCGTCTATCAATGTTTTCATTGACTAAGAAATCTTTGCAAGAAAACACAAATTTCTTTCCTAATTTCTGTGCGTACTTATTACATCTCGAGTCAGTTCTGTTTAGGTGTGCCCTAGGAAACAGCGTAGTACAGTACAGAACAAATAGAGGCTCTGTTGGTTACGTAGAGCACTAATGAACTAATAGTTGGCGTTTTGAATTTAAAACATGACGACATTCCTTCACGTCTATCGATGCTCTAATTTACATAAGAATTCTTTCCAAGAAAAATCGAATTTATGTAGTTCCGTTTCGGATGTTGGTATATCCTCATCATATTTTGAGTGCTTTCTGTTTAGGAATTCGTCGAAAACGCCATTGTACAGGAAAGGAGAAACTGTTGCGACGTTCGCGTGACTTGCCGCGTTGGAGGTTCGAATCCTCCCTCGGAGATAGATGTGTGTGTTGCCCTTACGTTAGTTTAACTTACTTTCAGTAGTTTGTAAGTCTAGGAACTTATGACCAAAGTAGTTTGGTCCCATAGAATTACAAACATTCGAACTCATTTGAGGTGACTTTAACTACATAGTACACCAAATAACTAATTATGGCGTTGCTGTGTTTTTTTCATTCTCATAACTATGGTGTAATACTCTACAAGAAGGGTTACAGTGCTGCTTTTTTATGCTCATAACTATTTTGTAGTTCTCTTTCTTTAATATCTGTTGTGAAGCACGGGTGTACAGCTATTAGAAATCTCTAATCTCCTAAACTGCTTCACGGATTTACCTGAGGCAACTTCGTTTCATAAAATTGGGATCACGGAAAAAATGATATCCAAATTTAAAGTTTTGCATATACGACCGTCATGTATGTATGTCTCTTTGAACTCGTTTATATCCAAAACTACTTGACGAATTTTCATAGGATTTTTAGCCGTAACTTGAACATATCGTACGGTTGAATACACGCTTGACTTCATAAAAATCTGATCAGAGAAAATAAAGATATCCTAATTTAAACAATTGTTTAAAAGCAATCAGTGTATAGCTGCAAAGGCTAATCTCCGTAAATACTACACGAGCTTTCATGGGGTTTCGCGGGTAAGTTGAAACTAGAGAGGCGCTTTAGTGCACCAAAGATCTAATAGACGCCGCTGCTGCGTATTAAGTATGGTGTAGTACAGCAAGGAACCGTATGTCTGTGACAGAATTAAGCAACGCAATCTTAAAAATACACCAAAAAAGCAATGATGCGCACAGGTCCTTCTTTAACAACCGTTGCGAAGCACGGGCATTAAGCTAGTGTTAACATAAAACAGATCCCATTCATTCGCTGCCTGTTGTATTACACGTGTACTTACTTACCTGTTAGGGTAAACAATCCAGCGTCGCGTGTGCTGGATGTGAATGTGATTCAAATAGTTTAAAGTTTGTAGCCACGAATATAACGCTTGTGTTCTTATGCCAGCTGAGTGCTGGAGCAAAATTATGACGGATGTTGTTTTATTTCTCACGGTAGCGCACTGCGTTTCTTCTTTGCGAACGTATATTTTGTAAACATACTGTGTTCCGTGTTTCGAGTGCTGACTTGAGTGCAAGGTCTAGGATATATAAATCTTACAGGAAACGAGAACTGTTAAAAATTTGGGAGATATGTGGTTATCAATGGCTATGAAAGGTCTTGCATAAATATATTGTCTGTATGGTGTATAGTCGAGAGGGCTATGGAATGTTCATCCCTTCTGGTATTTCGCTTTGGAGAAGGTTATGTCATATTCCCCCCAACCACGAATTACAGAGATCAAAGCTGGTTAATCATACGACTAGCTGTAAAGCAGTGATGTCACACATTTGTAGATATGCATAAAGATACAAATTATAATGGCTGTAGTGTGGTGTTGGGTGTGTATTCCACTCAGCTGTTATTGGTGCTTACGATATGAATGGAAGCATATTTGAGGCGTCCCAGAGATGAAGAGATGACTGCAGTGGCCGAGAAGCATCGGGTTCAGTAAATGATTTAGATTTTATGTTGTATTTGGCACCTCTCATCTCTCGATGCAGCTGTAGTATCATTCTGAGAGAAAGATAAGGTGAGTGCTACCTTTCACAGCTGCAGTGACATTTTGAACTTTTTAAGTAGTATTTTGTATGTCAGTCACGTATTTAACTATGAGGTGTTTCAATACAATCTTTTTATCATGTACTGATGTCGTATTTGTGTTGTCATATAATCGTGTTTCCTTTAGTTTTACTCTGTCAGTGAGAGCATTTGAGCTACTGTTTGTGTGTGTGTGTGTGTGTGTGTGTGTGTGTGTGTGTGTGCGGGGTCTCTTTGTAGGATAGCAGCAGTTTACCCAACTTTCATGTAGGGCTAAGACTGTTAGAAGGCCAGGCAGACATTAACAGCCACTGGTTTTGAGCTATTGTAGTGTTGGTGCAGGTCGTTTGAGCGCATTCTCTCTGGCTATTTCCACTTCTACCTGAGGTACTTCGTCTGGTAGCGTTGAACCTCATTCTTCCCTGGGTGAGGCTGCCATGAGCTAATGAGGTTCTCCTGAGGACAGCTTTAGCAATGTAACTTAGAAATTTTGTGGTGCTTTCGATTTAGTGTGAATTTCTCATTTCTAGTCCATTTCTCTTGAGATGTTTCATAGTGATTTATCATAGTTATTCACATCAGTAAAGGAACATTATTATGTTTTCCTACAGTTCAATTTTGCTTATATATTTCTTATGGGAACCTAGTAGGATTTAGACTTGGGAAAAATCTACCCTCATTTTCAGTTAACGCTGACTGAAGAATGCGTTTCGTATCCTTGCATGCTCATTTGTTGCTCCGTTTTTTTTAGTTTATTTATAATTTTCTGAGTTTTGCATTTTTTGTGTAATGTATGAAACAGTCTACCGTGTGGAATACCTGAGGTTTCACTACGCTTTCCTGCCGTCGTCTTTATGTGGTGCTTAAATAATCTTCCATGTAAGTGTAAATCAGTTTTAAACGTGAATAATCCTTTCGCGATTTTACTGCCTTTTTCTTTATGTTCTTCTCTGATTAGATCACGCAGGTGCTCGTCACGTGGTAAACTGCTATTTCGAGTAGAAATTATGTTATTCTGAATATTTGTCGGGATCGAACGTGATTTATTTTAGTTGTGTTTACTTTGTGTAATTTCTGTGTAAGTGCTACATGGGGACTAATCTGTCTCCGATCCAATTGTAAGGAGTCAAGAAATTCTGACCTTCTTCCATACTATTTTCATATACATAATCGTATTCTAATCGTCTTTCCGATTGATTTGATACCCCGGACATCATATTTGTGAAAGTAATCGGTAATCGTACTTGACGTCAATTGCATTTAATGCATATCGAGAGGCTGGGGCTCCGGATTACAGATACATTTTAGCGGCGTGGCCAAATCCCACGTTCCGCATCCCGAGAGAAGTTGGCTCTTTCCAACATGGAACTTGCCGCGCCACGGGCTGTCTCGACTATAAAGGCTTTTGGCGGGCCAGAAAGAAGTTTTCACGAGGTCGGCCGCCTGCCGGTATCCACGATTATCACGTGGGAACCAGCCGACGCATTTTCCTACAAAATATTGTTGTCACGCGTTAACTCCCGTGTTAGATTTTTTCTGAAAATGAGATCTTGCACCTTTTCATCTCTTTGTGTCAGAAAAAGACACGTTTGTACAATAAATCATTTCAAATGATTTCCAATCCATGGTGTACAACAGCAATCAGTTAGAATAAATATTTCTTCAAACCGTCTTGATTGCAAATTTTTTTTATTAGTTAATGACGCGTTTCGCCCTTTAGCAGGGTATCTTCAGATTATCTGCGTGACAGAATTTACACAAAATTACAAGGTGGAATTACAAACGGTTATAATGGTACATGGGCTTATTTTGTGTTAAGAAAACAGTATAAATGGTAAACAAAGCTTACAATGCTCTCTCCGTCGTGTGACACCGTAAGTTGTTATTTCGATATTTCTATTTTCCTGGCATTACACTCCACAATCTCAAAAAAGGAGGTGTAGATGTCGACCGTTCGAAATCAGAATATTGTGTTTCAAGAAGAAACCGCTGGCCCCTTACACTGTTTTTCAGTTTTATATACTTCCATATCCGACAGAGAATGTCATGTACTCTGTATAAACAATTGCTTCATTTAATTCGTAAAACTCAATAAGAATATCTACTTTGCTCATAAAAGACGTAACATGTGCTGAATAGGAGAAAACGAACGAACACAGCCGCATGTTACAAGTACAAGAAACAGACTAAAAGTGAAGCAAGGCGGTTTTCTACGGAAGGAGAAGTAATTGTTACGTTAAGACTCCCGTGTTAGAAAAAATCTAACACTGCGCACCACTTCAGATAATGCCACAACTAACAAGCTATTATTAAAATTTGATTGTCGAGTCAGAGATTAATTGAATCACGAGATATGAAAGAATGCATTTCTGGATGGTCAGTTCATTAGCTTTAAAATGTGATGGAGTATTGAAGTAAACTCGTAAATGTTAGATCTTTTCTAACAACGCGAGTGATCGCGGGTTAACGGAATCCCGTGCAGGGAAAAGAGACACGATTTCATTGGCTGATGGCAAAATGTGGGAGGAGCCTCGGCGTGTTGTGACGGCGCCTCTTATTGTCAGGTGTGGCTCGTTTGCAGTTGCGCGAGAAAGGCGGAAGATACAGGGAAGCTGCGGAACCGTCTGCCCCGTGCATGTAGGGATGCAAACGATACATCGATGTTTTGAAAACATCGATGTTTCGTCCATAAACATCGATGTTAACATCGATGTTTTGAACAGCGATATGTCGCCGATGCATCGACGACAGAAGTCCAAAACTATCGACATCGTTCAACAATTGATTGTCAACTCCGTTATTATCACAGTCTAACATATACAGTTACAGTCGCGACACTCACTGCTGTGAAAGTTGTTACCAACTGATAGCTGCAACGACACTAGCGCTCCTAGCGGTGGACAAGCTGCCGTAAAAGTGATGTTTGTTTATAATTATTTGTGTGCGTAATTAACGAAATAGTTGAGACAGTGTTTGCGTTACAAGCATTAGTACAATATTAAGAGATACACATAACACGGACATTGATGTAATAACAGCCGAATTTAACTGATTCAGAGCTGTAATGGACAACTTTGTCATGAACAAATACTTAACGAGTATGTATTATTTTGCTGCTTATTCCGTTGAAAGTAAGTAGAATATAAACATAAGAGAAACATACATTTCTATTATGGTGTGTTCTTACTATGATAAGAGTTCCTTGACGCGTATCAAATCGGTGTGTAGTCTAATGATTCGAACATTTTTAGGCATCAGTCGTCTTTCTGATACGCGCATATTCGTTTGAGTGTGATTACTTCAGATTAAGAAGACAATGGCTCGAAGATTCTCGCCGTTTGTGGTTCAGATGTATCAACAATTGTGGAATTGGGTTCTTCTTTGTTGAAAACAGTCTGATTGCTTTTTCCGTTTTCTTGCCAGGTCTGCCACGTAACTGACGTTTCTCCTTCAGCTGCAGCTGTGGTGGCTGCTTTGGTACGTTAAATACTGTAGTTATTGCATTCTATATGCGTTTCCTACGTTCCACTCTCATCGATTTTTACTGAAATTGTAGTAAAGAACCCATAACGTTCCTGAGTAGAAAAGCGACGACTTTTTGCCAAAGGTAGGTCTTTCGGTGTTTCTTAGCCATTTCTTATTTTTAATAGAAAATGATATAATCAGCAAAAGCCTGTATGTTACAAGATAATTGTAAATAAACTTTCTTGCAATGTACTGTTTCGCACCTCATCAGGGATCTTAGTAAACCTAATAAAGACAAAGATGGAGCTAATTTCAAATGACTACCTACTTGCATGGCACTAAATACTTTGCCTAGAGTGAAAAGTCTGTATAAGTCGATATAAACGATACTATTCGCACTCATCCAATACCGTATTCAGAAACTTAGCTTGCCGGCAGCTTGGAGCGCTGCAGTCGCAGTGTATAACAAAAATCTGCGGGAGTGTCGTGACTGTATGTGTTAGACTGTGTTATTACTTTATTAGTTGCTCAGTCAGCGTCAGCTCAAGTGCGGTGCTCCTGCTGTAGTCGCTCGTCGCTGTTTTCATACTTTTGAAACAATAGGTAAGTAAAATATGAAACTAACAACAACATCATTTACTCACCTTTGTTTGCTTTTCTCTCTGCTGCAGTCATCTGTTCGAATGAAAAGATTAGTATGTTTCACTTTTGTTGGACAGTTTGTACGCGTACATATAACCAATTAGCCACACGTGTAGTAGTTTGCTATCGTGAGTTTGTTGTGTGGAGCAGTAAGAGTTCAAACGCAAGGACTACCAATTTTATAAATCCGAATCTACAGTTCTATGGGATATTGAAAGTAATGTACACAAACATCGCAACTGTTAATATCACACCGATGACTTCAGAATAACAAAAAAATTTCGAAAGCATCAAACCTATGTCAAATGCGAAGCAAAAAATTGCGTAGTAAGAGTGGCTGTTCAATCATATGGTTTGCATTTAATGTCAAGTTCCTTATAAAATAAACCTTATTCATATTTCAAAATTCCTTTAATGAAACCTGTCAGTATCATTAGACTCATTGATGATTAGTGCGCTTGAAAGAAGTGCTTGAATTTCTGGCTAGTTACCAGTAGCTAAATCTGAAGGGCAACCACCAGTCGGTTTTGATTTCAACAAGGTACATAATTTGATAAACGACATTGACGAATATTCATTTTAAAAATACATTATTAAGTAATAACTGAAAGATGCATAATGTTTAATTTTCTTCACGTCGACGTCTAAGAAAAATACAAGACGTCAACAAAACACAAGTTATTTCGCATGTAATGAACAAATCGATATAAATCCCAAGTAAAATCAACGCAATAGGTAGCGAAACCTTATTTCCAACTTCTTTTTCATTACAATCTGCCATTTCGCTGTGTATTCGTAGCCTAGTGAAAGAATATAAATAAGGCAGATACTTTCTGGCAACACAGCTTCATTTCAGTGTGTTTTTCCTAATATTCCTTAAACGTATGGAAACATCGTAAAAATATCGATCTATCGTTTTTTAGAGCGATGTTTTTTTAACATCGATATTTTTCCGCAGGAACATCGATGTTTTTATCAACGATGTTGCATCCTTACGTGCATGGCGGCACGAGGGGACGCTCCGCGAGGTTTTTTAAGCGGCTCGCTGTGGTTTTGCGTAAGTGCGTTCGTCTGCGTAAATGGCGGTGCTAATGTTCGATCGTATGCTTAGCGCGTGAGTAAAGGCCGTTTCACACCGCGGTCACACTATGTCACGTGACGTCACGTGACAGACATGCAATTCACACCGCCACCGACGTCTGTGAGCTATTAGGACATCGTTCCTGCTCTAGTCAGTTCAGTTGAAACAGGTAACATGGCAGGTGGTTCGTGGTGCGACAGCGCGTTAACTAAAAGTGTGCTTTGGTTGGGTGATGGTGAAAGTGTGTGACACGTAAGAATGTTTATTCTACTGATTGATTTTTCCAGGTAAGCCAAAACAGTCTTGGACCAACCCGCCACTGCCCGCACCGAAACTAAGTTTATTGTGCGGTATCGCTCCCTGTATATCTAGTAAAGCCAACCAATGCCCTTGAACAGTGCAAGGAGTCCCTTTACCAGTTCTTTATTAGACACTATTTCTTAGGGTCTGGTTGTCCCAAATATTCTGTGCCTTTTATTCTCCAATGCAATGCATTCGAAGATTAGATGTGATGCAGTTTCATCACTGTCATCACAGGTCCTACATTTAGGGTCCTCTTCTGTTATCCCCATTTTATGTAGGTGTTTTATGAAATTCCCTTGGCCTGTCAGCAATCCAACCATGAGTCTAATTTCTCTCCTGTTCAGACCCAGGATTGCAGAGCTTCTTTTAAAACATGGCTTTGGCATCATCACCTTGCCATGTTTTTGTTGATGGACTTTGGTCCAATATTCTACGTGCTGTCTTCTGAGCTAGTTACGTAGCTCTAATTTGATCATTGCCTTGGTGATTGTCAGGACAGGTTCCGGTCCAATAAGTGGAGTCTCTGCCCCCATTCTGGCTAATCTGTTGGCATGTTCGTTGCCACTGATCCCCGAGTGGCCAGGGGCCCACAATAGGTTTACTCTATTGCTCCACCAGAACCCTGTGAAATTCTGCAACAATTTTAGACCTTGTTGCAGGAGCTGCCAGTGATCTCAGGGCTGCCTGGCTGTCTGAATAGATATAGATGCTACGATCTTTTAGCACCTACGCAAATTCTCCTCCACACACGCCCTGATGGCAGTGATTTCGGCATGGAATACTGAGGCCAGTTTTCCTAGAGAGATGACGCCCTCCAGTCTTGGCTGCACCCCATATTCCCCGACCCCAACACCTTGGTCCGATTTTGACGCGTCAGTGAACCAGAGAATATCCCCCGTATGGTGTCGAACTATTTTCTCCCACTGCTCACTACTTCCAATTGTTATATTGCTAGATTTTATACTGTATGCACCAGCCGCTGCCTCCATCTTGACCAAAAGGTGTAATGGGGGCATATCCAGCATGGTTTCCATCCCAGCAGTTGGTGTGCTGCTAATTCCGCCTGTTATGGCTAAGCAGGCTAATCTCTGCACCTTACCAAGCTCCTTAGCAGCAACCTGATGTTCTACCTTCTTCCACCACACGACCGCCCCATAGGTGATCCAGGGTCTAATCACTGTGGTGTATATCCAGTGCTTATTCTACTGTCTGTATAATGACTTTTAATATGAACATTACTTGATATGTAGTTTTTGTGTTGAGTCACCTTTGCATAATAATAATGCCAATTTGCGTTAAACATGCCTCTTTCTTTTAAGTCATGGTTTTCTTTTCCTTTGAGAGATTTGGTATTAAACAGAATTTCAGTTTTACATAAAAGAGTAGAAATAATACGAATTTATGCTGATATTAAAGTAAGTCTAATAAATATTAACATCATACATTTATGGTGTTAATATTACTATTAATCTATACGATACTGTGAAGGGTTACTGTCTCTGTACTCTTCCAAATTCGTATCCCATAGCAGTGGAGTGGTTCTGACGACTTCAATCAACTCCATAACAACAAAACAGCTTCTTCTTGTAACGAGTTAAAACACGCGTGTGAAGTGGTCATGCGTGCGGTGGGTGAAACAGTTTTCACACTACCTTTTGCCATCGTGACGTAATTGTGACGTAACGGCGCTGTGAAGGCGACCTGAAACCAGACTATCGACTTGTCGATCGCTGTTGCGTCGACTTAATGTTTAGGACTGTGTTATGAGGGAACTGTACGGATTTTGACAGTTGTGGAACTGTAGTTATACCAACGAATGTTCATAAGAATGTGATTGTGTAGTGCGTGTAATACTTCCTGCATGTAATCAGAAAGTTTTGTTTGTTGTGAACAATGCTTGGCCCGTAAACGATAATTAGTGTTTAAAAAAAGTAGTAGGTAGCCTACTTACTGCTTTGAAATGTCTCGTACAGCCCTGCAGTAACCAATCTATGAAACACTTATATGCTTATACTTCGTTGTAGAAATTATCAATTTACTAGTAATAATGAATAGGATTGAGCGTTAAGCTTTTCTGATATGAATGCGCTAATACAAACAAATACTACTTACAGTGAGAACGACATTACTGGAACACTTTTAAATAACATTCCAGTCAAATATTCCCTTAAATTACTATAATTTAGAATTGCCTGTTCTAGGTAAAAAAAAAAATCTTCACCTTCCTTTATACACTTTTCTATTGCCCTATGGTGCATTTTCTCAACAGTAAACTGGTTTAGCGAACTGGCTGATCACACCATAGGTCTATTTAAAATTATTTAGTTTTATCTCAAGTAAACAACTAATCGAAATGCTCACACTGGCTCGTTCACAACTCGATAGTCGAAAGCTGACGGGTGACGTCACGACTGCAAAAGTGGAAACTGTTTCACCGTGCGCGCGGCAGTCTAGTGGCCCACTGCGCATGCGCAAGGCAGTGTAGTGGGCCACTGCGCATGCGCGAGGCCATAGACGTTTTGAGAGGATCGCTCGCGGAGCGGTCCCGCAGATGAGTCTGTGACGTCTGTGAGGCTCTGCGAGGTCGGTGTGAATTGCCCCATTTGAAACTATGGAAACAGATCTGTAGAAAAGTCTGTCACGTGATATAGTGTGACCACGGTGTGAAACGGCCTTAAGGCACTGTCACAGAGCGGTGGACACTTTCCCAGTCCACAATTTTGTTAGTTAAACGCCTGCGGACGTTTTTGAGTGGCGACTTCTGGTGGTTAATTTTCAGAATCAGCGTACCCTGCCAATTATAGTTTTGACTAGGGAAGAAAAGTAGCGAGCCTTGGCTTCACCAAGAGCAATAGAAAGTGTTGGCTCTTTTAGTTCAGCTGTCATTAAAAGCAGCTAATTTTTTGTAGGTTTCACATGCGCAGCAGATACGGAGAAGGGTATTTGTGCGAACGCAACGCCACTTTAAAAATATTTCTTGAGCAGGTTAGGTTCCCTCTGATACCAGAGGGACATTGCCTCCCGTCCGGTATTTCAATCTAACGATAGAATCGCGTGTAGCTGCGGCTCCTCAGTCACGCTCAAACTAGTTTTTGCCTTCTGATAATTACTTTATTTTATTTGTGGTTTCGAGTATCAACGCGATACCTTTAACGAATGTATTCTGTCCTGTATTTGAGATTGTGTTTTAATTTTCAGAATTTCATAACTTTCATTTATTTTTGATTTTGTAAAGGTAATAAATTACGTCTTTAACTCGCAGTAAATAGTTAATCTTTTTCTTTACTGAGACACTGCCAATACCCCACTCCCGTACCTGGTCGGGTCATTCAGCAGTAATTATTTTGTACGTACAGTTGTTCATATCTTTTTGAGCACAGTAAAGGGTCACTTACCTGTCTTGAACTGAAACGTGCACTGCTTTCTGATGTCTAACCTGCATGTCACGATACATCTGTTCCACCTGCAGAGCCAATCAGTTTACAGCAACGTGTTACAGAGAGAAAGTCACGGTATATTGTAATAAAATTCTGAGGATATGTCGGAGAGCACCTGTGCTGTGCACTTTATGATGGGACGAGTCCGAAGTAAAGAAGGTGTGCGTGTAATAAGAAGTCCTACGTGTACTTCAAGCAAGTGTAAACACGCTGACTGTAATCTAATGTTGACATGTTGATTGTAGTGCCTACTTGCCTGGAGAGTGGGAAAGTAGTGAAAGTAAGAACAATTAAGTGGATTGCAAGTAAATGGAGCCACCAATGAAACAGAAGGGCCTTCTTTTCGGTTACCAGCTACTATATCAGGAATAACCCACAGGAATCTGTTGGAAACTCACTTTTACTGGGAAGAAGAACCAATTAAAGTTCTGCCTACAGCAGATCTGATAACGTTAAATGAAACTGTGACTCCAAAATCGTCGCACTTAATTACTAAGTTACTACGTAAGCAAAAAGGGCGAATCGCCGATGAAACACGTCCAGCGAATGAGTGGTCGTGTTCCATTTTGATTTATTCATTAACCCAAAGTGTTTCTGCCCCACTAATGTTATCTACCTGTGTGTTAATTATTTTATTCTTTTCCTTAATGATCACTGACCCCTGTTTATATATGTTTGTCCCTTATTTATAAATGTTTCCACCTGTGTGACAGAACTTGTGTGTTCATGTGAATGTGAATGTGTGCTCTTAATATTGACTGACTGCCGCGCAATGGCTTACAGTCGCCGACTCCCACTTTAGGCCTCGTTTTGCTGTAATTAAGAACGCATGGTTTCGTTTGTCGTCTGTGCTGGCGTCTGCTGGCTGGCCAGAGACAAGCGTACTTGGCAAGGAGGCGAGATGGCCTTGTTCTAAGTGTCGTACCAACCTAATCTTGGAAGAAAGAGGTGACAGGAGACCTCTCTGGGAGCGGATGTAGAGGGAATTGTCTTGGCCAGGTAGCAAGGGTTGGTAAACACTAGTCTCTGAACGCACTCTGCGTCGCTTTTAGCGTGCTCTACATCCGGTGTATGACGAGGGGAGATTTTTCTGAGGCCTTAGAGGTTGAGTCTTCACTCTTTATTCTGGTTCCGACGACTGAGGAAGTAAGTTCTCCGCTAAATCATGCTGAGGGAAAGGCATGCTGTTAGGACTTTGATTTATTTGTGATCAGGCAGTCTTGGTTTTTCAGTGATCATTCTTTTGAGTTGAGGCGAAGTTTCTTAATTTACAGAACTCGAGTAAATTCAATGTAGGTTTGCATTTTCATTCCAGTGATGATTGTGTGTCCAGTTTTGCTCAAGTTAGTATACACGTGTGTGGCCTTCAGTATTTATGTAAACCTAATACGTTCAAATTTCCTTCATGTTTTTAACTAACGTTTTCGCGTCATTTTTGTATCCGCAAATATGCTAAATATTTCTAAGATTTTCTGATTTGATTCTGTCTTTCCTGTCTTGTATGACCGATAGCACCACGTGCTTTCGTAACGGTCGTTACTTCGACCTTCCGCCATGGTTTTATTAATACTAACTTTCTTCTATACGAATTCTCGTGTGTGCTCTATTTGTTTATTCTGAATTAATTTCCATTCTATATTCTATGTAATTCACCGTGGTAGCACACCATGTGGTACTTAAGAGTAGTATGCTGCTGCCTTCCCACACATGGATTCATTAGTGCTCAGTATAATTTAAAATTTTGTGATCAAGACACCCGCCATCTCGCCGTTGCTTTCATGTTTTCCAGGATTGTAATCTACTGCCAAGCTATATGCGTGTGTCTGTAAAAGAATGAATGTGCTTTTAGCTGCCCATTGTGTATTTGAAAATTTCCTCCCACGTTACCTCCATATTCATAAAGGGCAGAAAAAATTTTAATAGGCCAATAATTATATGTTTTAATTGATTTTTGTACAACGTGTGTGCTTGATATGTTCTCCCCACATTTATTTGCTAGTTATTTTACTCGCCCTCCCATGTTTAATTATCTATTAATTAATTTTTAAACATTGATTTTGTGTTTGTTAAAACGTTTTCTGCTCCCTTAAGGAGTGAGCAGTTAGATAAATGTCCATTGCGCATGTACTGTGGCCACTCATAAAGTAATTTACAGCAGCAGTGAGCGTTTTAACTTAATTTGCAGAAAGTATGGAATTTTTTTTTAGAGAAACGATGTTAGGAGAAAATTCTTATTATTGCTGTACCTAGCGCCATGGTGACTGTTACTTTTTTCTTTATTGTTATTTCTATACCATTGTACAAAAACATCGGTAGGCTGGGCTGCAGCCTCTTACGCCACTCTTCAGCCGAGTTGCTTGCCACAATGGACATGAAGATTTAAAACAAAACAATGACAAGACATTAAAACGTGAAGTATTTAAAAACATTGGCTGAGAGAAGTTTGTTGGTGATACAATACAGAGCAAGGCGATAAAACACATGTAGTTAAATTTGTTGGGTCATGGTGATTTTAGAAAAACACATATGGTGAGAAACACGACATTGGGCAGACGAGCAAGCACTGAAGACACTGTTAAAAACGTATGGCGGTGGCACTTGTTTGTATGACGGTGGTCGCACTGTTAGAATCAGACACTGATACACTGGAGACACAAAACATGAGGCAAAGCACTCATTAAGACCGATGGTATTGACAACCCCGCAGGGGGGAGAGGAGGGTGGGGGGCAAGAAGCGTGGGAGGAGGGAAAGGAAGGGGGTAGGAGTGGGGAGTCTAGGGACTTACAGGATGGAGTGGGGAAGGGGACAACCAAGCGGTGGGAGAGCAAGGGAGGGGAGGGGGAGAGGGGGCGTTTCCAAAGGTAGATGATCAGGGCTGATAGGAGGGATAGATTGCGGGATGGAGGGCGTCATCCGAGAGGGAGAGGTGACGGAAGTTGCCCTGACGTGGAGAGTGTGGAGGTGAAGGCGTGGCAGAGGTCTGTGATGGGTGAGGACAGGGTATACTAGAGGGTTACTGGAATCTATCTTGAGGGTAATGTAAAGAAGCCAGATATGTTCGAGAAACTGGAATTAATGCGAAAAAGGGGATGAGGTCGAACAGGATCCGCATGGGAGAGGATATGTGGGTGTGGTAGACAAGGCAGAGGGCATGGCATTATAGGATTTGAAGGATTCTATAATAGGTAGGAGGGATGGAGACCCAGGCAGGATGGAAGCTGCATTGGACGGGACGCATGATGGATCTGCAGCTATATAGGATAGTGGAGGGTTTGAGGCCCCTCGTCCAGCGAGGAGTTTGAGGAGGTTTAGTTGGGACATTGCCTACTGGCGAAGTGATCGTAGGTGAGAGGTCCACAAGAGGGTGAGGCCGAGGTATTTGAAGGTGGGGATTTGACGAATGGACTGTGATGAAGGGTAACATAGAAGTCGTGGAGGTGGTAGGATGTGGTGGTATGACCCATAATGATTGCCTGTGATTTATCGAGATTTATGGAGAGGAGCCACCGGTTGCACCATGCAGTGAACTCGGTGAGGTGAAACTGTAAAAGTACTGGGAACGGGCGATGTAGGGGGTGAGGGCCAGCAAGGCGGTGTCGTCAGCATATTGGAGGAGATGGGTGGGATGCTGGGGTTGGGGCATATCACCAGAGTCGATGAGGTAAAGAAGGGGGCGGGGGGGGGGGGAGGGAGAGGATGGAGCTTTGAGACACCCCAGCGGAGGGGTAGAACAAATGTGAGTTGGAGATGCAGACAGGAGGAGCGGTGGGTAAGGAAGGAAGCAATGGGGAGTACATAATTAACGGGAAGGGCATAGAACTGGAGCTTGAAAAGGAGTCCGGAATGCCATACACGCTCGTAGGCTTTTACGCTGTCGAGGGAGACAAAGATAGTGGAGCGACGGGAGCTCAGCTGGATGGAGAGGAGACTGTCACTCTGCTTAACCTATCATAAAAGGCTAAGTACTAAATTTAGACTGTGGTAATAGTGTTTCATTTTAAATCTTTGTGATTTTTCCTAATTCCTATTTCTCGGTGAGTGATTCACCATGGCATATCCCTTCTGACTTATGAGAGAAGAACAGCACTAAGTTTAGCTAATTATATTAATTTTCAAGTTATTGTGTAGTTCCGCAGTGGTTCAACCCTCCAGTACTGTGATGGCGACCTCTCGTGGCGGCGGCGCCTCTAGTAGGGGATGAGCTGGCATAGGAAGGACGTGGTGTAGGTGCACGGCACGTCCATGTAGTAGCCGGAAGAGTCGAGGACGACGCAGTTCTCCGGAGGGCCGAACGGGTACCCGTTGTCCGGCTCGCGCTGCCGCCACACTTGGAACTCCATCTCGTGGATGCTGCGACCTGTGCAGTCGGCGAGACAGAGCACTGTCACTACACTATTTCCACACTAACTTTTCTGCCTAATTTACGGTATGGACTCTGACCTCCAGATGTTAACTGAGGGTCCAAGTGCAGAAGGGGCACATGCCACCAGAGTCTGTTGTGTCAGGAAACGGGAATTAAGGAAATACGATTTTGTATAATAATGTGAAAAAGTTGTTACTCCTGGAAAATGAAAAACACCACCATGAATTCGTCAACCCAGCAGAGCGAAATTTTATTGACACATTCTTGAGTACGTATACAACACACGGTCACACAGTCAGAACCATACGCACATCAGTACAGTCACCAGAGCATGCACAATGTCGACACCAGTGTCGTGTGTACACCCTCCTTTTGCAGCAATGCAGGATGCAAATTTGTCATGAAGACGATTGTAGAAGTGCCGAATGAAGTTTTACGTTATGGTCTGTCATTCATTTTCCATCCAATTCCTCAGATGGATCGGATCTTGTGCCAATCGTGTAGAACGCGCCAACATGACGTTTCATCCGGGCCCAGATGGGGGATAGTTCTGAGGATAATGACGAGCAGGTTAGTTGACATACACCTAGAAGACACGTTGGTTTATACAGGATATGGACGTGCATTGTCCTGTTGGAAAATCACTTAGACTTTTAGTGCATGAACGGTGGCAAGACGGGTGGAATGATGGTTTCAGTGTATTGTGTAGTTTTCCCCACTACGAACACCAGAGGAGAACGGCCAGTGTAGGATATGGCTCCCCACACCATGATGCCAGGAGTCGGCCCTATTTGCCTCTGTCGCATACACTCCAGATTTTCGCAGTCCCCTGCACGACACACACACTTGTACGACCATCATTGGCACTGAGGCAGCGACGTCTCTCATCTCCATTCATTCCTTCTTAAGTGCCTACCGTGACACCACTGGAGGCGGGCTGAACGATGTTGGTGTGTAAGCAGAGGACACTCTAACGGCACACATCATCGTGCATCACTGTGAGAAGAGCGATATTCTACACTCGCTATTCTCCTCTAGATATCTTCTAGACAGCATTGCACACTGCACAGTACACTGAAACCATACTTTAACCAGTCTTGCTTTCACTCATGCACCAACAAGGTGATATGTTTTTCCAAAAGGACAATGCAGCTCCACATGTATCCCGTACCACCCAATGTGCTCTTCAAGGTGTAGGACAAACCACCCTGGACAGCACGATCCCCCGTTGAGCATGTTTGAGGCTGAATGAAACGTCACATTGGACTGTCTACATGAGAGGCTGGAAATTTGGCCTAGCTGAGGCACCAGGTAGAAATACATGGCAGGCCATTCCACATAACCACATTCAGAACCTCTACGATTGTTTTCATGAAAGAATATAGCTTGCATTACTGCAAAAGGAGGGTATACGTGGTACTAACACCAACATTGCGGACGCTCTGGTGACTGTACTTCCTGGCGTAAGTCTCGGCCTGTGTGATCGTGTGTTGTGTACAACCTCAAGAATGTGTTAATAAAATTTTCCTCTGCTGAGTCGACGAATTCATGGTGTTCTTTTTTCAGATTCAGGAGTGAATAAGATGTTTTGTAAGTACTATTAAATTTTAGCCCACTTCATTACAATTTAAAGTACAGAAAATGACTTCCTTGGCACGTCATTTACAGTCAAACTCTTCATCAATGTTTTCCTGTTGCATTGTAGTGCCACTACCATCACTCATCAATGACCGATAAAAACTTGAATTTATTGGAGCCACAAATTTCAGTAGGCTTCGAAGGTCGTTGATCTTAGCTGCCTCAACTAGTTTTGCAGCTTGGACCACTAAGAAACACTTTCTCGGGCACACTCTTATTGTTTTGGAATTTATATTATTTTCTGTTGTTTCTTAACGTCTTCCTTTCATTTTCTACGCGTACTTTTTATTTACCTGTACTGTTGCATGTTGTGAGAACATTAACAGCAACAACTATTGCCGATATCTTGGTAACAAAAATTAAACAACACTTGAGAAACTCCTTCTGATTGGCTTTTCAGAAGCGAGTCAACCAATCAGACGAATCGATTCATGAGACGCAGAGATACTAGAGTAATGACGCTATTTTCCAAGAGGAGTGTATCAGTCCTAAATAACAGCAAATATACGCGCTCTTTCAATGAATGGGCACATCTTCTTTGTTGATATTTTAAAGTCACTGGAGGTGGCAGGCTGGTAGCAGCCTCAATGCTGCTCTTCAGCCGATTTTATTTACAATTTTGTCAAGTTGTTTGTTAAAAAAAAACATAGACAGGTGATAAAAATACGTTGAATTTAAACACTTGAAAGGGGAATAAAATGGAGGCAACAGACATGGAGCAAACAGTTTGAAGTAAAACATATTTAGAATTAAAATAGCCACGGTGATTAAAATCACACACAGATAGAAGTTAAAAATCCAGGGCAGTTAAAATCACATTGGTGGGGCACAGTTGACAATGACAAAGACACTGCTTAAGACACACGGCACACGAATATGCTAATGTTTTAAAAGAGCCACTTGTAGCACAATACACATACACTAGCGCAACCCTCACGGCGCTCTGTTAAAAGTTGTAGGGCACAGGTACGCTGTAGGGGATGAGGAAGGGAGGGAAAGTGCAGAGGGGAGGAATGGGCGGTGAAGGGGGGATGGTGGAGGAAAGCGCAAGAACTCCAACTGATGGGGAAGGACGGGGATGCCAAGTGTGGGAGGCGGTGGGACACTAGGGGTAAGGAGAGGGGGCGGTGGGTAGGGAGGGAGTGGGTGTGGGGATTCCAGAGGAGGGGATGGGAGAGGGAGGGGACGGTCTACATCTACACGGGATACTCTGCAAATCATATTTAAGTGCCTGGCAGAGGGTTCATCGAACCACCATCATACTATTTACCTCCCATTCCATTCTCGAATAGCGCGCGGGAAGAAAGAACACCTGAATCTCTCCGTTCGAGCTCTGATTTCTCGTATTTTATTCTGATGATCATTTCTACCTATGTAAGTGGGAGTCAACAATACATTTTCGCATTCGAAGGAGAATGTTGGCGATTGGAGTTTCGCAAGTAGCCCACGCCACAGCGATAAGCGCCGTTGTTGTAATGATTCCCATCCCAGATCCTGTATCATTTCCGTAACGCTGTCTCCCCTGTATCGTGACAATACGAAAAGAGCTGCCCTTCTTTGGACTCTTTCGATGTCCTCCGTCAAACCCACCTGATAAGGATCCCACACTGGGCTACAATACTCCAAAAATGGACGGACAAGCGTAGTGTATGCAGTTTCTTTTGTAGTTCTGTTGCATGTTTTAAGGGTTCTGCCAATAAAACGCTGTCTCTGGTTCGCCTTTCCCACGATATTATCTACGTGTTCTTTCCAATTTAAGTCTGAAGTAATAGTAATTGCTAGGTATTTTGTGAAGTTTAACGGATTTCTTTTCGTACTCATGTGGACGATTTCACACTTCTCATTATTTAGAGTCAATTGCCAATTTTTACACCACGCTGATATCTTATTCAGATCGTTATGCAGTTGTTTTTCATATTCAGATGATTGTACTAGACGGTAAATGTCGGCATCATCTGCAAACATCCTAAGAGAGCTACTTAGATTTTCCCCTAAATCGTTTATGTAAATAAGGAACAGCAGAGGATCAATAACACTACCCTGTGGAACGCCCGATATCACCTCTTGTTTTAGTCGATGCCTTACTATCGATTACTACGAACTGTGTCCTCTCTGATAAGAAATCTCCTACCCAATCGCAAATTTGGGGCGATATACCATAACCACGCGATTTGATTAAAAGCCGTTTGTGAGGTACGATGTCAAAAGCTTTCTGGAAATCAAGAAATACGGAATCGATTTGCGAACCTTTGTCGATAGCACCCATCACTTCGTGTGAATAAAGAGCTAGTTGTGTTTCGCATGAACGATATTTTGTAAATAAAATTGGTCAATAGATCGTTCTGTTCGAGATAATTCATAATATTTGAAAACAGGATATGTTCCAAAACACTGCTGCAAATTGACGTCAATGAAATAGGGCTGTAGTTTAGTGGGTTACTCCTACTGCCTTTCTTCCAATCATTTTTTACAGATCCTTCTTTGAGAGAGCGGTGGTATATGGCTGTTAAGTAAGGGGCTATCGCTTCAGCATAATCAGATAGAAATCTAATGGGTATACAATCCGGATCAGAAGACTTGTTCTTGTTAAATTGTTTTAGTTGCTGCACTACTCCGATGATATCTACTTCAACGTTACTCATTACGGCATCTGTTCGTAATTCGAAATCTGGAATATTGGTTTCGTCTTCTTTGCTGAATGAGTTTCTAAAAGCTATTTTTATTAACTCTCCTTTATTAGCGCTGTCATCGCCAGGATCGCCATTACTATCACATAGTGACTGTATTGTTTGTGTTTTGCCCCTAATATATTTAATATATGACCAAAATCTCTTTGGGTTTTCAGTCAAATTTCGAGAAAGAGTTTCGTTGTGATACGTATTGTAGGCATCTCGCATTGAAATCCTCGCTAAATTTCGAGCTTTGAGTACGATCGCCAATCTTGGGGATTTTGTGTTCGTTAAAATTTAGTATGCCTTTTCCTTTGCTTTTGCAACAATGTCCTGACCTGTTTCGGGTACGAAGGGGGATCGCCTCCTTCTTTTATTAATTTATTTGGTATGAATCTGTTAATTGCTGTCGATACCACTTCTTTGAAATTGAGCCACATCTGGTCTACACCTACGATTAGTGTTAGATCCACGGGGAAATAATCAGGCTTGATAGGATGGGTAGATGTCAGGACGAAGGCGTCATCTGGGAGGGGGAGGTGGCGGAAGTTACCCTCAGGGAGCATGTGGAGATTGTGAAGGTGAAGGGAGAGAGGAATAACGGGGTAAGCTGTGGCAGAGGCCTGGGATTCAACAAGAGACGTGATGCTAGCGGGTACTGGGAATCAAGTTTGCGGGAGACATATCTCTGGTGGAGGTAATCGTGGAACTTGAGCAGGTGTGGGAAAGGAATAAGGTCGTAAAAGATCCGCGTGGGTGAAGGGAGACGACTGCAGTAAGCAAGATGGAGGGCATGACGTTCAAGTATCTGGAGGGATTGGTAGTGGGCGGGGGCAGCAGAAACCCACGTGGGGATGAAAGAGCACTAGACAGGACGCACAATGGAACGGTAGTTGAAGAGGATGGTGGAAGGGTTGAGGCCCCATGTCCAGCCCGAATGGGCACATGCCATTGTGACAGTTTTCACCTAGTACCAAAACCACAAAATCGCTGCACAGGAGGCATGTGCTCCTTTTCCACTGAGCCCCTAAATTTTAAACCATACCATATCCTAATTATAGAGCATAGATGTTTCACAAAAAAACAACAGAAGTATTGCATCACCTCGGTTACAAGGTCTCCTGACACTGACGTTGAATGTGTGTATTGTATCGAGAACTCAGTTCCTTGATTGTCTATAGGCGTTACTGAACACTCTTAAAGGTGTCAACAGCTGTGCAGTAGCAGTCCCAACGCAACGTAATGGGTAGGGCGGCCAACCAGTTCCACTCATAACATCGGAAAAGAAGTACACTCCTTGAGTTGTACATAATAGTTCCAAGCCCAGCAGGTCAATTCCGGAGTTTGGTGGAATTTCCAGACGCCGCAGAGTGGAACGAGGCGGCGCTGCTCGGACGTGGCGGAGGAACAGAGATCAGGAACTGTCGGCCACTTGCCTTGCTCTAAGGCTAGCACAGCCCAACCCTCAGATGAGACAGTCATATTGGTTACCAAACGGTGTACATCGACAAAGTTCTACGACCACTTTTATATAATTCGTGCTATGTGCTGCCGCCGAGGAGAAATTGAGTAAACCGTTACTAATAATTAACACCTGCCCTAATGGGTAACACCACTCCTAGGGATTAGCCTACAGAAAAAGCATATTCCTGAGAGAGTGTCGACAGCGCTTACGTTCGTCGTTTCAAGGGTCCTGGATTTCTGTATTAGTTTTGAATTTTTTTTTTTTTTTTACATCTATATACACAGAGTGCTATATGTAAAAGAACTGTTCGGATTTTATAGAATTTTCATTCTGCTATGTTAATGCTACAACTTTATTTACTTACTATTCTTATATTCGTTATTACTGGTATATTCCTTTAATAATTACGGTTATTATTTTTATTATTACTATTTTTATTTTTGTTACTGTTATTATTATTAATACTGCTGCAAGTCAGATGCAGTTGTTTCTGTATTCTTATGTTCCGATTGTGTTTGTTTATTCTGTAAAACTACGCATAAACACTAAGGGTTTGCTTTTTAAAAAAAACGAAGCAAAAGCAAACTGCCAATAACACACTGCTATAAAACACGAACAACCATTTTACACGTTAGGAAATCATTGCCCCATACACAGTGGCACGTTCTATGTGATCACTGGTTCCGTGAACCCTGGAGAAAAAGCTCGCCTGGAAAAAAAAAGAATAAGTAAATAAGATAATGTTTTAATGTTTGTAAATCTATCGGACCAAACTGCGTGGTCATCAGTCCGTAGCTTACAAACTACTTAAACCTAGGTAAACTAACCTAAGGACAACACACACACCCATGCCCCAGGGAGGACTCGAACCTCCGCGGCGAACAACCGCGCGCTCCGCAGTGAGACGCTTTAGACCGCTCGGCTACTCCACTGCGGCTAAATAAGATAAAAAGTGTTGTCAAACTTTCGTTTTTGTGTCCCAACTTCGTCGCCGCTTTTGTGTCCCAGCCTCGTCGTAGGTGTCGGTGACCGAGTGGAATGAGCCCGACACAGGAACAAAAATAGCACGCTGGTGCAGGTACGGAGGGGAGCAGCCAGAAACTATAAACACTCGAGTAAATTAGAAAGAGATATATATTGCACAGAATGTAACAATACTTAACTTTTACATAGTACTGCAGAATGTTGATACATAGTTGTTAGAGGCCTGCCTAGTGCCTGTACGATAGCAAAGTCTTCACTGGTGCCTATCTGATTACGAAGGTCCTAACTGGTTGCTATCTCAGTCCCAAGTGACCGGTGTCTTTCCGTGGTGGCCACGAGCGGGGTTGCAGCAGAGGGCGCTCGTGGCTGTCGTCGTGAGAACGCCGCGCCATGCGTGCATGGCGGCGCGCGGCGAAAGTAGGTGGCGCGCACTTTGTACTTGTGCGACACCACACCCCTCCCCCCCCAAACCGCCGCGCCGTCGTGGCGTAGGGCTGAGGGCCACGGCGACGGCACTGGGAGGAGGGCCTGGGCGGGGGCGTTACTGGTGGGACGGGCGTCGTAGCTGAGGCTGGGATCGAGACGCCGTCCTCGCCCCGGCATCCGCCTTGCGATCCTCCAGGGAACCCACCGAAACCTGGGGAAGGGCGCACCCCCCCCCTTCCCCGCCCAGAGGGAGCAGGTCATCTTCTGAGGTGCGTGGCCCAGGCGGCGGGGACACGCACGGTCCCGGAGTCCCTCTCGTTGACGCTGGCAGCTGAGGCAGCGACGGAGGCGAAGGGGCCGACTGCATAGGAGGCGCGTCTACATCCATCGGGAGCTCGTAGCCCGGGGAAGCTGGGCCCGGCGGCGAGCGATGTGGCTGTGCTCCCTGGCGGTGAACTGGGTCTGGAATCAAGAAACCGGAGACAGGATCGCGCGGCCTGTGCAAGCGCAATTGGTTTGCGTGGCGCCGCAGCTCCGACCCTGTAGAAGAACGTACAACATACATATTGCGACCGAGCACGCGCTGAATGGTGCCTGGCAACCATGTCTTCTTCATACCAGCAAACACCCTGTACAGCACCGGCGTAGAAACCTGAAAACGCGTAGCGCCATACGCACCGACTCGGTGCGTGGGAGGCTGCAGCAGGTGAAGGAGAGTGCGGTGACGGCGGCCGTGTAGCAGCTCGGCAGGAGACGGGCCGTCACGTGGCATGCGTCGATACGTAGACAGGAAAATTTGAAGAGCTTGCTGCCTGGAGTGCTGACCTTTCATCTTCTCCATGTGAGACTTGAATGTTCGAACGAAACGTTCTGCTTCACCATTGGACTGAGGGTGAAAAGGTGCGGTGGTGATATGCTGAATGCCATTCACACGACAAAACTGTTGAAATTCCGCACTAACAAACTGAGGTCCATTGTCACTGACGATAGTTTCAGGCAAGCCTTCGATGCAAAACACTGATGTTAAGGCACTGATTGTACTAGAAGCTGTCGTTGAGTTCATCGCAATCACAAAAGGAAACTTGCGGAAAGCATCTACAACAATTAACCAGCGCGTATTCCAGAAAGGTCCGGCAAAGTCAATATGTAAACGTTGCCATGGTCCCTTGGGGCGTGGCCAGTCTGAGAAACGTTGTGGAGGAGCCGCCTGATGCCCCGCACAAACTGTACACTGTGATGTCATGCTCTCTATCTGAGCGTCCATACCAACCCAGGTACAATGACGTCTGGCCAGTTGCTTTGTCCTAACAATGCCCCAATGTCCGTGATGCAGGAGGCGTAACACTTCACGTTGCAGGGAACGAGGAACAATCACTCTTGTTTGGTCGTTGTCGGTATGTAACAACAGAACACCCTGACTTAAAGACAATGCATGACGTTGTGCAAAATAACGTCGAACCAGAGGCCGCTCAATGTCTTTGGCTCTGGCAGGCCACCCTAAGCGAACAAAATGTGCTACCACACTTAGGTCTGCATCCGCAGCTGTTTCCTGTGCAACCCGACGAGAGTTCAAAGGAAAGTCTGCGACAGCGGAAGCATCTCTGGAGTCTATCTGACAACATGCCATTTCCGAAGAATCAAATGACACATCCTGGCCAACTGGAAGTCGGGAAAGTGTGTCCGCGTTGGCATGCTTAGTGGTAGGTCGGTACAAAATCTCATACTGATAATTTGACAATATCAAGGACCATCTCTGAAGCTTTTGTGCCGTTCGTGGCGGAATTGGCTTTGTAGGTGAGAACAACGACGTGAGAGGCTTGTGGTCTGTCAACAAATAGAATTTTCTGCCATAGAGATAATGATGAAACTTTGTGACGCCGTAAATGATTGCTAAGGCCTCCTTTTCTATCTGACTGTAATTCTGTTGCGTCGGCGTCAGTAGCTTGGATGCAAAGGCAAGAGGACGATCGTGACATCCAATACGATGCGACAGAACGGCACCCAGACCGTACGACGAGGCGTCAACTGCTAACACTACAGGCTTCTGTGGGTCAAAGGGAATCAAACATGCATCACTGAGTAGTGCAGACTTTAGTTTGTCAAAGGCAACCTGACAATCTTTAGACCATACAAAAGGAACATTCTTCCTACGTAAGTGATGCAGTGGAGCTGCAATCTGAGAGGCATTGGGAATAAACCTGAAATAATAGATAAGCTTTCCCATCACTGCTTGCAATTCATGCACATTCTTAGGAGGAGGCAAGTCTTTGATTGCTCGAAGATGTGACTGTAAGGGATGAATTCCTTGGGCATTAATCACATGGCCCAGGTACTCTATTTCAGTTTGAAAAAACGAACACTTTGCTTTATTACAACGTAGACCTGCTGCAGTCAACACTCTGAAAAGGCACTCCAGGTTTGCTAAATGTTCTTCAACTGTACGTCCGGATACCACAATATCATCTAAATAGTTCGAGCAACACGGTACAGAAACTGTCAGCTGTTCCAAAAAACGCTGAAAAATAGCGGGGGCGGAAGAACTGCCAAAGGGTAGGCGTTGAAATTGAAAAGGCCCATGTGAGTATTAATGACGAAAAGTTTTTTTGACTCGTCATCAAGTGGAATTTGTAAGTATGTCTCTGCTAAATCAATCTTAGAAAAGAAGCGAGACTGTCCTAATTTGTCCATTAGTTCGTCAGGTCTGGGCAGGGGATAAGTGTCTACAATTATTTGACTGTTCACTGTTGATTTGAAGTCCGCACAGAGACGAAGTTTTCCTGACGGCTTGGGTATAATTACTATAGGCGAGGCCCACTGACTCGCAGAAACAGGAGAAATCACACCACTATCTTGCCAACGTTTAAGTTCTTCGGCAACTGTAACACGCAAGGCGAGAGGCACTGGTCTAGCTTTACGAAATTTTGGAACTGCAGATTCTTTTAAAGTTACATGTGCCACGAAGTCTTTTGCACAACCCAGTTCCTGTGAAAACAAGTCACTATATTTGTCACACAATGCATTGATTTTATCCTGAGGCACTATTGACGAAATTTGAAGCACATCTCTTTGAATTTATAAACCAAACAAGTCAAAAGCATCTAGTCCAAAAATGTTCTGTGTCGATTTGGCCTGAAGAACTACAAAAGCAACTGTTTTTGTGACACCTTGAAAAGAGGCGGGCAGGCTACACGTTCCTAGCACGGGAATATTTTGACCTGTGTACGCTGTTAACACGTGCTGTGACGGCGACAATTTTGGCGAACCCAGAAGTTCATAAGTATCTTTATTTATTAATGTGACAGCGGAACCAGTATCAAGCTGAAATTGCACAGTCTCATTTTCTATAGAGAGAGTAACAAACAGCTTGTGCTTCTGGCGCACGACCGGTGCGCGAATGTGGGCAACGTCTAATACATATTGTTTTCTGCGCTTGCGCGGGTTGCGTGCGGTAGGAAGCGGCGCATACTCGGCACACAGCGGATTAACCACACTGTCACTAGATGACACTACCGCCGGATCGGCGTCCGCGCAATGCGAGGCTACTGCACTAATATTACTTTGAGTAGCTACCTGATGTCTACTGTCACTAGCTACACAGTAATCTCGAAAACTACTTCACTATTGAAGTTGAAATTTGCAACACAAATATGGATCCCTAAATACCTTGATCGCGCCATAACTTTTATAAAACGGCTAGACTGATTTCACAGATCCTTTTATTTGTTGCTTTTCTTATTTTCAGAACAAGGTTGTATGAAATAAAACTGGAATGTTTGAGGAGAACAAAGTGCTTTTTTCTGTGTGACTCATTTTACACCAGACGCGTTTCGCTTTTTATTTTAAAAGCATCTTCTGTGGTTTGTAAATGATACAAAGGTTTGTACAGTTTGCTTTCTATACATAGATTAAAACAGTTTTTAAAAACTTTGTGCACGTTAGGCGTATATGTTTTTAACTTGATATTCGGTCTACTCCCGGTCTTGTTCTCTCTCCTTTACAGCTCACTGCTATTTCTCTGTCTTGTTGGCTGGAGTAGTTTGTTCATGGCGTGTGTTTTTCGTTTGTGTATGCCACTTTTTGTCTGTTTTTGTATCGTTTCTTCCGTTTCATCAATGCACATCACATCACATTTCTTATTTGAACTGCATACAGTATGCATACCATCTGTTTAAAGTGGAATGCCTCTTGATTTGTTTATCACATCTCTACAGTTTGGCTATGTTGTTTTTGTCTGTTCATTTGTTTCTATTGTGGTCTGTGAGTGTTGTTTGTTTGTTTGTAGAGCTTATGGGACTTAACTTCGGGGTCATCAGTCCCTAAGCTTACAAACTACTTATTCCATGCCCGAGGGGGGATGCGAATCCCCGACCGTAATGGCCGTGCAGACCGTGACTAACGCGCATCAGTCCCCTCGGCCACCGCGGCCGGCTCTGTGAGTGTTACCGACGTTATATATTTGCATTTATATACACCAGTACAATTTAATTCAATGTGTGTGTGTGAGTGAGTGAGTGTGTGAGAGAGAGAGAGAGAGAGAGAGAGAGAGAGAGAGAGAGAATTTAATTTCAGCGAACAGGATCTCTAAGATTTTTCATATGAGTAATTACAGGTTCAATTGGGTTGTGGTGGCAGGGGGGGAGGGGGCAGCCGGCCGCGGTGGCCGAGGAGACTGAGGCGCTTCAGTCACGGTCTGCACGGCCGCCACGGTCGGGGGTTCGAATCCCCCCTCGGGCATGGATATTTGTGCCGTCTTTAGTATAAGGTAGTTCATAAGTAGTTTGTAAGTTTAGGGACTGATGACCCCGTAGTTAAGTCCCATAAGCTTAACAAACGTTTGATTTTGGGAGGGGGGAAGAGGGGGAGGCGAGGGTAGTTCATGTGTGTTGTTTGATAAATTGGTATGATCATTTTTGAGATGTTTCTTTGCTGTTATTGTTTTTTGGGTATGGTAGTTTTCTTGAAGGGTGAGCAGGTGTTTTTTGTTGTTGTTTATTCTTAAGATTTCCATGTCTGTGTCTCTGGTGGTGATTCTATGTTGGCTTTGGTGTAAGTGTGGCTTGTTTTATACTTCCAGGCTCGTGCATGTTCTTTATATCTGGTGTGAAATGTTCTTTTAGTAGGATGCTTAGGGTTTAACGTCCCATCGACAGCTTGGTCATCAGAGACGGAGCGTACGCTTGGAGTTTAAGGTGCCCTTTGAAAGGAACCATCCCGGCATATGGCTGGAGTGATTTAGGGAAATCGCAGAAAACCTAAATCTTGATGGCCAGAGATGGCTTTGAACCGCCATCCTCCCGAATGCATCCTTTTAGTCCGACGAATGTATCTTCCATCACATGTGTTGCATTTCAGTTGGTATGTTATTGATTTTCTGTATGGATCTGTATTTTCTATTGATTTTGGAAAATATTTTTGAAGTGAGTTGTCGGTTTGGTGGGCTATTTTGAGTGGCGGGGGGCCGAGCGATTGAAGGCTGCGGCAGTGGAGCTCAACAAACACCTGGGTCTCTGCTTTCACAGCAGTATTCTCAGTGGCTCGCCCTCAACTGCGGTGTTCGCAGTGTCCACGTGAGACGCCCTAGGCTGCGGGGCCCTGTTCCTGCCTGGTGGTGGTGGGGGTAAACAGTGGTGCCACCTGTTTTGTCAGTCACTGAGAGCTCGCCTTCCGTGATGGACCCTGCAGCGCTGTACTATGTTTACCTTGTTGGAGAAGCGAAGAAACATAAAACGAGGAGATGGAACGTGCAACAGCTCTAGACACTTTGATGGTTTGTTCCGAAATTTATACGGAAAATTGAGGGAGCATAATGATAAATTCTTTAATTTTCATCGAATCCTTTGATGAGCTGTCGCTGAAAGTTCGCAGTTGTATATCGTGAACCAAGAATTATTTCTGGGTCTGTGCATGCATATTTCATCTTTCTGTTTTGGAGTTTGAGTCGTCGAATTCACGATAGAACATATTGCATAGTTCAATCCAATTCCTCTTCGTCATATCTCTGTCTTTAAACGTTTCAGATTCCGAATCCCAAATACATGGTCGTAATTTGATTTCGTCGATGAATAGTTCTGTATTGAACATGTTGCCCACAGATCACTTTTTCGAGTAATCACCCTCGCAGTAGCAGTGTGCACTCTCACTACCGGAGCAGCTGTGCTGCATCTGGCAGGGCGGCACAGTTGTCGGCACTGCTGCCACGCGCACCGAACAGCCCCATTAGCCGCCGTGTAAAGAGACGCCGCCACCGCACAACCGCGGCGGTTTGGAAGCGCAGCCGCTGGTATTTCGACTCCGCGGCGGACGAGCGGAGGGGCCGCGCCCGCAACCGCGCCTATAAACGGCTCCCGCGCTGCCTTGTGAGAAACCGCGCACTACCAAACCGCCGAGATTCCACCGCCACGGTGCAATGGCAGCACAGTCTAACATATACAGTCACGACACTCACTGCTGTAAAAGTTTTTACCAACTGACAGTTGCTGCGACACTAGCGCTCCTAGCGGTGGGAAAGCCGCCGAAGTAGTGATGTTTGTTTATAATCGCTTTTGAGCGTAATTAACGAAATACTTACTATAATTTTTTGCGTTACAAGCATTATTAAAATATCAAGAGACAAACGTAATACGGAAATTAATATAAAAACAGCATAATTTAAATGATTCAGTGGTATAAAGAACAACTCTGTCATGAACAAATACTTACGAATATGTGTATATTTGCAGCTTATTCCGCTGAAAGTAAGTTGCATATAAACATAATGGTATGATAAATCTCCATTATGGTCTGTTCTTACTATGACAGCCAGTTTTTGACATGTATCAATTCGGTATGGAGTCTAATGATTCTCACATTTTCACAAGTCACTCGTCTTTCTTATACGTGCATATTAATATAAGTGTAATTACTTTAGCTTTAAAAAAACAAATGTTTTGATGTTCTTGCCGTTTATGGTTCAGATGTAGCAACAATTGTGGAATTGGGTTCTTCTTTGTTGGGAAACAGTTTGGTTGCTTTTATCGTTATATTGCCATGTCTGTGACATTTTTCCTTCAGTTACAGCTTTGATGGTTGATTTTGTATGTTAAATACCGTATTTATTGTATTCTGTATACCTTTCGTATGTTTCACTTTCACCGATCTTACTGGAATTGTAATGAAGAATACTCAACGTTCCTGCGTAGCAATTGATGTCTCTCTGCTAAAGGGCATATCTCCTGGTGTTTCCTGGGCATTTTTATTTTTAGTAGAAAATGAAATTACTCATTTAAAGCCTGTGTGTTACAGGATGATTGTAAATTAACTGTCCTGTAATGTACCGTTTCGTACCTTATCAGGGATCCTATGAAACCTAAGAAAGACAAATGGGGAGCTATTTTTAAATTATTACCTATTTATAAGGCATTACATACGTTCCCTAATTGTAAAATATATGCTGAAGTCAATCTAAACGATACTATTCGCACTCATCAATTAACTGCTTATCAACTAGCTAACACTAAGGACGGCACAAATATCCATGCCCGAGGGGGGGGGGATTCAAACCCCCGATCGTAGTGGCCATGCTGACCGTGACTGGAGCGCCTCAGACCCCTCGGCCACCGCGGCCGGCCAACCATGAGTCTAACCTCTCTCCTGTTCAGGCCCAGGATTGCAGAGCTTCTTTTAAAACATGGCTTTGGCATCATTACCTTGCCATGTTGATAGATTTTGGTCCAATATTCTACGTGCTGTCTTCTGAGCCAGTTACGTAGCTCCAATTTGATCATTGCCTTGGTGATTGTCAGGACAGGTTCCGGTCCAATAAATGGAGTCTCTGTCCCCATCTTGGCTAATCTGTCGGCATGTTCGTTGCCACTGATCCCCGAGTGGCCAGGGACCCACAATAGGTTTACTCTATTGCTTTCCCCTAGCTCCACCAGAACCCTGTGACATTCTGCAACAATTTTAGACCTTGTTGCAGGATCTGCCAGTGATCCCAGAGCTGCCTGCCAGTTCAAAAATGTTCAAATGTTTGTACAGCTTATGGGACTTAAATACGGGGATATCTGTCCCTAAACTTACAAACTACTTATGAACTAGCTAATCCTAAAGAGGGCACAAATATCCATGCCTCAGGGGGGGGATTCGAACCCCCGACCGTAGTGGCAGTGCAGACCGTGACTGAAGTGCCACAGTCCCCTCGGCCACCTTCCTGACTGTCTGAATAGATATAGATGCTATGGTCTTTGTAGCACCTACGCAAATTCTCCTCCACACACGCCCTGATGGCAGTGATTTGGGCCTGGAATACTGAGGCCAGTTTCCCTAGATAGATGACGCCCTCCAGTCTTGGCTGCACCCTGTATACCCCGGCCCCAAAGCCTTGGTCTACTTTGACCCGTCAGTGAACCAGACAATATCCCCTGTAAGGTGTCGAACTAATTCTCCCACTGCTCCCTACTTCCAATTGTTATGTTGAAAGGCTTGTTGAAGCAGTATGGGGTTATAATATAGTCGGCTGTCATTTCCCCAACGTTTCCTATATTTACCTCCTAACCTTACGCATGCATAAAGGCTGCACATCTTTTCAGACAGTTAAATATTTGCTATAACTAAGAGCATAAATGTTATTTATTCTCGGAATTGGCTAAAACGGTCAAACATATGTGGCAAGTAACAACACAAAAGTCACTATTTTTTCCGTTTCTGTTAAAATGGAGATTGCTCGAGCCCACTACATTCGACAGCACAACGTGATTCCGCTAACCATACGACTATTCATTGTAGGTGGAGAGAAGGGACTTGATTATTATTAATAACCGGATCTTCTGAAGGCTTTTACAGTTCATGCGTCTTTAATTTATAGTTATCAGATATTTTACCAAACATTACGTCTTTTTTATGCATATTCGATGTGCCTAAAAGAAATATGAAGGGCGGATGTTGCCGTCGTGGAGGATTTGGCACGCGCAAGGCGAACTGCGCAATGGGTTCATTGTCTTCACTTCGCGACCATTCGTGCGTAACCGCCGGAGCTCGACTAGCCAGGAGCTGGCGTCTCTACCAGCTGCAAAGTCAATGTTACAAGAGGAGTTACCCTCGCCTCTCCATGCCGCGGGAGTACCCACATGCTGCCTCCAGGGGGTTCAGAAGAGAATTTGAACCTCAGCCGCGCATGCGCATTGCAATGCTGCGTCCACTACCGCCTGTATTAAGCGTCCGCGCTACGACTTTTATACGTGCTGACTCTGCGGCGTAAAACTTTTGTCACGGTATAAAAGAACTTGGAATATGCATGTAAAATGATCTGATGGAAGAACGAAACGATGATGACAATTTAAAAACTCTTTTTATTTGATTTATTTATTTACTTTTTATCACGAGTTTTTTTCTGGGGGTTCACTGAAACAGTTAACACATAGGACGCGTCGACAGTGATGACGACGCTAGTTGTGAGACACGCGTTATGAAGTATGAGGAAAACCTTAATGCGTGAGAGCCCATTCCCAGTTTGGAAAATGAGCAGTACGTTTGATGTAGCTTTACGCATTGGTGTAATCCTGCACAGACATCTGGGGACAGTAGTGCGTGGGACCCCAGTTACCCATACGAACCGATATATGTCTCTCCGGTATGCTACCACGATGCTATGCGACTCCAGGGCTTCTATTTATCATTCCTGCTGTTTAATTTACGTAAATATTTCTACCTTCGTATTTTGACATTCGAAATATGAATCATGCTAAGACTTAAGTATTACTGTAATAGAAGTGTGTCTGTAATATTCCATGATAAGAAAGGAAAGAGAACTGACCCACACAATTACAGGCCAATACCGTTGACATCAGTTTCATGTAGAATTTTGGAGCATATTTTCAGTTCGAATATAGTAAATTTCCTTGAAACAGAATAGCTTCTTTCCATGAATGAGCACGGGTTTAGGAAACATCGTTCATGTGAAACTCAGCTTGCCCTTTTCTCACATGACATGTTGCGAGCCATGGATGAAGGGCAACAGGCGGATTGTGTTTTTCTCGACTTCAAAAACGCGTTCGACGCGGTGCCACACTGCAGACTGCTAACGAAGATGCGAGCTTATGGAATACGATCACAGATTTGTGACTGGCTGGAAGACTTCCTAAGTAATAGAACGCAGTATTTTGTTCTCGACGGCGAGTGTTCATTAGAGACGAGTGTATCGTCAGGCGTGCCCCAGGGAAGTGTGATAGGACCGCTATTATTTTCTGTCTATATAAATGATCTGATGGACAGAGTAAGTCGTAATTTGCGGCTGTTTGCTGATGATGCTGTGGTGTATGGGAGGGTGTCATCTGTAACTGACTGTAATGGCATACAGGATGACTTAGACAAAATTTCTAGTTGCTGCGAAGTATGGCAGCTAGCTCTCAATGTAGAAAAATGTAAGGTGATGCGCATGAGTAGGAAAAACAATCCCACAATGTTCGAATAAAGCATTAGTAGTGAGCTTCTTGATGCTGTTACGTCGTTCAAATATCTAGGCGTAACATTGCAGAGGGATATGAAATGGAACGAGCATGTAAGGAGAGTTGTGAGTGAGGCGGACAGCCGACTTCGGTTTATTGGGAGAATTTTGGGAAGATGTCCTTCACCTGTAAAGGAGACCGCGTATAAAACGCTTGTACGACCACGCCTTGAGTATTGCTCAAGTGTTTGGGACCCGCAGCAGGTCAGTTTAAGGGAAGACATAGAGGCGGTTCAGAGACGAGCAGCTAGATTTGTTACCTGTAGGTTCGACCAATGCGCGAGTGTCACGGAAATGCTCCAGCAACTCAATTCTGGATCGCTGGAAGAAAGATGACGTTCTTTTCGTGAATTTGTGTTAAATAAATTTAGAGGGCCGGAATTTGAAACTGAGTGTAGTACGATCTTGCTGCCGCCTACTTACATTTCGCGTAAAGATCACAAAGACAAGATAAGAGAAATTAGGGCTCGTACGGAGGCAAATAGGCATTCTTTTTTCCTCGTTCAATTTGGGAGTGGAATAGGAAAGGAAATGCCTAGTAGTGGTACAGTGTACCCTCCGCCACGCACCTTACGGTGAACTGCGGAGTATGTATGTAGATGTAGATATTTCTGTAACACTGCACTATTAAAATGACAAGTAAGACTTTCCAGCAGTATAAAATTTGAAGTATGAAACTTAAACTGTAAATAGACGCAACATAAAGCTGAGGTTACTTTTTTGATAAATGAAGCGAAAAGCAGAGCTGACGTACTACATTAACTTCTGTATTTTTTTCTTTTTCCCAAAAAATGACATTGTTTGAAAATATGTGGAAAAGGAAGTAAACATTCAAAGAAACTGAAAGTAGGTTATCAGGAAGAAGAAGTTCAAGGCTTTCAGAAAAGGTTATTACCACAGTAAAATGTTGTCTAGTTTTTCTAATACAGAATACTAAATATTGCTAAAAACAGCTGGCATTCTTAGAAATGGCAACGTTTACACGGCCGGCAGTCAAAGTGTTAACAATACTTATCAACCGATTTTGAGAAAACTATTCGATAAAAAAATTTAATTTTTTCACGTGTTACAGTGTGATATATTAGCTCGGTAATGATCTCAATTTCTGTTCATTATTACTTATAGTTTCCGTGCTACATCAAATCAAGTCAACTACTGCGCAAAATTTTGAAGAATTTGCAGAGGAAAAATCGCATTGCGTAGACTTCGCGTATGGTTGATTTTAGCACGTACAATGCTGCGGATGAAATGTAGGTAAGATATCGAAATTTTATTTAAAGTTGAGAGCAGAACGATAACTCTTTTCATTCTCGAGTTACAGGGTGTTATATCCGACGGACAGATGCGCGAACTTCGGGACCTGGCTGCTCTACGGATTACTTTTCGTCCGATTTTAAGAAAACTGTTTCGCTTGTGGCTCCAGATCTAAAGGGTTCACCTATAAATTCAGATTGGCCTGTACCGTAGCCAAATATTCGAATAGACCACGAACATGTCGTCATCGGAGCATAGTGTAAATGAAGAAAACAATTGAGATTATGGATAAGTCTCTGATGAGTATTTTCTTGCTTATTATCTACTTATATCTCACATGAACTGCGAAAAATGCAAGGAGATACCCACTACATGACTTTTACCAGAAAAAGAAATTAAAGTTGCCTTTACAACGCGAATTACATTTGAATGTCTAATATATGTGTTGAAAGGCTAAATATAATACCACTGATTTTCACTAAAGGATAATGACAAGTTTTATTAACAACGAAAGAAACTGGTACATTATCTTCTACTCAAGATGCACATAACCATTAGACAAAAGACAAAGAGCAGTAAATCTACAAAAAGTCTATATATGTGTTTACTCTTTGCAAAGAACTATTATGTCAAAGCAGAGACAACTGCAAAGTGGACAAAACATAATAGACAGTAGCACACTACTTAGAAAAACATAATAATTATTATTAAAAAAATATTTTAAATTGATTATCACAACACTCCCACCTCAATTAACAAATGTTTAACACTTCTGTAGTCTTCTGTCAGCAAGAACTATAGCATCACCAACATAAAGTAGCTGTCTTATCTTTTCAAAATTGCTTCTAGTGAGTGGTTTGGTAAGAATATCTGCTTGCTGATCTGTAGAGCTTACATGTTCAAGGTTGAAGATTCCCAACTTAAATTTTTCTCGTATGAAATGATACTTCATATCTATGTGTTTTGTTCGTTCGTGATACTCAGGGTTCTTGATCAACCGGATGGCACTTTGACAGTCCATATACAAGGTGGTAGTAATTTCTTTCTGGTTCATAATATTTTGTAAAATTGACTGTATCCATACAGCCTGACAAGAAGTTAAATATTCTGCTTCAGTTATTGATAAAGCCACCACTGTTTGCCTCTGAGAGATTCAAGCTATAGTAGCTTCACCAAACTTAACAACAAAACCTGTGGTCGATCTTCGAGTAAGAACATCACCTGCATAATCTGAATCACAAAAAACAGACAAACGACTATCCTCATTCCTTGGATAATACAAGCCATAAGAAATAGTTCCCTTTAGGTACTTGAAGATTCTCTTCACAGCGTTCCAGTGCATCTTTTCTGGTTTTTAAAGATGCTGACTAGCATTATGTACTGAAAAAGTGATGTCAGGTCTGGTTGCCAAAGACAAATATAGTAAACTTCCAACAGCCTGACGGTATGGAGCATTGACAATTTTTGAGTCATTCCCCATCTCAGAGTACATTTGTCCACGATCAGCAGGAATAGCTACAGCATTGGTATTTTCCATGTTGTACCGTTCCAGTACAGCTCTTGCATATGCCTCTTGGTTTAAGAAGATGGAGCCATCTTTGAACTGCTCTATCTGTAAACCGAGATAATGATTAACACTGCTGGTTGTTATCTCTAATTCTTGTTCCAAATCACTCATTAGTAAATTAATTACTTCCATAGATTCTGATACGATTAGTCCATCATCAACTTGTATGGCTAGAATGGTCAAGAATTCACCCTTATTATTGACAAAAACACAGGGGTCTGCACTTGTTTCTGTCAGTCCAAATTTGTTCAACACACTGGTGAATCGTTTATTCCATAGTCTAGAAGCTTGTTTAAGTCCATAGATGCTTTTCTTCAGCTTGCATACCTTTTTGGTACCATCCTCAAACCCTTCTGGCTGTTTCATATATATTTCAGTATCTATTTCACTGTATAAAAATGCAGTTTTCACATCAAACTGCCTCATATGCATTGCTTTGGATGCTGCAATAGACAAGATTATTCTTATGGAATCAAATCTAACCACTGGACTGAAGGTTTCAGTATAGTTCAAGCCTAATTTCTGTCGAAATCCTCTAGCAACAAGTCGAGCTTTAATTCTATCCACAGTTCCATCAGTTCTCCTCTTCAGTTTGAACACCCACCTATTGTCAAGTATTTCTTGGTTTTCTGGGGGCTCAGTCAAGATCCAAGTTTCATTAAGATTAAGTGAATACATTTCTTCTCGCATAGCCTGTTTCCAATTTTCTGCATTGTCACAGACCATTGCATCTTGATATGAGATGGGTTCATAGCACTTTGTTATGCAGGTATAGTTTACAGTAGTATAGTTGGCGTATCTGATAGGCGTTTTGATTTTTGACCTGTCTTGTAGGCTGCTTCTAATTTTATTCTCAAATTGATTCTTCTTCAAATATTCTAATTTCTTCTCCTGCTTGATTCAGGCTTTCCTCTTGAGTAGTCTGCTTATCATCAGTTGTCTCAGATATTAGGAAAGGTACACATTCAGTATTGAAAGTTTTCTCTGATTGGCAGTCCTTGTATAATTTGCCCATGAAAACAATGTCACGGTATATTTTAACTTGATCTTTATGAGAAAACCAAACACGATACCCCTTTACTTCTGTATCGTAGCCAACTAGAAAACCTTTTTCACCTTTGGAATCCCATTTCTGCCGTCCCTCCTTTGGAATGTGTGTATAAACCATCTCTCCAAATATCCTGAGTTTGGTCACATCATAATCCAATCCATTCCACATTTTGTGACGTGATTTGCCATTGACACTGCTTGTACCTGTTCTATTCAAAATATAAGTTGCTGTATTAATGGCTTCAGCCCACAGTCGTATTGGCAGCCCACTTTCATGAATCATTGTTCTTGCAGCTTCCACCAAAGTTCTGTTCTCACGTTCGGCTGCACCATTCTGTTAAAGGGCAATAAGTTACTGATTTTTGATGTGTTATCCCATAATTCTGCTTTATTGTTCGCACTTCATGGTTAATGAATTCTAGTCCATTATCAGTTCTGATCACTTTAATGCCATTTTCCATTTGTTTTTCAGTAGTTTTTATGAAAGATTCCAAGTGTTCCGCAACTTCCGATTTGTGTCTTAGAAAATACACAGTTCTCCAATGTGAATAATCATCTTTTAACAAAAGAAAGTACCTTGAACCACCAATAGAATCAACTTGCATAGGGCCACACAAATCGCTGTGAATCAGTTCACCTGCCCTTTTTGACTTTGAATCACGTTTGTGGAAATGTAATTTATGAATTTTCCCAATGACACAATCTTCACACAAACTTTTATCTTCTTCCTTAAACTGAATCTGCATATCTTTCAGAAACTTTTTCACATGGGGAAAATTTTGATGAGCAAGTCTTTTGTGCCAAATTTTAAGATCTTCCTTGGTAGCCACCTTAAATTTCATCCTATACAACCTTTCTTCACGAACTCCCACTGCAACAACATTTTCTCCCTTGAAAAGTCTGCATGTTGCCTTGTCAGATTTAAATTGTATTCCCTTGTCTAATGCTGCTCCAAGTGAAAATAAATTAAACCGAATATCTGGCACATATAAAACATTTGACAAATACTTTTCATTCCACCTTTTACCATCAAAGGCTAGAATGTTTATGTCACCTTTCCCATGTGAAGTAATATAACTACCATCACCAATACAGATTTGGACTTCACTCTCAAATGGACTGTAATTTACAAACCATTCAATTTCATTACACATGTGATAAGTAGCACCAGAATCTAAAAACGATGCATTTTTATTTACATGATTGGTTGCTAAAATTTTGCATATCAAAGCATCCCCTCTTAGTTCACACTGATTCTGACCTTGATGCTTTGATACAGTACTTCTGCATTCTTTTGCACAATGACCGGGTTTATTACACTTGAAACAAATGGTTTTGCAATCTGTAGCCCAATGACCAGGTTTATTACATTTGAAGCACTTACCTTGTTTTCTTGAATTTTTATTTGCAGGACAGGGATTATTCTTAAAATGATTACTTCTTCCTTGTGTACCTGCGGCAAATGCTTCCCCCTTCATGTCTTCCTGAAGATTTAGGCGTTTTCCCTGCATCAATAATCTTGATGTCAAATTTACTAGTGTTTGTTGATCCGGATGTGTTGATTCCCATGCACTCAGAAAATGGTTATAACTTATTGGTAGTGTCATTAACAGTTTTGTGATCACCATAGAATCTGAAATATTTTCACCTTGATTCCTTAACCAATTTACCAGGTCTTCTAATTGTGAAATATATGTAGCCATATCATTTGAAATATCTTTTATTTTTTTTATTTTTTTTTATTTTTTTTTTTTTTTTATTTTTTAGGTTATACCATTGCTGCTGGAGTAAATGTATGCTTACACTGTTTTTCTGTTCATAAACTGAAAGTAATTTGATCCACAAGGCAGCTGACGATTCACAGTTAATGATATGTAGCAATGGCTTGTCTTCAATTGATGTTCCAATAACTTTCTGAGGTGCATTGTCCAACTTAATCCATCGCAAAAGATCTTTTTCATACTTCAGCCTTGCTTCAGTATTCATGTTGTCAATACACTCTGGTTTAATTACTTCACCTGTGACAATGTCCCAAGCTCCCATAGCACTTAAAGTAACACGAACTTGAAATTTCCAGGCAGACCAATTTTCAATGCCTTTCAGTTTTGTAATTCTAGAAATTTCGTTTTCCATCATTTTAACACAGCAGAAATAACCTTAAAACTTTTGCTCACACAAGTTTGTTAATACTACAATAATGCACCCACTATTCAGTTTTACTTTTGTCAGTTCAAAACTTGCCACTCAGTGATTACTGGGCCCATAACCTATTGAAAGGCTAAATATAATACCACTGATATTCACTAAAGGATAATGACAAGTTTTATTAACAACGAAAGAAACTGGTACATTATCTTCTACTCAAGAGGCACATAACCATTAGACAAAAGACAAAGAGTAGTAAATCTACAAAAAGTCTATATATGTGTTTACTCTTTGCAAAGAACTATTATGTCAAAGCATAGACAACTGCAAAGTGGACAAAACATAATAGACAGTAGCACAGTATTTAGAAAAACATAATAATAATAATAATAATAATAATCATAATAATAAACATTTTTAATTGATTATCACAACAATATGTCTTGTATCAATTTTTTTCCTGTAATGACACACTCTAACACATGAAAACGAATGAGAAAAGCTTGCTTCAGGAACTGTATATTAATTTCATATCTAAACGGGAATCTAGTTCACTCACTAATATGTCAAAAATTTGTGTATTTTCAGCAACTACGTACACGACATTGTGCAGGAATTTTCTTCATAAATGTATTGAAGTTAAAAATATATAGGTATCTGCTGCGTGATTCATTCGTCAGTGAAGCTTTAATCTATTAATTTACACTATGAATTAATATCATCACAGCACAAGAACCGAAGTTCGCTTCTGGACTCCTAGTTTTCTCTGACGACTTTCATCAGCTATACTGTTCATGTTCCTGTATTTCTGATACCTAATGGAAGTACTATAATGTTTACCTCCCTTCTTCGCTTCTTAAAAACACTCAAAAGTACGACACTGTGGCATTATTCAACCCAAAACATACGAATATTCACAAGGCTTCGCGTGGCAGCCAAGCAACGTATAGGACCAAGATGGCGGAAAGAACCACGTGACTCGATTTCAGCCAATCACGAGCTGCAGACGGCGGCACGCGGCGCGGAAAAGGATGGCCATCATAGACCATAGATAATATAGACTGCGCATGACTTCATTATACTGAAACCAACATCTAAGTCAGGTGACTCGAGGCAGGAAACCGTATTCGTCATTACAAGCTATGTAAAGTGCAGCTGAGAGACGCATTTCTTCTCCTCGCTAGTGCAAATTAAGCGTAGATTTCGACAATAAAACGCTTTACCGTATTCTTATAACATAATCAGTAGTACAATGGACGTTAGTTCTCCGTAATTCGCAATATCAATGCAACGGTTATAGTTTTTACTTGTGCCTGGATGAAATGTACTCACAGTTCGCCGCGGTGGAGTAGCCGAGCGGTCTAAAGCGTCTCGCTTCGGAGCGCGCAGTTGCTCGCCGTGGAGGTTCGAGTCCTCCCTGGGGCATGAGTGTGTGTGTTTTTTGTCCTTGGGTTAGTTTACCTAGGTTTAAGTAGTTTGTAAGCTACAGACTGATGACCACGCAGTTTGGTCCGATAGATTTACAAACATTTTTTATTCACAGTTCTTTTTACAAGCAGCAGAATTGCAGTTCTTAAGTTAATTCCTGTTTTTGTCGTACTGTGAATCTTTTAGTTTGTAGCTTACCAGGTTTCATACGATTCTTCAAGAATACATATAAATGTTTTGTCATGCTTACATACCTGAAATCAGTTTGCATCCATAAAGTCCGATTTTAATATAAAACAAGCGTTTATATTTTACTACTTTTTCCACATACAGTGAAGCCAAAACGAAAAACAAGAAAATATTGGCTATTTACATTAAATAATAAAGCGATCAAAAATTGTTGATGTACGTCACAAGAACTGGTTTTATAGGGATAAGAAACAGTGTGTATTCATCTTTAGCGGTGTAGAACGCTATTAATGGCAGATCTGCACCAGAAATTACTTACTACCTGAGATGTATGCTCTGTCAAGACACGCTGAAATAATCTTCTATTAAAAAATCACATTGGTCAGTTGGGAAAAAAGTAAAAAATTCATAGTGCAACACAAACATTGTGGATCTGTAATTCTTTTGCTTGTAAACGCAACTAACAATAATTTTTGCCTGGTCACATGTAAAAGCGATACTCACCGCATTAATGTCAGTAATACGGAGAAATGACGTTACTTTTATATATTACATATGTAATAGGGATACGAGAAGTCATTTTATTTTTAAAATTAACGCTTGACTTAACCTGTAAAATAGAAACACTGTGGTTCGTAATGACGAAGCCTCAGTCAAGTGAATCGGGGCAATTAGATGTTGGTTTCAAACCAAAACACAGCAGAGATAAGAGACATGCGCAGTCTATGTTATCTTTGGTCTATGATGGCCATACTTTCCCTATACAGAGTTTTCAGAGCTTTATGGCCGAGTAGAGCAGAGCGCGTGGGCAGTGCAGCCAACTGCGAGCCGCCGACACCGCGGCAGGCACACGAGGCCTCCGTCGTCATGCGTCTGTTGGCAGCACTGATGTCTCCATCTGAGCACTCTGTAGCGGCCGAGCCCCGACTGACAGGGGGGCCACATACGCCCGAGTACAGCGATTTTCATTAAAATGGTCATCGTGGCTAGAAACACCTCACAGACGGCTTTTACTCAAATTGCGTGGTTATGCTATATCGCCCCATGGCGGATTTCTTGTCAGAGAGGACACAGTTCGTAGTAATCGATGGTAAGGCATCGACTAAAACAGAGGTGATATCGGGCGTTCCACAGGATAGTGTCTTGAAACACAGCTTCCACTCGTTTCTAACACTAAATGTAGGTGTAGACCAGATGTGGCTCAAATACAAAGAAGTGCTATCGACAGCAATTGACAGTTTTATACCAAATTAATTAATAAAAGAAGGAGGTGATCCTCCTTGGTACACAAAAGGTCAGAACACTGTTGCAAAAGCAACGGAAAAGGCATTCTAAATTTAATGTTGTTGTTGTGGTCTTCAGTCCGGAGACTGGTTTGATGAAGCTCTCCACAATATCCTATCCTAAGCAAGTCTCCTCATCTTCACATAAGAACGCAACCTACATCTGTCTGAATCTGCTTACTGTATCCATCTCTTGGTCTTCCTCTGCGGTTTCTACCCCACGCACTTCCCTCCAACGCTAAATTGACAATTCCTTGATGTCTAAGAATGTGTCCTACCAATCTATCCCTTCTTTTAGTCAAGGTATGCCAGAAATTTCTTTCCTCCCCAATTCTCTTCAGTACCTCCTCGTTAGTTACGCAATCTACCCACCTAATCTTCAGCATTCTTCTGTAGCACCATATTTCAAAAGCCTCAATCCTCTTCCTGTCCGCACTGTTTATCGTCCATGTCTCACTCCCATACAAGGCAAAACTCCATACAAATGCCTTCAGAAAGGACTTCCTTAGGCTTAAATCAATATTCGATGTTAACAAATTTCTCTTATTCAAGAACGCTTTTCTACCCATTGCCATTCTGCATTTTATATCCTCTGTACTGCGACATCATTTGTTATTTTACTGCCCAAGTAACAAAACTCATCTACCTCCTTTATTGCTTCGTTACCTAATCTAATTTCTTCAGAATCACCTGATTTTTTTAGACTGCACTCCATTACCCTAGTTTTGCTCTTGTTAATGTTCATCTTATATCCACCTTTCAGCACACTGTACATTCCGTTCAATTGCTCTTCCAGGTCCTTTGCTGTATCTGACAGAATTACTATGTCATCGGCAAAACGCAATGTTTTTAATTCTTCCCCCTGAACTTTAATTCCTTCTCCAAATTTCTCCTTTCTTTCCTTTATAGCTTCCTCAATGTACAAATTGAATAACATTGGAGAAAGGCTACAACCCTGTCTTACTCCCTTTCCAACCACGGCATCCCTTTCATGCCCTTCAATTCTGACAACCGCTGTCTGGTTTTTGTACAAGTTGTAAATAACCGTACGCTCCCTATATTTTACTCCTGCTTGCTTCAGAACTTGAAAGAGTTTATTCCAATCAACATTGTCAAAAGCCTTCTCCAAATCTACAAAAGCTAGATAAGTATATTTGCCTTTTCTTACTCTATCTTCTAGGATAAGCCGTAAAGTGAGTATTACCTCCCAAGTTCCTACATTTCTCCCGAACCCAAACTGATCTTCCCCGAGGTCGGCTTTTACCAGCTTTTCAATCCTTCTCTAAATAATTCGTGTTAATATTTTGCAACCATGACTTATTAAACTGATGGTTCTGTAGTTTTCACACCTGTTTGCGCCTGCTTTCTTTGGAATGGGGATTATAACATTTTTCTTAAAATCTGAGGGTACTTCACCTGTCTCATACATCTTACACACCAGATGAAACAATTTTGTCATGGCTGGTTCTCCCAGAGAATTCAGTAGCTCTGAGGGAATATCATCTACTCCAGGGGCCTTGTTTCGACTTAGGTCTTTCAGTGCTCTGTCAAATTCATCTCTCAGTATAGTATCTCCTATTTCATCCTTATCTACTTCTTCTCCCCTTTCTGCAATATTGCCGCTAAGTTCATTTCCTTCATAGAGCCTCTCTATGTACTCTTTCCACCTTTCAGCTTTCCCTTCTTTGCTGAGAACTGGTTTTCCATCAGTGTCCTTGATATTCATAGAGCTGTTTTTCTTATCTCCAAATGTTTCTTTTATTTTCCTGTAGGCTGTATATATTTTTCCCCTATTTATACATTCTTCTACATCCTTGCATTTGCCTTCTAGCCACTCCTGCTTAGCCATTTTGCACTTCCTGTCAATCTCGTTTCTTTGTCGTCTGTATTCCATTTTGCCTGTTTCATTTACTGCATTTTTATATTTTCTCCTTTCAGCGATTAAACTTAGTATTTCCTGTGATATCCAAAGATTTTTTGTATGTCTTGCCTTTCTACCTATTTTGTCCTCTTCTGCCTTCACTATTTCATCTCTCAACGCTACCCATTCCTCGTCTACTGTTTTATTTCAGCCGTTTCTGTCAATTGTTGCCTAAAGCTCCCTCTGAAATTCTTAAGAACTTCAGGTTCCTTCAATTTATCCAGGTCCCACCTCCTTATTTTCCTACCTTTTTGTAGTTTCTTCAGTTTTAGCCTACAGTTAATAAGCAACAAGTTATGGTCAGAGTCTATATCTGCTCCTGGTTCCGAAATCTATGTCTTACCATTATAAAATCTATCTGGTATCACCCGGTGTCTCCTGGTCTCTTCCACGTATACAACCTTCTTTTGTGATTCTTAAACCACGTGTTGGTTACGATTAAATCATGTTCCGTGCAAAATTCTACCAGGCGACTTCCTCTTTCATTCCTCCTGCCCAGTCCATATTCACCTATTATTTTTCCTTCTCTTCCTTTTCCTACTATTGAATTCCAGTCTCCCATCATAATTAAGTTTTCCTCTCCCTTAACTGTCTGAATAATTTCCTTTAGATCCTCATATATTTCTTCGATCTCCTCATCATCTGCAGAGCTAGTTGGCATATAAACCTGTACACCTGTGGTCGGTGTTGGCTTTGTATGTATCTTGACTACGATAATACGATCACTGTGTTGCTCATAGTAATTTACCCGTATTTCTATTTTCTTATTCACTATCAGACCTACTCCTGTAATACTCCCAACTGATTTTGTATTTATAATCCTGTACTCACCTGACCAGAAATCCTGTTCCTCTTTCCACCGAACTTCACTAATCCCCACTAAATCTAACTTCAACCTATCCATTTCTCTTTTTAAATTTTCTAGCTTCCCTACCATATTAAGGGATCTAACATTCCATGCTCCGATCCGTAGAATGCCAGTGTTGTTTCTCCTGATGATCACATCCTCCTGAGTGGTCCCCGCCCGGAGATCCGAATGGGGGACTATTTTACCTCCGGAATATTTTACCCGAGAGGATGCCATCATCATATGTTCATACAGTAGAGCTGCATGTCCTCGGGAAAAGTAACGGCTGTAGTTTCCCCTTGCTTTCAGCCGTTCGCAGTAACTGTGTGGCAAAGCCACATTAGCTGATGTTACAAGGCCAGCTCAGTCAATCAGCCAGACTGTTGCCCCTGTAACTACTGAAAAGGCTGCTGCCCCTCTTCAGGAACCACATGTTTGTCTGGCCTCTCCACAGATACTCTTCCGCTGTGGTTGCACCTACGGCACGGTTATCTGTATCGTTGAGGCACGCAAGCCACCCCACCTCGACAATGACTGTGGTTCATGGGAGTGGACTAAATTTAAACGACTAAAGTGGACTAAATTTAATCGAACACAAAGTCCCCAGGATTGGCGATCCTACACAGAACCTCGAGATTTAGCGAGGACTTCCATGCGAGATGCCTACAATACCTAAACCCTAAGAGATTTTGGTCATATGTTTAATATACTAGGGGCAAAACACAAACAATACCCTCACTACGTGATAGTAATGGCGTTCCTGCCGATGACAGCGCTACTAAAGCAGAGTTACTAAACATAGCTTTTAGAAACTCATTCACCAAAGAAGACGAAACCAATATTCCAGATTTCGAATTATAAACAGAGGCCGTAATGAGTAACGTAGAAGTAGATATCATCGGAGTAGTGCAGGAACTAAAATCACTTAACAAAAACAAGTCTTCTGGTCCTGACTGTATACCCATTAGATTTATATCTGATTATGGTGAAGCCCCTTACTTAACAGCCATATACAACCGCTCTCTCAAAGAAGGATCTGTACCAAAAGATTGGAAAGTTGTACAGGTCACACCTATATTCAAGAAAGGCAGTAGGATTAACCCACTAAACTACAGGCCTATTTCATTGACCTCAATTTGCAGCAGGGTTTTGCAACATATCCTGTTTTCAAATATTAAGAATTATCTCGAACAGATTGATCTATTGGCCCAAGGTCAACACGGATTTACAAAATATCGTTCATGCGAAACACAACTAGCTCTTTATTCACACGAAGTGATGGGTGCTATCGACAAAGGCTCGCAAATCGATTCCGTATTTCTTGATTTCCAGAAAGCTTTTGACACCGTACCTCACAAACGGCTTTTAATCAAATCGCGTGGTTATGGTATATCACTCAAAATTTGCAATTGGATAGGGGATTTCTTGTCAGAGAGGACACAGTTCGTAATAATCGATGGTAAGGCATCGACTGAAACAGAGGTGATATCGGGCGTTCCACAGAGTAGTGTTATTGGTCCTCTGCAGTTCCTTATTCACATAAACGATTTAGGGGAAAGTCTAAGTAGCTCTCTTAAGATGTTTGCAGATGACGCCGTCATATACGGTCTAGTAAAATCATCTGAAGATCAAAACCAACTGCAGAACGAGCTGAATAAGATATCAGTGTGGTGTAAAAAATTGGCAGTTGACTCTAAATAATGAGAAGTGTGAAGTCGTCCACATGAGTACGAAAAGAAATCCGTTAAACTTCGTTAACAAGAAAAATCAATCAAAAGTGAAGGCCGTAAACTCCACAAAATACCTAGCAATTACTATTACTTCAGACTTAAATTGAAATGAACACGTAGAAAATATCGTGGGAAATGCGAACCAGAGACTGCGTTTTATTAGCAGAACCCTTAAACATGCAACAGAACTACAAAAGAAATTGCTTACACTACGCTTGTCCGTCCGTTTTTGGAGTATTGTTCAAATGTTTGTATAGTCTATGGGACTTAACTACGGGGTCATCAGTCCCTAAACTTACTAACGAACAAGGACGGCACAAATATCCATGCCCGAGGGGGGATTCGAACTCCCGACCGTAGTGGCCGTGCAGACCGTGACTGAAGCGCCTCAGCCCCCTCGGCCACCGCGGCCAGCTTTTTGGAGTATTGTAGCCCAGTGTGGGATCCTTATCAAGTGGGTTTGACGGAGGAAATCGAAAGAGTCCAAAGAAGGGCAGCTCGTTTCGTATTGTCACGATACAGGGGAGACAGCGTTACGGAAATGATACAGGATCTGGGATGGGAATCATTACAACAACGGCGCTTATCGCTGCGGCGTGGGCTACTTGCGAAACTCCAATCGTCAACATTCTCCTCCGAATGCTAAAATGTATTGTTGACTCCCATGATCATCAGAATAAAATACGAGAAATCAGAGCTCGAACGGAGAGATTCAGGTGTTCTTTCTTCCCGCGCGCTATTCGAGAATGGAATGGGAGATAAATAGTATTAAGGTGGTTCGATGAACCCTCTGCCAGGCACTTAAATGTGATTTGCAGAGTATCCCATGTAGGTGTAGATGTAGATGTACTAGCTTAATTCGCGCTGCTTCGCGCGTGTAGTGAATGGTCTGCACTGGGGTTGTTTCTACTTCTAAATATTAATTTTTATAGACTTAGCTTTAAAAATGCTTTGCTAATCAAGTATTTCGATACAACTTGTCACCTCCTATTGCACCATTTATGGCAGAATCCAAAACATCCCGAAATACATTTTTTTTTTTTTTTTTACAATTCTGACCGTGGTTCCAAATCCAAGTTTTCGCATTTCTAGCATCAAAATAGTATTAGTAGCACCCTTAAAAGATTTTCCCTTATTTCATCCGGTCAGTGGTTGAATTTCCAAAAATACCGAAACACGTGTTTTTAAAATTCCAATGAAAAATCTAAATCCCAAGTTTTGCATTTCTTGCTTCAAAATTGCCTGAATAGCAACGTATTTTCACAAAACCGTTCATCCCCTATTTCGGCCCCTTATGGATGGGAACATCGAAAAATCGCTAATACCTATACTGTAAAATAAACAACGTCTACAAATTTCAAGTTCCTATCGTCTGTAGATTTATTTGTCAGCGTCGTTTTCTGTCTTTTACAAAAGGATCGAAAACGCGAAATTTCTTTCTTACTCTTTGGTACCTTTCTTGGTAGTTTTACATTTGAAACTGAAATATGCACTTATTTTTCTGCATTCGCACGCTTGTTGCAGAAAAATTACTCAAGAATGTGCATCACGTTTCACTGTATATAACCTCTATCGTATTATAGTATGGAAAGCGTCTCTGGTCCAATATATCTTCCACCCTGTTATAGCTAACGACACGGATCTGCTATGGTGTACAACTGGAGACTTTGTATTACAACAACACAGACAGATCGTTCGTCCCTATTGTGTACTTTTGGCTGAAGAGAAAAATATTGACACACACACGTAGAATTTTATATAAGTCGGTAACTTTCAACTCCCATATCTTCCACACCCTTATCGTTATCAACCGTCTACCACCATAGTGGTAAACTGATACCTACTGCCACATACAAACACTATTCGTTTGCGGTGTGTACTTTTGGCTGCAAAGTGAAATATAGGCACAAACACGTCAATTTTTAAATGTATTAAGATTATGGACATGTTACGCGTTTCGTCATATATGTATATGTTGCAGCCAAAGCCTGAAATCGGCCAGATCGGGAACTGGCCGGCCAAGTCGCGAAGTGGCCAATATCGCCCATCGACAAGGGATCTCAAATCGATTCCATAGTTCTGGATTTCAGGAAGGCTTTTGACACTGTACCTCACAATCGGCTTCTTATGAAATTGCGTGCTTATGGAATATCTCCCCAATTGTGCGGTTGGATTCACGATTTTCTATCACAAAGAACACAGTTCGTTGTAATTGACGGTAAGTCATCGAAGTGATATCTGGCGTTCCACAGGGAAGCGTTATAGGTCCCCTACTCTTCCTCGTGTTTATAAACGATTTAGGAGACAATCTGAATAGCTCCCTTAGATTGTTCGCGGATGATGCTGTTGTTTATCGGTTAGTGAAGTCAACAGAGGATCAAAAGCAACTGCAAAGCGATTTAGACAAAATTTCTGCATTTTGCGAAAATTGGAAATTGACACTAAATAAAGAAAAGTGTGAAGTAATACACATGACTACTAAAAGAAATCCGCTGAACTTCAATTACGCGATAAATCAGTCAAACCTTAAGGTCGTAGATTCTACCAAATACCTAGGAGTTACAATTACGAACAACTTTGACTGGAGAGAACACATAGAAAATATTGTGGGGAAAGCGAACCAAAGGTTACGTTTCATCGGCAGAACGCTTCGAAGATGCACCAGCTCCACCAAAGAGACTGGCTACATCACACTTGTGCGTCCTCTCCTGGAGTACTGTTGCCCCTTGTGGGACCCTCACCAGGTGGGATTGACGGAAGACATTGAGAAGGTTCAGAGAAGGGCAGCTCGTTTTGTTCTATCACGTTACGGGGGGGAAAGCGTCACGGAAATGTTGCACGAATTGGGGTGGAAATCATTAAAAGAAAGACGTTATTCATTGCGGCGTGAATAAGAGATATCAGATCGAAAACGGAACGATTTAGGTGTTCTTTCTTCCCGCGCGCTATTAGAGAATGGAACGGTAGAGAAAAGTTATGAAAGTGGTTAATGAATCCTCTGCCAGGCACATAAATGTGATTTGCAGAGTATCTATGTAGATGTAGATCGCCTTCAATTGGCCGGCCAATGTCCGATCTTTTCCTGATTTCGGGGTTTGGCCGGCCAGTTCGCGAAGTGGCGTAGACCGGTCGGCCAGAATCGGGAGATGAATAAAGATGGGCTGAAAGTTTATAATTTCAAGCTGTATGCAATTTATTTATCAATCTCAGTAATAAAAAGTGTACAATCCGTCCACATAAATATTTTTAATACAGCCGGTATTCACCTATTACAACAAGTTAAGTTTTTATGACATTTGGAATTACACAATACTTTTTTTTATTTCTGCATTTGCAGCGATTTGTGGCGCATTTAGTAGAGAAATTGCGTCGATTGTATCGTTGGCCACTGGTCAGTGACTGTAAGGACGATATGGTTCGCAATGATTTTTCTTCTTTGGGAACGGATTCCAGCGTGATCAGTTTCTCGGGCAGATTAGAGAACTCGTTTCTGGAATACAGTTGCTTCAGAACACCATGCTCTGTTCCTAGCTTGTAGAAAGTGCTTTCGACATTCATCGCAACAGCAAGAACGCTTCTGGGATCTCCGCGACCTCTGTCAACATATTGTATAACGATGCAAACATTGTCTCCAAATTTTGCAGACGCGAATTTTGCGTCTGAATTCTTAAGCATGTTAGCACCTTGTGCTTGCAAATAGTCGTGAGCTCCCTCCCTCTTCTTCCTGATTTCTTGCTTGTTGTAACATAGTTTGCTGATAACTTTTCCTCCATATCCTTCATCTGCTTCATTACTTGTTCCACATATTGCATGGACACTTTTGCCGCAGAATATACAACAATGAGCTGCACCACAATCTTCTTCACAAACCATACAGTATATATTCGGCTTATTATTGTATAACTGATCTTGATTTCTCGTTGGTTCGATCTCCACGGTGTCAGTTTCATTGTTGGGAGTAGTCCCTAAATTTATACCGTCGTCCATTTCTCTTTCAACTTTCTCAAGGTCTTCCTCTGTCACTATGTTATCAATAATTTCTTGAGGCAGATGTGAAGTACTCAGCCCACTTTTGCTTTACAGCCAAACATTGTCTCGTATGGGGACTGCTGAATTCAATGATGAAAAGAACGGTTTTTCATGAATTGGATGAATCGAAGACTTTCGGCCCAATGCGCTGAGTTATTTGTCTGCATTCATGTCATTAGCATATTCTGTACATCCTGGTTGGCCCGTTTGATAGAACCTTGGCTTTCGCTGGGTTTTACATGTACCAGTTTCAGTCCAGGCCACATGTTACTCAGCTCATTTATAACTTTGTTCGAAAAGTCTCTACCATTATCTGACTGTAGCACACTTGGAACACCTATGGTGGTAAAGATGTGAAGCAAATGGTAAGCGACTTCTTCTGCTTACTCTGTCCATCAGATCATTTATATAGATAGAAAATAATAGCGGTCCTATCACACTCCCCTGGGGCACGCCTGACGATACACTCGTCTCTGATGAACACTCGCCGTCTAGAACAACGTAATGCGTTCTATTACTTAGGAGTCTTCCAGCCAGTCACAAATCTGTGAACCTATTCCATAAGCTCGTATCTTCGTTAGCAGTCTGCAGTATGGCATCGCGTCAAATGCCTTTTTGAAGTCGAGAAAAACACAATCCGCCTGTTGGTCTTCATCCATGGCTCACAAGATGTCATATGAGAAAAGGGCAAGCTGAGTTTCACATGAACTATGTTTCCGAAATCCGTGCTGATTCGTAGAAAGAAGCTTTTCCGTCTCAAAGAAATTTACTATCTTCGAACTGATTATATGCACCAAAATTCTACAGGAAACTGATGTCAACGATATTGGCCTGTAATTATGTGGGCCAGTTCTCTTTCCTTTCTATAAGAAAGTCACCTGCGCTTTTTGCAATCACTCGAAGCTTTGCGCTGAATTAATGATTCGCGATAAATGCAAGCTAAGTAAGGGGCCAATGCCGCAGAATACTCTTTATATAACCGAATTGGTATTCCATCCGGACCAGGAGACTTTTTCGCATTTAGCACTTTCAGCTGCTTCTCTACACCGGAAATACGTATTAGTATGTCCTCCATTTGGGAGTTAGTGCGTTGATCAAATGGTGGTAGATTTGTGCGGTCCTCCTGCGTGAAAGATTTCTTAAAGGTTAAGTTTAGAACTTCAGCTTCCGTTTGCTTTTTTCTATTACTGCCCCGGAATGGTCAACGAGTGACCGGATAGTGGGTTTTGACCCGCTTATCGATTTTACATAGGACCAGAATTTTTGCGGGTTCTCGGAAAGATCTTTTGCTAAGGTATGACTGTGGTTATTATTGTATGCTTCGCGCATCGATCTTTTTATCAAATCTCTACTAACTTTAGCCTGTCATCATTTGCGTGTTCTTTTTTGAACCGAGAGTGCAACAGTCTTTGCTTTCTCAGTAGCTTTCTAACATGATTATTATACCACGGTGGATCTTTTCCATTCTTAATCGACTTTGTAGGCATATATTTCTCTAACCCTTCATGTACAATGCATCTAAATTTAGTCTACAATTCCTCTACATCCATTGCATCGGAACAAAACAATGTTCATTCATTTTCTAAGTGCGATCCTAACAATTGCTTATCGGCTCTTCCTAACAAAAGGACGCTCCTAGCCTTCTTGATTGATTTATGAACTTCGGTCACTATTGACGCTATGACGATATCATGATCACTAATTCCTGTCTCTACACAGACATCGTTAATAAGTACAGGCCTGTTCGTAACTATAAGGTCTAAAATATTTCCATTGCGCGTGGGTTGCCGGTTTAACTACTCAAGACAGTTGTCGTAGCATGTGTCCGAAAGTGGCTCGCAAGACTACTTGTCTGTACCGCCTGATATGTAGAGGGTTTATCGAACCACTATACCTCGTATTTCCTTACCGCTCCATTCTCTAGTAGCGTGCGAGAGAAAGGAACACTTACATCTTATTGTTTTCGATACGATTACTCTTATTTTTTATTTTGACGATCATGTCTCCTTATATAGGTGCCGCAACGAGTAACGTCTACCTTTTCATTATTTCCGGCCCAAATCATGATCATTTCCGTGACTCACTCTCTCCCCTCTTTAGGAGCAACAAAAAACAAGCTGCCCTTCTCTGTGTCGTCCGCCAGTGCCACTCAGTGGAGAGCCCACAGAGTGCAGCAATACTCCAAAACAGGACGCACAAAAGTGCAGTTTAGGCAGTTTCTTTGCAAGAACTGTTGCATCTTCTAGGTGTTCGGCCAATGGAAGGAAACCTTTGGTTCGCCTTCTCTATGATCTTTTCTGTGTATTCTTTCTAATTAAAGCTGTTCGAAATTGTAGTTCCTAGGTGCGAAGGTAATCGAAAAAGTGAGGTCTACTATTTTTTATAAGTACAGAAGTGTGCTTGTGCGGCAGTTGGTCAGACTGTTATGAAGAGAGCTTCCCGCGCTGTGTGTAAACACGCTCTCGCCGCGCTGAGGCGCTCAGCCTCTGCAGGGGGGCGCAGTAAGCGATGCGCAGCAGGAAACGCGTTTTCGCCGTTCTGCGCATGACGTCACTGTGGGACACCTGGGAGCCAAACTATATGCAGAGTTGGTTGCTAATTCGTGTGCGTATGTGTGTTACCATTTCTGCTGTATTTGCTTAACCCTCTCATTCCCACGTTATGAATTCAGCTTTGGCAAAATTAAAATTCAATGTCATCTGTATTAATACAGTACACTAAAGATCAAAATACGTGTTTTAAAAGCTTTGGTCGCACTATTGATTTTTTATGCCATGCACAACAAAGACGTTTGTATCGAGGTATTTTATTACTTGGGATGTTATTTTGTTGATGATTAACACTGTCAGCTCAATAATACCAATATAATCTTCGCCACAGCACCAATGACAATTCACTGCTCAAATAAAATAACATGAATCGCACTCGCGCTCCTAATCACAGCCACGTGCAGACGGCTACGTAACACGAACTACAAGACGGACAGATTAATGCCTCACAAGTGGCTACACGCCGTACCAAGCGGCAAAATGTCGTACTAGAAGCATGTTGTTCATCAACAACAATGCGACTTTAAGGATTGATACACAAAATACGGTATAAATCAGCTTTTAATACATTATTATCGAGAAACAACATCGGGAAGGAAAGGGTCAAATAGTTTTTTTTTTTTTTTTTTTTTTTTTTTTTTTTTTTTTTTTTTTTTTTTTCACTTCACAGTTTGGAAGTAAAAAGTTCAAAGTGGCAAGTATACTGATTTCCCGAGTGTTTGTCGCGCGTGCTATAATTTTGTGCTGGAATTCTCTGAAATACTTCTGTTATCATTTATACAATGCCAAGCTGTGCTACTACGGGTTGTCATTCTCACAGCGGAGACACAAAGGGGACTGAAATAAAGTTTCATTTTTTTCCTCGAGATGAAACGTTAAAGAAAGTGTGGCTCTCCAAATGCTACAGAATGGACACTGTAAACGTACCACATTCTCGAATACACTCCCGGCATTTCAATGAAAACGATTATGTAAGGGATGTACAGTCGGAGTTGCTTAATTTGCCACGGAAAAAAGTGTTTGAAACATTCCAGTTCTTTTAAAGTCAGCAGTTCATATTAAAGAAATTCTCTATATGTTTGCGATTTGATATGTTACTGATACGTACCGCGTAAATCTACGATAGAATATGACCCAGCGCTCTTAACTTCAATGTTTTACAGCAGAATAGCACTTTGTATTTAAGGCAAAAACAATTTTCGTCAAAAACTTATTATAAACGCACATTACGTGCCATAGCGGACTAAGCCTGTGCAGGCCGTTTTGGAGCGCGCAGTCCCACAGTGACGTCACAGCGCCAGCCAATGGCAGAGCAGAGCGCTTACTGCCCAACCTTATACTTATTAACCTGGAGTCTCGGCTCGGCAGCCGTTGAGAACGGAGCTCCCGTTGGATGTTACCGCCGAGTGCGAATTGCGCGCAGTAACTCTGTTTTTGAATGCAAAGGGCACTGCGCCGTCTGCAATCCGTCGCCAATTGACGGAAGTTTCTAGTGAGTCGCGCACGGATGTGAAAAATGTTCGTAAGTGGTGTAGAGGCTTTGTACCTTTCGGACTGAAATTCTCGACGAACAAAGGAGCGGGAGACCGTAAATTTCTGAGGATGCAGTGTTGGTGGTTGAGCGAAGCACGCGTGAAGATGGGCGGATCGCCCTGGATGGTCTCTGCACGTCGGTTCCTGAGGTTTCCCGAAGCACCGCTCACAGAATTTTAACGGAAACACTGAACTACCGGAAGGTGCGCGCAAGGTGGATGCCACGATTGCGACTGAAGACCACATGCGGCAACAAGCTGACGCTTCGCGCGCATTTCGTGGCCGCCTTGCAGCCGACCAACTTTATGGACTCATATACATGTGGCGTCTGTTCCGAGAGAACCTGCAGTTGTTATTATTCAACATTCATAGAATATATGACATCAACTGCGATTGGGCAAAGTTGAAAATGTGTACCCAGCCGGGATTCGAACCCGGGTCTCCTGCTTTCTAGGCAGTTGCGCTGACCCCTACACCACTGGGGACACAGTGATCACCGCACCTGCAACGACTACCTAGGCACGCCTCCCGTCAGATACAAATTCCCAGCTTCGCCCTGCCCACAGTACTCAGACTCGTAGTTATGAAACTAATTCCCGTAAGAGTATGGGCTTCAAACTTGCCCACTCCTCCCCACTAACGATAGAATCATTGCCCGTCACCGGCATATTTTATATATATATATATATATATATATACCTGTGGCGTCTGTTCCGAAAGAACAGTTGCAGTTATTATTATTTAATATTCACAGAATATATGACATCAACTGCGATTGGGCAAAGCTGAAAATGTGTACCCAGCCGGGATTCGGACCCGGGTCTCCTGCTTTCTAGGCCTCTTAGGCCTTCTGCCTAGAAAGCAGGAGACCCGGGTTCGAATCCCGGCTGGGTACACATTTTCAGCTTTGCCCAATCGCAGTTGATGTCATATATTCTATGAATGTTTTATGGACTCAGTTGTCAAGCGTGACAGACCCTGGGCATACCACTTTACACCTGAGACCACGCAACAACCACGCCAGCCAGGCGGCTAGCTGGTACGACATGGGCATACAAAAACTGCCACATCGTCTACTAAAATGCATCGACATAAATGGTGATTATGTCGAAAAACAGCTAAATGTTCAAGTTGTAAACTGATTTAAATCAGTGTAGAAATAAACAGATCTATGTACTTATAAAAAAATAGTTCAGACAAAACGATGATAGAAGCTTTTGATATGTGGTGCTACAGACGAATGATGAAAATTAGATTGGTAGAACACGTAACTAACGAGGAGGTGCTTAACCGAATCGGGGAGAAAAGGAGTTTCTGGCATACCCTGACTAAGAGAAAGGAGAGATTGATAGGACACTTTCTGAGACATCAAGGAATTGTCAATTTAGCATTAGAAGTAAGTGTGTAGGGTAAAAATCGTAGAGGGAGGCCGAGGGACGAATACAGTAAGCAGATTCAAAAGGATGTAGGTTGCCGTACGTATTCTCAGATGAAGAGACTTGCTCAGGACAGGGTAGCGTGGAGAGCTGCATAAAACCAGTCTTCCGACTGAAGACCACAACGCAGGAGACCTTACTTTTGGGGATTACCCTCTTATTTAGCTAAATTTGACTCATTCGTCTTGTAAATAAAGGTTAACGACTTTCTGTTAGTTCTCATAGGGGTGACTTCACACTTCAGTTTCCAATTTTCGCACCATGCAGGTAGCTAAATAATTTTACAGTTGCTTTTGCGATTCTGTCGAGTTCACTAACCTGTAAAGAGTAACATCGCCTGTCAACAATTCACGAGAGCTGCTCAGATTTTAAAAATAAATAAATAAAAAGAAAGTACTTGTAGTTGCAAAATAATTTGAACGACTCACGAGATTACGAAAAGGTAATGCAGACAGTGTGAGTATCTAATCAGCCATTACACGCGCGCGCACGCCAGAAACAGCGGCGCGCGCATTCTGTAGAAAGAACACGTAACTCCCGTTTGACATGTGTAAGGGGTCAGCCACTCTTACGGATATGTTCTTGCTCTGGTTGCATTACACAGGTCGAATTAGGCATTATATCGATAGCTTGCATAGTGAGCGCTGTGAGTCGATTGTGGGGAGTCTGGCTGAAGTGTGGAATGTCGGCGAGAATGTAGGCCGCGTAAGTAAGTAATATGAGTAATGGTGAAATCCGTTTATTGTGCGTATTTCGGGAAGAGTTTGTCCCCAGCACCGTGGGTGGATTTTCTCACCATTTGTTCCGATCGTAGCTGTGTAAGAAGATTTCCGCGCCGCGAATCGTGTCAACCGCGCCGGCTACAAACGACATGGAGGCACCACAGTCTAACATATACAGTCACGACACTCCCACAGATTCTTGTTATACGCTGCGATAGCAGCGCTCCTAGCAGCCGGCAAGCTGTTTCTGAATACGATAGTTGATGAGTGCGAATAGTATCGTTTAGATTGACTTCGGCATACTTTTTACATTGGGGAACGTTTAAAAATAACTCCCCATTTGTCTTTCTTGGATTTCATAAGATCCCGGATAAGGTACGAAACGGTACATTTACAGGACAGTTAATTTATAATCATGCTGTAACATAAGGCTTTAAAAGAGTAATTTCATTTTCTATTAAAAACAAAAATGCCTAGGAAACACCAGGAGACATACCCTTTAGCAGAGAGACGTCAATTTCTACGCAGGAACGTTAAGAATTCTTCATTAAAATTCCAGTAAAATCGGTGAGGGTGGAACATAGGAAACGTATGTAGAATGCAATAAATACGGTATTTAACATACCAAATCAACCATCACAGCTGTAGCTGAAGGAAAAACGTCACAGACGTTGCAATATAACGATAAAAGGAATCAAACTGTTTTCCAACAAAGAAGAACAGAATTCCACAATTGTTGCTACATCTGAAGCACAAACGGCAAGAATCATCAAAAAATAGGTTTTTAAATCTAAAGTAGTAACACTTACAAGAATATGCAGGTATAAGAAAGACGAGTGACGTGTAAAAATGTGAGAATCATTAGACTCCATACCGAATTGATGCACGTCAAAAACTGGCTCTCATAGTAAGAACAGACCATAATAGAAATTTATTATACCATTATGTTTATATGCAACTTACTTTCAGCGGAATAAGCTGAAAATATTCACATATTCGTAAGTATTTGTTCATGACAGAGTTGTTCTTTACACCATAGAATCATTTAAATTAGGCTGTTTTTATATTAATTTCCGTATTATGTTTGTCTCTCGATATTTTAATAATGCTTGTAACGTAAACATTATAGTAAGTATTTCGTTAATTACGCTCAAAAGCGATTATAAACAAACATCACTACTTCGGCGGCTTTCCCACCGCTAGGAGCGCTAGTGTAGCAGCAACAGTCAGTTGGTAACAACTTTTACAGCAGTGAGTGTCGCGACTGTATATGTTACACTGTGGAGGCACCGAGGGATTGTTTACAATAGTCAGATAAAAGTAATAAATAGCACGTGAAGACTAATATTGGCGACCTGTGTAAATTACCGGTATTAGCATGTGCGGTGAAATCCGTGATTGCCTCGCATATTTGTGATTGTTCAGAAATATAAGAAACTAGCTTAAACCCGCGGCTCCGCTCGCATGTTGGTTGATTATGATAGCTGAGCTATCTTTCAGTAGTGTGATATGAGACTGGTTTTGAAGGATGAAATGAAATACAATACCTTCTTTACCATTTTTAATCAACATTATCAGGAAAGTAAGTAGTGTAGATCAAATCACACGAAAAAATGCACTCATTTCGAAGAATCCTCCACGAAATTCAACAATAATGTTTGTAATTATATCACAGATCGATCACTTGATGTAATGCGCTAAACGTCAAATAGATTTTTTTTAAAGAGATGTATTAAAAGAAATTTCTTTTTTTACTGCTTTATTTATTTATTCTTTTATTTCCTTATTCGTATGCTTATCGTTACAGAGGAAGAGCTGAAGACATTGGAGCACGCATAGAGCAAAGATATGGTCTGTGGCATCACGTTTCACTGTATGTAACCTCCTTGCTATAGAGTCGCAAACGTCATCGCTGGCCTTCAGTCCGATTTTTTTTTTAATAATTTGACAACTTTCAACCACCTTATCTTCCACCCTCTAATAGCTATCGGCATGGTACTGCTATGGGGTACAACGGGAGACTTCGGACAACAATTACACACAGACCATTTTTTGTGTCCCGACTTCGTCGCCGCTTTTGTGTCCCAGCCTCGTCGTAGGTGTCGGTGGCCGAGTGGAATGAGATCGACACGCTGATGCAGGTACGGAGGGGAGCAGCCAGAAACTATAAACACTCGAGTAAATTAGAAAGAGATATATTGCACAGAATGTAACAATACTTAACTTTTACATAGTACTGCAGAATGTTGATACATAGTTGTTAGAGGCCTGCCTAGTGCCTGTACAATAGCAAAGTCTTCACTGGTGCCTATCTGATTACGAAGGTCCAAACTCGTTGCTATCTCAGTCCGAAGTGGCAAGTCGTTCAGCGGTGGCCACGAGCGGAGTTGTCGCAGAGGGCGTTCGTGGCTGTCGTCGTGAGAACGCCGCGCCGTGCGTGCATGGCGGCGCGCGGCGAAAGTAGGTGGCGCGCACTTTGTACTTGTGCGACACCACACCATTCGTTTGCGTTCTGTAGTTTTCTCTAAAGAGCGAAATATTAACACACACACACACACACGTAGAATTTTATATACACTGATAACTTTCCATGCCAGTATACTCCACCCTTTTATCATTATCAACCCTCAATAACAATTCAGCCAATAAAACCATTTTCAAAGAGTAAATATAATTTTCAGAGAGTAATTATTGTTACGCGTTTCGCGTTATATTCTTCAAATTACTAAATACCTATCAGATCGCTATAAAACCGTGCCTAAAACCTTCCTCAGGTATAAATTAGTAACTGTACAAATATTTAAGTCTCTACGTCTTGTCATTCGGACGTGATAAGCGTACACCGAACAGACATTCACATTAATATATATATATATAGCTATGCGATCGCCATAAAACCTTGCCTAAAGCATTCCCCGGGTAGACATTAGTAACTGTAAAAATTTTTAGCTCTTTATGTCTTGTGGTTCAGACGTGATAAACGTATACCGAACAGACATTCACATTTATAGATATAGATTAGTTACACTTCGAAGTTGTATCTATTGCCATTATTGACAAATTATGAACCTTTAAGACAACTGTTTATCAACAGCAACTTAATTATTAGTGAAAGCTATTCACGAAACAGGCGTGACGTTAGCTCTTATCCTGTGCACACGGTCATACTTGTCATTAAAAAAATGTTCAAATGTTTGTAGAAATTATGGGACTTAACTACGGGGTCATCAGTCCCTAAGCTTACAAACTACTTATGAACTAAGACTAAGGACGGCACAAATATCCATGCCCGAGGGAGGATTCGAACCCCCGAGCGTAGTGGCCGTGCAGACCGTGACTGGAGCGCCTCAGTCCCCTCGGCCACCGCGGCCGGCGCTTGTCATTAATTGGATTGCTGTTCGATTTATACGAAGCACGATATAACTGGACACCTGCTAGCCATCCTCAGGTGAGCCATTTGTGTGTGTCTCTCAGACACTAGTCTTGAAGTTCTGGTAGCCTTTTGCTATCTTGCCTTCATCAAACACGAATCTTATTAGTGGCGAAGCGTTGAGATTTTCTCGTTGTTCTGCATCGTGAGCCAATGGGTCCAAGAGGTTTGTTGCTTGTTACAGCAGGATGACTCGGTGGCTGCTCGCTGTAGCCACGTGATACATTGTACGGAGCCGTATTGGGGCCTCGTGTAGTGTGAGGCTTACGTGATCGGGCAGCGTCGATGTTGGCGTTAGCAATGGGTGCAGCATTTTCGTGCGTACCATTGCTCGTTGCCTGACGTGCTCGATGTGTGGCCGCCATGTTATTTAGACGGCGGTCTAACTTGACGCCCAGGTAGGCGGCTGTAGCACTCGACGCTACCGGAACTCCCCGAACTGTGACGGTCGGAGAGTTTGCTGGTATCTGGCACATGGTGGTGACGGTCGCTCGTGATTTGTCTCCGTTGCATGCGAGCCTCCGCTCGGTAGCTCAGGCGTCGTGCGCGTCGGAGGCATGCTGCAGTCGCCGCTGGAGAACTGGGACGCTCCAACTGGACACTGTGTCGTCCGCGTACGAGGGCGGTCGGCTGTGTAGATGGAGGACAGCGGTGGGCCGATGACCGAGCCTCCAGTGCTCGGCGCTGCGTGGGAATTCCACTGGCTGAAGGAGCTCGGCGTGTGACGCAGGTACCCCAGCACAAGTAAAGGAGGCCGTCAGGCCACACGGAGTGCAAGGCGCGTGGCGCGTCGAGCACGAGAGCGTCCGAGTACTCTCATCGGTCAACCGCACCGAACGCTTTCTCCGTTAGGCGTAATAGCTGGTGTGTCGTCGCACGGTTGCGCCGAGAGCGAAACCGCTCTATTTGGGAATATTCCTTCCTCTTCTCTGTGGGCGTCAAGTCGTGAGAGGTGCAGCCTTTCAGACACTTTTGAAAGTAAAAATTACTAAAAATTTCTGGGCTGTTATGCCGTGGTCTAGTGGATTTCGTCCCCGACTGCGTCCCCGACTGTGGAGGACATTCTCAAGGGGGATCGTGGCACTTTTGGATGTCCGATTCACACCCTGGCTCGCTACTGACTGAAGCGAGATTCCGTTTACGAGGGCTCGCGCGCAGTGGTGTGACGTCAGATGTTTTTGATATGTGCGCGCAATTCGTCGTTGCCGATTGCCTCCGTCCGTTAGTATCGTCCCATTGTGGAAGACTGTTACATTTCTTCTTCAAAACCGGAATCCAGAAATCATTTAGTTTCACGCCCTCCTCCATCCTATTGAAATTATTGGGGTGTTTTACAATTTCTATAGCCTCTCTATACAGTCTTTCGTGGTATCCATTTGTGGCTGCTAAAACCTGAGTCTTATCAAATTGAATAAGGGCGTCCACTGGTTGAAAAACATGTTCAGCAACAGCTGATCTGTCAATCTCTCCCCTTCTACAGTTCCCCTTGTGCTCATATAGTCGTTTTTTTACTGTAATTTTTGTGGTACCCAGGTATACGTCCCTACAGCTACACGGAATCCTATAAATTCCTGCTTTTTCCAGCGGTTTGCCAGCATCCTTTGCCGATTTCAGGTGATCCTGTATCTTCCGAGTAGGTTTGTAACTAACGGCAACATTCCGTTTCGTGCAAATTTTACTGATGCGGTCGGTGACGTCCTTAATAAAAGATAGGAAGACTTTAGATTTCACAGGAACCCTTTCATTGTTTTCAACTCTACGTGTCGGTCTCAAAGCTCTCCTTATCTCTGTAGACGAATAGCCATTCGTAAGTAAAGCATTACACCACTGCGTGCGAGCCCTCGTAAACGGAATCCCGCTTCAGTCAGTAGCGAGCCAGGGTGTGAATCGGACATCCAAAAGTGCCACGATCCCCCTTGAGAATGTCCTCCGCAGTCGGGGCGAAACGTTGGGTTTTAATAATAAATCCACTAGACCACAGCATAACAGTCCGGAAATTTTTAGCAATGTTGTCCAGTCCGGTTGTGAAAGTTTACATTTTACACTTTTGAAAGTGCCGGAAGGTCGCTGATCGGCCTGTAGTTCTTCGCTTCCCGAACATCTTAATCCGGCTTGGGAAAGGCGACAATTTCTGCGAGTTTCCAGCACGCTGAAAATTGTCTGGAGGTAAAGATTTCGTTGTAAATGTTCGTGCCAAGGACCGCCTGCTTTCTTCCGGTTGAGCCGTCTAAGTTGCCACTGCACGTCTTCAGTGCTGGTGGGAGGTATCTCGTCATCCAGGACTTGTGGTAGACGCTCGGCGACGCGTGGGCGGCATCCACGGGATCGTCGACAGCCACCGACACGTCCGCTAGCACAGACAAATATATACAGGCGGGAAACCTCCGTAAGGGCCCGGTCCTACGCTCAGGGGTGCGGGGAGGGAGGGTTTCCAGCAGCAGTTCCGTAAGATGTCCCATGATGGCGCTGCGGTCAAAAGCAGCCCTTTAAACTGGCCAGAGCAGGCGGCAGGTAGCGGCTGTCCCCACCACCATCTCCCCTCAAATGCCAGCAAGCTGGACACAGCCGTGGCCTCGTGGCAGGCGACACGAGCTCTCCCCTCAGCCTCCCCTCCACGCTACCCTCTGACGTGCGAGAGGCACCCTAAGCCAGCGATCTGCCTGACACGTGCTAGCATCTTACGGAACTACAAGGGGAGCGTAAGACAGTGGTTTAGAGGGGGCTGCTCCTCTGTATATTTTACTCTGTGCCGCTAGTACGTCGGCTTCAGCGGTCGGCTCGCTGACTGAGTCCGCCCTACACTATGTGGTGGTCTGCGCTGGGCGTCAAATATTCCGCACTATACAGCCCGCCGAGAGTGTTGCGCGCATGCATCAAATTCAGATGTTCGACATTGTCCAGCGAACAGTGCCCTTGATGGCAGAACGGCGTAACTCAGTAGTTCTGGGCACTGCCACTCGCTGCGAAGACCAGCGTTCTCTGTCGTCCCCGATTTGAGCAAATTTTGGAGATGACAGGTTTCCATGCGGTATCCAGTTGGTTGCCGCTTACACGGTTAATACGATTCTCCGCCATACGAATTTGTACCGATTCCTTGATAATGGAGTCCCAAAAAGTCGTCACTGAAGCCAGAATAATTGTTTTATCATACTCTATTGAGTGCCCTACGGATATACAATGTTCAACTATAGCAGATTTGCTTGGTTGCAAAACTTGGGTGCGGCGTTTGTGTTCCTGGCAACAGTGAAACAGTGTAGTCTTCCTTTGTGTGCAATGAGACAGTAGTTTTTGTTTTCTCGGCACTTTAATCATGAACATGGACTGTGACTGCTGTGTGCGGATGCATTCTGAGTTAGTGACACTTCGCTCCCAGCTTCAGGCTGTGTTAACTTTGGTTGCACAGCTGGAGACTGCAATCGAGGGACGTCGTTGTTGTTGGCCGGTAGTGGGGACCGAACAGACTCCCATCGTCTTCACCGATCGACCTGCGCCATCGACATGCCCTGATACTGCCAGCAATGAGGCAGACACCCTACCCGTGGTTGCGTGGGAGGTTGCTCCAGTACGTGGAAGGAGACGCAAGACATTCAGGGTAACCAATCGTGAGGCCTCACATGTTCGTCTTCCTAACAGGTTTGAGGTGCTGTCTGTTCAGGACAACGTTCCTGAGCCGGATGGTGTCTCCCGTCCTGAGATCACCATTCAGCCTGCAAGATCTGGGCTTTCACAGAGGGTGGGTTTGCTTGTAGTTAGGAGCTCTAACGTTAGGCGAGTGATGGAGCCCCTTACAGAGATGAGGGGAAGAAGGCCAAGTGCACTCCGCGTGCATACCGGATGGAGTCATTGCAGATGTGGAAGGAGTCCTTCCGGATGCCATGAAGGGTACAGGGTGCAGCCAACTGCATGCGGTGGCTCACGTCGGCACCAATGATGTGTGTCGCTTCGGATCTGAAGAGATCCTCTCAGGTTTTGAGCGGCTATCTCAAGTTTTGCTAGTAAGGTGAAAGCAGAGCTCAGCATCTGCAGCATAGTTGACAGGACCGACTGTGGACCTCTGGTACAGAGCCAAGTAGAGTGTCTGAATCAGAGGCTCAGACGGTTCTGCGACCGTGTAGGCTGCAGATTCCTTGACTTTCGCTATCGAGTGGTGGGGTTCCGGGTTCCGCTGAACAGATCAGGTACCGGGTGCTGTGTGGCGTGGACTGGGTGGTGTTTTTAGGGTAGAGGGCTTTGCGGAAACACTAAATGGGCGGTCCCAAAGGGTTCAGGTCGATCCCAGGAGAAATATAGGGCTAGAAACTATCGATATAACAGTTGTGAATTGTCGTAGCTGTGTTGGTAAAGTACCAGAATCCGAGCGTTAATAGAAAGCACCGAAACATACATCATTATAGGTAGAGAAAGTTGACTTAAGGCGGAAATAAACTCAGGAGAAGTATCTGCAAAACATCTAACTGTGTTCAGAAAGGACAGATTAAACAAAATAGATGGAGGCGTGTTTGTCGCCGTCTAAAGTAGTCTATCGAGTAGTGAAGTTGAAGGTTCCTCATACCGCTCCCCCCCCCCCCTCCGCCCACGACTCTGACGATAGGTTCTAAGAAAAGATGTGTCTAATTGCAACAAGTATCCGACTCACACATTAATAGTAGGCGGTGATTTACCCTCAAACTGTTGGCGAAATTATATTGCCGCGAGAGACCACGAACACCAACTGCCGGCGTGGCGCAGGGGATAGCGTCACGGACTGCGGAGCAGAAGGTCGCCGTTTCAATCCCGCCCACCGGCAAAAATTTATTTCTTTGTAATTTACAATTCCAGAAGGTTCTACATATTTCTTATGTTCACTTGTAAATTCTACTTGTTTCTTATGTTTACTGTTCTTCTAAGTTCTGGTAAATTCTGTCTGTGTATAAATAACAGAGCACTCTGCCTGAGAGGTAGTCAGTGCTGCGTGTATGTTGAGTTCGGAATAAACGTGCTTTCAGAATAAGTGCTGTTTTTAGTTTCCTTCGAAGTTAAGCCTACTTCCATTGCAACGTGACAATATTTTCAAATCAGGAGGTATGCATAAAACATCGTGCGAAATTGTACTCAACGCATTCTCTGGGAATTACTTCGAACAATTAGATCATGAGCAAACTAAAATTATAATGGATGTCAAAAAAACTTGATCTCTTAGCAACAAATAATCCTGAGCTCATAACGAGAATCAAAACGGATACAGGTATTCGTGAACACAGCGCTGTCATAGCGAGATTGAATATCGAAAGTCCCAAAGTTACCAAAAATAGACGAAAAGCATGTTTGTTGAGGAAAACCGATAGAAATACAATAAATTGCTTTTTGAAAGATAAGTTGAGACCTGATGTGGCTCAAATTCAAAGAAGTGGCGTCGACAGCAACTGGCAGTTTTATACCATAAATTAATAAAAGAAGGAGGTGATCCCCCTTGGTACACAAAACAGGTCAGGAGACTGTTGCGAAAGCAACGGAAAAGGCTTGCTAAATTTTGGCGATCCTATACAATGCTCGAAATTTAGTGAGAATTTCAATGCGAGATGCGTACAATACATTTCACAACGAAAGTCTTTCACGGAATTTGACTGAAATTTCAAAGAGATTTTAGTCATATGTTAAATATACTAGGGGCAAAAAACAAACTATACCCTCACTACGTGATAGTAATGGCGATCCTGTCGATGACAGAGATACTACAGCCGACATAGCTTTTAGAAACCCATTCCCCATGTTGTTGTTATGGTCTTCAGTCCGGAGACTGGTTTGATGCAGCTCTCCACCCTACTCTATCCTGAGCAAGCCTTTTCATCTCCTCATAAGAACGGCAACCCACATCCATTTGAATCTGCTTACTATACGCGTCTCTTGGTCTCCCTCTGCGATTTTTATCCCACACACTTCCCTCCAATGCTAAATTTACGATTCCCCGATGCCTAAGAATGTGTCCTACCAAGCGATCCCTTCTTTTAGTCCGGATATGCCAAAAATTCCTTTTCTCACCCATTCTGTTTAGTACCTCTTCATTAGTTACGCGATCTACCCACCTAATCTTCAGCACTCTTCTGTAGCACCACATTTCAAAAGCCTCTATTCTCTTCCTGTCCACACTGCTTATCGTCCATGTTTCACTCCCGTACAAGGCAACACTACACACAAATGCCTTCAGAAAAGATTTCCTTACACTCAAATTAATATTCGATGTTAGCAAATTTCTCTTTTTCAGAAATGCTTTTCTTCCCATTGCCATTCTGCATTTTATATCCTCTATACTGCGACCATCGTATGTTATTTTACTACCCAAGTAACAAAACTCATCTACTACCTTCATTGTTTCGTTACCTAATCTAATTCCTTCAGTATCGCCTGATTTTCTAAGACCACATTCCATTATTTTTGTTTTGCTCTTGTTAATGTTCATTTTATACGCTCTGTTCAACACACTGTCCATTCCACTCAACTGCTCTTCCAGGTCCTTTGCTGTCTCGGACAGAATTACAATGTCATCATCAAAACGCAATGTTTGTATTTCTTCCCCCTGAACTTTAATCCCTATTCCAAATTTTTCCTTGTTTTCCTTCACCGCCTGCTCGATGTACAAATTGAATTATATCGGAGAAAGGCTGCAACCCTGTCTTTCTCCCTTACCAACTGATGCTTCCCTTTCATGCCCTTCGAATCGAATAACTGCGGTCTGGCTTTTGTACAAGTCGTAAATAACTCTCCTTTCCCTTTATTTTACCCCTGCTGACTTCAGAATTTGAAAGAGTGTATTCCAGTCAACATTGTCCAATGCTTTCTCCAAATCTACAAAAGCTAGAAATGTAGGTTTGCCTTTCCTTAATCTATCTTCTAAGATAAGACGTAAAGTGAGTATTGCCTCCCGGGTTCCTATGTTCCTCCTGAATCCAAACTGATCTTCCCCGAGGTCAGCTTCTACCAGCTTTTCCATTCTCCTGTAGATAATTCGTGTTAAAATTTTGCAACCATGACTTATCAAACTGATGGTTCTGTAATTATCACACCTGACTGCGCCTGATTTCTTTCGAATGGGGATTGTTACATTTTTCTTAAAGTCTGAGGATATTTCGCCTGTCTCATACATCCTACACACCAGTTCAAATAGCCTGGTCATGGCCTGGTCATAGCTCTGAGGGTATGTCATCTACTCCTGGGGCCTTGTTCCGACCTAGGTCTTTCAGGGCTCTGTCAACTTCATCGCTCAGTATAGTATCTCCTATTTCATCTTGATCTACTTCCTCTTCCCTTCCTACAACATCATCTCTAAGTTCATTTCCTTTGTAGAGCTACTCTGTGTACTCTTTCCACCTTTCAGCTTTCCCTTCTTTGCTGAGAACTTGCTTCCCATCTGAGTTCTTGATATTCGTAGAGTTGCTTTTCTTGTCCTCAAATGTCTCTTCCATTTTCCTGTAGGCGGTATATACTTTTCCCCTTCTTATACATTCTTCTACAGATTTGCATTTGGCTTCTAGCCACTCCTGCTTAGCCATTTTGCACTTCCTGTCAATCTCATTTCTTAGTCGTCTGTACTCCATTTTGCCTGTTTCATTTACTGCATTTTTATATTTTCTCCTTTCATCAATTAAATTTAGTATTTCCTGTGATATCCACGGATTTTTTGTAGGTCTTGCCTTCCTACCTATTTTGTCCTCTGCTACCTTCACTATTTCATCTCTCAATTTTACCCATTCCTCCTCTACTGTTTTATTTTCTCCTGTTTCTGTCAATAATTGCCGAAAGCTCCCTCTGAAATTCTTAAGAACTTCAGGTTCCTTCAATTTATCCAGGTCCCATCTCCTTATTTTCCTACCTTTTTGTAGTTTCTTCAGTTTCAGCCTACAGTTCATAACCAACAAGTTATGGTCAGAGTCTATATCTGCCCCTGGGTATGTCCTGCAGTTTATAACCTGGTTCCGGTACCTATGTCTTACCATTATAAAATCTATCTGATACCTTCCGGTGTCTCCTGGTCTCTTCCACGTATACAACCTTCTTTTGTGATTCTTAAACCACGTGTTGGTTACGATTAAATCATGTTCCGTGCAAAATTCTACCAGGCGACTTCCTCTTTCATTCCTCCTGCCCAGTCCATATTCACCTATTATTTTTCCTTCTCTTCCTTTTCCTACTACCGAATTCCAGTCTCCCATCACAATTAAGTTTTCCTCTCCCTTAACTGTCTGAATAATTTCCTTTAGATCCTCATATATTTCTTCGATCTCCTCATCATCGGCAGAGATAGTTGGCATATAAACCTGTACTACTGTTGTCGGTGTTAGCTTCGTATCTATCTTGACAATGATAATGCGATCACTGTGCTGCTCATAGTAGTTTACCCGCATACCTATTTTCTTATTCAAAATCAGTCCTACTCATGTGATACCCCCAACTGATTTTGTATTTATAATCCTGTATTCACCTGACCAGAAATCCTGTTCATCCTGCCACCGAACTTCACTAATGCCCACTATATCCAACTTCAACCTATCCATTTCCCTTTTTAAATTTTCTAATTTTCCTACCTGATTAAGGGATCTAACATTCCACGCTCCGATCCGTAGAATGCCATTATTGTCTTTCCTGATGACAACATCCTCCTGAGTAGTCTCCGCCCGGAGATCCGAATGGGGGACTATTTTACCTCCGGAATATTTTACCCGAGAGGATGCCATCATCATATTTCCATACAGTAGAGCTGCATGTCCTCGGGAAAAGTAACGGCTGTAGTTTCCCGTTGCTTTCAGCCGTTCGCAGTAACTGTGTGGCAAAGCCACATTAGCTGATGTTACAAGGCCAGCTCAGTCAATCATCTAGACTGTTGCCCCTATAACAACTGAAAAGGCTGCTGCCCCTCTTCAGGAACCACACTTTTGTCTGGCCTCTCCACAGATACCCCTCCGCTGTGGTTGCACCTACGGCACGGCTATCTGCATCGTTGAGGCACGCAAGCCACCCCACCTCGGCAATATCTGTGGTTCATGGGGGTGGAGAAAACATCATCAGAATAATATACAAGAAATCAGCGCTCCTTTCCGGGAGCTATTCGAGAATGGAATGGTAGATAAATAGTATAAAGGTGGTTCGATGAACCCTCTACTGGCACTTAAATGTAATTTGCAGATTATCCCATGTGGATGTAGATGTAGTAACATTTTTCCAGGGTGCATCTGGTCTGGCCTATATTAGGCGTACCACACTGATTGGGTATTTTGCAAACACCGGCCCTCCGTAACAACCAACTGTCTTTTACTGAACCAAGCAAATCAGAAATCTTCGAAATACCACCATCACTTGAAAACGCCGTAGGATTCTTGCTATTTTGAATGAAAGATTCCCAATAAACGGAAGAAAAGCAAGAGATTTTGCCGGCATGCTCTCCTCTATCACTACTCAAATGTTCAAATGTTTGTAGAACTTACAGGACTTAACTAAGGGGTCATCAGTCCCTAAGCTTACAAACTACTAATGAACTAGCTAAGACTAAGGACGGCACAAATATCCATGCCCGAGGGGGGATTCGAACCCCCGACCGTGACTGGAGCGCCTCAGTCCCCTCGGCCACCGCGGCCGGCTCTATCACTACTGCTTGGTTCTTGTTTTTAACTGTAGGTGCCTTGATAATATAGCAGGTAGAAAATCCGCGAGCTCTTCAGGTAGACTTTCTGCATCTGATACTGTATGTGCTCCGTGTACAAGTGTTTTATGGACACTCGTAGTTTGCGATGGGTGGTGGCAACTCGAAGCTTGTAAATACAAATCGATGTAATAAGAAAGAAGTTAAAAAAGCTGATTGGCTGCTGAGAATGAAACCATGCAGGTGACGTATAAAATCTTTATTCCTTTTGTACTGACGCGTTTCGGGCGTAGCCCATCTTCAGAGTACCTGGTAAGCGTAAAAACTAAGGTAATACATGTACAGTCAAAAAAAAGTAAACGTGAAACAAAAAGAGAAATGACACAAAATAAAATTTATACATACCATAACATTATCCTTAAATAAAGACATAGCATAATGGTCAGTAGAGGCTGGCCACTCATCAACACTGCTGGTGCACGCGCGTCGTCTAATAGGCCACGCCACACGGCAACAGGTGCATCGATGCCTCAATAGCTGCACCAGTTCTTAAGTTAATCGAACGCTTTTTTTTTTTTCAGATTCTAGAGGTGTCAACATCGTCAGGGTGTACCGTAAGTCTCTAGAAGAGCGTAGCGTTCCAAAAGATTGGAAAATGGCGCACATCCTCATTTTCAAGAACGGACGCCGAACAGATGTTCAGAACTTTAGGTCTATATCTCTAACGTCGGTCAGTTGTAGATGTTATTATGTTCGAGTATAGTGACTTTTCTGCAGACTAGAAAACTACTCTGTAGGAATCTACACCTACGTCTACATGGGATACTCTGAAAATCACACGTAAGTGCCTGGCAGAGGGTTCATCCAACCACCTTTGTATTATTTATCTCTCATTCCATTCTCGTATAGCGTGCGGGAAGAAAGAACACCTGAATCTCTCCGTTCGAGCTCTGATTTCTCGTATTTTATTCTGATGTAAGTGGAGTCAACAATACATTTTCGCATTCGGAAGAGAATGTTGGCGACTGGAGCTTCGTAAGCAGTCCACGCCGCAGAGATAAGCGCCGTTGTTGTAATAATTCCGATCCCAGATCCTGTATGATTTCCGTAACGCTGTCTCCCCTGTATCGTGACAATACAAATCGTGCTGCCCTTCTTTTGACTCTTTCGATGTTCTGCGTCAAACCCACCTGATAAGGATCCGACACTGGGCAGCAATACTCCAAAAAAGGACGGACAAGCGTAGTGTATACAGTCTCTTTAGTAGTTCTGCTGCATGGTTCCGCCAATGAAACACATTCTCTTGTTCGCCTTTTCCACGACATTATCTACATTTGATTTCCAGACCCAGATAGCGCTGACGTCCATCCAGAAGGACGAGAACGGCAGCTTACTTTTTTATTCTTGTCTGTGAGCATTAGTGTACAGTGTCATATTTTATTTCTTTGAATCGCGTGCTCCCATTTCCGATCAATTTCAGTTGTATTGTCGATTATAAAGCTGTTGGGTAACAGCTGCAAAGTTGAGGTTCATACAGAAAATACTGAAGACTTCCTCGTAGTTGTGTTTATATTTCTTGACCTTTCTTCATCGACTCATGTCCACGCAGTTTGGTCCGATAGATTTACAAACATTTGAATTTTCTCCAATTTATGAGACATTTATATGTATATATTTCATCTTAAATATTGTTTTAATAATAATAATTGATCAGATTCAAATTATAAAACATTATTTTGACGTCATTCCAGAAAAACGGCAGTATTGCAATTTTTTGAGGAGTTTACGGCTTTCACTTTTGATGGATTTATCTTGTAAACAAATTTCAACGGATTTCTTTTCATACTCATGTGGACGGCTTCACACTTCTCATTATTTAGAGTCAATTGCCAATTTTTACTCCGTGGTGATATGCTGTTTAGAACGTTCTGTAGTTTGTTTTGATTTTCAGATGATTTTACTAGACGGTGAATGAGGGCGTCATCAGCAAACAACCTAAAAGAGCTGATAAGATTTTCTCCCAAATCGTTTATGTCAGTAAGGAACAGCAGAGGACCAATGGGTTTCGAAAAAGGGGATCGTGTGAAACCCAGCTCGCGCTATTCGTCCACACGACTCAGAAGACCACAGACACGGGTCCCCAGGTAGATTCCGTGTTTCATGACTTACGCAAGGCATTTGACACAGTTCCCCTTAATCGTTTAATGAACAAGCTAAGAGCATATAGACTATCAGACCAATTTTGTGATTGGATTGAAAAGTTCCTAGATAACAGAATACAGCATGTCATTCTCAATGGAGAGAAGTCTTCCAACGTAAGAGTGATGCCAGATGCGCCATGGGGGAGTGTCATGGGACCATTGGTATCCATAATATATATAAATGAACTTGTGGATAATATCGAAAGTTCATTCAGGCTTTTTACGGATGATGCTGTAGTATATCGAGAGGTGCTAGCAATGGAAAATTGTATAGAAATACAGGAGGATCTGCAAGGAATTGACGCATGGTGCCGGGAATGGCAATTGAATATCTATGTAGGCAAGTGTAATGTGCTACGAATACACAGAAAGAAAGTTCCTTTATCATTTAGCTACACTATAGCAGTTCAGCAACTGGAAGCAGTTAATTCCATAAATTATGTGGGAGTAGGCATTAGGAGTGATTAAAAATGGAACGACAATGTCGGTAAAGCAGATGACAGAATGAGATTCATTGGAAGAATCCTAAGGAAATGGAGTCCGAAAACAAAGGAAGTAGGTTACAGTACACTTGTTCGTCCATTGCGTGAATACTGCTCACCGGTGTGGGATCGGTACCAGGTGGGGTTGATAGAGGAGGGCAGCGCGATGCGCTACAGGATCATTTAGTAATCAGGAAAGCGTTACGGAGATCGATAAACTCCAGTGGCAGACTCTGCAAGAGAGAAGCTCTGTAGCTCGGTGCTGGCTTTTGTCGAAGTTTCGAGAACATACCTTTACCGAGAAATCTAGCAGTACACTGCTCCCTCCAACGTATATCTCGCGAAGAGATTAGAGCCCACACAGAGGCATACCGGCAATCTTTCTTTCCGCGAACAATACGAGACTGGAATAGGAGGGAGAACCGATAGTGGTACTCAAGGTACCCTCCGCAACACGCCGTCAGGTGGCTTGCGGAGTATGGATGTAGATGTAGACTACGCCGTGCTTCAGTGACTAAGTAGCACATGCTTCTCATTATCTTCGAAGTACTTCGCTATTGCGACGGTTGCGATAGTGTTATCGCTGCCTTTATGCCGTCAGATTTGGGTTGCCGCAAAATGGTATGCAGCGTGATAGTTACGTTGGTCCGACCCCTGTTTTGTGATCGTAAGCATGCGTAACCGACGGCTTGTACTCTTTCATCTGTGAGTTGTCGGTACCGGTGGTCTTTGGGTAATGCGCTCGAATAGAAACAGAATGGTGGCGGCTTCGAAACTCGGTCTGACTTTGTATTTGTTCAGTCTGTGTTTGAAACCGTCCTCAACCTCTCAACGATATGAGGAGTCGCCACAAACGAGACGTGGTTCGGATTCCACGTTAAGCTGTAGGTCCCCTTTCCCCGGTTGCATAACTGTGGTACGCTAGGGACACGCAAGTCGCCGAAGTGGAGTCCAATTGAAAGACTTGCACCAGGCCAGTGAGCCACACGAAATTATCATTATTATCTGTGAACTCTCTCTAAGGACTTATCTTCGTTATCTTAAAGTGTAAATCAATGTATTACCGACTTGTTCTGTGGTCCAGTGGCTGTATTCAGTGAGAAATTGTTCTATTTATGAAAACTTGCGACAGGTCGACGACCTTCATATGTACTTGATTCAGGATATAATTTTTCAACCGACAGTCTGTAGCTTCCCATACTGTTCCACTTTTTTAAGGGGAGTCGTACCGCCCAGATAGCCAAAACTTCACATTTTTACTTTTATTCAAATTATGAAAAACGAATGTTCATGCCTAATTTGGTGTTGGTTTTATTGAAATATTTGATTTTTTATTATTTTAAATAAATATTTGAAAATATCTTGCATTGACATTCCTAAGAATTTTATTTTCCAACATTTCGCATGTTGGCATTTTTCTCTGGAACTATATAGTCTAGAAGGCTGTGGTTTCATTTGTTCTGTAGAAAACTGTCCGTTTCGTAAGTTGCCTACACTGGCGGTACTTGTCAGTAAACTCTTTGAACTGTACATTGGTTGACAACAATAGTTATCCATTAGCCGTGTTTTAGTTTCTATGTTTCCTGTGACAGTTTTCATCATGACTAAACCGAAATTGGTGTTCTTACTTTCAGTGATGGCTATTCTGTGAGACTATAGGTTTTCGAATATCTTGGAATTCATAATGGTTACAACAATATTAAGGATGTGATGGACCAACTGCTAATCATGAAGGAAGACATTGCAAGAAACAATATATCAAAAGAAGCCAGATCCAAGAGAAGAAAGGCAGATGAGGAAGATGAAGGAGGAGATGACGACTACCATCCAGGGAGATTACAACACTTTGTTTATGTATCAGATGGCTATATATTAAATTTTTTCCTTTAAACGCAATTTTATCAAAATCACATTTTTCAGTATAAATGCCCCTTTTTCTCAGAAACTTCTCATTCAACTTCCATGAATTATTTAACACATAACATAGATAGTATAATGATTTTGAACCTCAACTTTAGTAGTATTTGTTGTAATAGTTAAATATAAAGAAATTAAAATTGTAAAAATTTACAACATAAATTATATGTTTAGGGCAAAATTTATAACTTTTTTCAGTTGTTATTTTAATGTGATTGAATAGCAATACAGTCACAAAAGATACGAGAACATGTGATAAAAACACCGCATTTATATACTCAACAGTTCTTGAGAAACACGGCATTTATATAGTTAATTTAACATAGTCGAGATAGGGCGGTACGATTCCCCTTAAATTAATCGTCTACTAGGCAACGAAACACCTGCCAAAGAAACGAAGTCCAGTCGCCTGGGACAGAAGATCTGCAGGTGAGTGATCGCATAGTGAACAATGTTAGTAGGTGGATCTTTCAAAAATACACTACTGGCCATTAAAATTGCTACACCAAGAAGAAATGCAGATGATAAACGGGTATTCATTGCACAAATGTATTATACTAGAACTGACCTGTGATTACATTGTCCTTAGGTTGTTTTACCTAGGTTTAAGTAGTTTGTAAGCTACGGACTGATGACCATGCAGTTTGGTCCGATAGATTTACAAACATTTGAACATTTGACGCAGTTTGTGTCGTGACCCCATTGATCTCTATACACTCTGGATGTTGAACTTCTGCTGTATTAGCGTACTAGCCATAGATATTCATATTTAGTTTCTTGCCAAATTCAAACATGGCTGCTAAGAAGCATTTCAAGAAAAAGAGAAGAAAATATGTTTCGATTCCGCTCCCATATCAGCCTAGAACATCGAATATTGAATTACGTTCCAAATGAAGGGGTAAGCAAGCAATTCTTTGTCACATAATAACTGATGAAAACTCGTTTGCCCAATTTAAACATGGAGGGCAATGCGAAATCGCGTCCAAACATATGAATGTACAGGCACGCTGAGTTCTATTCTCAGACACCAGAGTTATACATCCAGTTTGTATAGAGATCACTGCGTGACCCACTTCTGTGGGAACCTCTGGGGAAGGGATTAGTAGTTAGGTCACGTTCTGGGACGCCATGGGGTCAAAAACATTAAGCGTGTGCTGTAGGGAAGTGTGTGTGATGAAAGCTGCATAAAGAGACCAAGAGTCGAGTAGACTAAGTCAGCACAAATGAAGTGAGATTGCAGTAGTTACTAGTATAGGAAGAGGCTTGCGAATGAAATAGTGCTTCAGCGAACAGTCCTCGTACTGAAGATGACATCTTTTGTTAAATTTTTAATGAAAAAGTTACTAGTATAAACAGAAGAGAATATGTGTGATACAATCATTCCAGATATTGAAATAGGCTCATTTCTTACTACTGAGAATCTGAATCATATTCCACTGCAATTACTGTCATTATAGTTTTGTTCTTTGCAGAATATTAGTCGACTGCGGGAGTGTGGTTAGCATCAGAAATTTTTCAGAAGTCTTAAATGTGTCAATTTTGAAAAATAAAATAGATGATCAGTTTAGAGATTCCGTGGCACAGGAACGAGCGCCGAAAAGTTTTATATTGCTTGCAACACTGTATAATGAGTAAAATCTCTGTACTCAAATTTATGCCAATGACCAAAACTGCTCCCCCCCTCCCCCCGCTGTGTTCACTTAAATGCGCAATCAGTAACTACCACGGTTACAATAATTACCACGGTTAACTGTTAACAGTGCAGAGTGGAGACGGCGTGTTTCCATAAGCGAGTTCTTACACTAAGAAGCTCTTTTGGGTGTATTCAGATTTTCGAAACACCCCATAAATGATTGTTGTGGTCTTCAGTCCGGAGACTGGTTTGATGCAGCTCTCCACAATACCCTATCCTGAGCAAGCCTCTTCATCTCCACATAAGAACGGCAACCTACATCTGTCTGAATCTGCTTACTGTATCCATCTCTTGGTCTTCCCCTGCGATTTTTTCCCCACACACTTCGCTCCAACGCTAAATTCACAATTCCTTGATGTCTAAGAATGTGCCCTACCAATAGATCCCTTCTTTTAGTCAAGGTATGCCAGAAATTTCTTTTCTCCCCAATTCTGTTCAGTACCTGCTCATTAGTTACGCGATCCACCCACCTAATCTTCAGCATTCTTCTGTAGCACCATATTTCAAAAGCCTCAATCCTCTTCCTGTCCGCACTGTTTATCGTCCATGTCTCACTCCCATACAAGGCAACACTCCATACAAATGCCTTCAGAAAGGACTTCCTTAGGCTTAAATCAATATTCGATGTTAACAAATTTCTCTTTTTCAAGAACGCTTTTCTACCCATTGCCATTCTGCATTTTATATCCTCTGTACTGCGACCATCATTTGTTATTTTACTGGCCAAGTAACAAAACTCATCTACCTCCTTTATTGCTTCGTCACCTAATCTAATTCCTTCAGCATCACCTGATTTTCTTAGACTGCACTCCATTACCCTAGTTTTCCTCTTGTTAATGTTCATCTTATATGCGCCTTTTAGCACACTGTCCATTCCGTTCAATTGCTCTTCCAGGTCCTTTGCTGTATCTGACAGAATTACTATGTCGTCGGCAAAACACAATGTTTTCAATTCTTCCCCCTGAACTTTAATTCCTTCCCCAAATTTCTCCTTGCTTTCCTTTATAGTTTGCTCAGTGTACAAATTGAATAACATTGGAGAAAGGCTACAACCCTGTCTTACTCCCTTTCCAACCACTGCACCCCTTTCATGACCTTCAACTCTGACAACCGCTGTCTGGTTTTTGTACAAGTTGTAAATAACCTTACGCTCCCTATATTTTACTCCTGCTTGCTTCAGAACTTGAAAGAGTTTATTCCAATCAACATTGTCAAAAGCCTTCTCCAAATCTACAAAAGCTAGAAATGTAGGTTTGCCTTTTCTTAATCCATAAATGATTATAACTGTTATGACTGATATTATGACAGGAAAAAGGAAAACTTTTCATGTTAAACGCTAAATAATTAAAGTAAAGGAATAATATGAGTGTTAAATGTCGAGAAACTTTAATTGCAGTAAATACTAGATACATAGTTCTTTTACAGTACAGTTTTGTGATAAATATTTATTTACCATAGCGAAGAAACTTTGAAGAATCAAGAAAAATTCTCTGAATTTTTCGGATGGAAAAAATGTACAGTGGAGACTCAATTAAAATACTGATCGGAAAAAAGGAAAGTATGAAGAGAAGCAATGTTTTCATTGTCACTGTTGAAAGATATTAATACGTACGTTACCGTATGGTTATCTCCCTAGAGATAGCTGGCACTAGCCGCGCGGACCAAGCTGAGACTTGGAGCCTCCGTGAGGGCAGCTCCTGCTGCTTGCCGCCGCGCCCTGTCTCATCTTAATTTGCGCGACTAGTGTCAGCTGTTCATCAAATAGATAGACTCGTTTCCTACTTGCAAAAGTATTCTTAAGCTACTAAAATATTATAACCTTATGAAATGCATAAAAAAAGTCATGTAAGACATTCGTTGTGGTTGAATTTTGTCCCCGTCGGAGGTTCGAGTCCTCCCTCGCGCATGTGTTTTGTGTGAGTTTTTTTTTTTTTTGTCCTTATGTTAATTTAGTTCAAGTAATCAGTAAGTTAAGTCAACATTAGATTTAGAAACATTTGGACGTTGGACTTTGTTTAATATGGCTTAAAAAACAAATACATATTTGCTCGCTGTGAAATCCAGATAATAGTGAATCAGTGTACTTGAGGTCCGTATAATGCAGTCTCGACTGTACATTATTTGTAATAACAGTTTCAGATATTAGTGAAGATGACGCCTCAGTAACTGGAAGCTAGGTATGTCACGTATGACTAGTGCACAAGTTAACTCGTTACAATTTCCGAAAAATGGGCGTGTATCTGACATAAGCGTGGCCAGAGGCTCTGAGGGTCGCGGCCGCCGCCTCCCAGGCCGGATGCCCTCTGGATTACTGGCCCGTGCTGGGGGCAGCTCAGCCTTCTAGTACTCCTTTATCTGGCACAGAAACTCGAACTGTTTTGAGCAATCCTCGTCATGATATTCGCCTTCTGCTCGCATGAAAACGCAGTTCTTCGTTGAGTTCTTCCTCCCAGTATTGTTTGGTTCGTTCTCGCCCCAGTAGATATAGTCCGTGTCGTCCATCAGCAGTCCTGAAACAAATATAATATGAGTGTGTGTGAATGTCTGTTCGGTGTACGTTTCAAATGTTCAAATCTTTGTTAAGCTTATGGGACTTAACTACGGGGTCATCAGTCCCTAAACTTACAAACTACTTATGAACTACCTTATACTAAAGACGGCACAAATATCCATGCCCGAGGGGGGATTCGAACCCCCGACCGTAGTGGCCGTGCAGACCGTGACTGAAGCGCCTCAGTCTCCTCGGCCGCCGCGGCCGGCTCGGTGTACGTTTATCACGTCTGAACCACAAGACATAAAGAGCTAAAAATTTGTACAGTTACTAATGTATATACATGTGGCGTCTGTTCCGAAAGAACAGACGTCACTTTTGATCCTGCAGTTGCTATTTTTTTTTTTTTTTTTTTTTTTTTTTGGGGGGGGGGGGGTCTCCTTCCTACACTTCAACCCATCCTTACGCTCGCCAACATTTGCCTTCTCGGCCCGGCTTCATCGCCTTTAAACTAAAGATCTTCTGAAGGTAAATAAAAACTTCTTCTTGGTTTATGTACTGGGTGCCACTTGTTGTTATCCTTTTTTTTTTTTTTTTTTTTTTTTTTCGTGGTCTTCGCAGCGGACTGAACTCATGCAGTGCTCTTCTTCCCGTGGTTTATATCCATGTTGTAATCCCCAAGCACTAAGCTTGGTCTCGTGTCCGTCGTCTGTCTGTCTCGTTGCTTATCTTGACTTCTCGTAGCCCTGTGCGTTACAGTTGGCGGAGCCACACGATGGCCTACTGTACATAGTCGTAATAAATAAATAAAAATCAAAGAAAAACAACAGCAGGAGAAACCTGCAATAATAAATTTGGTCCTTCATCCACTGTCCCTAATGTAGGAAATGAAAGTCTCCATGTAACAATTAAAAATAAATAAAAACTCAAGAAACGAAATCATATTTGAGTGCCAGCGACCATACATTTGCTACAGAAGCTCCCAGGAGAACCTTTCCTTCGTGTATGTCTTCCTTTCTGTTCGTACTCTGTCAATCGCTTCGTTACAGATCTTAGTTTCAATTGTTCATCCGTGTATCTTTTTCGTTTGTTCTTTAAATTATCTCGAAATCTGTGATGTCCGAGTAACCAAAGAGCGCTTCCACTCTTCTGTCGTGACCGAGAAATGGAAACAAATTCTCAAATCATTACGGTAACGTGTGGAACAAAAAATTTTGCACTAATCTTTTGTATTTTGGGCATTTCCGGAAGTTATGATGTTCTTCCGTAATATAGTGTACGTATTCGTTCAAACTCGCATTTTATACGTCAATGTAAAGTACGCGAATTGGCTGATGACCCATGCATAGCTGTTGTTTTTTGTTTTTGGAAATAAATGCCAGTCCTGCCATAGGACATCTCGAAGCGTTATCGTACTTTCAGCGATCCTGTTGATTGAAGCTAGTTTTTTTCTAGTCCATTTCCAGATTTGAAATTTTTCTCTGCACGTGAGTGTGTGTGCCAATGTGTCGACGACATGGCAGTGTTCACAGTACGGACTCTGTTTGAGGCGAATCTTGTGGACTTTTTGTCCTGTTGGAACCTTATCGTTCACAATGTCATACCAGACGGATGCAGTTCGTGATGGAAGTGTGGAATTGTTAATATTCTTCCAAACGTTCGTCCAATCAATCTGTGGGTACTTCAACTCCACAGGGTTTGGTCTGTGTCGTCGCGTAAGATGACCATAAATTTTTGCACTGTTGAAGAGCTGTCGCAGATCTGGAATGTAACTGCTTTCGAGGTAAAAAAGCCGGACGTAGTCAAGTTGTGCATTTATGCGTCCAACGTTGACGGGGGCAGATTTACTGATGGGGGATAGGCTGGTGAATAGTATCTGCGTGATTGGTTTATGCGGAGACTGTAGGATTTTTCCAGTACGGTTCAAAAACATAGCAGTGCATTGTAGTTGGACGTCTTTCACTCCCAGGCCCCCTTCTGTCCGAGAGAGCGCCATAGTTGGCATGTTGACCTTGAATATGTTACCTCGCCAAATGAACGAATACGCTGCGGCAAAAATCTTGTGGGCTATGTCCATTGGTGGAGGTAGTACCGCGGCTATGTGATATATTTTACTGAGTGCGTAATATTAACGAATAGGGCTCTCTGTAGCCTGTTTAGATTCCGATTTTTGTTGTCATGGAGTGTGGCGCGGAATATATTGAGTTTATGAGTCCAATTGGCAATGGCCATCTCCCTTGGATTCGGCGTTAAAATCATACCTAAGTGGGTGATCCGATTTATGGGTTGCAACCATGTTAAATGCATGTTCTCCGATCGTGGTCCTATAGGTAATATCTTCGATTTGAATTCATTGAGTTTAGCACCAGATGCATTGGCATATGCTTGGGTCACTTTTCGTGCAGTTTCGATTTCAGCTGTTGTGTTCACGATAAGACTGACATCATCAGCATAAGCGTGACATACTGTCTTGATACCAAACATTTGTAACCCTTCGAGTCTCAGGTGCAGCTGTGAAAGAAGAGGCTCAACGGCGATGGCGTACAGCGTCATCGAGAGAGGGCAACCCTGCCTAATGGATTTCTTGATGGGGACTGGAGTACTTATTTGACCATTGATTTTGATTCTGGAGTACGTTCCTGAAATGCACTTACTTATGAGCTGTATGAAATGAGCACTAAACCCCATTCGTCGCATAACGTTCAACAGAAATAAGTGGTTTACACGATCGAACGCCTTGTCAAAATCTAAAAACATCAGCGCTACATTGCAGTTGCACAACCAAGGTTGTGATATCCCTGTATTAACTTAATGCGTTAATCATAGATCAGCCAGGAGTCACACTCATTTGATAAGGGCCAAGGATCTTGGGTAGTATAGATTTCAATCTATTGTTTATGATTCTGGTAAGAAGTTTATAATCTGAATTCAGAAGAGTTATCGGCCGAAAGTCTGTCAACGATGTGGTGTGTGGCTTTTTCGGAATTAGGACGACGAGCCCTTCCGTACACTGCGACGGCGGCTGCACTTCCCCCAGCAGTTCGTTGTACATTTTGGTTAACTCTGGCCCTATGACATTCCAAAAGCAAGCATAGAATTCAACTGGTAGACCGTCTAAACCAGCCTATTTCTTTTTTGCGATTCTTTGATCGCCGAATGTATTTCTTCCTCCGTAATATTGGCTAGAAGGTCGACATTGTCATCCCCAGTCACTGCGGGTTGGATAGCGGACAGTAGAGGTTCTCCTGTCGCGGGGTCCGTTCCTGGGTCGGCGTAAAAGTCCGTGAAATATTGCACCACATAGTTTCTTATTTTCGTCTTTTGTTCATATACGTGTCCGCCTTCATCTGTAAGTTTGGAAATTAACTTTTGTTTGCCTCTCTTGGCTTCCCTGAGGAGATGATACATCGATGTATGTTCTTGCATGAGGTCGTGCGGTGAGCGCGCTCGAACTTTTTGTCCTTCCAGAGATTGTCGCACGAGAGCCGTGATTTTAGCTTTAGTGCGTTTTATTCTGGAACTGTTGTTGATTAGACTGTTGGGTTCACTGTATAGTTCACGGAGGCATAAAAAGTAGTGCTCTATGGTACGTTTTCTCCAATATGCCTTTATACGAGCATACTGCACAATACATTTTTTTATTTGCGGTTTCGCGACTTGGATCCACCACATTATACGAGTTGGATACTTGCCTAGTGATCGGAGGCATCTCGTCCAAGTTGTGCTGACCTGCTGCCGAAGTTCTCCGTCCATGTATGTTGGTTGTTTCCTGTACTGAACGGTTATATGAAAGGCGTCATGATCTGAGAAATCGATGGGCCATATTTCACAATCCATGACATTCTGTAGAAAGACGTTCGTAACATACATCCTGTCTAGTCGGCTGGCTGTGCTACTGGTAACATAAGTGTACCCTCGGGCGTGCGGACGAAGATGACACCAAGTATCGACGAACCCAAGTCCATTAGTTAACGATAAGAGCTCCTCGCAAAAGTTGAAGTTCGGATGCTGATCTTCGGGACGGAGAAGACAATTAAAATCACCTCCGTAAATTATGGGCAGTCGGGCATCTGGTATTAACGTGACGATTTCATCACGGAACAAGGAGCTTCTCGCGTGTTTACCTCTGGACCCAGTAGGGGCATATATATTTACAATCAGTAAATCCCATACTTTTGCAGTCATTCCCCTTCCGGACTCAAGTATCGCTTGCGTCGTACACGGTATACCGAGTTTGAATAAAACTGCCGTTCCGCCCTCACTACCAATGTTCAAAATTGCGTCATATCCGAATACACCCGAAATTTTCGTCGTGACTACCTCTTGTATTAACGCTATGTCAATGTCGGCGGCATATAAGTAGTCTCTTAAACACTGGAACTTCACATCGGAAATAATCCTATTGATGTTTAGGGTTGCAATTTTATACGTCTGCGTCATTTGTTGGTGTAGTATTCAAGTGTAGCAGACCGCAGACACCGCGCAATAATAAATTTAGGCACTCTCCTCGTCGTCGCCCCACGGGACCCCAGAGCCCCCAGGAGGCAGGTCTTCCGCCTCCATCCGGTCTTCGACCAACGGGGTTGGTGGCTTATCAGTATCCATCTTAGCTGCATCTTTCGGTCGCAAATGGTCTCTGCTTCCAACCCCAGAGGTATGTCACTGGTAGTTTTCCGTAGAATTTTCTTTGTGCGTAACAGTTTCGTCTCCAGTTTTTTGTATTTCTTCGGCACTCTGTTTACGGGTATTACGTTTGAGTTTTCCCGTCTGCTGCTTTGAACTGTCGTTATCGGTACTTAGTAGTTGCCCTGACAGAGTGGCACTAGTAGAAGAACCATGGCTCTTGCCCTGACTGGAGGACGTCACAGACGGGGGGGTCTAGTCAGTATTCGTGGCAGCCGTCACAGACGGTCCTGGCGTTGGAAAGGACTCTGCTTCAGAAGTTCTGACAAGGTTCACAACCTCTGTTGGCGCCTGTTGTGTGGGAGGCAAAGCGGAGTTCACCACGACAGTGGGTTGCGGGGACAGTTTTTCCGGTTCATCTGTGACGAATATCTCAGCCGTGTCGCGCTTTCCTCGGTCGTCCGTATTCGCTCCCGCGGCAGCCGGCAGGGCTTGCTCGCCGCGCGCGGCCGCAGCGTAGCTGGCAGTCAACACGGTCGTCACCGCGGGTCGAGGCGCCTCGCCGGCCGGTAGCTGCGCCACCCGCCGCTGTAAACACTCGCCGCGGACGTGGCCGGCAGAGTTGCACGCCGCGCAAGTCCGTGGCTGTCCGTCATACATCACAATTCCGCGATAGCCGCAGACATTTATATACGACGGGACGTGCTCGGTCAAGTCGACCTTTAATTGTCTCACGCCGTTCAACACCTTAAACTTTCGAGCGTTCGACCACCGTTCAGCAACGTTACTGATAACCGTCCCGTACTGCGATATCACAGTGTTAATTTCGTCGGCTGGCACTTCAAAAGGCAATCCGAAAATCCTGATCGTCCGTATACCAAAGCCAGCATGAGCAATGGTAACGTCTCGTATATTGCCGTCACTGTATTTGAATTTTCTGCTTCCACCGCAAGATTCCACAATTTTGTCACATAATTCTGCATTTATCATTTTAACATAAGCAACACTGTTTACTATTGAAATGTGTATGCCCACAACGTCGTCAAAATCAAGTTGAAGTTCCTGCTCTAACCAATCTTCTACTTCAAATAACTTGGGTCTTGAGCAAGTTCGGTCAAAAGTGATCTTCAAGGTGTCTTGTCTGTTTAAATGTGTCATCATCTTATCATATTGCGAACTTTAACGCAAATAGCAACTGACGCAAATACCTCCGCGACTTACCACGCTGAGGCACAGCCGACCGCAGCGCACAAACACCGCCACGCGTCCGCTCGGCACCGCTGACGCGGACGAACTGCACACCACTGGGGGCACAGTGTTCACCGCACCTGCAAGGACTACCTAAGCACGCCTCCCGTCAGATACAAATTCCCAGCTTCGCCCTGCCCACAGTACTTAAACGCGTAGTTATGAAACTAATTCCCGTAAGAGTAAGGGCTTCAAACTTGCCTACCCATCCCCACTAATGTCTACCCGGGGAAGGTTTTAGACACGGTTTTATGGCGATCGGATAGCTATTTATCTATATATATTAATGTGAATGTCTGTTCAGTGTACGCTTATCCCGTCCGAATGACAAGACGCAGAGACTTGAATATTTGTACAGTTACTAATTTATACCTGACGAAGGTTTTAGACACGGTTTTATAGCGATCTGATATATATTATAAACGATTTAGGAGACAATCTGAATAGCTCCCTTAGACTGTTCGCGGATGATGCTGTCGTTTATCGGTTAGTGAAGTCAACAGAGGATCAAAAGCTACTTCAAAGCGATTTAGACAAAATTTCTACTTGGTGCGAAAATTGGCAATTGACACTAAATAAAGAAAAGTGTGAAGTAATACACATGACCACTAAACGAAATCCGCTGAAATTCAATTACGCGATAAATCAGTCAAACCTTAAGGTCGTAAATTCTACCAAATACCTAGGAGTTACAATTACGAACAACTTTGACTGGAGAGAACACATAGAAAATATTGTGGGGAAGGCGAACCAAAGGTTACGTTTCATTGGCAGAACTCTTCGAAGATGCACCAGCTCCACCAAAAGAGACTGCCTACATCACACTTGTGCGTCCTCTCCTGGAGTACTGTTGCCCCTTGTGGGACCCTCACCAGGTGGGACTGACGGAAGACATTGAGAAGGTTCAGAGAAGGGCAGCTCGTTTTGTTTCATCACGAAACGGGGGGGAAAGCGTCACGGAAATGTTGCAAGAATTGGGATGGAAATCATTAAAAGAAAGACGTTATTCATTGCGGCGTGATCTGTTTGCGAAGTTTCAATCACCGACTTTTACTTCTGAATGTGAAAATATTTTGCTAGCACCCACCTACTTAGGGAGACATGACCATCCCAATAAAATAAGAGAAATCAGATCGAAAACGGAACGATTTAGGTGTTCTTTCTTCCCGCGCGCTATTAGAGAATGGAACGGTAGAGAAAAGTTATGAAAGTGGTCAATGAACCCCCTGAAGGCACTTAAATGTGGTTTGCAGAGTAGCTATGTAGATGTAGATGTAGATTTAGTAATTTGAAGAATATAACGCGAAACGGGGAACAATAATTGCTTTTCTAAAATTATTTTTCCTCTTTGAAAATGGTTTTATTGGTTGCATTGTTGCTTGAGGGTTGATAATGATAAAAATGTGGAGTATATTGGGATGGAAAGCTAGCGGTGTATATAAAATTCTACGGGTGTGTGTTAATATTTAGCTCTGCAGCGAAAACTACAGAACGCAAACGAATGGTCTGTGTGTCATTGTGTCATTGTTGACCGAAGTCTCCCGTTGTATACCATAGGAGTTCCATGTCAATAGCTATAAGGGGGTGGCGGATATGGTGGTTGAAAGTCGTCAAAGTATAAAAAAATTCGTACTGAAGGCTAGCGATGACGTTTATGACTCTATAGCAAGGAGCTTACATACAGCGAAACGTGATGTCACAGACCATAAAAATGTTCAAATGTTTGTACAACTTATGGGACTTAACTACGGGGTCATCAGTCCCTAAGCTTACAAACTACTTATGAACTACCTAATACTAAAGACGGCACAAATATCCATGCCCGAGGGGGGATTCGAACCCCCGACCGTTATGGCTGTGCTGACCGTGACTGGAGCGCCTCAGTCACCTCGGCCACCGCGGCCGGCCACAGACCATATCTTTGGTATATGCTTGCTCCAATGTCTTCAGTTCTTTCTCTGTAAGGATAAGCGTACGAATAAGGAAACATAAGAATAAATAAATAAAGCAGTAAAAATAAATTTCTTTTAATAAATCTCTTTAAAAATTCGATTTGACGTTTCGCGCATTACATCAAGTGATCGATCTGTGATATTATTACAATCATTATTGTTTAATTTCGTGATTGGATTCTTCGAAACGAGTGCATTTTATGTGTGATTTGATCTACCCTATTACTTTCCTGATAAACGGTAAGTGCATAGACTTCTGCAATCTGATAGGAATATTTTTAACTTCCTTCAAAACCAGTCACATAGCACACTACTGAAAGATAGCGTATCTATCATAATCAACCAACACGCGAGCGAAACCGCGGGTTTAAGCTAGTATATAGGGTGTCCCAACTATCTTGTCCACCCAAAATATCTCTGGAACAGTAACAGCTATTGGAAAACCACTTTCACCGGTATCAATGTACGGCTGGGAACCATGAATGTACATATTTTGAAACATTCTAAAACGAAAGCAAATGTGTTTTTTAACACAAACTTATGTTTTTTTAATGGTCACCCTATATTTTTTCTTCAGCAATCCATAGCATGACAAATCACATGAACAATGGCGTTGATTGCATCGCAACATTCCAATTACATCCCGAGATATTGCGACGCGAAGTTGACACTTGAAATACGCGAAACGTACGGCTAGCGCAAGTCCTTAACAGCATGAGGTTCTCGCCTGAGTCTCAGGACGTGCGCTAGCCGCACGTTTCGCGTATTTCAAGCGTCAACTTCGCGTCGCAATATCTCGGGATGTAATTGGAATATTGCGATGCAATCAACGCCATTGTTCATGTGATTTGTCATGCTAGGGATTGCTGAAGAAAAAAATATAGGGTGACCATTTAAAAAAAAAAACATAAGGTTGTGTTAAAAAACACCTTTGCTTTCGTTTTAGAATGTTTCCAAATATGCACATTCATGGGCCCCAGCCGTACATTGATAGCGGTGAGAGTCGTTTTCCAGAGAGAGAGAGAGAGAGAAAGAGAGAAAATTAAAATAATCATTGAGCGGAAATAGATCTGCAGTGACTAAGCTAATCTATTCAATCATTGTCATTTGAGACTCTTCTGTTGGTCCGAGTCTGCGTGACAAATGTGGATTTATGGATCTGCCTTAACGCAAAACACTTGTTATTTCTGTACCCAAACTAGTTTCGGCGGAAAACCCGCCATCCTCAATCTTTTTTTTTTTTTCTTCTTTTTTTTGTATTGAATCTAAAAGAAATGCAAAAGGACATATTTACAAAACTGTAAAGCATATTCTAGTATAAGTTATACACTTCTCTTCGTTGTATCACTTTTTAACCATTCTTTTCCGTGCCTTTCATCATTACACAGCACTTTGCAACAACGCAGTCTTCAATGCCTTAGACGAACTAACACAGATTTCAAGGCGTCAATAAAACTCTCTCTCTCTATTACAACACGCACTATCGCACTATCAAAACTCGCGCCACAGATAAAGAAACAATTACGCGATATACGACACATCTCGCGTGTCGTGAGAAACGTAAAAATACCGTAAATTAAAAAAAAAAAAAAAAAAAAAAAAAAAAAAAAAAAAAAAAAAAACTGTCAGAGGCGGAATATGTTTCCTTGTGACTTGAGTACGCTCTATCAAGCCCATTCAGAAGACCAACCAACGAACCTGACCACGATTTCATATTGACACAGCCTAATATCGATACCCTCACAAACCGCTACAACAGCTAAAAAAGAAGCAAAACCAGGACGCTAAAATAAAGTTTGCATATTACTAACTTTTAACAATAACAGCCGCTCATACTGTTGCAGATGACATGATGTAGGCCTACAACATATAAAAGGCAAAAAGCAGGGTGGAAGTGCAAAATAGCCTAACGATGAAAGGTACGGAAATGAATGTTTATATAGTGATACAACGAAAATAAGTGCATACCTTATAGTACAATATGCGTTACAGCTTCGTGAATATGTCCTTTTGCATTCTTTTATATTAAATACAAACACTCCACTGAGGATGGCGGGTTCTCAGTCGAAACTAGTTTGGGTATAAAAATAACAAATGTTTTTGCATTAAGGCGGATCCACAAACCCACACTAATCTACTCATAAAATTGGCTGTATATGTGAATGTATGTTCCACATCGCCTCCTAAACTACTTCACCGACTTCAACCAAACGTGGTTGACATGTTCCTTACTATCAGGCAACTATCGCTGTCGGGGTAAGAACCCCATACGACACATATGTCAGGAGATGTGACGTCATAGAGAAACGGCCGCATCATGAGATAATATTATACACCTACTCCTAAACTAATGGACCGATTTCAACTAAAGTTGGTACAAATATTCTTTAAGGTCAAGAATAATTTGCTATTGTAGAAAAAAACCACCAACGAGACATAGTTCACACGATATCACGTCATAAACAATGAAACCTGCCTCATGATAGTGTGATTTAATATTTCAACTATTTGAGAGCACTTAGCTACTTCCAATAAACTTTAAACATAATATGAAATCTTTACGAAACTTTTTCTCGCTGACAACCCTTGCAATATTATGAAAGGAAAAAAAAAAAAGTTTACTGCCTACTACTTTATCGTGGTAGAGTGGCCGAGCTTTCTAAGTCGCCCAGCTGCGGAGCTCACTGCTGCTCGCCGTCGGAGGTTCGAGTCCTCCCTGGGGCATGGGTGTAGTTTTCGTCGTTAGCATAAGATAGTTTAAGTAGTTTGTAAGACTAGGAACTGATGACCAGAGTAGTTAAGTCCCATAGATTTACAAACATTTGAACATTTGCTTCCTACTTTTCGGATGTTCATGAGGTATATCTATGGCATTTCGCACGACGATATAAGTTATTACTTCTACACAGTAAATTGTATACGCGAGACATTTCACAGACAGTACACATAAATACCACTGAAAGTTCCTTCGATATTGCGGCGAATACTACGACAGCACACGTGGGGCAGTGGTTAGCATCGCAGATCGCTGTTCTTGTGGTCCCCAGTTCAAATCCCACCATGGGCAGAAAAAATGTATATATATATATATATATATATATATATATATATATTGTATTTAATATTTCAAGAATGTTCTACATCTTTCTTATGTTTAATGAACTTGTAAGTTCCACAAAATTATTACGTCTCTAGTCTCTACTACTCACACTATTCACGACATATTTTGCAGACATTAGGCACATATACCACTGAATGTACCTTCAAATTCACATCATAGTACGAAACATATTTCAGGAGATATGACGTCATAAACAATGAGATTTCCGAATAACTGCTAAATCATACGCTATTTTTTCACATCTACTCCTAAAATAATGGACCGTTTTCAACAAAACTTATTACATATTGCTTACTATCAGACAACAATAACTGTGGGGTTAAAAACGACCTACGACACATATTCAGGAGATACGACGTCGTAAACAAATGAGCCACAAAAAGTTTTCCAGGAATACCCGATAGATCTACCGTTTTAATTTAAGAGACCGCAGTTTCCAGTGAGACATGTAGTCTCTATTACGATTATAAAATCATGGGGACAATCTGTTAAATAGTGTGGAGTGGACAACTCTATGTCACCTGCCGAAGGGTGGGCTCACCAATGAATTTATTCATACTAGCTCCTAGACAAGAAACAAGAAATATTGTTCATAGTCACGTTTTGAATGAAACTGTTACACAAAATTTTTTATTTTATTACAATTTATTATTATTATTATACGGTGCTTATAATTTTGATTTTTGGTTTAATGCAGGCAAGGCCAAACACCAGCCTCGCCTTTTTCATTTCATTTCTTTACCCTCGTCCCCGCGGGTGCCATTGCCGCGTCCCTGCCCCGCGCACTGTGCGCAGTGACGCGTGTGGCAGAGTGGCAGAGAGAGCAGCAAGAGGCCAGGCTAAAACTGAATTTTATGCGTTACGTAATATCTGTTGTTTTGAGTATAAATGTAATAGTATGAGCTTCTTTGGAAATAATAAGTGTAGTTAATAAAGACAGTCGTTCTTAACATTCAAAACGTAATATGATTGAAGATGTTCTGATGCATACAAAATGTATGATTGGTTTTATATCTAGCAGTCAGAGTGAGTATCGCTCTCGAATTTCTCAGAATCAGAGTCCATATCGAAATTTTCCATGGTCCGATTGTGGTGTAATTGAAATTGTAAGGGACAGTAACAGTTTTATTGCCAACTTTGACAAACTTTTCACATGTGTTTGTGACGGTTTTCTAATACTGGATGTACTCCGAGGTTACCAGAAGCCTCTTTAAAACGACTTCTATTGTTTTTACACGTGAACATTTTCTGGAAAAGTATTTCCGATAACTTTAATGTCTTTGTTCCTCGCTTCCTGCCCTCCTTCGGATAATTGACAGATCGGCAACAGTGCGTGGGCTATTATTTGCGGACAGTGAATCAATATCTTATGCACGGACGTAGCATGTAATACCATGGACATAGCTCAACGAATTTTCTCGCAGTTATCAGAGCATAATAATTGTGGAACTTATTAGTATCGATTCATGTCCACTCGGAATGACTTGTAAGATGACGTGAAACCGTTCTATCAAATCTATATCCAAAGATGTTATAAGAGCAGATGTTTTGGAATTTGCAAAAAAGAGTCGAGCTGTATTTCCATCGTTGGCATTTCCGTATTTAGATTTCGGACGATCGGCAATAAGCCTACCGTGCCGCGCGCTGTATAGGCCACGGTGTGCAACGAAATGTCAGCCACAGAGACACTTGTAAATATTCATTAAACCAGAGAAAGATTTCGGCAGCTGATTCTTGTCAATTACGTCAGATAATTAATCAGTCTATAGTCTGGGAGTAGAAATTCCGCAGTATATTGCAGTAATTATTACTTTTGCTCTAGTTGAAACTGCATCGGAAAAATTATAATATGCATAGGATAACCATGAAAGTTATACCGAACTAAAATTCTTCATTTCAGCACCAAAATAATCACCCACAAGCCGAGAGTAAATTTGCCTTGCTTTCATAGCGCCGCGTGTGCTCCCGACGAAGGTCAGTTTTGAACAGTCGTAACTCGACAGGTATCGAAGGTGTCGGCCTCTCCTTCTCGAATGAGATGATCCAATCCTTTCCCCTACCCCACCCAACCATCAAAATTACGAGAATCGAAAATTCATTTTTCGGAGTTTAGGCCACGTTTGGGGGATTTCGTACCACTGAGCGGCGGTTAAAACCCATCTCCGGCCATCCTGATTTAGGTTTTCCGTAAAACACACCAAGCAAGTGCGAGACGATTCCTCTCAAAGGGCCCAAACAGTTTCCTTCTGCATGCAACACAAAAGCTATCCAGGGGCGTGCTCCGTCTCTAGTGACCAAGACATCTACGGGTACTTGAAGCCTGATATTCCTTCATAATGAAAGCATAACCTGCTCCAGTCATGACCCTATTACCATGACTCACTCTTTTCTATGATTGCTACCAGCGAATAGAAATAATTATTGACTAGTTTTTTTTTTCAGTCATTAAAACAAAACATTCATCTTGGCCACATTATAAAGTGTATCAACGATCTGAAGATTTTGCTCTGTTCAGTTCTAACTGATTATTTAGTAGAAATACGCAACGTTATTTACAATTAGTGGAGGTATTTATCCGCGTATTACAACTAAATGAAAGGCATGTTGTGTCGTAAGCGTTTCACTTCTTTATTTGTTAAGCATCAAATGTTCAAATGTTTGTAAAGCTTATGGGACTTAACTGCGGGGTCATCAGCCCTTAACTTACGAACTATTTATGAACTAGCTTATACTAAAGACGGCACAAACATCCATGACCGAGTGGGGATTCGAACCCCCGACGGGGAACGCCCTCGCGCATCGGAGCATAGCGTCTCAATGCGCTCGGTCGCTTGGTCGCGGCTGTTAAGCATCATCATTCATGTTTGTTTTTTGCATGATATTGCAGTACAGTTATAAATATTATTTTGCTATGTTTCACAGTATGACAGTGATCAATCTTTGCTATGACACAGTTTCTTAAATTTTGACGTACTTGGTTGGAATTTGTAACATATCAAAGATTGATAACTGTTATATTGTGAAACATAGCAAAATAAAATAATATTTATAACTGTACTGCAATATTATACAAGAAAACAAACATGTTTTACATGCCACTGATGATGCTTCACAAATAAAGAAGCGAAACGCATATGGCACAAAAAACGCCTTTCATTTAGTTGCATTGGAAGGATATACACTTCCACTAATTTTCTAAGCAACTAAGAACGATGGAAGACGAAAAAATGATGTTATTCACAATGCTAGTTTCATTTACCACTAGCAATCAAAATTATATGATAAACAAGAAGAAAGGAAGATTGCGTTTTAACTTCCTGCCGACAAACGTGATCATTAAACGCAACACTAGCTTGGATTGTTACTCTTGAGGATGAGAAAGTGAATCATTAGTGTCCTTTCAAAGGAACCATCCCAGCATTTTCCTAGAGCGTGTAATATTTCTACGTATTCACTATTCATCCTTTAAAGCTGGTACAATTGTCGAGTCTACAATTGCAGCCGTCGGTCAGCCAGTACTAGACTTTTCCATGCATCTCAATCATAATCCATGTTAAAATAACCGACGATCCAAAGAAAATTGTAATACACCATAAACACGCTATACAAACACTGTACACACGGAATGCAATTAAAACCATGAAGTTAAGTCCACAAAGCACTTACATCAGCTACACACTATTATAAAAACGACGTATATAATTCAAATGTCCAAATGTTTGTATAGCTTATGGGACTTAACTACGGGGTCATCAGTCCCTAAACTTACAAACTACTTATAAACTACCTTATACTAAAGACGGCACAAATATCCAAGCCCGAGGGGCGATTCGAACCCCGGACCGTAGTGGCCGTGCAGACCGTGACTGGAGCGCCTCAGTCCCCTCGGCCACCGCGGCCGGCATATATAATTTCAAACCTATTATCTCAGTAGGACGAATATCAATTACTGACACTGAATTAAATACTAATACAAACCAGAAGTACATCAAGCACGAGAAATCAAATAAATAAACAACTTTTAAATATACACCTCAAATCATCAGAACGAATTTCATCATCATACACCTGTTCAATAATATACCTGATTACACACAAATTCAAATTACAAGGCGCGTCTAGAAAGTATGTTCCGTTTGGTAATAAAATGAAATTGTACACAGATACAGAAGCGTGGCACCCGGTTTTGTATACATTCTTCATAGAAATCTGCCGCCTGTGTCTTCAACCAGTTGGAAACAGTTTCTTTCAGCTCGTCAATAGAGAGAGCACTAATTGTAAACCCACGGTTTTCCTGGACCTTGTCATCAATCGCATGAACCAGTTCTTCTGTAACCAAAGGTGGACGCCCACTTCGTTCTTCATGGTGCACATCACTACGCCCGCCATTGAACTGTCGGACTCATCTTCTCACCATTGAATCACTCATCGCATTTGGTCCGTAAACATAGCAAATTTGCCGATAAATTTCACTTGGTTTCACTTTCCTCGCATTCAGAAACCGAATCACCGACCTGATTTCACAGGCGGCGGGATTTTCAATCAACGCCGACATTTCAAACAAGCACAACAAAGCGTACGTAACTGACAGCGATCTCCAAATGACGCACGTTCTTCTCCTTGATACACATCGTCTACAGCGCATGTGCGGAACTGCAATCGCAGCACTGTAGCGAAGATAAATTGAAACGGAACCTACTTTCCGGACGCGCCTCGTATTTTTTATGTAAATAAATCGATTTAGATAATTAAATAGTACCATAAAGAATCGCGTCATTTGAACGCTCAATAGACCGTTTAGATTAATAACCCATTTTGGAAATCATTTAAAAGCACAAAAAAGGAAATGTAACCCAATAGAAATAAATGTGGAATATTTAAACATCAAATCCAAACCTATCATATTTATTTCATATTTTGATTTACGAGGGTCGGAAATTAAATAGTGGCAACACTGCTGTGGATACACTATGCAATGGAATCTACTATTGTCGCTGATAGAACACGTTGTTGACACACCTACCTCCCACGCCACCAGCGTGCTCAAAGTCGAGGGAAACAGTCACTTGCGAGTGAGCTGACTAACGTAACGGAATTACTATGATTTCTAAACGGGAACAACGGAATTGGATCAAAATCGAAATTGCCAATCCAAAGAATGGTGTCATTATGACTCACCGCAAAAGTCGAAAGTGCGTCAGAGCCCCAGTATGGTGAAAGTTACGGTGATTCTCGTGTACTTCTGTGATTGTGTTATCCTAACGTATTACGCCCCTCAACAGCAGACCGTCAATGCACAGTATTACTGATTGTTTCTGGAGCATCACCTGCGACCAGCTTTGCGAAAGAAGTGGCAACACTTTCTGCGCAACCCACCCATCACTTTCTTTGCACGACAACGCGCGGTCGCATACAGCGCAATCTGTGGCTACTCTGTTCGGTCAGTGGGGCTGGGAAGTACTGTACCATCCACCACACTCCCCGGACGTAAGTCCTTGTGACTCTGATTTGATGCCGAAGATGTAGGAACCACTTCGTGGCATTCGGTTCAGAACTGTTTCAGAGATTCAACAGGCAGTAGACCAGTCCATCCGCTCTATCAACAGAACAGGCTCTGCTAACGGTATACTACGCCTTCCACATCGCTGGTGACGGCTTCTACACAACGCTGGTGACTACTCTGTAGGACAGTAACAGGTGCAAACGTGTACCGCTATTCTATCGGTTTTGAATAAATAGTTGCCACTATTTAATATCCAACCCTCGTATATCAAAACCTAGTATAATTTTATACTTTTCTAACTGTGGATGTTTTTCGAGAGATTGGAAGAAAGGGAGATAGTTTTGAAACTTGCTGGATTCATATCTTGATGTACGGACATACTATACGTAGTATCTAGAAAAGTAAGTTTTCTGTTAAAATTTTGAATTGTACTACAGATGTGAAATAATAATGGAGTGAAAAAAGGAAGTGAGGTGTCTATTAAATTATTAACAAAGTTTACCTGCTCATTATATACAAATATTAATTAAGAAGTGATGCTGACACAACGTTTTGACCTGCAAGACTACAGGGACCGAATAAGCTAAGAACGAAAATTTGATCATCTATAATAGTTCTCACATAATGATAGTGAACCCCTAAATTACCTCGATAGAGATTCTCAGTTAAAAACCAGCAGAAATTTTGGTATTTTGGTGGAACTCGAGGTATTAACAATATTTAGGTGATAGTGTGTGTACAATCTAAGGTAGGAAGATCATAATCGATTTAGGGAAAGCACAGAAAACTCACATCTGGATCACCGAAAGTGGCTTTCAGTGATAGACCTCTCAAATCTATCTATCCAATGCGTCATCTTGGTCAGTAAATTACATGTCTAGGATCATCTCTAAATGTTAACAGTGAGATTTTTATACCACAACTTGGAACAATAGAGCTTCAAATTGAAATTTTTCTACACCAGAAGCACATGTAAAACTGCACGAAAGCGCGCATACACACACACACACACACACACACACACACACACACACACACACACACACACACTGAGGCGCTTCAGTCATGGTCTGCACGGCCACTACGGTCGGGGGTTCGAATCCCCCCTCGGGCATGACTATTTGTGCCGTCTTTAGTATAAGGTAGTTCATAAGTAGTTTGTAAGTTTAGGGACTGAAGACCCCATAGTTAAGTCCCATAGGCTTAACAAACATTTGAACACACACACACACACACACACACGCACACGCACACACAAACACAACATTTTGATATATGTTTGATAGCATAATTTTTAATTATAGAAAACTTAAAAGGCGTACATTATTATAATTCCACGTATTCAATGCATGCGAATAATATGTAATGATACAATATTCCTTTCAAAAATGGTAATTTTATTTCATCATCATCATCATCATCATCATTAGAGATTGGTTATGCCTTTCAGCGTTCAGTCTGGTGCATAGTATCTCCAATGAAACTCCTCCATGATCCCCTACTCAATGCTAACATTGATGCCTCCTCTGCTGTTATGCCTTTTACTTCAAAATCATTCTGCAGCGAATCTAAGTACTTTCTTCTAGGTCTACCTCGACTTCTCTTACCCTCCACTGCCGATCACATGAGTCTCTTAGGTAACCTTGCTTCTCCCATGCGTGTAACATGACCCCACCATCTCAGCCTGTTCACTCTAACGGCTTCATCTATGGTGTTCATTCCGTTTTTCTTTGATTTCCTCTTTATGGACACCCTGCTGCCATTGTTCCCATTTATTAGTACCTGCAATCATTCTTGCTACTTTCATATCTGTAACCTCTACGTTATGAATAAGGTAACCTGTATCCACCCAACTTTCACTCCCATACAATAAAGTTGGTCGAAAGATACAGTGGTGCACTGCTAACTTAGTCTTGGTACTGACTTCCTTCTTGCAGAAGAGAGTAGATCTTAGCTGAGCACTCACTGCATTAGCTTTTCTGTACCTCGATTCCAGTTCTTTCGCTATGTTGCCATCCTGTGACAAAATACATCCCAGGTACTTGAAACTGTCTGCCTGTTCAAACTTTGTTCTTCCTATTTGGCACTCAATCTGTTTAAATCTCTTTCCCACAGACATTACTTTCGTTTTGGAGATGCTGATCTTCATATCATAATCCTTGCACCTCTGATCGAGCTCTGAAATATTAGTTTACAACATTTCAATCCAATCGGCCATTAAAACTAAGTCATCCACATATGCAAGACTGCTTATTTTGTTTTGACCTATTTTAATTACGTCCTGACAGTATACTGTTTTCCACTTGTGATCCATAAATAGTATGAACAACAGTGGTGACAGGTTACAGCCTTGGCTTACCCCTGAAACTACCCTGAACCATGATCTTAATTTGCCATCTACTCTAACTGCTGCCTGACATTCTACGTAAAACCCTTTAATTGCCTGCAGTAGTTTGCCTCCTATACCATAATCTTGAAGAACTGACAGTAGCTTCCTCCTAGGAACACGGTCATAAGCCTTTTCCAGATATATGAATTTTATTTCCATTTCAAAAATGTCTGTCGGTATACACTGCCGGAAATCACAAGTAATATACCCTCTTAGAGATTTCCAATTCCCTCAAGATGTATTGACGGAGTGCAAAAAAATGATTGTATTAACAGATCCACATAATCTCATTACTTAGATTGTGGTCCTGGTCGTAGCGTAGTAGGGATTGTATTATAAGTTCTATTAGAAGTGCAGCCCCACCAGTCACGCGAAGCGCCGCCGCCACTGCTTGTGAAACCCAGCTAGTGGACGCCACTTCAAGCTGCTCATGCAGTGCATTCTAGGGTCTATCTCGCGCCAGTACACACCTGGCTGTTCGGACGTATAGCTGCTGGAAATTTGCGTCACGTGACTGTCTCATATGTAAACACAAGCACCCCGTTTACATGGGCTTCCAAAAGCGGTTTTCGTAAACCGATTTCCCAATTCCGCTTTTGGTTGGTCATGGAAACACTCCAAAATCGATTCTGGAAATCCGCTTCTCTAAAGCGGTTTTCCAGTTCAACAATCGATTTTCGTGCCCATGTAAACGCAACCGTTTTTGAAGCGTTCTTGGCTTGTGAGATTGTTTTCTATTGTTAAGAATTTTCGGCACAAATGGAGAGAGTGATATTTTCTAATGTGAAATAAAAGTGTAAATATTAAGAGTGAACATAATTGTGTGTATTTAAAAAAAGCTAAATAGCGATTGTACGGACTAAATCAAGAACTGAATCAGCTGTTTTTCAGCCACCATATTAAGTGGGATAGAAAATCCGATTCAGGCTACGCCATGTAAACACGACAGCGAAAAACGGTTTACGAAAATCGGTTTTCGTGTTCCGGAAGATGTGTTGCATGTGAACGTAGTGAAGGCTGCTGTCCTGCTCGTAACGGAATTTGTTGTTGAAACTATTGAAGAATTCAGTTTAACATGAGCTGTGCAATTTTCTTAGTTTATATTACGTGTGCAGAGGATGCTAAAAATACTCAACGGAAACGTGTTTGTTTTCTTTTTCCCTGTGAATATCTGGAACTTTTAACTCTTATAATGAAATCTGATTAACATTTCAAAATAAGCGTGGCGAAAACGTAGACACTGTCCTACACTGCAGATCAGCTTACCACCACGACTTATTTCCCTTGCACATTTGTTGGCTCACCAACTCAAAATAGCTGTCACTGTTCAACATAACCTGCACTATGGATGACTGGCAATACATTCACGATTTCAGATGTAAGCTGTGCACTGTCACATTTGGCCAAAACAGGCACTATCCTTAAATGATTAAGAAATACTCCATTAACTTTTTTCAGATATGCCTAAAATGGGTAAATTCCTACATTTAGTTATTGAACTTAATGAAGTATAGCAATTTATCTTCTGAATGTACAATCGTGCATAACTGAAGACTTGGACACCTTCCGTCAGCTTAGACCCATGACGTCGTCAACATATCGGAAAACCCGTGAACAGGATATCTTAATACTTATTTATTGTAGGCTAGATAATAAATAATCTGTAGTTATCCTCGTAAATTACAGACGTTCGTAAATAATTTTCCTGTGTGTGTGTGAGCGTGTGCGTGTGCGTGTTTGTGTGTGTGCCCGCGCGCGCGCCTGCGCGTTAAGTATTTTGACATAACAAACGTGACAGTTAAACACTGAAAATATCAGACTGCTTCATTTTTACACAGGAATTCCGTTGCATAACATAATCATCCAATTTTGCGTATTTGGTTCTCAATACACTGCAGTAAAAACATGACAAATTCAATTACTTTATTTATCATCTTTCATTCATTCAAATACTATACCAAAGCACTCTACAATAATGGCAGTATTTTGTTGTCCAGTACAGTTTCATGTCAAGTAAATAGATGTCACAGAATTACAGGGTAGGACGTTACTCGAATGGAGCATAGTGGGTAAACATTTTATTTGATGGCGTTTTAAGACACTGTATCTTGATAATGCAATTCCACATTATGGGCACTTCCTTTTCCATTTTTGACACACAAATATTCTCAGATAAATGAACTTTATAGTGAGTGTAGAGGTTCTAACGCATATTGAACCCGGAACTGCATTCCTCCCGCTTTTGGAACCTTTTGTGTGTATCGCTCATATTCACCAAAAGACAGCAACAATGAAATAATAGAAAACACCGGCAAAGAAATAAATAAGCAGTAACGAAGTTAAAACGGAGCGCTCAGTGTGGCAGAAAAGAGAATGAAATAGGAAGACATCTGAAACAAATTGGTGGTCACGTGACATAAACTTCCGACAGCTAAATGTGCGTACTGCCGCGAGACAGAGCCGTGCATTCTAGATCTTTGCGATAACAGCGCAGCGAGAGCTGACAGTTTTTGACAGCTCCTAACCTCTAGGAACATCATACGGAACTAAGACCCGGGTTGTTCAATGACAGATGGTACAACGATTTTAAAACTGGTATTTATGAAAAAACAGCGTAAATAGACTAACGCTGATCCTCAATCTCTTTATATATATAAAAGGAAGTGTCCCGATTGACTGGCTGACTGACAGACTGACTCATCATCGCCCAGCCCAAACCACTGAAGATAGAAACTTGAAATTTCTGGAGGGTGTTGATCTTACTCTGTAGGCGTAATTTAAGAAGCGATTTTTCGATATTCCGTCCTTAAGGGGGTGAAATAGGGGATGAAACGTTTTAAAAAAATACTTAGCTGTTTAGGCAATTTTGAAGCTAGAACTACAAAATTTCGGATATTAATTCAGGGTTCGAATTTAAAAGACACGTGTTTCAGCATTTTTTGAAATTCGACAAATAAGGGGGTAAAATAAGTGACGCAAAAAATTGATTTTCAAAAATATGTTGCTGTTAACTCAAATTTCTAGCTATAACTACGAAACCTAGGATATGGACTCTTGATCAGGATTAAAAAGACACGAATTTTTGTATTTTTGGAAATTCAACAACTAAGGGGGTGAAAGAGGGGATCAAAAATTCTTTTCGAAAACACATTGTTGTCAAGACAATTTTGAACCTATAGCTACAAAAATTGGTATTTCTATTGTTCGTTAGAATTTAAAAAATACGTGTTTCGGTATTTTTGGAAATTCAACCATCAAGGGGGTTAAATTGGAGAGGGGATGTTTTTCGAAAATCTTTTGCTAATAAGGCAAATTTGAAGCTACAACCACAAAATTGGTATATGTTTTCTTGGTCAGAATGAAAAAGACACGTGTTTCGGTATTTTCAGAAAATTTATCAATTAGGGGGTGAAATATGGGATGAAACATTTTTTGACAATACTACTAAGCCAATTTTGAACCCAGAATTACAAAAAATGATATTTGCATACTTGGTCGGAAATTCCGATGTGGACTCTTGGTCGGGATTTTAAAAAATGCGTGTTTCAGTGTTTGTAAAAATTCAACAACTAAGAGGGTCAAACAGAGGATCAAAAATTCTTTTTGAAAATACGTTACTATTGAGACGATTTTCAGGCTGCAGCTACGGAAATTAATATTTGGCCTGTTGAGCAATTGAAAAAGAAAAAGAAAGTATTTAGGTATTTTGGAATTTCACACATCAAGGGGGTGAAAGAGGGGATGTATAGTTATTTGAGAAAAATGTTGCTATAAGGCAATTTCGTAGCTACAGCTACATAAATTGGTGTATGGATTCTTGGTTACAATCAACTGGTGCAGACCAACTAGTCTACGCATGCGAAGCAGCGGGGTTCAGCTTGTCTATATCTATAAATGTGAATGTCTGTTCGGTGTACGTTTATCACGTCTGAACCACAAGACATAAAGAGCTAAAAATTTGTACAGTTACTAATGTCTGCCGCGGTGGAGTAGCCGAGCGGTCTAAGGCGCCTTGCTGCAGAGCGCGCGTTGCTCGCCGTGGAGGTTCGAGTCCTCCCTGGGGCATGGGTGTGTGTGTTGTCCTTAGGTTAGTTTACCGAGGTTTAAGTAGTTTGTAAGCTACGGACTGATGACCACGCAGTTTGGTCCGATAGATTTACAATCATTTGAACATTTTTTACTAATTTCTACCCGGGGAAGGCCCACCCCTCCCCACTAATGTCTACCCGGGGAAGGTTTAGGCACGGTTTTATGGTGATCGGATAGCTATTTATCTATATACATTAATGTGAATGTATGTTCGGTGTGCGCTTATCACGTCCGGACGACAAGATGCAGAGACTTAATTATTTGTACAGTTACTAATTTATACCTCAGGAAGGTTTTAGGCACGGTTTTGTACCGATCTGATAGATATTTAGTAATTTGAAGAACATAACTCGAAATGCGGAACAATAATTACTCTTTGAAAATAATATTTACCCTTTGAAAATGGTTTAGTTGGTTGCATTGTTGCTTGAGGGTTGATAATGTTAAATGGGTGGAATATATTGGGATGGAAAGTTATCTGTGTATATGAAATTCTACGTGTGTGTGTGTGTGTGTGTGTGTGTGTGTGTGTGTGTGTGTGTGTGTGTTTATGTGCAGCGAAAACTACAGAACGCAAACGAATGGTCTGTGTGCAATTGTTCTTCGAAGTCCCCCGTTGTACACCATAGCAGTTCCATGCCGACAGCTATAAGGGGGTGGAAGATATGGTGGTTGAAAGTCGTCAAATTATAAAAAAATTCGGACTGACGGTCAACTATGACGTTTGCCACTCTATAACAAGGAAGTTACATACAGCGAAACGTGATGCCACAGACCATATCTTTGGTCTATGCGTGCTACAATGTCTTCAGCTCTTTCTCTGTAAGGATAAGCATACGAATAAGGAAATATAAGAATAAATAAATAGCACACTACTGAAAGATAGCATAATCAACCAACATGAGAGTGGAGCTGCGGGTTTAGGCTAGCTGTTAAATAAATTAATAAACTGGAATAAATTGTTCAATACAATTCCTGTTGATAGTTAAAAATGAGAAAACACTCTCTCGTTTGAAAATAACTACAGTACCCGTGTGAATACTTCGCACCATTCGTTTAATGACAAAAAAGTTGGGAGAAATGGAAGTAAAGTTGAATATTCACGCAAAGCTTGTCTTCAGAATCAATTAATATTATAAATCGGCTTGTTTTACGATATCTTCGTTACTAATTAAGGTACGCAGTTCTTTTTGACCAAGCAACACACAGCGGATCAATTTCTGTCAGCCGGCCGCGGTGGCCGAGGAGACTGAGGCGCTCCAGTCACGGTCTGCACGACCACTACGGTCGGGGGTTCGAATCCCCCCTCGGGCATGGATATTTGTGCCTTCCTTAGTCTTAGTTAGTTCATAAGTAGTTTGTAAGTTTAGGGACTGATAGCCCCGTAGTTAAGTCCCATAGACTTTACAAACATTTCAATTTGAATTTCTTTCATTTGCGCTTTTAAACACTCATTGATTTCGCTTAAAGGAAAAATGAAAGATATCGGTCGGATAGAACGTCCTGATCGACTGACTTTACAGCAAGGAATCTCCATAAGAAATACACAGAAGAAAATCGCGTTTCGAGTATAGAAAAAGGAAGGCGAGAGTTATGTTAATTCTGATACTTGATGACAAATCTGTCGAAGAATACCTTTCGTTTAGAATAAAAATGATGAAAACCGAGCAGTTAGTTTGGCGTGCGTATAAAGCGCTTGTACGACCACGTCTTGAATATTGCTCAAGTGTTTGGGAACTGCAGCAGATCAGTTTAAGGGAAGGCATAGAGGCGGTTCAGACGTGAGCAGCTAGATTTGTTACTGGTAGGTTCGACCAATGCGCGAGTGTCACGGAAATGCTCCGGCAACTCAATTGGGGATCGCTGGAAGAAAGACGACGTTCTTTTCGTGAATTTCTGTTAAGTAAATTTAGAGGGCCGGAATTTGAAGCTGAGTGTAGTACGATATTGGTGCCGCCTACTTGCATTTCGCGTAAAGATCACAAAGACAAGATAAGAGAAATTAAGGCTCGTACGGAGGCATATAGGCATTCTTTTTTTCCTCGTTCAATTTGGGAGTGGAATAGGAAAGGAAATGCCTAGTAGTGGTACAGTGTATCCTCCGCCACGCACCTTACGGTGAATTGCGAAGTATGTATGTAGATGTAGATATTAAGCGGTCGCGCTAGAACTCGTGTACGTGCTGTCACCGCAACATAAAACGTTTCTCGTAAGGTAAAAATACTTTGAATGTGCATACAAAATTATCTGATAGGAGAACGAAACGACGACTGATAGTTGGGAATCACGTTTAATTTTATTAATTCATTATTTATTTATTTATTTTTTTTTCTTTTTCCCTCGACGATCTTTTTTCTGGGGGTTCACTTAGCCAGTGCACGCAGAGGATGCGCCGCCACCGGAAACAAGAGTGCGATTCTACAGATTATGTGTCTTCTGCATCAACCGAAAGTGCGAATGATTGAAGAAAAGAAAAAGCGAACCAAACCAATGGGGAAAAACATTGCCAAACGAGCACACAATAGTGGCATGGGTTACATTTCAGTCGCCATTGGAAAAATATGAGGAATAAGGTATTCCAGAAAGTGGGTAAATACTGTAAGAAAAGGTAAATCCATCTCATCAATAATCTGCTTCAGGGTAAATAATACTCTTTTCGCCAACCAAGAACTGATACGTGTAATTATTGTGCAGAATGCGAGATTAATCTCAAAACAAATCAGTGCCTGTAAATTAGAATAGATGTACTATAGAAAGAGAACCGAGGCCTGTAATGGGTTAAAAACAGGTTTCTTGGCCAAAGGCAAGTAATGTAGCTTCCTGTTTATTCCTGTCGGAGTTCGAGTATGCTCAGAACCTTCCGCTGCTTCGTATGAATATTACGGCTCAGTTTTACAAAAGGCTATTGTGGCTTCACACATTCAATGTACAGTACTTTTAATGTTCCACCATCTGCACTTGAAAAGGCCTTCCTGTTTCTCCTATGTAAACAGTCCCACATCTGCAGTTTATTTTACACACCAGCAGTATTCAGCTTTCCTATGGAATCCTTAGTTGATAAGAGGATATCTTTAATTCTGTCATTGCTGAAAAAATCAGGTTTGATGCCAGCTCGTCGTAAGACTTTTCCAATGCGCTCACTAATCACCTAAATGTATGGCACAAAAGTCACCGGTAACTCTACAACTTCTTAGTTCGTTGCGGTTTTATGGGTTTCTTAATGCTTCTGTTGCTGAATCCATTGGCACGGAATACGATCGCAACTTGGTGAGCTCTTCTTCCAAATTCTTGTCATCACTAATCCGTTGCGCCATGGTGACTAGTGTGAGTTCTTTTGGGCCGGATGGTGATGAAACAGCGCGTGTGAGTACCGGTCGGCATGGGTTGGCTTCCTGTGCACTCTGTCGTCTAGTGTACCTGTTGCTGTTTTGCACACTAATACGTCCAGAAAAGGAAGAGAATCATCGTTTTCTATTTCTACAGTCAATTTTATTTCATCATGCTGGCTGTTAAGATGTTCGAGAAATTCAAGTAGCTATTCATTTTCATGTGGCGAGCGGTACAACGGGCCCTTTTGCCGCATGTGGGCTTTCCTGAAAGCGTGGCAGCAATGTCCCTACTTAGAACAACTAGGCCGACCACGAAATATTGCTGGCCAATTACATGCAAACACCAACAACCGTACACCTTCCTGTTTTCCACCAATCAGAACCAAATATGCTAACTCCAATAATCGCATCTTCCTCTCGTATTTCCACCAATCAGAAATAGCAATGCAAGCACCAATATAGTTATTCCTTCCCTTCCTGATACCAAATTTTAACCAATCAGAACTAACGCGTGGGGAAGGCATTGGCTTTATAAGACAAGCGCAGGAGAAAACAAGTCAGTATTCCCTGAAGAAGGCTCCTTTAACGGATCCGAAACGTTAGAAATATTTTATCATCATGACGCAGAAAACAGCTCAGAAGAATTTTAATTTTAACAACAATGACAGCGAAAGCTTACGTTCTTCCAAGATTCATTAACTTTATGGCAACTTTCCAGTTCCGGTTTTGACCAGTAGATGATGATATGGTTTGCTTCTGAAGCTCTTGTTTTAATGTGTTTCGCCAGACAGGAATTTCTTGTGAACTTTTATATCTGATCACTTCATCCCAGCTATACATGAAGCCTGCCTTTCGAATCCTGTATACTTAGTATAAAGGGTAGGCAATGGAAAGGAAATAAACAACTCTTAACCGCAAACAATTTGAGTCTGATGATAAATATTCATCTGCAAATCTATTATCTGCCAAACTACTTGGTACACCAGCACTCCCTTCGTTACTGGAGTCTATGGTAAACCACTCTGGACTTAAACTAACCGAATAAACAAATAAATACCTTTGGTTTGAACTAAAGTACTCATCGCACGAACACAACTGGCTGGATTAACCCTACGTGTCTAGTAGAGTGTTCAAATGTTTGTTAAGCTTAAGGGTCTTAACTGCGGGGTCATCAGTCCCTAAACTTACAAACTTCGTATGAACAAGCTTATACTAAAGACGACACAAACATCCATGCTCGAGGGGGGATTCGAACCCCCGACCGTAGCGGCCGTGCAGACGGTGACTGGCGCGCCGCAGTCCCCTCGTCCACCTCGGCTGGCTAGTAGAGTTGCAGGCGTCTAGGGACAGTAGCGCGTCGGACCCCAGTTACCCGTATCAACCGATAGACGTCTCTACGGTCATATTGCCGTGATGCTCTGCGAGTCCAGGGCTTCTAGTTTTCATTACTGCTGTTTAATTGACGTATTTTAAAATTTGAAATATGAATCATTCTAAGACTTCAGCATTACTGTAATAGAAGTGTGTCTGTCATATTACATGACATTTCTGTAACTCTGCGCTATTAAAATGACAAGTAAGACTTTCCAGCAGTCTAAAACTTGAAGTTTGAAACTTAAACTGTAAAAAGACGCAGCATAAAGCAGAGGGTACTTTCCTGATAAATAAATTCGGGAAGCAGAGCTGAGGTTCTACATGAATTTCTGTTTTGTTATTTGCATGAGAATGAATGGCACTGGTGTATTAAATATTGTTATTATTTCACAGATGGTGACAGAAAAGATCGGCTTTTAGAGGAAACTGAATGTATTCTGTTTTCGTTGATGGTGGCGCCTGAAGAATTGGCGATATTATGTGAATTTAGCTTGTGGAGAAAGTGGCGGTGGCACTAGATATTTTGTTTTGCAGGTTCATTTAGTAAATTTTTGGTCGTAATATAGGTGATAGGAGCTAATGCCTGAAGTGGCAGAGCCTAGGGGAAATATATATCAAAGGAAAAAAACAACAAAAGAGAAAAAATGCCAAATGAAAGAGAAACAGATGTGTGTGTGGACGGTGGTTCGTTTTTCGCTTCCGTCAATATTTTTATTTTTCACCTTGACTCCCAAAAGTTTTCTGACCCATAGAATTTACGAGTTTCGATATTACGACATATTTGCAAGTACAACCGCTTTTTCTTAAAAGTGCGTTTGTTCTATTTAGTGAACATGCCGTGAAATATGGTCCAACAAATTGTAAACACTGACTTCCGAACTACAGCACTTAAAGTGCGGACACATTGTTATAGTGAATGTTGCAAACGACATGCTGATACAAATAGTTTCGTACATTTACTATAAAATACAGACAAAGCTCTTGAGATCCGTTAAATGACTACAGTATCAGCACAATTATCTCACAAACGGAGCATACACGACGCAAGGACGTGTATAACAGCTATTGCAAAAAGGAACAAGGCACTTCAGTTTCATTAAGAAACGACAGTTGCCACAGAACTCTAGTACGTAATCTGAATATAAAATTATTTGAATCAGAATGACATTTAGGACATTAATTATTACACTATGTCTTTCGTTTATGTGCAGGTAGTTCACGAGACAATGTTTACAATTCGTTGACCCATATTTCACGGTATTTCCACTAAAGAGAATAATAGCACTTTTTAGAGAAAGCACTTGTATACGTAAATATGTCGAAATATCGCAAAATGTAAATTCCTTCTAATTAATAACAGTGTAAGAAAACTTTCAGGAGTCAAGGTAAAAAAAAGAAAAACATATATAGTTGGGACCGGGAACCGAACCACCGCCGACGGTCAAGCGACAAGAAGTCCTCCGCTGCGCTACAAAGAGCACCTCCATGAAATCTGTTTCACATTACCACCAATATCAAGGGTTACTCGCCAATATGGCATTTATTGACTGTAATTTACAATTAATTGTACTAAGAACGACATGATTTTGATACGTCTTAAGTGTGCCGTAACTTTGAAATAGCAACACGCGAATTATAAGGAGAAAAGCAAAGACCTAAATAAACAACATAGACTGGCCACAGCGCCGCCATAGTTGAAGCCAATTGGAAAGGTTGCCGCCATATTTGAGAAAGTCAGTGCCACGCCAGGTGTTACTGGGCGTCTGCTAACGCTGTATCAAAGGTTTTATAATAATCGTTGCCAGTCTCGATTTTTTCTTAATTTCTGGGCGGCGCATTTCGGAGAGTAATTTCCACTACGAATAGCATTTATCGTTTACTACTGTATCCTAAGTGTAATGTTTACAATCTTCGAACTGGTGCGTTATTTGATGTTACTATAATGTCAATAATAGTTTGTATTTGCCGACATATCTTCCCTCTGAATACAGGCGAATTTCTTTAACATATTTAATTACCTTTATTCTGCATGTGATTCAAATTATGTTTCATGCTTTGAAGTACATTATGTATTTATTAAGCTCTCCACAAATTGACGTTTCCTCGGTTTCTTTTGGTTTCTGTAGGTGCTCAGGAAACTAAAATATTGTTGGAATGGCATTCCGTAGTAGTCGCTTTCGATCGGTGGTAGCATACATGCAGTTTTCTCAGACTGACAAGAGCACATGTAACTATACTTTGTAGAATTTCACTTACACGCCTCATACTGGTTACCCATTCGGTTAGCAACTCCTTGTTTTTAAAAAGAAATCTGTATAAAGAACAGTTTAATTACAGTTCATATACCTAGGCTACTTACCAAATGGTTAATACGCTTTTTACACTATATGGACAACTGTCATTACATTAAAACACACGAAATACAACCGTCATCTGCCTAGCTTTTTGATGGTCGTGAAGTAAACATAATTTTGAAACTTCGTAAATGCGAAAGTTAAGTATAATGCTGATACACAGCGACCTATATAATTACATATCTCTTTCGTTATGTATGATATTCCAACAGTTTCGTCACTGCGGTTGCTGCAGTTGTACGCCGAACATACAGTGGGCATGATTTGCCACTAATAATAGCGCTTACACGTCAGTTTATATTACGAATAGAAGCGGCTGCTCACTCAAACTGACGTTCTCAAATATGGCGCCCAATGTTGCTTAGTGATGCCACCCAGAGCACTGTAGCTTGCCTATAGCCTCTCTATGTTGTTTATATACCTCTTTGGAGAAAAGCATGAACATACGAAACGGAAGATGGCGTTTCTGCAGGACATAGCTTGCGACCTTAGAGACATCTATCGGTTGTACGGGTCACTGGGGTCCAAGGGGAGGCTCGGAGTTTAACGTCCCGTCGACGGCGTGGTCATTAGAGACGGAGCTTACGCTCGGAGTGTTTGGGTAAGGATGTGGAAGGAAATCGGCCGTGCCCTTTCAATGGAACCATCCCGGCATTTGCCTGGAGCGCTTTAGGGAAATCACTGAAAACCTAAATCTGGATGGTCGGAGGTGTATTTGAACCACCATCCTTCCGAATGCGAGTCCAGTGCGTTAGCACTGCGCCACCTCGCTCGTCCCTAGACGCTAGTAGTGGAGTGACACAGAATTGCACTGCTTGGGCTGTTAGCAAAGCATTGGAGCGATTGACTGCCAGAAGGTCTGCTGTTAACCGTGCCTCGGTAGGTAAGTACAACGTACTGACGTGTTTTACGGCCCTCTTTAGATTTGTAGTTTTATAAGTTTTTGCAAACATTTTGGACCAAAATAATAATCTAAATAATAAAAAATCAATTAATAAGAGTGTCTGAAACCTTTTTAGGAAAAAAATTTTTACGTTGTTGTGGAATTCGAACCACTGATCTTCAGTGCCACAGTCAAACGCATTACCCACTACGCTACAACTGACGGTTGAGTTTTCTTCTTTAATCATATACTATTGATGGTAGTTGTTAACTGATGCTAATATTCCATTTGTTGACACTAGATTATCATTTATCGTACGAAGAACGACGTGTTTGTGTTAATTCTTCAGTGCCAAATACAAATGTTCAAATGTTTGTGTAGTCTTTGGGACTTAACTACGGGGTCATCAGTCCCTAAACTTACAAACTACTTATGAACTTCTTACGAACTAGGACGGCACAAATATCCATACCCGAGGGGGGATTCGAACCCCCGACGGTAGTGGCCGTGCAGAACGTGACTGGAGCGCCTTAGTCCCCTCGGTCACCGCGGCCAGCTCTTCAGTGCCCCATTGCTTTGAAATGACAACGTGTAAGTTACAATAAGAAAATCATCAAATACGCAACGCAAGATGGCGTATGCCACACAGAGTTGTGGGCGAGGAATGTCACGTGACATCTGCGAACGGCTGGTTTTCGTTAATTCAATGGAAGGTGTCAAAACTCCGTTATTTTTGCAAATATCTCTCAAACGGTACGAGATATGGAAAAAAAACATATGGGAACAAAGTTGCAGAGAATTTTCTCCTCTACAAATTCGTTTATTCAATTTTCGCGTCAGATGAACGGTTTATTTGCAATTAAAATTACATTACAAACGGCTTTTTTTTGTATTACTTACTTATTTCTTTCGGAAATATTTCAAAAAGCGAGGATCTGGTCTCTGGTAGCCAAGAATTATATCTGTAAAATTTGGTGCCGATCGGTTGAACGGTTCGACCCAAAAAGTGGGAACACGTTACAGCCAGACAGACATCGTCAAATCGCTGTTATTTTTGCAAATATCTCTGAAACGATGCAAGATATGAAAAAAACATAATAGAGCTAAGCTGTAGAGAATTTCCCCCTCTACCAATTTGGTATTCAACTTTAGTGTCAGATGAACGGTTCGTTTGCAATTACAATTATATTATAAACGGCTTTTTTTTTTTTTTTTTTTTTTTTTTTTTTTTTTATTACTACCGTATTTTTTGTCCGAAAACTTTGAAAAAGGGAGGTTCTGGACTCTGACGGCGTACAATTATTGGTGTGTAAAATTTGGTGCTGATCGGCTGAATGGTTCGTCTTAAAAAAAGGGAACACGTTACGGACAGACAGACAGACAGACAGACAGACAGACATCCCAAAATCGCCGTTATGTTTGCAAATATCTCTGAAACGATACGAGATATAAAAAAAAACATAAGAGAGCAAAGTTGTAGAGAATTGTCTCCTCTACAGATTCGGTTACTCAGTTTTTGTGTCAGATGAACGGTTAAGCCGTTATTTTCATTTAACCCATTTCTTCCCAGTGTTGCGTACACGCAACACAAAATTCGGCCTTACAAAATGCAGTCGAAATGGACTTACTATACAAAACTCACCACACATGTGTTAAAAGGCATTCACGAGTAGCTCTCTGTATAAGTGTTAAAGTTTCACAATTACCTTAACACTTCGTAAAAAGGTGCAAGATTTACAAACGTCAGACGATCTACATACACAAGAAATGTCAAGTTCAGCTTCACACAGAGTGTTTTTCAATATTTCATGAGTGATACCATCAATGTAAGTCAGAGTTATCATATAATAGACAATATTGTGCAGTTTGAACAAATAGAAGAATGTGATCACAACAACTAAATTTTTCTATTTTTTTTATTTATTTTTTTTATTTAATTTTTTTTCTAGGAAACAGCGCAACATTATGGGTTGTGCAAATTACAACACATACTGCTAGAAGTGTTTTATCGATTACAGCAAATGTTCAGAATATAAATTAATGAAATGCAGCAACCAGTTGCTTGTCGTTATTTATTTTTAACTTTAACGACCGGTTCATGCATCTTGAAACTTATAACCCACATCCTTAACTTATTTGTTGTATGATAATCACTTCATCAATCTATTCCCATTAAATTCTGAAGCCATAGACACAATGACAAATTCTTTATATTGACAGATGCCTTGACAGTGACATTCTAAACATCCTACTACTGTGTCAGTAGTAGTTCTGAAATATTCCGCCTATGGCGCCACTGATCATTGTACTTCTAGACTACTGAATTTTAATCTGCTAAGCGACTGATTTATCAGTCACCTGCTCCTCTCTTTATGCTTTTATTCAACTACTTTGAGTATTACTGTTTTCCCATAGCCTTCTTTCCCTTATTTATCGTTTCTCTTTTACTATAAGCATCATCCATGGATACTTTGTTAGCAGCTGATTGTTATTCATTCCATAATCTTTGCACTTAGCGTTGATTCCACAGTAGCATGTTTATTTATTAAGCAACAGTACAAAAATGTAAGTGTTAATTTTATCCCAATATATTAACTTATCTTTATTACATTCTATTTGGTTCGAAACTGCTTCATATTTCTGTAATCGACTGTTATACGTTCTATAGCCTTATTGTATACAAATGTACTTGTTTGTCTGTATAGAGACCAGAAGAAGGGCACTCAACCGCCAGAAACCGATCGTTAAAGTTAAAAATAAATAACGACAAGCAATTGGTTGCTGCATTTCATTAATTTACATAATGCTAGTTTGTAATATTTGTAATGTTATTTCAATTATTTTAAAGAGAACCTGATGACTAAATATAACACTTTTTCACGATTTCTATATTTGGGAAGAAATGGGTTAAATTTCGAGCTGTCAAAAAACGATCGCAAAGGCCCACTTCTAGTGTTACTACCGTAACCTAAAGTGGGCCAATAAAGAAAAAAGAAAAGCAGCAGCAGTGTGCGGTGGGAGCGGTCACGCACCTGTGCTGGTGACGAAGCGTAACTCGGCCCCCTCGTCGGTGTAGTCGACCCACACCTTACGATAAATCGATTTCGGCATGAGGGTGCGGTACACTTCGGCGGACGTCCAGGACTCGAAGGCGGCCAGCGTGCCCCCGTCCTGCAGGCAGCGGCGGCGTGCGGTCGCGTGGTCCTTCAGGTCCTTCTTGTAGAACTTGTAGAAGCGCTGGTCGCTCCTCCAGTACGTGTAGCCGTCGGGGATCCGCTTGCTCATGCGGCGCTCGCACACGAACGGGGTGTTACGGTTGCGGTAGTTGTAGCACGGCGCGTCTTCGATCACGTTCCGTCCGTATACCCGGACACAGTCCTTGTCGTGTTCGTTGCTCGGCGATCCTTCACCCCAGGGCAGATACGGTGGCTTACCTCCTTGAATGCAAAACAGACAACGTTCACTGTCATTATTACAGCTGTATCTCAAATATCTAAACACCAGAGCTACAATAGGCTATTTTCCTGTGTTAAAACTATGGTTCGAATTATTGTTGTTCTGAGTGATTATAATATTCGGACAGCATTTTCGCTCATAAATCGTACAAAACATCTGTTATTTTTACGTAATTAAAGCTTAAAAATCATCAAATTTCACGATTAGATCACGTGATCGGAAACTCTCCGTTATTGGCTGAAGTACTGATGACGTCATAGAACACCTACAGCGCGGCAACTAGAAGTCGGAGCTGTATTATTGTACGCGTTTCCTCCATTTCGCAGCTTTAAGTTCAGTTTTTTCGTGATCTAAACGCGTACAGTTTTGATGCCACAATGGAAGATGGTTATGTGAAGGCTGACAGCGGAAACCTCCCTAAAGTTGATGCAATTATGGTGTCTTCTTTCTTTAAAAACAATCCAAATTTTTACGTGCCAGAAATAAGAAACGTGACAACTGCATTGTAAGTAACGCATACCTACATTTTAAAGCTAATTATTTCGAGAGATACTTTATGCCATTGGAAAAAAGTACCCTATCTGTTCATGTCAGCAGACTTAATTTCAAGTCACCATATTATGCAATAAAGGGTGAAATTTTATCTTCTATCCAAGTGGCCTTGAGTGATTATGTTGGCAACATCAACAACACGATAGAAAATCTTTGTCCAGATGTTCAGACCACATAGAATGACTAGATTAGTGTGTATCGTACAGACCATGAAGTAAATAAATTCTGCTGTTCCTGCTCTATGATTCTTGTGTGTACCCTTTTCCGGTCAGTAAAAGTAACTGCCCTTGTAAATCAAAGGTTTCACGACAAAATAATTGCGCTGTCACGCGATTTGTTAATGGCGACGTCCGATGATTCTCGCTATTCAGCATCTATTGCCAACATAGTCACAGGAAGCCGCTGGGATAGTAAAATTTAACCCAGTAAATCTTCAATAAACACATATTTGGGTAACTAACACTTTTAATCGTATTTACACTTGCATATTACGAAAGTGTGAAAGCTAAATAAATCGGCGCATTAAAGACATCTCCCATATACGTATATTACGATGGGGTAAGTTGTTGTAAAATAACCAGAAGGGCGTTGTCGATGTATAATACGGTTGTTTCATTAAGATCTATTGGTGATAAAATTGCACTTACTGGAGATAAATAATTAGTGCTATTCTTTTATAGTGGGCTGCAACAATATTCATGTTGTTCTTTCACCAAATATATTAGGAAACGGCTTTAATTACACACAAATCGTAGGCGTGTAACGTTATGAAGTTTTACTTCGCAAATGTATACTTCAGGTCATTACCCTACACATAATACTACTTTACACCTTCGCAGTAGAAGAGAACGATACTAAACAGTTTAGTTTACCAATGGAATAATATTGTTTACTTACGTCAAAATGATCCTCACAGAAATAAACACATGAAGTAGACGCTATTTCATTTGGATCTCTTCGCGCCAGTGTCAACCACTTTTTGCGACTCTTCTCATTTTTTGGTACTTGCAAGAACAATTTTTCTTGAGTCTTGACAGATGTATTGGTACAGTGCGGAACTAAGCAATATTTGTAGGTCATTATGCAAACGTTAACGCCCAAACACGAAGCCTCGGTCCAAACAATATACACGTATTTGTTTATCTTACGAGAGCAGAAGCAGCAGCGTGTTGTATGACGTCACAGGCATCACGTGACTCAAATGTAGCGGGCTTTCAAATTATTTGAATTTCATTTATTTTTTTAAAAAAAAAGTACTGAAATCCACGAGGTAAAAAAGCATGTTCGGACCATGATATGACATAATTAACAATTTAAAACGATTTCCAGAAAACAGTCAAATATCCTATTACACCGAATAGCCAAAGAAACTGGTGTGCAAACCACAGGGATATGTGCATGGCGCTGCGGTATATAAGACAACAATCGAACTTTCCTCTCCCTCAAATGTCTGAATAATTTCTTTTACCTCATCATACAGGTCTTTGAGCTCATGGTCATCGGCAGACCTACTTGGCACATGTGGTGTCGCGCAAGTATGAAGTGCGCGCCACATACTCACGCGGCGCGCCGCCATGCACGCACGGCGTCAGCCACGAGCGCCATCTGCAGCAGCTCCGCTCGTGGCCACGACAGCTGCATCGGCCACTTGGGAATCAGACAGGCACCAGTTAAGACTTGGCTATCGGATAGGCACTAGGAATCATCAGTAGTCAGACCTCTATCTAAACTATGTTTCAGCATTCTGCAGTCAAGAACTGTGTAAAAGTTAAGTATTACCAAGACTCCACAAAATATATATCTTGTTCTAATTTAGCCTAATGTTCTAGTTTATGCTGTCCCACTGGCTGGTCACCTCCGTTCCTGCACAAGCGTCAATCCTTTATTCCTGTCTCGGTCTCTCTCTACTCGGCCACCGACACCAAAGACAACCGGCGAAAACGAGACACAAAAGTGGCGACGAGGATGGGATACAAAAGTGGCGACGAGGCTGGGACAGAAAAGCACATATACTTGTACTAGCTGAAAACCGTCCGGCGACGTCTCATGCCGCGACCAGATGGGCGGGGTAGTCTCCGACCCCCTTGCGAACGGTTGGTAACAGACGTCAGGGGATGCGAGGTACCACAAGGTGGCCGACTGGACCGGCGCCGTGCCGGTTCTCGGCCCGGCGATCGCGCAGTCGGTCACCAAGTGGTATCTCAAGTCCTCGGGGAATGGATGCGTCTAATATAGCCTCTCCTTCCCAAGTGCCCTTATCCGCCTCCTCGTGGTGCCGGACGCTAACCCTGACATGTTAACTTGTTACCATGTTAACTTGTCAGGGGACGAAAGGGTGAGGGTGCGCAGAGGTGGTAAGGAGCTGCCGTCTTTGTTCCGGAAACCCACAGTGTGCTTCAGAGACCGCCGTGCGGCGCCTGGAGGAACGTCGCACACTGTGTGGACTGGGTAACTCGGCTTAACTGCCCGGGTAGCGTGAAGGGGAAATCACTATAATCACCCCTCAATTCTAAGTGGAGTCTGTGCCGAGGGGATGTATGGCTGCGGGGTATAGCCAGTCTTTAATGGACCACCTCTGGAGCACCAGCCGAACTCCAGTTGTATAATTGGCTTACCTGGGTGAGCGGGGCAACGCCCAGGCGGACCGGTATCCCTAGCTGCTCGTGGGAACACCATGGCAAATTCTGATTCTCTTTTAGATATTAATTCACGAACATCACTACGCTCACAGGAGTCGACGACCGAGGCGCCAGAGGGATCGGGCTTCCTGGCCTCTGAAAAGTACACAGAGGTCGTGGATTTCCTGGACCAGCTGGCTGCTTCAGGTAAGTGTAATATTTCTGATAAACAGTTTCGTACAATCAAAGATAAACTGGTTAACTGGGCAGTTATCACTGCCAAGATGGAAGGTCAAGTCGAGGAGCTCATAAGAGAAAACGAGATACTAAGATCAGCTCCAGCAAAGACTTATTCAACTGTAGCCGCAAGTCCAACTAATCGAGCTATAGTGGAGACGTCGGTCGTGAGACCGGTCTCCACTATTTTTATAAAACCAAAAGAAGGTAATAACATTGAAGAAGTAAAGCAAACGTTTATGAAAACGATGGATCCCAAAAAGGAGAAAATGAAAATTAACAAGGTCCGTGTAGCAAAAAATGCATTGGTGATAGAACTCCCAGCCACAGAAGACCCGGGCGAGATTTTGAATAATCAGACACTGTCTTCGAAGTACAACTGTGAGACCCCAAGGAAGAGAAGGCCCTTGTTAATTATGTTGGGTATTCCATCTTACATGAATAATGAAGATGTACTCGAAGCAGTGTATGAACAAAATTTTGTTGATCGATACACAAAAGAGAAATTTCTGCAAGAATTTAAATTGAGATTCAAAAGAGGAGAAAAGACAAAGAGACAATTCATCATGTTTTTGAAAGTTCTCCCGAACTCAGAAAAGAGATAATGAAAATTGGGAGAATCTATGTCGGATATAACTCTGTAACAGTAAGAGATTACACCGTGGTACCCAGATGCAATAAATGTTGTGACTTGAACCATTTGAGCAGATTCTGTGATAAAAAGCACTCAGTGTGTGCACATTGTGGAGAGACGGGTCATATGAGAACAGACTGTCCCAACAAGAAGGAAAAGGCCATCTGTATTCCGTGTAAATATCGGAAGAAGAAATGTGATAAACCAGGTCCTGAATGTTCGACTTACAAAATGTTTCTCAGTAGGTTAAAACAAAGAACTGATTATGGATAGTTCCGCTCACATAAAAAGTAAACGTAAGTCTCCTGCAAAAATCAAACGTGATAAGCAGAGGGCCTTGGTTAATAAACAGGCCCTAAGAGTTTCTAAAGACAGTGGGCTTCATGAAGGATGTGAAGCGATGCAGGACTTGGAAATTGCAGAGATAGACGAAGTATATGTAGAACCTAGGGTAAGGATAAATGTGGGTATCCAGACCAGGAAGAAAGAAGATGGAGAAGAAGAAATCAAGAAGAAGGCACTTTCGTTGAAGAAGAAGAAGGTGAAGGAAGACGGCGAATCGGGTCAAAACGTCGTCCTAGATGTTAGGGAAGAAGACACCAAGCAAGACACCAAGCAAGACACCTGGCAAGTTGTATGAATTATGTGATGATGCAGTCAGAATGAGTAGACTCGAAGAACCCAATGTACTAACTGCTGCGTTGAGGCAGCTCGTGCGTTATGGGCACCCGGACAGCGTCAGGGTTACCTTCTCAGTTCTGGAGGATCTTTTGGCTTCCTATAACATACTTTCAGAATACAGTCAGTTACTGGCTTTAGTTAAAAGAGTATATGAACGTATAAATAAAGTTTTTGATCTTGGAAATATTTATAAACAAATGGTGATTGGTTATGTTCGCTTGGTCTCTGACCAATGTCGATCGTTTCCTGACTGTTACGTGCATACACATCATCCATAGCTATGCCCTTAAAAATATTTCAATTAAATGCGCAGCGTAGTAAACTTGCTACGCAAGAAATTAGAAAAGTTGCTGAGGACAAGGAAGTAGATATTCTTTGTCTACAGGAAGCATACGTTTGTAGGGGCAAGATCCCAAGTATGCCTGTTACATCGCAAATCATAATGCACGGTGATCAGCCTATGGCATCCATCGTCATTCTTAATAAAGCCATAAGAGTAGTCAAACTGACACAATTTTGTAATGAATATATTGTTGTAATTCAAGTTTTGCTTCATATTAGTAGTTGGTATATCATCAATGTTTATTGTCAGTATGCACATGATATAGATATTTATCTAATACAAGTTAGAACTATTTTTCGAGCACTAGTGGGTAAGCAACTTATAATAACGATAGATGCAAATGCAAAGTCACTGATCTGGTTCAGCGATACTCGTGATGAGAAAGGAGCTATACTTGAAGATCTAATCATGGAGTTGGACCTGCATGTTCTTAACGAGGGGGGTAACCCCTCCACGTTTTGTAACAGGGCCGGTGTTGAATCCAACATCGATGTTACACTAGCCACAGGAGGTATTATGACAAAAATCCATGATTGGAAAGTTTTAGATAAAGTGGTCAATAGTGACCACAATGTCATAGAGTTCAGTATTGGAGAAATTGGTTCTGAAGCGGCTCAGTGACAGTTAGTAAAGAACTTTGGGAAAACGAACTGGGACTTGCTTCTCCAACGTTTTGATCCTCCAGAGCTGGGAGAGCCCCTGGATGTTCACGCGTACGCGCAAGATCTTTATCTTTCAATTCAGAGGGTGATTGAGGAAGTTGTCCCGGACACGAGAGGGTCGACAGCACCGAGTTCTTTATCATGGTCCACGGAGCTCGATGACCTTCGTCGATCTGTGAGACGATCGCGGAAACGTTATCAAAGAAGTCTTTTCACAGATCAGAGAAGATACCTATTAGAAACTTACAGACGTAAGAAAATAGAGTACAAAGCCAAAATCCAGGAAGTTAGGCACAGAAGCTGGGAAAAATTTGTAAGGGAAAACATGTGCTTGGACCCCTGGGAATACCCTATAAGATAGTAAGAGGGAAAGTTAGAGCCCCCACTGTGTTGTCATCTCTGCGTTGTGGTCGAGAAGCCACAACAGATTGGCGAACCACAGCTGAAAGGTTACTAGAAGTGTTGTTGCCAGATGATGTCATAGAGGAAGACTCGCAAGAACAAACCCAGTTAAGAGAGGAACTTCGACAGCCGTATATTAATGAGCTTCAGGTATACCCATTTTCGTATAGAGAAATCAATGAGAAAATTCAATCACTAAAAAGGGGGAAAGCACCAGGACCGGATAAGATTCCTGTAGAAGTACTACAACATTTAAGTCCAAAGTTGGTTCCAGTTTTAGCTGAACTGTATAATCAATGTTTAATTCAGAGGGAATATCCTAGGTGTTGGAAACTAGCTCATGTTGTTATCTTGAGCAAATGAGAGGACAGAGACCCTTTAAATCCCAAATCGTACAGACCAATTTGCCTTCTCGATATACTGGGGAAGCTTTTTGAGAAATTACTCTTTGACAGATTGGCGAGTCATCGAGTACTATGTGGTCTGAATGAATTTCAGTATGGCTTCCGGAGGGGCAAGTCGACGGAGGACGCCATAAATCAGGTGGCCAGGCTTGTCCACTCATCGGAATGTACATATGTTACCGGGATCATGATTGATATAGCGGGGGCTTTCGATAACCTTTGGTGGCCGGCGCTCTTTTCCCGCTTAAGGGAAATGGAGTGTCCCGACTCACTATATGGTTATCTGAGAGCCTACTGCGAGGAGAGACTTGTGGAGCTGGTGTCCCCAAGGTGGAACCGTCTCAAAGAGGATAACCAAGGGTTGCCCTCAGGGCTCCGTTCTTGGCCCAGTTTTCTGGGATATAAATATGGAGCTGCTGCTGAACAACTTGCAGCAAGAGGCGGGGATACTGGGGGCAGTAGCCTATGCTGACGATCTTCTCGTTCTGGTTCAATCAAACTCAAGACGTCAGATGGAGGACAGAGCCTCTGTGGCCACGGAAATAATTCAGAGCTGGTGCAACAAGGTAAAACTATCAGTTGCACCAGGAAAGTCCAATTACATGCTCTTCAAAGGAAATTTGTAAAGAGACCCATCATAAGACTTGCAGGCGAAAGAATTGGCCGGCAAACAGTTGCCAGATACCTGGGTGTCTATCTCGACCAGAGACTCCACTTTGATGCTCATATCGAGCGAGTTGCAAATAAAACCTTAGCATTGTATAACAAAATAATTTCAATAGGACAGAGGAGGTTCCATCTGCCTCCAAGTGTAACCAAATTGTATCATAACAGTTTACTCGCCTCGATTATGGGCTACGGTGCGAGCTCCTGGGCTCATAGGCTCAGACTGGACAGGCCCTCGTTGGCTGTCAAAAGAGTGCAAAGGAATATCATAATTAGATCGGTTGGGGCTTTTGGGACCACACCTACGGATGGGCTCAAGGTGATTGTGGGGCTTTACCCTATTGATTTAATAACCAGGAAAAGGGCGGCGGTCTATTGGTTGAAAAGACACGACTTCATTCAAGTAGAAAGGATAATTGGGAGGGTCTGTGAAAATAAAAGAGAAATTAACGAAGCAATTAACGATATTTCGCAACGGGACTGGGATTCATCTGAAACAGCCAGGCGCGTACACTCCTTCCTACCATCAGTGAGAGAAAGGATGAAGTTAAAATTTCTTCCATCCAAAGGATTAGTGCACTTTTTGACAGGTCACGGACCCTACCCGGCGCACTTGCACCGAATAGGGAAACGGCCTGATGCAGTTTGTGAATGTGGTGCTGAGATAGGCAGCGTGGAACACGTAATCTTCGAGTGCCCAGTACACGCACGAGTTGCCTCTGTAGAGAGGCAAGCCATACCTACCAGGGACATCTATGAAATAATAAGGAAAGATGAGTTAGTAGAGATCCTCATTATACTGACTGAGAAAGTATCAACCCACGCGCAGCAGATCTATCAAGGATAGTCTGCTGCGAAACAACAGGAGAGAAAAGCCGTGTACGCCTCTATAAGGCATACATTGGCAGCAATATACTGCGTACGTAAAATCGGATTGACATCACCAACCCTGGCATCTGGCCGGCTAACGTCGGTTTGGCACCACGGATGGAACAGAATATGACCGGAAGGTTAGTTGAGGCAAGGAGTGAAGAGCTGGACGACTTCCCCGCCTTACGTGAGCAAGGTATAAGAGAGAAGTCACTGAATAAGTTCTCTGGTGTTGGCTGCCTCGCTACCTTCCAAATCCAATCTAGACTAGAAATCCAGTGCTGCAAAGGAGATGGATAGTGTAAATCAGTGCACCACTAGTAGAAGTAGTGTAATTTACTTTGTTTTGTAAATGTAACAATCTGATAAATTAATATGAGTTGCAGTGGTTACGTTAGTAAGTAGGCCCCGCCCACGTCCACGTCGTAGGGATGGGTACTGGCCTCCCTTCAAGAGGCTTGCTAAGAGGCGGGAATTATACTTAGAGTTGTCATTAACTTATTACTAACAACCAAACAATTTGTAATGTATAATAATTGAGTGTAAAGGTCTGTTTTAGTTATCCAGATAACAGACCTAAATTGTTATTGTAATTGTAAAATAAAAATTGTAAAAAAAAACTAGCTGAAAACCCAGCTTTGCTCGGGTATTTGTTATTCCTGCTTTGAGGTAGTACTTCTCCTATCCTTTCTCTCTCTGTCCGGGCACTCTCGCATAATGTATAAAATTATAAGAATCCAAACGAAGAAAGCTAGTAATCAAAACACAAATGACATATAAATTGCGTATGATCTCATATTTATTGAGTTATATCTCGTACACTTGTATAATTTTGCAGGTATGTATTCATTTGTAAAAGTACTGTACGTCTGTATTAAAAGAAATTTCTTTTTTACTGCTTTATTTATTTATTCTTATATTTCCCTATTCGTATACTTATCCTCACAGAAAGAGAGCTGAAGACATTGTAGCACACATAGGCCAAAGAGATGGTCTGTGGCATCATGTTTTTTCTTTATGTAACCTCCTTGCTACAGAGTCACAAACGTCAACGCTGGCCTTCAGTCCGAATTTTTTTTATAATTTGACGACTTTCAACCACCATATCTTCCACCCCGTTATAGCTATCGGCATGGAACTGGTATGGTGTACAACTGGAGACTTCGGACAACAATTACACACAGACCATTCGTTTGCGTTCTGTATTTTTCACGGCAGAGCGAAATATTAACACACACACACGTAGAAATTTATATACACCGATAACTTTCCATCCCAATATACTCTATCCTTTTATCATTATCAACCCTCAAGGAACAATGCAACCAATAAAACCATTTTCAAAGGGTAAATATAATTTTCAAAGAGTAATTATTGTTCCACATTTCGCGTTATATTCTTCAAATTACTAAATATCTATCAGATCGCAACAAAACAGTGCCTAAAACCTTCCTCAGGTATAAATTAGTAACTGTACAAATATTTAAGTCTCTGCGTCTTGTCATTCGAACGCGATAAGAGTACACCGAACAGAAATTCACATTAATATATATATAGATAAAGAGCTATCTGATCGCCATAAAACCGTGGCTAAAGCCTTTTCTGGGTAGACATTAGTAACTGTACAAATTTTTACCTCTTTATGTCTTGTGGTTCAGACTTGATAAACGTACACCGATCAAACATTCACGGTTATAGATATAGATAGATTACTGTGGTCAGTGTTGGCTTAGTGTCTATCTTTGCCATAGGTGTCACCAGCACTAAATTATTGGGGGGGACGACTCAACTGGAACATTTTCGAACATTCTGATGCCTCATACGCCGATTCAGGAGGGGGGAGGTAGTGGTCGTTGGTAATATCAAGTACCTTCCTCTGAACTGTTTCAGTTGCACTTGAAGTTCCTAAAGCGTGCCAATAGGGTATTTGACTGTTTTCTGGAAATCGTTTTAAATTGTTAATTATGTCATATTATGGTCCGAACATGCTTTTTTACCTCGTGGATTTCAGTACTTTTTTTAAAAAAAAGAAATGAAATTCAAATAATTTGAAAGCCAGCTAAAACGCTACATTTCAGTCATGTGATGCCTGTGACGTCATACAACACGCTGCTGCTCTCGTAAGATAAACAAATACCTGCATATTGTTTGGGGCGAGGCCTCGTGTTTGGGCGTTAACGTTTGCATAATGACCTACAAATATTGCTTAGTTCCGCACTGTCAAATACATCTGTCAAGACTCCAGAAAAATTGTTCTTGCAAGTACCAAAAAATTAGAAGATACGCAGAAAATGATTGACACTGGCGCGAAGAGACCCAAATGAAATAGCGGCTACTTCATGTGTGTAATTCTGTGAGGATCATTTTGATCTAACTAAACAATCTTATTCCATTGGTAAACTAAACTGTTTAGTATCATTCTCTTTTTCTGCAAAGGTGTAAAGTAGTATTATGTGTAGGTTAATGACCTAATGTTTACATTTGCGAAGTAAAACTTCATAATGTTACATGCCTACGATTTATGTGTAATTAAAGCCATTTCCTAATATACTTGGTGAAAGAACAAGATGAATATTGTTGCAGCCCACTATAAAAGTATGTGAACGAGTAAACGTAAATGGATTAGTTTGTAGTGTCAAAAGTAGTGACACATTGATATCATACCAAATCTTGAATATGTAAGGAAAATACTGATTTGCATGGCAGAAAGTTTACACACAATCGCAAACATTCACTCACAAAAACAACAAACCAGAAAAGCGCTGTAATTTCGGTGCTATAAATTTATTCCATCATGCCTCGCTTGCGATGTTTATGTGAAAGTGACATTTCTTTGTCTCCGCGAAATGTGCGTTGCCAACATATCAGCGGAATGAAAACACCACCAACGCAATCCGTTGTCCCTGTTCTACAATATAAATATATTGTACAACTATTTTTGTTTTGATGAATGAAGACCCCATAATTGCATCAACTTTAGGGAGGTTTCCGCTGTCAGCCTTCACATAATCATCTTCCATTGTGGAATAAAAACTGTAAACGCGTTTAGATCACGAAAAAACTGAACTTAAAGCTGCGAAATGGAGGAAACGCGTACAATAATACAGCTCCGACTTCTAGTTGTCGCGCTGTAGGTGTTCTATGACGTCACCAGTACTTCAGCCAATGACGGAGCGTTTTCAATCACGTCATCTAATCGTGAAATGTGATGATTTTTAAGCTTTAATTACGTAAAAATAACAGATGTTTTGTAAGAATTATGAGCGAAAATGCTGTCAGAATGTTACAATAATAAAGAATAACAACAATTCGAACCATATTTTTAACACAGGAAAATACCCTATTTAATCCTGGATTTAAACGTATCCTGAAGTTACCTTCTTTTTTTTAAGAAGGTTACCTAACGCTTACATGTAAGTTTTTTGACTATATTATTATGATTATTACGCATTGTCCAAAACAACCGTGAAGTATTGCAAACTGAATAGCTTTTAAAACGATATTCTGCTTGATTCTGATTTGAAATTTAACTAAAAAAACAATAACCAAAACAATTTATTTTTCATTCATTAAGATGCATTATAAAATGAACAAATATATACACAGGAATAAACAAGTACTTATCAAAACAGTAAAAGCGATAGTTAACTACAGTGTCAGAAGCATTAGGTGAAAAAACTCATACAAAATTCCTCCTACACTGATCCAGCACAATTATTCTGATGTCACAATTAGATATAAATATTCTTGCAATATTTCTGAAGTCTATTTCATTGAGGAGCAACTTATGCACATTGCAGGCTGCTACGTGATTGAGCCTCTCCTGCGTCATTGTCGAATGCAGATAGTTCTTCAGTCGTCGTAGAGCTCAAAAACTGCGTCCTGGTTCCTAGGTTTACGCTAGACACACAAGCAAAAGTCTGCCCAAATAATTCACTAACTTCTTTTTTCATAGAAACCAAAACATACTTTGTCTCTTTCAGGCATTTTACATTGTATTCTCATCATCATCATCATCATCAGAGACTGATTATGCCTTTCAGCGTTCAGTTTGGAGCAAAGAACCTCTAATAAAATTCCTCCATGATCCCCTATTCAATGTTAACATTGATGCCTTGTCTGATGTTATGCCTTTAACTTCAAAATCGTTCTGCATCGAATCTAAGTACTTTCTTCTTGGTCTACCTCGACTCCTGTTACCCTCTGCTGCCGAGCTCATGAGTCTCTAATGTAACCTTGCTTCTCCCATGCGTGTAACATGACCCCACCATCTCAGTCTGTTCGCTCTAACTCCTTCATCTATGGTGTTCATTCCCAGTTTTTCTTTGATTTCCTCATTAAGGAAACCCTCCTGCCATTGTTCCCATCTATTAGTACCTGCAATCATTCTTGCTACTTTCATATCTGTAACCTCTACCTTATGAATAAGGTAACCTGTATCCACCCAACTTTCACTCCCATACAACAAAGTTGGTCGAAAGATAGAGCGGTACACTGCTAACTTAGTCTTGGTACTTACTTCCTTCTTGCAGAAGAGAGTACATCTTAGCTGAGCACTCATTGCGATAGCTTTGCTGCACCTCGATTCCAGTTCTTTCACTATGTTGCCATCCTGTGAGAAAATACATCCCAGATACTTGAAACTGTCTACCTGTTCTAACTTTGTTCTTCCTATTTGGCACTCAGTCTTTTTAAATCTCTTTCCCACAGACATTAATTTCGTTTTGGAGATGCTGATCTCCATATCATAATCCTTGCACCTCTGATCGAGCTCTGAAATATTGGTTTGCAACCTTTCAATCGAATCGGCCATTACAACTAAGTCATCCGCATATGCGAGACTGCTTATTTTGTTTTCACCTATTTTAATCCCGCCCTGCCAGTCTAGTGTTTTCAACATATGATCCATGAATAGTATGAACAACTGTGGTGACAGGTTACAGCCTTGTCTTACCCCTGAAACTACCCTGAACCGTGAGCTTAATTTGCCATCTACTCTAACTGCTGCCTGACATTCCACGTAAAGCCCTTTAATTGCCTGCAGAAGTTTGCCTCCTATACCATAATCTTGTAGAACTGACAGTGGCTTCCTCCTAGAAACACGGTCATAAGCCTTTTCTAGATCTATGAAACATAGATACAAATCCCTGTTCCACTCTTAGCACTTTTCCATTACCTGCCGTAAGCTAAATATCTGGTCCTGACAGCCTCTAAGAGGCCTAAACCCACACTGGTTTTCATCTAACTTGTCCTCAATTAATACTCGCACTCACCTTTCAACAATACCTGAGAATATTCTGCCTACGACGCTAATTAAAGAGATACCTCGATAGTTGTTACAATCTTTCCTGTTTCCATGTTTGAAAATTGGCGCGATTACCGCTTTCGTCCAGTCAGACGGAACCTGTCCCGTTTCCCACCTCTTCTCAATTATCCTGTGTAACCATTTGAGACCTGATATTCCACTGTATTTGACGAGGTCCGGCTTAATTTCATCCACCCCAGCTGCTTTATTGCACTGTAATCTAGTGACCATTTTCTCCCCTTCCTGTTTCCATCGTCGTTCCTATCCCATTCTACCTGAAAATCTGACACATCATTTCACCTACATTGAGCAATTCTTCAAAATATTCCCTCCATCTGCTCAAGGCAGCCACAGGATTGACTAGCAGCTTTCCTTCTTGCCTCTCTTTCGAAGATTGCTAATTACGCTCCATAACGGTTTTCCCGCTGCTTGACCCAGAGTATCTAGCTTATTTCCAAAGTCTTCCCATGATTTCTGCTTGGAGTCTGCAATTATCCGTTTGGCTTTGTTTCTTTCTTCAACATAACTTTCTCTCTCTGCCTGATTTCTAGTAAGGAGCCATTTTTGAAATTCCTTCTTTTTCTTTTTACAGGCTGCCTTCACTGCGTCATTCCACCAGGCTGTCTGTTCCAAGAAATTCTCTAGCTGCTTCCAGTAGTGTGCCCTGTACCTTAACCATTCATCTTCCAGTGACTGTCAATCATTACATTCAACTAACTGGTACCTTACCGAGATCATTGCTATGTATTTCTGCCTAATTTCCTTGTCTTGAAGCTTCTCCACTCTTATCCTTCTAGCCGTGGTGGAGTAGCTGAGCGGTCTAATGCACCTCGCTGCGGAGCGCACGGTTGCTCGCCGTGGAGGTTCGAGTCCTCCCTGGGGCATCGGTGTGTGTGTTTGTCCTTAGGTTAGTTTACCTAGGTTTAAGTAGTTAGTAAGCTACGGACTGATGACCATGCAGTTTGGTCTGATAGATTTACAAACATTTGAACATTATCCTTCTACACATGGACTTGACTTTCTGCTCTTTTGACCTCACAAAACCAATTCCACAGCAGATTAAATAATGATCAGTATCATCAAAGAACCCCTTGAAAACCCGTGTGTCCTTGACTGTCTTCCTAAATTCCTGGTTTGTTATTATATACTCAATGAAAGATCTGGTTCCCCTTCCTTCCCAAGTATAGTGGTGAATGTCCTTATGCTTAAAGAAGGAGTTTGTGATAACTAAGCCCATACTGGAACAGAAATCCAAGAGCTGTTTTCCGTTCCTGTTGGCCTCCATATCCTCTGCAAACTTACCCATAACCTTTTCATAACCTTCTGTTCGATTCCCTATCCTGGCGTTGAAATCACCCATGAGTAAAACGCTATTCTTATCCTTCACTCTAACAACTACATCACTCAGAGCATTGTAAAATCTGTCCATCTCATCTTGATCTGTTCCTTCACAGGGTGAATATACTGTGGCAATCCTAATTTTCTTACTGGAGATGGCCAAATCTATCCACATCAGTCGTTCGTTTACATACCTTATTGCAATTATGCTGGGTTCGATTGCTTTCCTGATGTAAAACCCTACACCTCAGTGTGCTCTTCCTACTTTAACTCCCGACAGGTAGACCTTGTATTCTCCAACTCCTTCATCTTTCTCTCCCCTTACTCTAACATCACTAACAGCTAAAACATCTAACCCCATCTTACTTGAATCCTCCGCCCGCTCAACCTTCTTCCCATTGTAATCCCCATTGATATTAATAGCTCCCCATCTCATTCCAGATCGTTTGCCAAGTCGTATCTGAGGAGTCCCTGGTCTATCAATTAGAGGTGGGACTCCATCACCTCCAAAGGTCCGAGGCATTTTGCTCTGATTGTTACCAGCATGATATTGAAGTACCTGGGAAGCAAGTTGCTAGCCTTACTTTCCCAGGGACCCACTGGGTTTTACCCCTAACGGTTGAGGGACTAGCCGGTGGGTTTGGTAGTCTTTGCCATCTGAGCACAAAGTTGACCACGACTCAGAACAGGTCTGAGATGCCCAACCTTATTCAAAAGTAACTGGTATCCCAACTGTCAGGACCACTTACTTGGCCACTCATACATTGCCTGTGGCTCATGAACTAGGACATGACTATAGGAACCCACATCATGAACCTCCATGACTACAGAAACCCACACCATGAACATTGTATTCTAAGTGAAATAATTCATGTTTTATTTTCAAAGACTTATCATCTATTTCCCGGTATGGAGCTACCACATCGTATCGTTTTTTCTCCAAGGAAACCTGTTTCTTCATACCAGGTTGGTCAAGTATCCTATATCTAAGCCCTTGGACAGCAGAATCAATGATTTTAAAGCGACATAAATTGAATATATGCCTGAGACAATCGCTAGGGAATTACCTTTTTCCTTGGAAGTTGCAGCTGTTCTAAGCCAAGCTGGGATATCTTAATATTACATTCTTCATGCATAGAAGAAAACTTTTCCTTTTTGTTCTGAGATTTTTAAGGTTCTCAGAATTTTAACTGCAGAACAAAGTTCTGCAACAGTTCTTCTTTTCTTTGGAAACTCCTCTGCAAGATTTCTAAAAGCTCAATTACTTCTTTCACCTTTAGGAAACCAAGGTACGTTTTGCCAGACTCAAATACATGAAGTAGACCAATGGCTCTTTCGCATCCCTGTGCCGTTAGTTCAGTCAATGTCTTGATAACCAAAGCATATTTTTTTCAAAATTTTATTGATTTGTGACTGTCGGTACAGCCATCTAGTAGGACATAAAGGCTTTATCTATGCAACATTACTGACACGTCCTTCAGCCGCATCTTAAATAATATGCATAAACGTGTCTTTTGCATTTGTTTTTGAAAACAGTATTCTTAATTGATGAGCTGATTCCATGGAGTTTTTAACAGTTCTTGAAATTTCGCAGCTTGCTTTCATAATTAAATATCATAATTGGTTGAGACTCCTTATCCATTCCACTCATGTTTCCTACTCCATCATATGTTTGCCCACAAATGTTACTTAAAGGTACCTGGAATCTGAGCAGATCATCACAAATGAGTGCAGCTATATGCTCCACATACATAACTAGTTTTATAGAATCCCTAAAAGCTTTCATGAGGATCTAAATTGTCATTACACCATCTTACCCAAAAACTAATGTGTTCATCGCCGGAAATGTCCCTTGTGCCATGACAGATTACTGAATAAATCAAAGGATTTACTGACCTAACTTTTGAACTATGTTGCCAAGGATTTCTTTACCAAGGATTTCAATTAATTCATTTTGTATCATTGTGTGGGTATAACTATGTTCTCTGTGGAGCCACATTTTCAGAGTTGGCTTGTCTTCACTACAGAGTTCCATCAAATTTCCGTCACAGTTTGTGTGTGCTCTAACAGCCAATCCTTGTCTGATAAGATATTTAACACTGCTAATAATGATTGTCGATGCTTCCAAAGCCATTTTTGATGCTCAAATATACACAAAAGCAATGTACTTGCAGACTGCTCACATACATACATTTATACTGTCGTTTCCTTTCAAATAATAGAAACAGTAGGGGTAATTATGAATTGGATAGGTAAAAAATAAGGAGAGTAGCCTGCGATGCTTGAGTAGCCATAATCTATTCATCCACAATTTGAGAGAGGGTGTGGTTACATTATTGTGAGAAACCTTAGACGCAATGATAAAAATTTAAGAAACCTGTAGTTAACAACGCCTGCAAAGTAATGCAAGGAAAACCCTTATCGCATAGTAACTTTCCACTGTTCATGAAGTAAAATTATGGCATTCGGTAATATGTTACAGTTTAGTATTTAGATAATACAAACTGTATTCTCGACAGTTTTAACAGTATCCAAATATAGGCCTATCACTAAAATTATGTTCTAAATTATTTGATATTAGGATGCATAGTTCATAAGATATGAGATCATAAACAATAAGATGCATTAAATAAAGCTCCACCAAGCTTGAGGATTTTAATTCGTTACATATCTTTACTTATAAAGTATATTCACAACACCTTCGGGATAAACTATCCCAACATTCTGATGAAGGTGCCTAGAAAATCCTATTACTGTAGGGTATGTTGTTCTGGAGACCACGTTATAAGCATTGAGATGTGGAAAACGAAACTGGAGACAAATATCCACTACAGATAAATGTGAAGTATAATGGGACAGAAGGCGATGGACGGAATGGGAAGAGATGTATAACAAAACATAGGAAAATACACATACGCAAGTAGCGCCAGTTGCTGGAACTAGTTTTGTAAAAATTATTTACTTACCATCAATCCTTCTCTATTTTAAAGAAGAAAAGGATTGATGGTAAGTAAATATTAGTTACAAAACTAGTTCATTTTAAAGAAGAAAAGGATTGATGGTAAGAAAATATTTATTACAAAACTAGTTATTTTTAAAGAAGAAAAGGATTGATGGAAAGGAAAAAAAGGATTGTTGGTAAGTAAATATTTACTGCAAAACTAGTTCTTTTTAAAGAAGGAAAGGATTGATGGTAAGTAAATATTTATTATAAAACTAGTTCTTTTTAAGAAGAAAAGGATTATTGGTATGTAAATATTTACTACAAAACTTGTTCTTTTTGAAGAAGGAAAGGATTGATGGTAAAAAAATATTTATTACAAAACTAGTTCTTTTTAAAGAAGAAAAGGATTGATGGTAAGTATATATTTATTACAAAACTAGTTCTTTTTAAAGAAGAAAGGATTAATGGGAAGTAAATATTTATTACAAAACTAGTTGTTTTTAAAGAAGAAAAGGTTTGTTGGTAAGTAAATATTTATTACAAAACTAGTTATTTTTAAAGAAGAAAAGGTTTGTTGGTAAGTAAATATTTATTACAAAACTAGTTCTTTTCAAAGAAGATAAGGATTGATGGTAAGTAAATATTTATTACAAATATAGTACTTGTTAAAGAAGAAAAGGATTGTTGGTAAGTAAATATTTATTACAAAACTAGTTCTTTTTAAAGACAAAAAGGATTAATGGTAAGTATATATTTATTACAAAACTAGTGCTTTTTAAAGAAGAAAAGGATTGATGGCAAGGAAATATTTATTACAAAACTAGTTCTTTTTAAAGCAGGAAAGGATTGATGGTAAGTAAATATTTATTATAAAACTAGTTCTTTTTAAGAAGAAAAGGAATTTGGTATGTAAATATTTACTACAAAACTTGTTCTTTTTGAAGAAGGAAAGGATTGATGGTAAAAAAATATTTATTACAAAACTAGTTCTTTAAAAAAAAGGAAAGGATTGATATAAGTAAATATTTGTTACAAAACAAGTTCTTTTTAAAGAAGAAAAGGATTGTTGGTAATTAAATATTTACTGCAAAACAAGTTCTTTTCAAAGAAGAAAAGGATTGATGGTAAGTAAATATTTAATACAAAACTAGTTCTTTTTAAAGAAGAAAAGGTTTGTTGGTAAGTAAATATTTATTACAAAACTAGTTCTTTTTAAAGAAGAAAATAATTACTGGTAAGTAAATATTTATTACAAAACTAGTTCTTTTTAAAAAAGAAAAGGATTGATGGTAAGTATACATTTATTACAAAACTAGTTCATTTTAAAGAAGAAAAGGATTGAGGTAAGTAAATATTTATTACAAAACTAGTTCTTTAAAAAAAAGGAAAGGATTGATATAAGTAAATATTTGTTACAAAACAAGTTCTTTTTAAAGAAGAAAAGGATTGATGGTAATTAAATATTTATTACAAAACTAGTTCTTTTCAAAGAAGATAAGGATTGATGGTAAGTAAATATTTATTACAAATATAGTACTTGTTAAAGAAGAAAAGGATTGTTGGTAAGTAAATATTTATTACAAAACTAGTTCTTTTTAAAGACAAAAAGGATTAATGGTAAGTATATATTTATTACAAAACTAGTGCTTTTTAAAGAAGAAAAGGATTGATGGCAAGGAAATATTTATTACAAAACTAGTTCTTTTTAAAGCAGGAAAGGATTGATGGTAAGAAAATATTTATTGCAAGACTAGTTCTTTTTAAAGAAGAAAAGGATTGATGGTAAGTAAATATTTATTACAAAACTAGTTCTTTTTAAAGAAGAAATTGATTGATGGTAAGTATATATTTATTACAAAACTAGTTCTTTTTAAAGAAGAAAAGGATTGATGGTAAGTAAATATTTATTACAAAACTAGTTCTTTTTAAAGCAGAAAAGGTTTGTTGGTAAGTAAATATTTACTGCAAAACTAGTTCTTTTTAAAGAAGGAAAGGATTGATGGTAAGTAAATATTTATTATAAAACTAGTTCTTTTTAAGAAGAAAAGGAATTTGGTATGTAAATATTTACTACAAAACTTGTTCTTTTTGAAGAAGGAAAGGATTGATGGTAAAAAAATATTTATTACAAAACTAGTTCTTTTTAAAGAAGAAAAGGATTGATGGTAAGTAAATATTTATTATAAAACTAGTTCTTTTTAAAGAAGAAAAGGATTTTTGGTATGTAAATATTTATTACAAAACTAGTGCTTTTTTAAGAAGAAAAGGATTGATGGTAAGTAAATATTGATTAACAAAATAGTTCTTTTTAAAGAAGAAAAGGATTGATGGTAAGTAAATATTTATTACAAAACTAGTTCTGTTTAAAGAAGAAAAGGATTGATGGTAAGTATATATTTATTACAAAACTAGTTCTTTTTAAAGAAGAAAAGGATTGATGGTAAGTAAATATTTATTACAAAACTAGTTCTTTTTAATGCAGAGAAGGATTGATGGGAACTAAATAATTATTACAAAACTAGTTCTTTTTAAAGAAGAAAAGAATTATTGGTAAGTAAATATTTATTACAAAACTAGTTCTTTTCAAAGAATAAAAGGATTGATGGTAAGTAAATATTGATTACCACACTAGTTCTTTTTAAAGAAGAAAAGGAATGATGGTAAGTAAATATTTATTACAAAACTAGTTCTTTTTAAGAAGAAAAGGATTTTTGGTATGTAAATATTTACTACAAAACTTGTTCTTTTTGAAGAAGGAAAGGATTGATGGTAAAAAAATATTTATTACAAAACTAGTTCTTTTTAAAGAAGAAAAGGATTGATGGTAAGTATATATTTATTACAAAACTAGTGCTTTTTAAAGAAGTAAAGGATTGATGGTAAGTAAATATTTATTACAAAACTAGTTCTTTTTAAAGCAGAAAAGGATTGATGGGAACTAGATAATTATTACAAAACTAGTTCTTTTTAAAGAAGAAAAGAATTATTGGTAAGTAAATATTTATTACAAAACTAGTTCTTTTCAAAGAATAAAAGGATTGATGGTAAGTAAATATTGATTACCACACTAGTTCTTTTTAAAGAAGAAAAGGAATGATAGTAAGTAAATATTTATTACAAAACTAGTTCTTTTTAAATAAGAAAAGGATTTTTGGTACGTAAATATTTACTACAAAATTAGTTCTTTTTAAAGAAGGAAAGGATTGATGGTAAAAAAGATTTATTACAAAACTAGTTCATTTCAAAGAAGAAAAGGATTGATGGAAAGGAAATATTTATTACAAAACTAGTTCTTTTTAAAGCAGGAAAGGATTGATGGTAAGAAAATATTTATTACAAAACTAGTTCTTTTTAAAGAATAAAAGGGTTGATGGTAAGTAAATATTTATTACAAAATTAGTTCTTTTTAAAGAAGAAAAGGATTGATGGTAAGTATATATTTATTACAAAACTAGTTATTTTTAAAGAAGAAAAGGATTGATGGTATGTAAATATTTATTACAAAAATAGTTCTTTTTAAAGCAGAAAAGGATTGATGGTAAGTAAATATTTATTACAAAACTTGTTCTTTTTAAAGAAGAAAAGAATTATTGGTAAGTAAATATTTATTACAAAACTAGTTCTTTTTAAAGAATAAAAGGATTGACGGTAAGCAAATATTGATTACCAAACTAGTTCTTTTTAAAGAAGAAAACGAATGATGGTAAGTAAATATTTATTACAAAACTAGTTTTTATTAAAGAAGAAAAGGATGTTTGATACGTAAATATTTACTATAAAACTAGTTCTTTTTAAAGGAGGAAAGGATTGATGGTAAAAAATGTTATAACAAAACTAGTTCTTTTTAAAGAAGAAAAGGATGGATGGTAAGTAAATATTTATTACAAAACTAGTTCTTTTCAAAGAATAAAAGGATTGATGGTAAGTAAATATTGATTACCACACTAGTTCTTTTTAAAGAAGAAAAGGAATGATGGTAAGTAAATATTTATTACAAAACTAGTTCTTTTTAAGAAGAAAAGGATTTTTGGTATGTAAATATTTACTACAAAACTTGTTCTTTTTGAAGAAGGAAAGGATTGATGGTAAAAAAATATTTATTACAAAACTAGTTCTTTTTAAAGAAGAAAAGGATTGATGGTAAGTATATATTTATTACAAAACTAGTGCTTTTTAAAGAAGTAAAGGATTGATGGTAAGTAAATATTTATTACAAAACTAGTTATTTCTAAAGCAGAAAAGGATTGATGGGAACTAGATAATTATTACAAAACTAGTTCTTTTTAAAGAAGAAAAGAATTATTGGTAAGTAAATATTTATTACAAAACTATTTCTTTTCAAAGAATAAAAGGATTGATGGTAAGTAAATATTGATTACCACACTAGTTCTTTTTAAAGAAGAAAAGGAATGATAGTAAGTAAATATTTATTACAAAACTAGTTCTTTTTAAAGAAGAAAAGGATTTTTGGTACGTAAATATTTACTACAAAATTAGTTCTTTTTAAAGAAGGAAAGGATTGATGGTAAAAAAGATTTATTACAAAACTAGTTCATTTTAAAGAAGAAAGGATTGATGGAAAGGAAATATTTATTACAAAACTAGTTCTTTTTAAAGCAGGAAAGGATTGATGGTAAGAAAATATTTATTACAAAACTAGTTCTTTTTAAAGAATAAAAGGGTTGATGGTAAGTAAATATTTATTACAAAATTAGTTCTTTTTAAAGAAGAAAAGGATTGATGGTAAGTATATATTTATTACAAAACTAGTTCTTTTTAAAGAAGAAAAGGATTGATGGTATGTAAATATTTATTACAAAAATAGTTCTTTTTAAAGCAGAAAAGGATTGATGGTAAGTAAATATTTATTACAAAACTTGTTCTTTTTAAAGAAGAAAAGAATTATTGGTAAGTAAATATTTATTACAAAACTAGTTCTTTTTAAAGAATAAAAGGATTGACGGTAAGTAAATATTGATTACCAAACTAGTTCTTTTTAAAGAAGAAAACGAATGATGGTAAGTAAATATTTATTACAAAACTAGTTTTTATTAAAGAAGAAAAGGATTTTTGATACGTAAATATTTACTATAAAACTATTTCTTTTTAAAGGAGGAAAGGATTGATGGTAAAAAATGTTATAACAAAACTAGTTCTTTTTAAAGAAGAAAAGGATGGATGGTAAGTAAATATTTATTACAAAACTAGTTCTTTTTAAAGAAGAAAAGGATTGATGGTAAGTATATATTTATTACAAAACTAGTTCTTTTTAAAGAAGAAAAGGATTGGTGGTAAGTAAATATTTATTACAAAACTAGTTCTTTTTAAAGCAGAAAAGGTTTGTTGGTAAGTAAATATTTACTGCAAAACTAGTTCTTTTTAAAGAAGGAAAGGATTGATGGTAAGTAAATATTTATTATAAAACTAGTTCTTTTTAAGAAGAAAAGGATTTTTGGTATGTAAATATTTACTACAAAACTTGTTCTTTTTGAAGAAGGAAAGGATTGATGGTAAAAAAATATTTATTACAAAACTAGTTCTTTTTAAAGAAGAAAAGGATTGATGGTAAGTAAATATTTATTATAAAACTAGTTCTTTTTAAGAAGAAAAGGATTTTTGGTATGTAAATATTTATTACAAAACTAGTGCTTTTTAAAGAAGAAAAGGATTGATGGTAAGTAAATATTGATTAACAAAATAGTTCTTTTTAAAGAAGAAAAGGATTGATGGTAAGTAAATATTTATTACAAAACTAGTTCTTTTTAAAGAAGAAAAGGATTGATGGTAAGTATATATTTATTACAAAACTAGTTCTTTTTAAAGAAGAAAAGGATTGATGGTAAGTAAATATTTATTACAAAACTAGTTCTTTTTAAAGCAGAAAAGGATTGATGGGAACTAAATAATTATTACAAAACTAGTTCTTTTTAAAGAAGAAAAGAATTATTGGTAAGTAAATATTTATTACAAAACTAGTTCTTTTCAAAGAATAAAAGGATTGATGGCAAGTAAATATTGATTACCACACTAGTTCTTTTTAAAGAAGAAAAGGAATGATGGTAAGTAAATATTTATTACAAAACTAGTTCTTTTTAAGAAGAAAAGCATTTTTGGTATGTAAATATTTACTACAACACTTGTTCTTTTTGAAGAAGGAAAGGATTGATGGTAAGTATATATTTATTACAAAACTAGTTCTTTTTAAAGAAGAAAAGGATTGATGGTAAGTAAATATTTATTACAAAACTAGTTCTTTTTAAAGCAGAAAAGGTTTGTTGGTAAGTAAATATTTACTGCAAAACTAGTTCTTTTTAAAGAAGGAAAGGATTGATGGTAAGTAAATATTTATTATAAAACTAGTTCTTTTTAAGAAGAAAAGGATTTTTGGTATGTAAATATTTACTACAAAACTTGTTCTTTTTGAAGAAGGAAAGGATTGATGGTAAAAAAATATTTATTACAAAACTAGTTCTTTTTAAAGAAGAAAAGGATTGATGGTAAGTAAATATTTATTATAAAACTAGTTCTTTTTAAGAAGAAAAGGATTTTTGGTATGTAAATATTTATTACAAAACTAGTGCTTTTTAAAGAAGAAAAGGATTGATGGTAAGTAAATATTGATTAACAAAATAGTTCTTTTTAAAGAAGAAAAGGATTGATGGTAAGTAAATATTTATTACAAAACTAGTTCTTTTTAAAGAAGAAAAGGATTGATGGTAAGTATATATTTATTACAAAACTAGTTCTTTTTAAAGAAGAAAAGGATTGATGGTAAGTAAATATTTATTACAAAACTAGTTCTTTTTAAAGCAGAAAAGGATTGATGGGAACTAAATAATTATTACAAAACTAGTTCTTTTTAAAGAAGAAAAGAATTATTGGTAAGTAAATATTTATTACAAAACTAGTTCTTTTCAAAGAATAAAAGGATTGATGGCAAGTAAATATTGATTACCACACTAGTTCTTTATAAGAAGAAAAGGAATGATGGTAAGTAAATATTTATTACAAAACTAGTTCTTTTTAAGAAGAAAAGGATTTTTGGTATGTAAATATTTACTACAACACTTGTTCTTTTTGAAGAAGGAAAGGATTGATGGTAAAAAAATATTTATTACAAAACTAGTTCTTTTTAAAGAAGAAAAGGATTGATGGTAAGTATATATTTATTACAAAACTAGTGCTTTTTAAAGAAGTAAAGGATTGATGGTAAGTAAATATTTATTACAAAACTAGTTCTTTTTAAAGCAGAAAAGGATTGATGGGAACTAGATAATTATTACAAAACTAGTTCTTTTTAAAGAAGAAAAGAATTATTGGTAAGTAAATATTTATTACAAAACTAGTTCTTTTCAAAGAATAAAAGGATTGATGGTAAGTAAATATTGATTACCACACTAGTTCTTTTTAAAAAAGAAAAGGAATGATGGTAAGTAAATATTTATTACAAAACTAGTTCTTTTTAAAGAAGAAAAGGATTTTTGGTACGTAAATATTTACTACAAAATTAGTTCTTTTTAAAGAAGGAAAGGATTGATGGTAAAAAAGATTTATTACAAAACTAGTTCATTTTAAAGAAGAAAAGGATTGATGGAAAGGAAATATTTATTACAAAACTAGTTCTTTTTAAAGCAGGAAAGGATTGATGGTAAGAAAATATTTATTACAAAACTAGTTCTTTTTAAAGAATAAAAGGGTTGATGGTAAGTAAATATTTATTACAAAATTAGTTCTTTTTAAAGAAGAAAAGGATTGATGGTAAGTATATATTTATTACAAAACTAGTTCTTTTTAAAGAAGAAAAGGATTGATGGTATGTAAATATTTATTACAAAACTAGTTCTTTTTAAAGGAGAAAAGGATTGACGGTAAGTAAATATTGATTACCAAACTAGTTCTTTTTAAAGAAGAAAACAAATGATGGTAAGTAAATATTTATTACAAAACTAGTTTTTTTTAAAGAAGAAAAGGATTTTTGATACGTAAATATTTACTATAAAACTAGTTCTTTTTAAAGGAGGAAAGGATTGATGGTAAAAAAAGTTATAACAAAACTATTTCTTTTTAAAGAAGAAAAGGATGGATGGTAAGTAAATATTTATTACAAAACTAGTTATTTTTAAAGAAGAAAAGGATTAATGGTAAGTTAATATTTATTACAGAACTAGTTCTTTTTAAAGAAGAAAAGAATTACTGGTAAGTAAAATTTATTACAAAACTAGTTCTTTTTAATGAAGGAAAGGATTTATGGTAAAAAAATGTTTATTACAAAACTTGTTCTTTTCAAAGAAGAAAAGGATTGATGGTAAATAAATATTTATTAGAATTCTAGTACTCTTTAAAGAAGAAAAGGATTGATGGTAAGTAAATATTTATTATAAAACTAGTCCTTTTTTTAGATGAAAAGAATTTTTGGTATGTAAATAATTACTACAAAACTTGTTCTTTTTGAAGAAGGAAAGGATTGATGGTAAAAAAATATTTATTCCAAAACTAGTTCTTTTTAAAGAAGAAAAGGATTGATGGTAAGTATATATTTATTACAAAACTAGTTCTTTTTAAAGAAGAAATGGATTGATGGTAAGTATATATTTATTACAAAACTAGTTCTTTTTAAAGAAGAAAGGATTAATGGGAAGTAAATATTTATTACAAAACTAGTTCTTTTTAAAGAAGAAAAGGTTTGATGGAAAGGAAATATTTATTACAAAACTAGTTCTTTTTAAAGCAGGTAAGGATTGATGGTAAGAAAATATTTATTACAAAACTAGTTCTTTTTAAAGAAGAAAAGGATTGATGGTAAGTAAATATTGATTACCAAACTAGTTCTTTTTAAAGAAGAAATGGAATGATGGTAAGTAAATATTTATTACAAAACTAGTTCTTTTTAAAGAAGAAAAGGATTGATGGTAAGTAAATATTTATTACAAAACTAGATCTTTTTAAAGAAGAAAATGATTGATGCTAAGTATATATTTATTGCATAACTAGTTCTTTTTAAAGAAGAAAAGGATTGATGGTAAGTAAATATTTGTTACAAAACTAGATCTTTTTAAAGCAGAAAAGGATTGATGGTAAGTAAATATTTATTACAAAACTAGTACTTTTTAAAGAAGAAAAGAATTATTGGTATGTAAATATTTATTACAAAACTAGTTCTTTTTAAAGAATAAAAGGATTGATGGTAAGTAAATATTTATTACAAAACTAGTTCTTTTTAAAGAAGAGAAGGATCGATGGTAAGTAAATATTTATTACAAAACTAGTTCTTTTTAATGAATAAAACGATTGATTGTAAGTAAATATTGATTACCAAACTAGTTCTTTTTAAAGAAGAAAAGGAATGATGGTAAGTAAATATTTATTACAAAACTAGTTCTTTTTAAAGAAGAAAAGGATTTTTGATACGTAAATATTTACTACAAAACTAATTCTTTTTAAAGAAGGAAAGGATTGATGGTAAAAAAAGATTATTACATAACTAGTTCGTTTTAAAGAAGAAAAGGATTGATGGTAAGTAAATATTTATTACAAAACTAGTTATTTTTAAAGAAGAAAAGGAAAAATGGTAACTAAATATTTATTACAAAACTAGTTCTTTTTAAAGAAGAAAAGAATTACTGGTATGTAAATATTTATTACAAAACTAGTTCTTTTTAATGAAGGAAAGGATTGATGGTAAAAAAAATATTTATTACAAAACTTGTTCTTTTCAAAGAAGAAAAACATTGATGGTAAGTAAATATTTATTAGAAAACTAGTTCTTTTTAAAGAAGAAAGGGTTGATAGTAAGTAAATATTTATTACAAAACTTGTTCTTTTTAAAGAAGAAAAGGATTGATGGTCAGTATATATTTATTGCAAAACTAGTTCTTTTATAGAAGGAAAGGATTGATGGTAAAAAATATTTATTACAAAACTAGTTCTTTTCAAAGAAGAAAAGGATTGATGTTAAGTAAATATTTATTAGAAATCTAGTACTTTTTAAAGAAGAAAAGGATTGATGGTAAGTAAATATTTATTATAAAACTAGTCCTTTTTTTAGAAGAAAAGGATTTTTGGTATGTAAATATTTACTACAAAACTTGTTCTTTTTGAAGAAGGAAAGGATTGATGGTAAAAAAATATTTATTACAAAACTTGTTCTTTTCAAAGAAGTAAAGGATTGATGGTAAGTAAATATTTATTACAAAACTAGTTCGTTTTAAAGAAGAAAGGATTGATAGTAAGTAAATATTTATTACAAAACTAGTTCTTTTGAAAGCAGGAAAGGATTGATGGTAAGAAAATATTTATTACAAAACTAGTTCTTTTTAAAGAAGAAAAGGATTGATGGTAAGTAAATATTTATTACAAAACTAGTTCTTTTTAAAGCAGAAAAGGATTGATGGTAAGTAAATATTTATTACTAAACTAGTTCTTTTTAAAGAAGAAAATGATTGATGGTAAGTATATATTTATTGCATAACTAGTTCTTTTTAAAGAAGAAAAGGATTGATGGTAAGTAAATATTTATTACTAAACTAGTTCTTTTTAAAGAAGAAAATGATTGATGGTAAGTATATATTTATTGCATAACTAGTTCTTTTTAAAGAAGAAAAGGATTGATGGTAAGTAAATATTTGTTACAAAACTAGTTCTTTTTATGAAGAGAAGGATTAATGGTAAGTAAATATTTATTACAAGACTAGTTCTTTTTAAAGAAGAAAAGGATGGATGGTAATTAAATATTTATTACAAAATTAGTTCTTTTTAAAGAAGGAAAGGATTGATAGTAAGTAAATATATATTACCAAACTAGTTCTTTCTAAAAAAGAAAAGGATTGATTGTAAGTAAATATTTATTACAAAACTAGTTCCAGTAACCGGTGCTGCTTGCGTATGTGTGCTTTTGTGAGGCGGCCTGGAGGATGTGGGACGTAAGGTGAGGCGCGCGGCATTTCCAGACCGCGCACAGCCACGCCGGCTGGCAGCGCTCCTGACAGGTGGCCACCTGACCCATCAGACTGTTAGCAATGCTGTTTGTGGCAATGCTCGTATTTCTGCCTCATATTTTTGCACTGTTGCTTCACTAGCAAGTTAGTAAATCATGTAAATAATTAAGTCATAGTGCATAAGAACTCAATCAAATGTTCAAATGTCTGTAAATCTATCGGACCAAACTGCATGGTCATCAGTCCATAGCTTACAAACTACTGAAACCTAGGTAAGCTAACCTGCGGACAAACATACACACCCATGCCCCAGGGAGGACTCGAACCTCCACGGTGAGCAACCACGCGCCCCTCAGCGAGGAGCTCGGCAACTCTACCGTGGCGCATAAGGACTTTCACATTTATTATTAGTTGAGCTTGGATATATTCGTTCAACATTGTCATTATTTGTCAACTAATACAAAAATATTAAAACTGTCTTTCGAAAAATTTTGGGGGGGCGCACGTTCCCCCCTTCCCCCTCTCCCCTCCATCAGTGACGCATATGATCTTTGCAGTGATAATGCTCAAATATTTGTAATCCTACAGGACCAAACTACATTGGTCATCAGTCCTTAGTCTTACAAACTACTTAAATGAAATTAAACTAAAATTTCTTCTTTTGTGTGGCCATAATGTCCGTAGTTGCTTTCATAATTATGACTAGCAGTTTTTGTCCGTCTTTGCTATTACAATAAAAATGCAATTTTTCTCACCAGATGCGTTTCGTTTTAATAACAGTAAAACATCTTCAGTGGTCTGTAATAATAGAAATCTACAGTTTGTTTTGTTTTTAGATCGAAAAGAGTTCGTTAACGGAACATGAAAAGTAAGCCTACAATATAAAAATAGACACGTTTCCATTAAATATGTATATGTATTATTTTGCCAATAATTACAGTCCGCTTACATCAAAACTAAATACATGAAAACATAATTTATATAAAGCATAGGAAAATAACTACATTTGTGATGTTGGCAACACTTCAAAAACACACTGTGCCGACTCAGTCAAAACAAAAACACTCACGTCTTACCTGTGAAAACAATTCTGGGCAGTGCAAAAGTGACAGTGGAAATAGTGGAAAAAACAGTGACACAGCATGAACAACCGTCGGTACTGCGTAAAACAGACCGGTATTCCATGACGTGAAGCGAAAACAAGACAAATTTCCCGTAAGTAATAAAACGTCAGGTTCACTTGTTTTCGATCTAAAAACAAAACAAACTGTAGATTTCTATTATTACAGACCACTGAAGATGTTTTACTGTCATTAAAACGAAACGCGTCTGGTGAGAAAAATCGCATTTTTATTGTAATTGCAAAGACAGACAAACACTGCTATTCATAATTAAGTGAAACTAATCTGAGGACAACACACACATCCATGCCCGTGGGAGGATTCCAACCTCCGACGCGGGAGGCCGCGCGATCCGTAACGTGGCGCTCCAGACTGCTCGGTTACTCCCGCGCGGCCAGCGATAATGCGTTTACTATACTGTCCATAGTGACTTACCCGCATTCGTATTTTCTTATCCACAAGTTCCCCTCATATTATTTTTAATTTATAACCCTGTATTCACCTGAATAAAAATTCTTTTATCTTGCCACCGAACTTCCCTCCATATCTAAATTCAACCAATCCATTTCTCTTTTCATATTTTCTTGCCTACCAGATTGAAGGTTAGAACATTCCACTCTCCGATCCGTAGAATGCCTGTTTTGTTTTTCTTGATGATGACATCCTCCCGAGTAGTCCCCGCTCGGAAATCCGATTGGGGAACTATTTTACCTCTGGAATATATTACCCAAGAAGACACCATCATCATATTATGTTCATACAGAAGAGCTGTAAGTCCTCAGGAAAAATAACGACTGTATTTTCCCCTTTCTTTCAGCCGCTTGCAGTAACTTCATGGCAAATCCACAGTAGCTATTAGTCCAAGGCCAGCTTAATCAGTCATCCAGACTGTTGCCCCTGTAACTACTGGAAAGGTTGCTGCCCTCTTCAGGAACCACACTTTGTTTGGCCACTCCACAGATACCCCACCGCTGGGGTTGCACCTACACTACGGCTATCTGTATGGTTGAGGCACGCAAGCCACCCCACCTTGGCAATGTCTGTGGTTACTGTGGACTGACATAACGTGTGCATTACTTTTCACTGATTTTTCAAAAGTCTTTGATCGGGTCAGTCATTTTTACAAACTGCAAATTATGAAAAGAATTGGTATGGAAAACAGGGTAGTTAAAGTACTTCTGAACGTCATCAAAGGGATAACTCATCCCATACAACTCAAGAGAAGAATACCACGAGGGAGCCCTCTGTCAATGCAGCTTATTGTGTCGGCATTAGAAACATTGCTCAGAAGACTGCCTAGTAACTTATCGGGTGTATCACTCTTAGGAGTGACCTTGGCTTAGGGAGTGTGCGCAAATCATGTGTACATACTCATAATTAATGTACATGAATTAGCATTTGCCAAACGGGAATTCGATATGTATAGTAAAGTATCTGGTGCCAGGATAAATGAAGGAAATAGCAAAATAGCTAGCTGTCGAGGAAATGAAAATCTTACCATGTCATGGGCCCAGAAAGTGGATAATCGTAAAACAGTTGGAGTCATCACAGACAACTGCCCACTTTGAGTGGTGGCCTAAGACTGGACGACAGTTACAAATAGCATGCACGGACACATACTAGAGAACGACTGGCGAGCAATGACTCTGCTTTGAAAGAATTAAAAATTTTAATAGTCCAAAGCCTATTACCTCACTCAGGTATTCCCATTACCTAAAGTACAGGCCAAAAATGAAGCAACTAGCCAGTAGATTTATTCGGGAGGTAAATATTTTTAAAGTAGACTCCACCACAATAACAAAATCAAGAATGGATGGTGGACTATAGTTCAGTGATATACAAAGGAATTCCACTTCCCTTTCCGTAACTCGAACTTCTCGATTGGTATACAGTAATACGTCAGCCATTATCGCAAAATTCCAAGTAGTCTCCTGCCACCAGTCGAGATAAACATAATAAATTTTCAATTATGGCACATACGAGAATTCTGTAATGAATCAAGTTACAAAGACCATGTCGTCTTACGAAATACTCATAAAAGACCGATGAATTAATACTGAAATGTTGAAGGAAGGATAAATCCAACATCAATCAAACGAAATAACCATCTCATAAATGGAACATAATTTGGAAGAACACTAAGTTCTAATGGCGGTAGCATCCACTTGGTATCAGTTTGTCAGCAGCACAGTGTCGACATAAGAAAAATTACATAAAAAAGGTCCCGCAACTAACTACACTGCAACAATGGTTTGCGTGCTGTGGTCATCTCCCAACAGGCGATAGGTGAAGGAGAAATTGTTTTCTTGCCAGGGAGCATGCAGGTACACACCCACTGCTCTCGTAATGACCGATGACTAATTCTGTCAAAGAACCAATAAAAATGCAGTGGCGGGAATACTAGCAAACGTTGTTCACTACACAATCGCACGACGAGAAGAAGACTACTTCCTTAGTTTCGTGGCATAAATGCAGAAAGAATTTAGTAGTGAAAACAATCAGCCAAGATAAAAAACACTTTCATAATATGATGAACATCATCATTGAAAAGCAAAGCAAGGCTAAACACTGATGATAAAGGATTAACACAAAATGTGATATAACGCCATATAAGAAACCTGAGGCAAAATTCATTTTTGAAATTCCAGATGTCCCACCGGATATACATATATTGTTACATTGAAGAAGATGAAATTGGTATTAATTTTATTGTACAAGAATACAGGGGATACTTTTTATTGTGTTCCAAAGGAGAAGATTTTGCCTTTTTATTTCATTTATTTATTTGTTTTATTTAACCCAACAATATATTTCAATACCACAAGGATCCATGTTGGAAGCAGTTTATTGATAACCAGTGGCGTAGCTATGTCACCAAGGGCCCTGGGGCAAAAATGACATTGGGGCCCTCTTTACAGTAATACTGTACTTCATCATCAGCTCCTTACTGCCCACGGGAAGACATAAGGCAAACCTAAATACTACTAAGTAAATTATTATGTGTCACGTAGCAGATAATATTTAATTGTACTCTCAAATATAATTATAACTGTGAACGTTGGTTTGTTTTTTTATGCTTTCACGCGGAAGTTACTGGGTGGATTTGAATGAAATTTTGCAGACTGATAGATTTGGACCTGGGTAGGACATAAAGATAAACGACCTCTTGGGATAGTTTTCTGAAGTTGCTCCATACTAGGTGAATGAAGTCGCAGGCATAAGCTGGTAAAAAATAAACAATGAAGAAGTATTACTTAACCATGAAAACATGGCCCCCTGCCGCGAAGCAAACCGTGCACAGTCAAGTCGGCAGTGACAGCAGGCGGACTGTTGTCGGTACCGACATCTCACTGTCGCTAAACTCTTCGCTGTTTGGTCATTGCTCTGTACCGATCAGCCTAATTTCGATGATAGCCCAATCAAAGAAGGCAATTATTCGTGTAGGATGGTTTCAGAAAAGAGAGTTGCCGGATTTTGTTTGATGGAATACTTTGGTTTGAGCCGTGCCCCTACCAGTCTCCCATGAAGTATATATTAATGTCTGGCCAGGAAAAAGTAATACGTAAAATAACCAAGTTGACATCTTCCCTTATTATAGTGGCAGTGGGGTACAGGGCACAATTTACTGTTGTGACAAAGTAACCATATTTTCTCTTCTACTTGCACGAATTTCGGAGTGCAATTTATTACAGCACGGCACTGGGATCTATGATTATGGAGCACACCCTTGGGGAATTCACTACACAAACAGTTGAGTTGCCATAATAATACCGTTCTGTATTAATTCATTGTAGAGACTTCATATTCAAATGTGGTCACACTGTCTATTGTCAAACACTGTGCTAGAAATTCAGCACCATTCACTGTTATTTCGCAAAGATTGGCAGGCATGGCAACTCCGACTTCAACCGACAATAGGCTGACGATGGCAGGGTCCACGTCTTAGCGGACAAGCAAAGGACCATGATATGTTTATATTCTGGGGTGCGAATAATTTTTGGATTTCACTTCGTGCGTTTGAGGTTTGTTGGTCAGGGTTCAAAAAGTTCAAAGTCGGAAAATCTTCATCCAACTGAATTATTATATAAAGTAGAACTTCGATTATCCCAAGTAATTGGGGGACATGAAAGTGTTCAAGGATCTACGGTAACTTTTTTCGAACGCCGAGGGGCCCTTTGAGCTCGGGGGCCCCGGGGCACTGCCTCGCCTAGCCCTATGATAGCTACGCCACTGTTGATAACAATAATAATACTAATTTCGTATGGGTCATTGGCCTGGTGCAAGTCTTTCAACTGGACGCCACTTCGGCGACTTGCGTGCCTCTAGCCTACCTGGTTATCCAACTGGGACGCACAGCTTAACGCGGAATCCGAACCAAGTGTCGTTTCTGGCGTCTCCTCACACGTTAAGAGGTGAAGGATGGTTTAAAACACAGACTGAAAAAGTCTGAGGTCCGTCCGGGTTTCGAACCCGCGACTCTTCGGTTTCCAGTCGAGCGAAGAAAAAGCGATTGAGGGAAGAGGTAGTGCACTGACAAAGGATGTTTAGCACTGAATGATGTCTCGGAGCGCTCTGGCTGGTCGACTGACCCGCCGCCATTTCGGAATATCATGCGCAGAAGGTCACTGCGCATTGAGCATTACGGATTGTTGCACAATAGAGCTCCTAAATACCCAGGCTGAATTGTCCGCCATGTTTTCCTCAACATGGTTGGAATTGCGCTGCACTAACAGCGTGGATGCGCACGTCCACCCATCTTTCACAAACGATTAAGTAAAAACTAACTGGTAGAAAAAATTAATTTTTCTGCTACTTAGATCTTTATATGTTAGCATTCTGACGAAATGCTCATTTCGTTAACAGTCATAGTTAATAAGATATTGGCTTCGAAATAAGAGACTGAGCTACGTTAGGAAAAATTTGCAGTAAAAATAGAGGCTGCTATGATATTCCGTTTGGTGCATGTTACACAATATGTTGCTGCGATTGAAACTTTCGTAATGGATTGAATTTTATTTTCGACTTGGGAAGAGATCTTTACCTTTCACTCATACCGCTACACTTTATTTTATTTAGTGCACTCATTTCCGATGTCGATAAGGCCAGAACGAATCATTGTGTATCTCATACACGGTTAGAGGTATCAAAATGATATTTTGACAAATGATAACATGAAAAGAGGGGGGGGGGGGTATTTTGCCACATGGTTACTACGCAAAACTTCATTAACTGTCGCGTTATTCAAGGAAATTATAGTTGTAGAATGAAAAAGAGTAAAGTTAGTGATTTATTATTCGATTTGCAGATATTCCTTCGTCACTAACAAATGTTTATTTCTTTGATTCTTGTCCAAACTATGTCAGAGCCACTACTTCATTTCCAGAACCTAATAGGAGTTACAGTTCCTTCAGTTTAACGCCTAGCAGTAACAGAACGGAAGTTACTAGATCTAATGAGGATTTTATGTGAGAATACTTGAAAATGTCAGATAGCAAGGATCTCTTCACCAGCTAACGAACTGATTTGTTATCATTTCGTCACATAGTAAAGCACTCTGTATTGAGATATTTAGGCTATCCTTTTCATGTAACTAAAAAATAGAAATTGAATATTACATACATACAGCACTTCTGTAGTTTGCAACTATTAAATTTAATAGGTTAAAATAAGTCAGTACCAGTATCTTCAAGTATAGATGTTATGCAGTAACAACATGTGCCTAATTATTAAGAGCTCTAATACGGAAGACGTGTTACTACTAGATGGGCGCACGGATCCCAGTGCGTCATATTTAACTGACATTATCTCAAGTTATACATTTGTCACAGAGTTGCTGTTTAGATAGGATGAAAATTTGATGTACTTTGAACATTTCATTCCCTTAATGTGTTCACATAACTTGAACAGAAAAAAAGTTCATCGCATGTCGAAAATTCCGTAACGTCGTCAGAAAGTGCATGTTCGTAACTATCAGTATATGCTGTTTATAAATTATTGCCGTAAATAAAACTAAAATGAAAATGTAGTGTAGATCTTAACGAAGAGATTGATGGAAATACCACGTTCATACAGTGAGTAGTTTGCGAGTGTGAGCGGGTTGACTGTAACGCGATTGAACGCATGAGCTCGTCCGGAACGTAGCAACTCCTGCAGCTTGGGGGAAAAATGGCGGACAGTTCAGCTCGGTTTTATAGGAGTCTTATTGCACAACAGTGGAGCAGAAAAGCCGCACCCAGAGGGGCTGAATTTACCACGCGCAGGCCCTCACTTCGGAAACAGTAATCACTGCTAAGGGAACACGACCTGATGCAAACATAAACGTATTTTTCAAATTAAGAAACTAGTGATGCATTTGATTTTCACATTCTTTTAATTAAAAATGTTTGTCATTCTTTTACAAGTTTTGGTGAAGGTGACTGGGGACCCCCTTGAAAGAATCGGCGGACTCCTATCACACTTTCGGAAACCCTGCTCTAAACCATTCTTCGTGGATTTAGTGAAAAAAATGGCACTTGCATTGATAAGTGTTGAATTCCCTTGGGTTTGACGCTGAATTTCGACAGTTACTATGCGCTTGATGACAAGGGCTCCGTGATGGACTTTAGCCTGGAAAAGTGGTCCGCCAACTGAAAAGATTGGGAGGCCCCGATTTAAACGATTGTATGGTCTGTCATCATTGTTGCCTTGTCTTGTTCTTGACCTCGTCATGTCGCGTCTTGAAAGGGCGATAGGCCTACCATCATAAACCCACTATTAAGGTCTGTCAAACGATTGTAAAATGTCAGATATGATTTTAAATACAAATGATGAACAGTATCTCGTTTTCGCACGGTAACATCATTCAACAATATAACTGATAAGCAATTGTCATGCTTAAAATAATATAAAGACAGAGTAGCCAGTGATTAGTGAATTATTTTATTTAATTTTTCAATATAAATTTTCGTCAGCTTTTTACGTAATAGTTACGATAAAGAACAGACTTAAATAATTTTATTACGATCATTTCTTTCACTTATGTAATCTATTTGCAATAAAATGAATGTCATAATTTAATTCAGTATATAAGAACTCAGTAAATTTCAGTTCAAGTACGACACAGCGTAGTTAGTATTTTTTTATTTCATTTTATTTGCTAAGAAGCCACAAAGGAACGCAGTTGTTGGGAAGGAAGTAACACAGCCATCCCCCAATGATCTTAAATCTGTACATTGAACAAGCTGTGAACGAACACAGGGATACATTTTGGCGAGGTAATTAAAGTTCAGGGAGAAGAAAAATAAAACTTTGTGGTTTAACGATGGAAATGTAATTTGTCAAAGACATCACAGGACCTGGAGGAGCAATTGAACAGAATGCACTGTCTGGAAACGAGGATTTAAGATGAACATTAATGAGATTAAAACAAGGGTAATGGAGTGCAGTCTAAGAAAATCAGGCAATGCTGAAGGAATTAGATTAGGTAATGAGACATAAAAGTAGTATCTGAATTTTGTTATTTCTGATAGCCGAAGTAAAGCAGATATAAAATTCTGAATGGCTATGGGAAGAAAAGCGTTTCTGAAGAAGCGAAATTTGTTAACATCCAATATTAATTTAAATCTGAGGAAGTCCTTTCTGAAGGCATTTGTGTGGAGTGTACGGGAGTGAAACATGGACGAAAATATGATAGAAGCATTTGAAATGTGGTGCTGCAGGCTAATGCTGAAGATTTGGTGGGTAGATTGCGTAACTAATGAGGAGGTGCTGAACAGAACTGTGGAAAAAAGGAGTTTCTGGCATATCCTGACTAAGAGAAGGAGTAGATTGGTGAGACACATTCTGTCATCAAGGAATCGTCAACTTTGAATTAAAAGGAAGTGTGTGGATTAAAACTCGTGGTGGGAGACCGATGGTGAATAAAGTAAGCAGCTTGAAAATTATGTAGGTTGCCGTATGTATTGTCAGGTGAAGAGGCTTGCACAGGACAGGGTAGCGTGGAGAGGTGCATCAAACCACTCTGCAGACCGAAGACTACTACATCAAACATCGTTTTTAATTATTTCACTTTGTATTTACTAAGCATAAAAGCAACTTTTGGAATACGATTGCTCTGTAAACTGACAATTATAGTTGATATGATCGGAAAATCGCGGTGATATAATCAGGGATTAACGATTATATAATGAAGATTTTCTGGTTAAGCTTGATCTGAGATCAGACTAAATTTTTGGCCGAGGTTAAATGCTTTATACAATGGCCCTAAAAGGTTCGATATTATCGTAAAATCTCCTGTTCAAAACAATATTTAATTTTGTCTAAGGATTACTGAATGCTGTCTGTGATAGAGAACTTATTCTAGTAAAAATGCTAAGGCTTTTGATATGTCACTTAATACAATAATGTTTAGTTTACAGGCGTCTCATGTATAATAACGTGGTTTCTTGAATTTTCAGTATCATGGCGTTAGTTTACATCTAGAATGATTGCCACGAAGTGCTCTGCCTTCTGGTTTTCTGTGACATCCGTTTTGTACCGTCAAACAATTGTACCGTGAATCGATTTCAGGACCTACAAGACAACTACGTTATTTGGGATGCATGTAATCAGGCAAAACGCAATTCAGGTCTTTCTGATTTATTTATTTACTTTTAACTAGCAAAACCCGGCTACGCTTCGCTGTGCCTCACTCTCATATGAAATAAATAGAAAAGGAAATACTCATGTGAACATAGAATCACCGAGAGAATGCTTCAATCATAACAATATTGTTCGTTCGTTAGGCTCCAGTGGCTATGTAAAACGAAAGTATAGCATGAATTGTAGTATGTAAAACGAAAGGTTAGCTTCACAGATACATATTATTGTAAACCCTTAAGATAGATTACCATTTATATATATATTTCTTTTTGTGTCTTTCGTTTTCTCCACAAACATACAGATCAGTCTACCGACTCTAGACCATCTTAGTAAAAAGCTATTGTTCTCTACATTCTTTCCATCTATTTCCCATCCGCTATGTCTGTTTCCTACTTCCCTACTATATACCTCTTCATCCTCCCTCTATCTAATCCCTAACCTCTGTTCATCACTCCCTTTCCTTCCATCCATTATCAATCTCCTCCTCCAGCTATCTCTATGCACTTCTCGTCTTTCGATGGTCATGCCTATATAAAATGAGGAAATTAAAAATAAGAGAATTGCTTCAAATTATGTGTTATCTGCTGGAGAGTATCACAAAGTTACTGTTATATAAAATAAAATGAAATAACGACGCACATAAACGTTTCAGTTAAACAGTTAAACAGTTACAGCACTTCATTGGAATCTATGATTAAGGAGAACTCTCTTGGGAGAATTCACTAGACAAACAGCTGAGTTAGTATTCAGTAATAATACATTGTAGAGACTACATATTAAAATGTGGTCAAACCGTGTATAGTCTACCACACTGCTAGTAATTCAGCGCCATTCACTGTTATTTCGCAAAGATTGGCAGCTATAGCAACGCCTACTTCAACCGCCAACACACAAACGATGACAGGGCCCACGTCTTGTGGACAAGTGATATACCTTGTCATGTTTGTATTATGAGGTGGGAATAATTTTTTGATTTCGCTTCGTGCGTTTGAGGTTTGCTGGGAAGAGTTCAAAAAGTTACACTAGTGGCCATTAAAATTGCTACAACAAGAAGATATGCAGATGATGAACGGGTATCCATTGGACAAATATATTATACTAGAATTGATATGTGATTACATTTTCACGTAATTTGGGTGCATAGAACCTGAGAAATCAGTATCCATAGCAACCACTTCTGCCCGTAATAACGGCCTTGATACGTCTGGGCATTGAATCAAACAGAGGTTGGATGGCGCGTAAAGTTACAGATGCCCATGAAGCTTCAACACGATACCATAGTTCATTAAGAGTAGTGACTGACGTATTGTGACGAGGCAATTGCTCGGGCACCATTGACCAGACGTTTTCAATTGGTGAGAGCTCTGGAGAATGTGCTGGCCAGGGCAGCAGTCGAATATTTTCCGTATCTAGAACCTACAACATGCGGTCATGCATTATCCTGCTGAAATGTAAGATTTCACTGGGATCGAATGAAGGGTAAAACCATGGGTAGTTACACATCTGAAATGAAACGGCCACTGTTCAAAGTGCCGTCAATGCGAACAAGAGGTGACCAAGACGTGTAACCAATGGCACCCCATACCATCACGCCGGGTGATATGCCAGTATGGCGATGACGAATACACGCATCCAAAGTGCGTTCACCGCGATGTCGCCAAACACGTATGCGACCATCATGATGCTGTAAACAGAACCTGGATTCATCCGAAAAAATGACGTTTTGCCTTTCGTGCACACAGGTTCGTCGTTGCGTACACCATCGCAGGCGCTCCTGTCTTGATGCAGCGTCAAGGGTAACCGCAGCCATGGTCTCGGAGGTGATAGTCCATGCTGCTGCAAAAGTCGTCAAACTGTCCCCATCTGTTGACTTAGGGATCGAGACGTGGCTGCACGATCCGTTACAGCCATGCGGATAAGATGCCTGCCATCTCGACTGCTAGTGAAACGAGGCCGTTGGGTTCCAGCACGGAGTTCCGTATTGCCGTGCTGAACCCACTTATTCCATATTCTGCGAACAGTCATTGGATCGCGACCAACGCGTGCAGCATTGTCGCGATACGATAAACCGCAATCGCGATAGGCTACAATGCGACCTTTATCAACGTCGGAAACGTGATGGTAGGCATTTCTCATCCTTACACGAGGCATCAAAACTACGTTTCACCAGGCAACGCCGGTGAACTGCTGTTTGTGTATGAGAAATCGGTTGGAAACTTTCTGTGAGCACGTTGTAGGTGTCGCCACCGGCGCCAACGTTGTAACCTTGTGTGAATGCTCTGTAAAGCTGATCATTTGTATGTTACAGCGTCTTCTTCCTGTCGGTTAAAACTAACGTCTGTAGCACGTGATCTTCGTAGTGTAGCAATTTTAATGGTCAGGGGTGTAAAAGTCGAAAATCATTCATTCAACTAAAATATACATAAGAACGTCGATTAACCGAAGTAACTGGGAGACATGAATGTTCGGAAAACCGGTTTATTCGGAAATCGAACTGTGCACTTCTATTTGCCAAAAAGAACTAATGTACAGTACATTTATTTATACAGTACTTGGAGGCGCGCGATTCTTCAGACAGCGCCGAGCGGCAAGTCGCAACACTTGGAAGGCGCAGCTGTTGCTGTGAGCAGCTTTGATGCTGTCGCTACGCTGACTGAAGTGTGCCGATTGTTGTATGCAGCGACTGTGGTGTGAAGGCCCCATTAGAAGCAATGTTCCGCCTTCCGGAGGTGCAGTGTGGCTTCTGTAGGAAACTTCGTTAGAGGGGCGGGCGCTCTGCTGTAACTTTTTTGGGACGCTGACGGGGGCCGAGGGGCCCCTAGAGCTCGGAGGCCCCGGGGCACTGCCCCGCCTAGCCCTATGATAGCTACGCCACTGGTTGTGCAACGTTGTGACAAATTTTGAGCTCAATCGATGAAGAACTTTTTGAGATTTTCAAACATACAAAGCAACACAACATTTATATATATATTCTTGGTAAGATGGTATTTATATCTCGGGTGTCTAAACTTCAGAGGGTTTTGAAAATAAATAACGCAGCAATGAATCCTGTAACTTGCTGTTTCTCCTTAATTGTAGATAGTTTGCCAACTTGTACTCACCATCGGAATCGACGAAGTTACCTTCCACTTTCCGATCTGAAATTCCCAACAAAGCAAACAATTCACGACGTCTTTTCATTTCGTCGTGTAAGTCGACGTAGCCTTGTTCATTGAGCGGTACAGCGAGCCTTGCGTTTTCTTCGTCGCAGACATCCTCAGCCTCATAGTAGGTCAATTCGTTACTGAACAGCATGTAGATTCCTTGGATTCCAGGACTGTAGGCGTACCACGGACTAACGTGTGGCCTTATCTCTAAGAGCAAACAAATCACATTCACCAGTACACCAGACATTTTATGATGACAATGGCAAATAAAAGGAAATTAATTTAATTTCCAATAAACACAAAAAGTATTTTAAAAAACAGGAACTCAATATTATGAAATAAATCCTAAATACTGCTTTAAATATAATTATTTTTATTACACTATAGGCCTATTTCGGCTTTTAGCGCAATCGTTGGGTGATGTCTGTTGGTCCTGACATCCATATACATCGATGGTTTTATTGCTGTCAGTCATTTATTTATTGCTTTGAATTTTAATTATTGTAATATTTCTGATGACTGTCATTTATGTTGTTTTGAATTTTAATTATTGCAATATTGCTGATGACTTATCATTTACTTTGTGATGTGACAGCTTTTTGCTAACCAGAGATCTCTGGTTACGCCTATAGTGTAATAAAAATTATTATATTTAAAGCAGCATTTAGGATTTATTTCATAATGTCTTTAAACGACATTTATAGTGCTGCAGGCCCAAGAGAAACCAAAGAAACTCACCAAACCTGCAGACAAGCCCATGAAGCGAATCCTGGAACAGAAACAAGCAACATAGCAGATAAGAGAAACTCGTATGACAGAAACAGACTGCACATTTCAACATGCTCGTGTATTCTATATGTCATTATTACTTGACACTCACAAGGGTATCACGAAATTACAATAATACATTTTTTTAATTCGAATACAATGCACTAAACTGCATTGAGTGGAAGTTAGATCAGTGAATATAATTTATTGTGAAGTGATAACAATGCAAACTATTGAGAAAATGTGATCCTTAACATAATAATTCATCGCAATAAATGAAAATTTTCTGTTAACAGTAATTGTGATTGATATCAAATGAAACAAGCTTACTGATAGAAGTTTCTGTTTATATACTTCCACTATGAGTTTCGAAAGATTATAACCTTTCCTTGGGTGTCTTTATGTGGATTCGTTAATAATGTGTGTGACATCTGTTAAACTTTAGTACAGTCTGCAGCGCCCTTTGTCTTTCGTAAAACATCACATACACTGTCGAATATAAAAATTAGTTTCCAAGATCACTCAGGATTTACGTACTACACGGAGTGATTACATTTATACAGGGTGTATCGAAAAGGATGGCGGCAACTTTCATGATTGAAAGAACACGATAATAGTAGCAAAAATGTCCCAGTAAACATTGTAAGGTAACCCTTAAGGTAAGCCTTACATTATAACGAGGACTGAGCTTCATTTTGAAACATTTTATTCGTTTGAATCTGTTTATAGTGAAATGTAGTAATTATATTCTCATGTGACTCAATTAATTATTGTGATGCACCATGTATGTAGTTAATTTAACTGGAAACATTTTCTGTCATGTATTTATTATTTGTATTGTCATTCTTTATGTATATTTTATTTTATTTTATTTATACTTTGTATTTTTCTAGATGACTGTGATTATTTCTTATGTTTAATTTGTCAGTGTAAAATATTTCTCTGTGAACAGTTATCGATATGGCTCCACAAGTCAGAGACTATCGTATAGCAGCGCTCCCCTGTAGGAGAGCAGGCAAGCAGCAGTATCTGCCGCCCCGTGACGTAGATGAGACGTTCGTACGCGGTCCGCAGAGTGCTCAAACAATATAAGTAATAAAGTTAAAACATAGTGAAAGTTCTAATTTGTTATAAGTGCATGTGTATGTGAAACCTGTGAACATAAGGGAAGTAAGAATTGATTTTAATGAAACATTTATTCGTTCGTTCTGCTGAGGCAGAAATTCGTTACGTGTTCGGTAACCGTCCCAGATGTCCAAAACGCGGTAGCGTCATCGCGGACGCTTAACGGTCGTGATTAATTACGCGATTCGCGAAGCATCACGGCGAACTGCTAACAAGCTGCCAAAGGAGGAGCCACTATCAAAATGATTTCTGTATGAATTTATGTATCATTTATATGACTGCAGAGTACCACGTCGCTGGACTGATAAATAAGTTAAATGCTATTGGTTGTAATTTACTGTGAATGCATGTTTAAGTTTTGTTAAAATACAAGAACATTAGACAGTACTTTTGCTATCTTATTTGAACAACTAATGACAATCTTCAATAATGCATGAATAATATTACTACACAATTTTACAATCAAGTGAGTGTCATTAATTATTAGAGACTGTGATAATAATAATTGAGACAATTTTGCTAAAATTGATGGTAGAAGATAGTTGACTTAATGAATAACTTTTCTATTTCGTTTTGCTCTGAGTTCAACAATAATAGCCACCGCCACATCTATCCTATAAAGAACCAAACTCGTACTAATGTCGTATGCATAGCATTAATTAAGACTGATTTACTTAAATTTCCTATTTGCTTGAGTGAATTAATTTTATCAGATACTGACTTTAGTGGTTGGACTGCACCCACTTGCCAATCACTTGATGTTAAAAATCCTACTATTCATAAATTTCTAAATTATCAGTGCCATTAGCGTACTAATTGAGTCATACGTATTGCACAGACGGAGTAAGTTAATTTCTGCTATCTGTGTGTGCACATTCTCTGTAGGATATTTTGTAAGGAAAGGAAAAGTGAGTGATCTTTTGAAAAGTTTGTCAGATAGGGCCATAGAATTTGTTAATTACACTAATTGTCTTGCCAAATATTTTCAAAATTTAACTACACCACTTGCGTTAATCACGAGTTTAACCAGGTTTGTTATGTTGCTCAAACATCACAACAACAGCCACCACAGTTAATAACACGTAAAACAATTTTTTTTTACCTTCACTCACACTTTTCTTCAATAAACACCTTTCACCCAATATATTCTTTCTTTACAACATGGGTCCGGAAACGAGCCGTTTGCGAGGTAATTACGAATGTATGGTTCCAAGCCGCCACTGGTGTCGTTATAAACATCGTCATAGTTAGTACACATTAATCTGAAACTTAGACTTTACTGTCTTACAGGATTGCTTGAGAATGTTCCCCTTCAGCAACGTCAGAGTGTGTGGTACATGCATGACGGAGCTCCGGCACATTTTGCCGCTGCTGTGAAGCAGCATCTAACGCGCAGATGCAAAGATGCATAGGTCGAGGCGGGCCTTTACCTTAGCCTCCAAGTTCACCTGATCTAAATTCTTTTGATTTATGTGTCTGGGGGTCACCTCAAAAGCGAAGTGTACAGCCCACCGTTAACGTGGTTGAAGAACTGGAGCGGAGAGTTATACATGCTTGTCAGGACTTCCGGAATGATCCAGGGGTTTTCAAAGAATTCGAAATTCATTGGAGAGACGAGCACAGTATTGGCTCCACATGCAAGGAAGACACTTCGAACAACTCCTTTAACAGGTGACCCATACGTGAAATGTGAACTAAATGCGATGTATAACGTAATAGTAAAGATGAAAGCCGTCGAGAACTGCCCGCCAACTTTATTTTTAATTTTACGGGTTACTGATATTTTCATTAATTTCAGTTCCACGGGGAGGCCAAGCCAGTGAATCCTGTCTGTCTCTGAAGCGCTACTGGGTGGCACCAGGGCGAGAGAGAGAGAGAGAGAGAGAGAGAGAGAGAGAGAGAGAGAGAGAGAGAGAGAGAGAGAGAGAGAGAGGTGCCGAGACGGAGAGAGAGAGAGAGAGAGAGAGAGAGAGAGAGAGGTGCCGAGACGGAGAACGAACCTTCGGAGAAGGCGCGCATTCACGACACAGCGTGAGGACTCCGTTGCGCTGGTACCTGCGGCCACAGACAAATATATACAGAGGTTAAACCACCGTAAGGGCCCGGTCCTGCGCTCCGGGGTGCGGGGAGGGAGTGTTTCCAGCAGTTCTGTAAGATGTCCCATGATGGCGCTGCGGTTAGAAGCAGCCCTTTAAACTGGCCAGAGCAGGCGGCAGGTAGCGGCTACCCCCACCACCACCTCCCCTCAAACGCCGGCGCGCCGGACACAGCCTTAGCCTCATGGCAGGCGGCACCAGCTCTCCCCTCAGCCTCCCCTCCACGCTACCCTCTGACGTGCGAGAGGCACCCTAAGCCAGCGAACCGCCTGACACCTGATAGCATCTTACGGAACTACGAGGGGAGCATAGGACAGTGGTGTAGGGTGGGCTGCTTCTCTGTATATGTTACTCTGTGCTGCGGCCGACGCTCTGGCTGGGGGGTGCGGGGCCGGTGCGGCGCGCTGTCGTGTCCTACATAGGAAAGAGGGAAGAGGTAGCAAGGTCAGTCTGCATATCCCAAGCGGAAAGGAGTGATTGCAGAGAGACAGTACAGGCATCTACTAGATATGCGGATTTCGGGACTCGAGAGGATACTTGTTTAGGAAACTTTATAGAACTCCTAGGTACCTTGCATTGAATTTATTGCATCCCATACTAAGTCTACTACACTGGGGTTAGTTATTTAAAAAAGCAAGAAGTATAAATCGTTTGCCACAACAGAAGCCAGTAATTACGTTCCCTAGCAGCATCCCCTAGACAGACGCACCCCTGCGAGAAACAGACTGTCGTGGAACACCCCGAGGCCGACGGCGATAGTCACGGGCTGGCGCCCGACTCGTCTGACTGAGAACTCCCTCCTTCATCAAAAAATGTTCAAATGTTTATGGGACTTAACTACGGGGTCATCAGTCCCTAAACTTACAAACTACTTATGAACTACTTTCGAACTAGGACGGCACAAATATCCATGCCCGAGGGGGGATTCGAACCCCCGACCGTAGTGGCCGTGCTGACCGTGACTGGAGCGCCTCAGTCACCTCGGCCACCGCGGCCGGCTCCCTCCTTCATCCAGAAACCGGGAGTTATAACGGCCGGTGTGGGCGCCCCTCTTTTCCTCACTTTCCGACAGTTAACAATTTCCTATTGGCCGCTGCTTGGTTCGACCAATCTAAATTGTGGCTTGCCCTCTCTCTGAGTCCTCCAGCGAACCACGTTTCAGCCCTGTCCTTTCTGCCATTCCCTGGGTGGGGAGGTGGCTTGTTTGTGCACTAACAAAATCCATACTTGGTAGCAACATTGTTCAGCTGAAAGTAAAACGTCACGACACTACCCAATATGGGCAACAATAACAGTGTTTTATGTCAGTTGGCCACGCCTTAGGCTCCGCCTTAGGCCACGCCTCAGAGAAGCTGCTAACTTTTCTTCTTTACCCTCTCACTCTAGCCTCGTGAAATCACTGACATTGCTGTTCCCAAGTAACTGGTATCAACTTTGCTACGTACATTAAAACGTGCCTGTTGGTCACCAAGTACTAATGTAACGTCTTACAACAGGGTCTAGACGCTATATGAAGTTACGCCCATCTTCTACGAAAGGTAACCTCCACCCTGGGACGGGGGCTGAGGGAATCAGCAGTTCGCTAGGAGTTTTCTTTAGTGCCTACATCTAGTAAGATATACGTGTCTGTTTTAACCTGTTATCTGCAATGGCTCACATAGCCTCTCAACAATTCCAACAGTAAAATCAATAAATGACAGTGGGACGACGGGCGTCGTGCTCACCCTGCGAATGGAAGAGCCACACCAAGACGTACCGTGAAGTTCAGATCAGTGACCGACCCGCGGAGAAATACGTACCGCGCAAACGGCTATGTGGGGCGTGTTGCGCGGGAACGGTCGTCATTGGACTGTACTGAGCGGGGGGACAGTTTTTTGAAGCTATCTTGGAGGAAAATTGGCGCCTATAGAGAGATTGACTCTTGCTTTCCAGTGAGGGGGTAGGCTCGTACTTTGCGGTCAGAGTGCGGAGCAGCGCTCCAGAAAGGTAATGTCTTTAGGCAGCCTCCGAGTACGGTTGGCTCGAATTAGGTGCTTTGATTTGATTTTTCCAGGGAAGCCAAAACAGTCTTGGTCCAACCCGCTACTGCCCGCACCGAAACTAAGTTTATTGTACGGTATCGCTCCCTGTATATCTAGTAAAGCCAACCAATGCCCTTGAACAGTGCAAGGAGACCCTTTACCAGTTCTTTATTAGACACAATTTGTTCGGGTCTGGTTGTCCCAAATGTTCTGTGCCTTTTATTCTCCAATGCAATGCATTCGAAGATTAGATGTGATGCAGTTTCATCACCGTCATCACAGATCCTACATTTAGGGTCCTCTTCTGTTATTCCCATCGTACGTAGGTGTTTTTGAAATTCCCATGGCCTGTCAGCAATCCAACTATGAGTCTAATCTCTCTCCTGTTCAGACCCTGGATTGCAGAGCTTCTTTTAAAACATGGCTTTGGCATCATTACCTTGCCATGTTTTTGTTGATGGACTTTGGTCCAATATTCTATGTGCTGTCTTCTGAGCCAGTTACGTAGCTCCAATTTGGTCATTGCCTTGGTGATTGTCAGGATAGGTTCCGGTACAACAAATGGAGTCTCTGCCCCCATCCTGGCTAATCTGTCGGCATGTTCGTTGCCACTGATCTCCGAGGGGCCAGGGACCCACAATAGGTTTACTCTATTGCTTTCCCCTAGCTCCACCAGAGCCCTGTGACATTCTGCAAGAATTTTAGAACTTGTTGCAGAAGATTCCAGTGATCTCAGGGCTGCCTGGCTGTCTGAATAGATATAGATCCTACGACCTTTGTAGCACCTACGCAAATTCTCCTCCACACATGCCCTGATAGCAGTGATTTCGGCTTGGAATACTGAGGCCAGTTTTCCTAGAGAGATTAAGCCCTCCAGTCTAGGCTGCACCCCATATACCCCGGCCCCAACACCTTGATCTGATTTTGACCCGTCAGTGAACCAGACAATATCCCCCGTACGGTGTTGAACTATTTTCTCCCACTGCTCCCTACTTCCAATTGTTATATTGAAAGGCTTGTTGAAGCAGTATGGGGTTATAATATAATCGGCTGGCATTTCCCCAACCTTTCCTATATTTACCTCACTCACTATTTTAGTGTGTGATTCTGGATATCCCAAAGAGTTCCAGTTGTTGCCAGATTTGAGTCTGTATGCACCAGCCGCTGCCTCCATCTTGATCCAAAGGTGTAATGGGGGCATATCCAGCATGGTTTCCATCCCAGCAGTTGGTGTGCTGCTAATTCCGCCTGTTATGGCTAAGCAGGCTAATCTCTGCACCTTACCAAGCTCCTTAGCAGCAACCTGCTGTTCTACCTTCTTCCTCCACACGACCGCCCCATAGGTGATCCTGGGTCTAATCACTATGGTGTATATTCAGTGCATACCCTTGGGTCTCAGGCCCCAATTTTTGCCACAAGCTCTCCTGGAACTCACAAGAGGTGCTTACTTGTGTCTGTTTTGAGACGTCGGTTATTTTTCCATCTATTTCTCTTTGTGGACTTGAAGCTTCAGATTCACTTTTCAGACACCGTCTGAAACTTGTGTCTGTCGATCTGAGTATCATAGAGGTGTGAATAGGCTTAGCCAGTTTGAATTAGCAGCACAGGTGCGCCATTAACGTTATTGCTAGCTCTGGTGTCAATTGTGCACTAGACAATCTTGTGTCCAGTATACATAGTTTGAGTTGGCGAGATATAGCGGAGCCGGTGGTTTTGTTAGGCACTGTGTGCATACCGTGGACGCTGAGGCTGAGAGTAGGACATTCACGCTTCTGTCTCGAGATGTTTTTTTCTTTCGATCGGACCGCGATTTGCAACACTCCAAGGCACTGGGCGCCGTCATAGTTCCAGCGACGCCGGCTTCAGCAGCATTTGCTCGAGTATTACTTGCAACTGCTTATCTGGGCGAGAGTAAGGATTCTTCCTTTTGACTGTTTTCTTAAATATTATTTTATGTGGAAAGCGCTCGCAATTATACCACGCTCCCTCGGTCTCCGTGTTGTGAGTTACCCACCATTGTCCGAAATTACAGTCATTTATTAGTATCATTTTTGTATTTGTTCATGTATTCTAAACTGAAAGAACCATTGTTAATTTTGTCAGTTAATGGCTCTAATTCATTTGTGAAATAAATTAAGTACATTTTAACCTGAATCTGATTTGGTAGTTAGATATCTCCATTTTTTTTTTTAAATTATATTTTAGTGGGTATTTGAGAAGAGGCCAGATCTCCTCTGCGGCACATTTCAGTAATTGTCAGGAGTGGTCTCCCAGTCCACCACCTTCCTTTGGCTTCCCATTTCCCACATATCTGTACCTCGCAAACCACCCAACACCCGACCACCAAGCGTAGCTTTACAAAGTCTACATTTCAAATTAAGTTGTGCTAACTAGGCCCCTGGAGTCGATGATATTCCCTCAGAGCTACTGAAGTCTCTGGGAGAACCAGCCATTACAAAACTGTTTCACCTGGTGTGTAAGATGCATGAGACAGGTGAAGTACCCTCAGACTTTAGGAAAAATGTTATAATCCCCATCCCAAAGAAAGCAGGTGCAGACAGGTGTGAAAACTACAGAACCATCAGCTTAATAAGTCATGGTTGCAAAATATTAACACGAATTATTTACAGAAGGATGGAAAAGCTGGTAGAAGCCGACCTTGGGGAAGATCACTTTGGGTTCAGGAGAAATGTAGGAACACGGGAGGCAATACTCACTTTCGGCTTATCCTGGAAGATAGAGTAAGAAAAGGCAAACCTACATTTCTAGCTTTTGTAGATTTGGAGAAGGCTTTTGACAATGTTGATTGGAATAAACTCTTCCAAGTTCTGAAGCAAGCAGGAGTAAAATATAGGGAGCGTAAGGTTATCTACAATTTGTACAAAAACCAGACAGCGGTTGTCAGAGTTGAAGGGCATGAAAGGGATGCAGTGGTTGGAAGGGAGTAAGACAGGGTTGTAGCCTTTCTCCAATGTTATTCAATTTGTACATGGAGCAAGCTATAAAGGAAAGCAAGGAGAAATTTGGTGAAGAAATTAAAGTTCAGGGTGAAGAATTAAAAACATTGTGTTTTGCCGACGACATAGTAATTCTGTCAGAAACAGCAAAGGACCTGGAAGAGCAACTGAACGGAATGGACAGTGTGCTGAAAGGTGCATATAAGATGAATATTAACAAGAGCAAAACTAGGGTTATGGAGTGCAGTCTAAGAAAATCAGGTGATGCTGAAGGAATTAGATTAGGTGACGAAGCAATAAAGGAGGTAGATGAGTTTTGTTACTTGGCCAGTAAAATAACAAATGATGGTCGCAGTACAGAGGATATAAAATGCAGAATGGCAATGGGTAGAAAAGCGTTCTTGAAAAAGAGAAATTTGTTCACATCGAATATTGATTTAAGTCTAAGGAAGTCCTTTCTGAAGGCATTTGTATGGAGTGTTGCCCTGTATGGAGTGAAACATGGACGATAAACAGTGCGGACAGGAAGAGGATTGAGGCTTTTGAAATTTGGTGCTACAGAAGAATGTTGAAGATTAGGTGGGTGGATCGCGTAACTAATGAGGAGGTACTGAACACAATTGGGGAGAAAAGAAATTTCTGGCATACCTTGACTAAACGAAGGGACAGATTGGTAGGGCACATTCTTAGACTTGAAGGAATTGTGAATTTAGTGTTGGAGGGAAGTGTGTGGTGTAAAATGTGCAGAGGAAGACCAAGAGATGGATGCAGTAAGCAGATTCAGACAGATGTAGGTTGCCGTTCTTATGTGGAGTTGAAGAAGCTTGCTCAGGATAGGATATTGTGGAGAGCTGCATCAAACCAGTCTCCGGACTGAAGACCACAACAACAACAACTAGAACAATGTTTACAATAAAGTTAGTAAAATGTAAAAAAAACGCGAGGTAGATATTATTAGTAAAGTCTAAAATTCAAATTAATATGTACTAACTAGTACTATGTTTAAATTGACGTCAGAGGCGGCTAGAAGCTGTACCTTGGTAATTATCTCGCAGTGGACTCGTTTGCTGGGACATTTCTGCTGCTGCTGTCGTTTCTTTGAACCGCTTTAAGTTGGCGCCATCCTCTTTGGATACACCGTCAGTGGCGGCTGGTGCTTCAGGTGACGGGGCCTCACACCTTCCAGAGCCGTAACCTGATAGTCGCCCCCCTCCTCCCCACAGCTCGACTCGTCGATATTTCGGCGCTCCGCCCCCTCCCCCTTTTAGATATATTTTCGTTAAAAGATCTGCAGAATGTCGTACCACGACTTGCTTGCTCTTGTTTCAACTCGAGCTGAGGTGTTGGCCTACCAAGCTCCTCTATTTCACACTTTTTTTTCCAAGCTTAAATATGAATAATTTGTTTCTAAAAGATGCTGAACGTTGTTCACTTTTTCTTCGATAATAAACACCAAGAAAATATGAATATGGACATGAACACTAAACCAGTGTAATTGATTACACTGTTAAATGACTGTAACAAAATTAATCTGTTACGATGAAGAGACAAGCTACATACGAGTCACGTTTCACTGTAAGCCGCACCCCTTCCTAAAGGCTGCGCATGCGCATGTTTTCAAACAGTTAAATATTTGTTATAAGGAAGAGTATGGCTAAAACGGTGAAAGATTTGTGGCAAGCAACAATACAAAATTCACTGTTATCTCTGGGTCGCGCAAAGGCTGCTCTCCCCCACATCTTTTCAAACAGTTAAATATTTGAAATAAATAGCAATTTGCGATGTTATGGCTTTATTGTATGAGGTTTAGATAGAATACCAAAATGTGGTGAATGAAAATCTGTGCCCACCTGGGATTCGGGCCCGGGATCTCCTGCTTCCTAGGCAGACGCGCTGACCACTCCGCCACCGAGGACACAGTGACCAGCTCGACTGCAGAGGACTCTTCCCTGCACGTCTCCCGCCACACACAAATCTCCATTTGCCACGCTGTCTCTTTCCTACACCACAGCCTATTTATTCTATAATGCTCGCAGCCACAATACTGTATTCCCGCATCAGGGAGAACAGACCGTGGGGTATCGAGACACAATTAGTTGTCGTCAGGAGCCCAGCCTCGGCTTGTATTCAATTATATATATATATATATATATATATATATATATATATATATATATATATATATATATATATATATATATATATATATATTTTGACGAATATATTTTTATAGAATAAATAGTCTGTGGTATAGGAAAGAGAGAGCGTGGCAAATTGAGATTTGTGCGTGGCGGGAGACGTGCAGGGAAGAGTCCCCTGCAGTCGGGCTGGTCACTGTGTCCTCGGTGGCGGAGTGGTCAACGCGTCTGCCTAGTAAGCAGTCTGCTTTCGGCACGTGTGCTGTGTGGACGTCTGTTTACTTCCTCGCTGCGGCCGGACGCGCGCTTACAGTGTGTGATGAGTTAGATGCTCTTGTAGCGTAAATAGTAGCTTTTTGTATCGAAATGTGTAGATCATCAAGATGAGTCAACCTAAACGGAAATATACTTTAAAGTTCTCGTTTGACAAACACTATGCTACACCAAGAGCATTTGAAGTAGAGGTGTTCCTTCGAGATGTAGTAAAGCTCAGTTTTAGTGAGATAGTCGGGATCCACTTATCGATCGTGGGTAGCACTGTTCATGTAAAAATGATTAATACAGAATGCTGTGAAAAGGTTATCGAACAATGCAGAGGCAAACTGAAATTTAATCATTGTGACGGCAATGTCGGTACAGTTCAAGTTGATTATGCGGGATTTGAGACCAGAACTGTTCGTGTCTTTGAACTCCCGTTCGAGATAACCGAAGATGAGATTAATTCAGCTAGAAAACCATATGGGAGGGTTATCAGCAATACTGCTGAAAAATGGACAAGTTTTCAAACGTTCCCAATACTCAATGGTGTCAGGCAACAATAAATTGAGCTACAAAAACATATTCCGTCGTATATTTACGTTTGAGGATACAGAGCCATTGTCATGTACGACGATCAACCACGTACATGCTCAGGCTGTGGACAGACAGGGCACGTTAGATCCGAGTGTGTGCAGCGAAGAGTGACGCAGGTGAGCCGGTCGCGCCAATGAAGATGACGTCACTGCCGGTGACGTATGCCACGGCCCTCCGAGACAACACGGCCACCACGTCGACCGCCGCAATGGACGGAAACTGCGGGACTGACGACGCTAACGTAAGCGTGGCAATGGCCACCAGTACTAATCAAATACCGGTCGTCGCAACTACCAACACGACGGAAACAGTCTCTAAAGATGAACCTGATAAAAATATACCAGAGACCTATGCACAAGATGTGCAGCGTGAGGAGGAAGCCGTTTCTATTAAAGATGATAATACTCAGGACCCCACTAGCACTTCCGAGAATGAGGAGAGTCCACAATCTGGATCCTCCCCGAAGAAGCATAAAAAACGGCGCATAGCACCTCCTGACGCCAAACAAAAAGTACAGCCAGTGCGTGAGAAAGCGCAACAAATTAGTCGAAAATTAAGTGCCGACATGTCCGTAAAATTGCAACGGAGTCAACAGATGAGTATGGACGTTTCGTCAAATATAGAAACGCCCACACAACAGGACGGTGCAAAGGCTAACTCTACCAAAACACCATCTCAACATGGCTCTGAGAAAGAGATGCTTCAGTACACTCATAGAGGGAACTGGGCAGACGAAACTGCACAATTCCCTGAGGACGAAGAAATGAAGGGTGTACCGAGGGGTGAGAAAACGAAGGGGACGTCACCTCCACGTCCGAAACGCTAGAGATATTAGGCGCTCTGGGTATCAGGCATGTAATTCACCTTTATTGCCAATCTAACTTTTCACAATTGCATTACAATCCTATAAAATAGGAACGATAAACATCAATAAGATCCGGAGCCATTTAAAACTTAAGTCCTTACAAGATATGCTTTACGCAGCAGATATCGACATAGCAATGTTGCAAGAAGGTACAGACATCCACCTTGATGATATCACAGGATATAATGCAATTGTCAATTCAGGGAACGATTCCGAGCACGGCACAACAATACTAAGCAAAGAAGGTATTATTGTCAACGATGTTGTCAAACTGACAAATGCCAGAGGCCTAGCTGTCACCATCAACGGCACTAGGCTCATCAACATCTACGCACCCTCCGGCTCCAGCAATAGACGGCGTAGAGCTGAATGTTTTAAAGATGATATAGTTCCTCTTTTCTGTGGACGATATGACCAAGTAATTTTAGGAAGGGGATTATAACTGCGTCTTGTCGGCCAAAGATCAAACGCCAAACTTTAATTATTGTACCGAACTTGATGACATAATCAAACAACTGAACATGACTGATACCTGGGAGCTCAAAAACGGCGCACTGCCAGGCTTTACTTATATCACAAGCCATTCAGCCAGTCGCATCGACAGGATATATGTGTCCGATAATTTAAAAACGCAGGTGCTGCAGACCGAGTTGTGGCCCACCATATTTTCAGATCACATAGCATATATTTGCATCATGAACCTTAAAAGACAAGATACATACCGGGGAAGAGGATTGTGGCACATTTGCAAGACCCTGAATGTCACAATATCTTCAATAGTGTATGGACTGAGTGCCAGAAGAAATTCACCTCATACCCCTCGTCACTGACTTGGTGGCTGAAATGTGCTAAACCGTCTATACGACGAGCGCTGATAAACTATTCACGTGATAAGAATGCCTGGCAAAAACGGACGACTGAATTTTATTTTACAGTTCTTAGAGAATTATACACTAATGATCGATCAGTAATCAACAACCATTTAGAGATAAAAAGAATTCAGGCCAAACTCTTAGCTTTGAAACGGAAACAGATTGAAGGTTGCAAAATACGATCAAGGCTTCAAAACGACATAAAAAGAGAACATACGTCAATTTACCACGTGATAAATGAAAGAAAGGGCCACCGGAAGAAAATATTAAGTGAAATTCGTTCCATGGATGGTAGACTGATTACGCAGCAAAGTGAGATTAAGAACGAAATCTATAAATACTTCACCAACCTGCTAAGTAATACCAAAACGGAGACTATAGCACAAACTTTTCTTACAACAGGACTGACACGGAAGCTCGACCAGGATCAAGCAGATAACCTGTTAGCTGACGTGACGGAAGATGACGTGGCGGATGCAATAACACGAATTCCAAAAAACAAATCTCCTGGGACTGACGGAATTCCAGCTGAGCTATACCACACGTTTCGAAGACAAATGATACCTAAGCTAACACGAATCTGCAACGAATTAATGAATCCCAGCAGTGATATCCCAAGTGAGTTTAGAGAGGGAATAATAGTTCTAGTCCCGAAAAATCATGCAGGAGAATCTGTAACAAATCTACGACCGCTAACATTACTGAACTGTGACTACAAAATATTTTCCCGCATCTTGAATGAGAGATTAAAAGCCGTAATGTACACCGTCACTGGTCCGTATCAATCCAGCGTCGGACGCGACAGATCCATTCACCACACACTGTGTGACTATAGAGACATCATATCAATTGCTGGAGCTTGTAAAATAAAATGCGCGCTCATCTCATTAGATTTCGAGAAAGCTTTCGACAGAATCAATCATGATTATCTCTTCCACACTATAGGTTATATGAACTTTCCGCTACGTTACATCGGAATTATAAAGAATTTTTTAAACAGTGCTACCTCCACAGTCATGGTCAACGGTCAGCCAAGCAAACCTATCACAATAAACAGTTCAGTGAGACAAGGGTGCCCACTATCTATGTCTCTATTTGCAATAGCCATTGAGCCTCTGCTTTTCCATTTAAATCAACATCTCCAAGGCATCACAATAGATGGAGAAAAGATAGTGTGCAAGGCCTATGCTGACGACGTTGTATTTCTGGTCCGAGATAACGAAGAGATTGCTTATTATAAATAATAGGTAAGTATGCACTTGCATCCGGATCCAAGCTGAACAGCAATAAATGTGCACTAATGAATATCGGGCGTGGCTTCGGAGTTCCCAATCAAGGACCAATAAAGGAAACCCCACATTAAAATGTATTGGAATCGAATTTGCACCAAACATCCGGCAGACAATTGCTTCGAACTATAGAAAATTACTTAATGTCATACGTGCCAGCATCCACCAACATACGCTCAGGATGATTGATGAAATACAGAGAGTGCAACTCGTAAACATCTACCTAACTTCCAAAATAAATTACGTGGCACAAGTTCGGCAATGCCAAAAGACGTGGGAAAAAGGATCCTGGCTGCCTTCGGTCATTTCGTCACCCGCGGCCACATGTTTAAAGTAAAATTTGAAACACTGACGTTACCACCTACTAACGGTGGCTTAAACCTAGTAGACGTGTATAATAAAGCACATGCGCTGTACACGTGCAAGACGTACAAACAGTGGAAGAGGTCACCGAATAGCATAGCAGCATTTTTACTTAACGAAATAGTACCAGCCAACTGCGATGCCCCGATTGATGTTCACCACATCCCCAGCACACTCTACCATTTAAAACATTTCTTAATAGAGCACAGTTATCTTAGGATGAGGATTGCAGAGAAAGATATGATAAGTGTCAAACAAGTATACAAAAACTTAATGCAGTTTCATAACAAGAATGTCATAGAAACTAAATTCAATGCAGTCAACTGGTCAAATATGCGGAAAAACATCCATCATTCGAACTTAGCAACTGACGTGAGGGCAACGTGGTACTACGCCGTTAATAGAAAAATGACAACGAACGAACGCCTTCATTCCATTCGCATGGCCAATTCCCCTATGTGTCTCACCTGTAATCTAAATGACACTGATGATCACCAGTTTGTTTGTGGTGATGCAAACACCATCTGGCAGTCAGTCAGAAAAAAATTAGCAATCATCCAGAGAACATCGCCGCATACAATAACACCCTCGAGCCTCTTATTACCCGATGAAATATTTTATCCCAAGACGAAAAACAATGCGGTTAACTGGTTAAGGGGACGTACAGTATTTTATATACTGAAAAACACTGAAAAGAGCGAACAAGACTTTTGCACCAAAACCTATTGAAAATAAAGGATTACCATCATCAATACGCTAATTTCCTTACGAGAACTATCATGTAAATTGCACATGGAACAATACCATTGACGATGGACTTTTACAGAATGAAAGTAACATTAATTGCACAAATAAATACAATAACCCAAAGAACGGTAAAATGAACAAATGAAGAACTAATTAAACGGAATCTTCTGGAAGAAAAGAGTTGTATTTCAGAATAAGTTTTGATTTTCAAACAAGATATAACTCCATTATACGTATTTATATTTTATTACAGATGAATTCTGTGCTCCAGCCTACTGACGTGTTTCAGAGTTAGAGAAGGAAGCATTTTAGTATTAGTGCATAACAGAAAGCACGAAGAAACTGAACCTCAACCGGACACGAACAACTGCAAACAAAAACCGAGAAGACGAACTTTGAAATCGACGGTAGGCAGGGCCATAGAAAAAGAAGTAAAAAGTTATTTTCTCCAATTGTAAATAGAAGAACAATAGATTATGTTTGCTACCATAGAAGCGGCTTTACTTTTGTTTGGAATACTTTGGTTCCAAAGCTGTGGCACAGCAAGACGAAAATTCGTCAAATAAGTTTTATTATTATTATTTTTAATTTGTTCCCCTACTTTTTAACCAAACTTCCGCAAAAAAGATTTTTATTTGCAAGTACAAGATGGAAGGAAGCATTAAAACAAATAAAATTTCAAAAATGGCGGATTGAAGCCGACGCCGAAGAAGGCGTCTTTGGTGAGCGGAAGGACGGGTTGTAGGGGAGGTTGGAGACCCATATCTAAAAAAAAAAAAAAAAAAAAAAAAAAAAGTAAGCAGGAGATCCCGGGTTCGAATCCCGGCCGGGCACTAATTTTCATTCGCCACAGTTTGGTATTCCATCTAAACCTAATACAGTGAAGCCATAACATCGCAAATTGAGATTTATTTAATTCATTTGAACGCTGTAATTCGTAATATATATATATATATATATATATATATATATATATATATATATATATATATATATATATCCTGCATTAAAGTACTAGTTCATATTGTGTACGTAGACACATAAAGCGTGCAGGAGGGATATAATTGGAATATTGCGATGCAATCAACGCCATTGTTTATGTGATTTGTCATGCTATGGATTGCTGAAGAAAAAATATAGGGTGTCCATTTAAAAAAAAAACATAAGTTTGTGTTAAAAAACACATTTGCTTTCGTTTTAGAATGTTTCCAAAGATGTACATTCATGGGCCCCAGCCGTACATTGATACCGGTGAAAGTCGTTTTCCAATAGCTGTTATTGTTCCAGAGCTGTTTTGGGTGGACAAGATAGCTGGGACACCCTGTATAACAGCTCGCTAAGCGTACGCCGCGTGCCCAAAGAGTGGAAAGTTGCACAGGTCAGTCCATTATTCAAGGAAGTCAATAGGAGTGACTCGCAAAATTAATTACTGGCCTATATAACTGACGTCGGTTTGCAGCAGGATTTCATAACATGTACTTTCCTCAAATATTATGAACTACCTCGAAGAGAACGACCTATTGTCCCATAGTCAACACGGATTTAGAAAGTATCATTCTTGTGAAACACAGCTAGCTATTTACTCAGACGATGCGATGAGCGGTATCGGTAAGGGATGTCAAATAGATTCCGTATTTCTAGATTACCGAAAGGCTTTCGTCACCGTACCTCACAAGCATCGTCTAATCAAATTGCGTGCTTGTGGAATACCGCCACAGTTGTTGGATTATATTCGTGATTTCCTGTCAGAAAGGACACAGTAGGTCGTAATTGACGGTACGTCATCGAGTAGAACAGAAGTGATATCTGGCGTTCTAGAAGGAAGAGTTATAGGGCCGCTATTGTTCCTTATTTTTATGAACGATCTAGGATACAATCTGAGTAGCTCTCTTAGACTGTTTGTGGATGAAGCTGTCATTTATCGGTTAGTAAAGTCACCAGAAGATCAAAAGCAACTGCAAAATGATTTTGATAAGATATCTGCATGGTGCAAAAATTGGCAATTGACCCTTAATAATGATAACTGTGAGGTCATCCACATGACCACTAAAGATGTCCGTTAAACTTCAGTTACACAATAAATTAAACCTTGAGGCCATAAATTCAATTAAATACATAGGAGTGACAATTACAAACAACTTAAATTGGAAAGAACACAAAGAAAACATTGTAGGGAAGGCGAACCAAAGACTTCGATTCATTGGCAGGACACTTAGAAGATGTAATAGTTCTACTAAAGAAACTGCCTAGACTACACTTGTGCGTGCTATTTTGGTGTACTGCTGCTCACTGTGGGATCAACACCAGGTGGGACTGACGAACGATTTAGAGAAAATTCAGAGAAGGGCAGTTCATTTAGTATTATCGCGATATACGGAAGAGAGTTTCACGGAGATGATGCACGAGTTGGGGTGGAAATCATTAAAAGAAAGGCTTTATTTGTTGCGTCTAGATCTATTTGCAAAATTTTCCTCACCAGCTTTCTGTTCACAATGAGAACGAAGATTGTTAGCACCCACCTACATAAGGAGATATGGTCATCACAATAAAATAAGAGAAATCAGATCGAAAACATAAAGATTTATGTGTTAATTTTTCCCACGAACTATTATAGAGAGGAACTGTTGAGAAATGTCGTGAAAGTGGTTCGCTGAACCCTCTGCCACGCAATTCAGTGTGGTTTGCAGAGTATCCATGTAGATGTAGACTGGCTGTCAGGTGTGACGATACTGCTGGCCCTCTCATCTCAATGTTATCGTACGACACCGTCTGCCTGGTCCTCTCATCTCAATGTTATCGTAGGATACCGTTTGCTTCGGACCCGGAATCGTGTGGTTCAATAGTGATACATGTTGCGTGTGAAGTTAGTTAAAAACAAAATAGCCAGCCTAGGAATCAGTGTAGTACAGTGTCTCGGTGATACTGTGATTAAAACAAGTGATAGATTTCATTAATTAAGAGATTTGTATAAGACGTTTCCAGACAGTTCTATAAACAATAGTTTCGTCATTGTATGTTATTTCAATAAATAGACAGACGAATGGTAAAAACTTTTGTACTACATAAAGATATTAAAATAAATAGCATTGTATATATGTTAGGCTCATAAACAAGTTGTGTTGACCAGCTAATTGTGTTAATTAATGTAATAGTTGAAATTCCAATATTGTATTTCTATGTATATATTGACTGACGTGAGATTTTAAACCTATTTTCAGAATTGCCAAGATATTTGATAGTCAAATTTATGTTAGGAACATGTATGATGTACTCATTAACAAATTAATTGACATTTAACATCGCACTTTGTTGTCAAACAGCAAGATTGGAGATTTCAATTCAAAAATAAATGTGTCATCTAAAATTATTGTATGTATAGTTTTCATTTCATATTGCGATTCTTTTTGTATACATGAAATGTTTTACTGTTATGTTCGGTAATTGTAAATCAGTATATTCAATTGTTATGAACAATGCATAATGTAATGCCATTATTGTCAATGTTATATATTTGCCTCACCGCCTTGCGTGGAGGAGTTGGAGTTTTAGCTTTTCTAAAGTGCACTGGAAGCTATGTCAGTCTGTTGTTTTGAAATGGAAGTACTACAAGCTAAGTTCTGATGCTTTGTATATGTTTTGAAGTTGTAATGTTTTGGTGGAGAAGCAGTTTGATTTCAAATTAAAGAAGAAGTGAAAAATTGTAGATATCGGGTATTTATTTCTACCACGACGCCCCAGGAGAATAATGTTGCAGCGAGCAGAACCCCCATACATCGTAATGTTGAAAAGTTAAGTATCTTGTTTGGAAGTGGTAGAATGAACTGTTGTTGTTGTTGTTGTGGTCTTCAGTCCGGAGACTGGTTTGATGCAGCTCTCCACAATACCCTATCCTGAGCAAGCCTCTTCATCTCTACATAAGAACGGCAACCTACATCTGTCTGAATCTGCTTACTGTATCCATATCTTGGTCTTCCTCTGCGATTTTTACCCCACACACTTCCCTCTAATGCTAAATTCACAATTTCTTCAAGTCTAAGAATGTGTCCCACCAATCTATCCCTTCTTTTAGTCAAGATATGCCAGAAATTCCTTTTCTCCCCAATTCTGTTCAGTACCTCCTCATTACTTACACAATCCACCCACCTAATCTTCAGCATTCTTCTGTACCACCACATTTCAAAAGACTCAATCCTCTTCCTGTATTTACTTGAAAATCCATATAGACATTATAGAGGACAGCACGTGGAGGCTGGACGGCAGGCGACGGTCTTGGCAGCAGGCTGTGCCTTCGGGCGAGCGACGGCGCGCGCTGTCCCCTAGAGTGCATCCGTGCCAGACGCTGGCCTTCCTGTCCGGGCTGCGGTGTTTGTCGAGGGAACGCCGACCAGTGCTCGGTATGTGCACAATACTGCCTTCGTGCGTTGTTCCGATAGGATTAATTCTCGCTCTACGAGACGTGCAGCAGCTTTCGTGGCCAGCACCATCTCCAGACGTCTCTCCAATTCAGCAAATTTGGAAAACGACCTGGCACACGCGACTCGTCGATCCACAACTCGCAGAAGTTTCTGGACAAGTCGCCCACGCCCGGGATGACGCACCGCAAGGCATTTCCACCGTGTGCACGTAAGATCAACTGGATGCCAGAATCAGCTCGTACCATTGCCGCCCGTGGAGACTGCACCGTGCTCTGATACGGATGTCTTAGCGTGCATTGACTGCTGGTACCTCAGTACCGCTTCAGCTGTTGGTATACAGGGTGTACAGTGGCGGGGCGTCCTATGTGTTCACTGGTTCAGTGAACCCCCGGAAAAAAGCTCGTCGTGAAAAAAGCAAATAAATAAATTTAATAAAAAGTTTTATTTAACTATCATCCCTCGTATCGTTCTTCTATCAGATCATTTCACATCTACATTCAAAGTATTTCTACCACATGAGAAACGTTTTACGCCGCGGACACATCACGTATACGAGTCGTAGTGCGGCCGCTTAACTCTTGCAGTCACACTTTTACAATAGGAACATAATTACCAATGTCTGTTCACACTTGTACGATAGGAACATAACTATCAATGTCTGTTCATTGAAGCAACTGTTAAAACTGAAATATCACAGACAATAGAAGAAACATAATATAGGTATTCAGGCTTTCAAGGACTGAGGTGGTTACTAACGCTAACCACCATGACTAATGCTATAAATAATACTAGGATGATTGTGAACGTTATTTATTAGACTAATCATCTTAACAAACGTACAAAACTAACAAAAACAAATTATTTTTTATGAAAATCTGAAAAACATGTTTTACCTTCGCGTAAGCAAAGAAGCACTTTACATGTACTACACTGCCATAGAGTACGCACGGGAGATATTTTAGTGCTACAATTGCAGCATCTTCTTGATGTGCTTCTTTCAGGTTGATGGCGACTGGATTCTAGAGGAATTTACTGCGGGACTGTAGGTTTGTGGCGTTTTATAAATGCAGGTCCTGGAGATGAGGCCGCGGAATTACGGCTGCTGTTCACTGAATCCGGCCTGTGTTTGTCTCTGACATATGCTGGTGCCAGTAGGCCCCGATATACTTCTCTCCGGAAGTCTTTCAGAATCAGCTTGTCGAGGTATGAAGAGGACTGCAGTTCTTTATAAATCAAAAAACAATTGACAACGCAACAATCAAGATAGTGAAAGAAAATCCTATGCCACCTCTTATAGGATTTTCAGTCAATAGCATAGCTTCCTTTGAGATGATCACATTTGTCGACAAAGTTCATGTTTGCGTTGTAGTCGATGACGGCCTGACGACAAGACACTTCAGTACTGCTGCCATCACGCTCTCTGCGTTTTACGTTTCCCACATTCGTCGGACCATGATAGTTTGACAGAATCAATGCTGATCTCTTGTCTTTCCATTTCAGCAAACTTACGTTTGTGTCACTAACCCCGTAATCATGTTGACCTCTTCGTAAATGCTTGTCATCTTTTAGAGTTGGCAAGAACTTTCTATTTGTATTCACGGTTCCACAAGCGAAAATCTGGTCCTCAAGTAGTTTCACCTGCAAAGGGTAACTATTGAAACAATTGTCAAAATAAACCTTATGATTTTTATTTTTCAAGGTTTCGCAAAACGTCCTGACAACGTTTCCACCTAAGTCCGTTTCAACGTTACTACCCTGTTTGCCTGTGTAAATATAAAAATCTAGGTAATAACCTGATTGTGCACACATCATCCACACCTTGTATCCACGTCTCGTCGGCTTTCGTGGCATGTATTGTTTTAGGGTGCTCCCATGAACCACAGACATTGCCGAGGTGGGGTGGCTTGCGTGCCTCAACGATACAGATAGCCGTACCGTAGGTGCAACCACAGCGGAGGGGTGTCTGTGGAGAGGCCAGACAAACGTGTGGTTCCTGAAGAGGGGCAGCAGCCTTTTCAGTAGTTATAGGGGCAACAGTCTGGATGATTGACTGAGCTGGCCTTGTAACATCAGCTAATGTGGCTTTGCCACACAGTTACTGCGAACGGCTGAAATCAAGGGGAAACTACAGCCGTTAATTTTCCCGAGGACATGCAGCTCTACTGTATGAACATATGATGATGGCATCCTCTCGGGTAAAATATTCCGGAGGTAAAATAGTCCCCCATTCGGATCTCCGGGCGGGGACTACTCAGGAGGATGTGATCATCAGGAAAAACAACACTGGCATTCTACGGATCGGAGCGTGGAATGTTAGATCCCTTAATCGGGTAGGGAAGCTAGAAAATTTAAAAAGGGAAACGGATAGGTTGAAGTGAGATATAGTGGGGATTAGTGAAGTTAGCTGGCAGGATGAACAGGATTTCTGGTCAGGCGAGTACAGGATTATAAATACAAAATCAGTTGGGGGTATTAAAGGAGTAGGTCTGATAATGAATAAGAAAATAGGAATGCGGGTAAACTACTATGAGCAACACAGTGATCGCATTATCGTAGTCAAGATAGATACAAAGCCAACACCGACCACAGTAGTACAGGTTTATATGCCAACTAGCTCTGCAGATGATGAGGAGATCGAAGAAATATATGAGGAGCTAAAGGAAATTATTCAGACAATTAAGGGAGAGGAAAACTTAATTGTTATGGGAGACTGGAATTCGGTAGTAGGACAAGGAAGGGAAGGGAAGATAGTAGGTGAATATGGTCTGGACAAAGGGAATGAAAGAGGAAGCCTCCTGGTAGAATTTTGCGCGGAACATAATTTAGTTATAACAAACACCTGGTATAAGAATCACGAAAAAAGGTTGTATACGTGGAAGAGACCAGGAGACACCGGGAGATACCAGATAGATTTTATAATGGTAAGACATAGATTTCGGAACCAGGTTTTAAACTATAAAACATACCCAGGAGCAGATATAGACTCTGACCATAACTTGTTGGTTATGAACTGTAGCCTGAAACTGAAGAAACTACAAAAAGGTAGGAAAATAAGGAGATGGGACCTGGATAAATTGAAGGAACCTGAAGTTCTTAAGAATTTCAGAGGGAGCGTTAGGCAACAATTGACAGAAATGGGGGGAAATAAAACAGTAGAGGAGGAATGGATAGCATTGAGAGATGAAATAGTGAGGGCAGCAGAGGACAAAATAGGTAGGAAGGCAAGACCTACAAAAAATCCTTGGATATCACAGAAGATACTAAATTTAATCGATGAAAGGAGAAAATATAAAAATGCAGTAAATAAAACAGGCAAAACGAACTAAAGACGACTAAGAAATGAGATTGTCAGGAAGTGCAAAATGGCTAAGCAGGAGTGGCTAGAAGGCAAATGCAAGGTTGTAGAAGAATGTATAAATAGGGGAAAAATAGATCCAGCCTACAGGAAAATAAAAGAGACATTTGGGTACAAGAAAAGCAACTCTATGAATATCAAGAAATCAGATGGGAAACCAGTTCTCAGCAAAGAAGGGAAAGCTGGAAGGTGGAAAGAGTACATAGAGCAGCTTTACAAAGGAAATGAACTTAGAGATAATGTTGTAGAAAGGGAAGAGGAAGTAGATCAAGATGAAATAGGTGATACTATACTGAGAGATGAATTTGACAGAGCGCTGAAAGACCTAGGTCGGAACAAGGCCCCAGGAGTAGATGACATACCCTCAGAGCTACCAAAGTCTGTAGGAGAGCCAGCCATGACAAAATTGTTTCACCTGGTGTGTAAGATGTATGAGACAGGTGAAGTACCCTCAGATTTTAAGAAAAATGTTATAATCCCCATACCAAAGAAAGCAGGTGCAGACAGGTGTGAAAACTACAGAACCATCAGTTTAATAAGTCATGGTTGCAAAATATTAACACGAATTATTTACAGAAGGATGGAAAAGCTGGTAGAAGCCGACCTCAGGGGAAGATCAGTTTGGGTTCAGGAGAAATGTAGGAACACGGGAGGCAATACTCACTTTCGGCTTATCCTGGAAGATAGAGTAAGAAAAGGCAAACCTACACTTCTAGCTTTTGTAGATTTGGAGAAGGCTTTTGACAATGTTGATTGGAATAAACTCTTCCAAGTTCTGAAGCAAGCAGGAGTAAAATATAGGGAGCGTAAGATTATTTACAACTTGTACAAAAACCAGACAGTGGTTGTCAGAGTTGAAGGGCATGAAAGTGATGCAGTGGTTGCAAAGGGAGTAAGACAGGGTTGTAGCCTTTCTCCAATGTTATTCAATTTGTACATGGAGCAAGCTATAAAGGAAAGCAAGGAGAAATTTGGTGAAGGAATTAAAGTTCAGGGGGAAGAATTAAAAACATTACGTTTTGCCGACGACATAGTAATTCTGGCAGAGACAGCAAAGGATCTGGAAGAGCAGTTGAACGGAATGGACAGTGTGCTGAAAGGTGCATATAAGATGAATATTAACAAGAGCAAAACTAGGGTTATGGAGTGCAGTCTAAGAAAATCAGGTGATGCTGAAGGAATCAGATTAGGTGACGAAGCAATAAAGGAGGTAGATGAGTTTTGTTACTTGGCCAGTAAAATAACAAATGATGGTCGCAGTACAGAGGATATAAAATGCAGAATGGCAATGGGTAGAAAAGCGTTCTTGAAAAAGAGAAATTTGTTAACATCGAATATTGATTTAAGCCTAAGGAAGTCCTTTCTGAAGGCATTTGTATGGAGTGTTGCCTTGTATGGGAGTGAAACATGGACGATAAACAGTGCGGACAGGAAGAGGATTGAGGCTTTTGAAATATGGTGCTACAGAAGAATGCTGAAGATTAGGTGGGTGGATCGCGTAACTAATGACGAGGTACTGAACAGAATTGGGGAGAAAAGAAATTTCTGGTATACATTGACTAAAAGAAGGAATAGATTGGTAGGGCACATTCTTAGATATCAAGGAATTGTGAATTTAGCGTTGGAGCGAAGTGTGTGGGGTAAAAACCGCAGAGGAAGACCAAGAGATGGATACAGTAAGCAGATTCATACAGATGTAGGTTGCCGTTCTTATGTGGAGATGAAGAGGCTTGCTCACGATAGGGTATTGTGGAGAGCTGAATCAAACCAGTCTCCGGACTGAAGACCACAACAACAACATTTTAGGAAGTTTCTGCTTTTGAATTTGATCATGCTTTCATCGGTTGGAATTCTCTCAGATGGTCTGTAGTGTTTTTGAAAATTGTTGTGCAGTATGGCGAGTAGAGATCTAATTTTATACAGTTTGGTGTAATTAGGGTCAGTTCGGTCAGGCATTGCAGTATTGTCATTGACATGTAAGTTATTCAAAAACCAACTGAACCTGTTGAAGCTCATTAACTTCGAAACATAGCTGTCATGCAAATCAGGCGCTGAAGACCAATAGCCGGCCGCGGTGGCCGAGGTGACTGAGGCGCTCCAGTCACAGTCTGCACGGTCACTACGGTCGGGGGGTCGAATCCCCCCTCGGGCATGGATATTTGTGCCGTCCTAGTTCGTAAGTAGTTCATAAGTAGTTTGTAAGTTTAGGGACTGATGACCCCGTAGTTATGTCCCATAAAGGCCAATTCACACTGTCCGTCACGTCACGTCACGTCACCGTCCGTCAGAACATTCCGCAATGTATTTCTAATGGCGGCATTCACACTGTCCGTCACCGGACCGTCACGTCACGTCAACGTCTGTCAAGCTCTCTCGAGAAGAATGTTTTGACGGAACGGCCGTCTGCTAACATCGGAAGTTAACCTATTTTCGTCACGCGAATTACATGTTGCAGTCGACGATTGCACTGTTTATATGCAAATGTGTCTTATTCATCGTTGTGTTGTTGTTATACCTCGTTTTAGCGGTAAATCTCAAATGTTTCATGACGACTTAAATATTTTTGTCAACTGAGTGTCCCCCTAAAATCGAGGTCGGATATCTGAAACCAAAAAATGGTTTATGTTATGTAACTATGTAATAGAAACGACTGAAGCAAACTGTTTATTTGAATAAGATTGTAATTTTATTACGCATTTGTCATTAAATAACATTTTAAATGAAACAAGTTAGTTCTAATGAAAGACAAAAATTCAGTTGTTTACGACGGTATTAACAATGTCGGCGAGCAAATCGTAATGGTTAAAGTATACAGGCGCTATTTATGGTCTTACAAGTATTGTTTGATGTCTTCAGATGTTTATTTTTTCGCTTGAAAATAGATGTCGATGTTTTGAAATGTTGTTTCGGTTCCCAGTAAGTTGGCCAAAAACATAAACTGTAAAGTTTTCTTTGGGCGTTAATAACATTTAGCGTTGTTGTTCCCCCTTTCTAGTATTAAACTATGACTTTCTACATAACAGATCGCCACTCACAACCTTACTTTCAACATCGCGTATTGAAATGGACGAATTGACGTGACGGACACGGACGGACAGTGTGAATACAACTTGACGTGACGGTTCCGTGACGTGACGTTGACGTGACGGACAGTGTGAATTGGCCTTAAGCTTAACAAACATTTGAACTTTTTTTTTTTTTTTGAAGACCAATAATCTCGGTAGCTCGGCAATTTTTTATACCCATCACCAAATTCATGGCAATAAAAACATCAAGCTCTTCCGTTGTTTGAGTAGCGTAAAGGTTAGTTTGGAAACGTAAAAGGTCTCGTAAATGCTCAGTCCAAAGAAGGCGAAATAGTAAATGGGGGGGTCACATTCTCCATGCTTAGAATTTGATCTAACACACCCACTCTTTCAGAAAACGCACCAGGCATATCCATTCTATAATCCTTCGTCCATTTTAGAGCAATCATAACCGGCATGTTTGCACGTACATTATTAGACTCTGTGAAATCAGGCGTCCGTTGTAATCGGCTAGACAAAGAGAGGTCATCATCAGAATCAAAACTGTCATCAGGAGCACTTTGAACTCCACTCAAATCACCTAACACTATCGGATTTGGCTGATTTGCTGCCTCTTCTTCGTCATCGCCGGAGCTACAAATGCTCTCGTTACATGAAGGGATGTCTTCAAACAAGTATTGTCCAACCTCGTTCTCTCCTAAGCGGCGCGTGCGGCGCGACATACTGTAAAGAATGTGAATAAAAAAATGACGTTACACCCATAAGCTAACCCGCCACCATCATGGTGGTTTGTAAGCAAACCACCACATTCCCTTTGTTATTACTCATTGAAAACACAAAAGTAACAGTACCTGCATGCCAACACACATAAAATAGGTCTATGAGAATACGTTCAATAAAATACATTACAGAAAACATGTTACATACCCGTTGTATTGATGTTTTTATCAGACACTCGAGACGAGGTACGTTAGCGCTACATTCAATGCAACTGGTATGCACTGACATTCATGCAATGTACCCGGAATCTGTCATTTGTTTTGAAGCACAGTCCAAACAGACATACTAATTCAACCGTTTATCGCTAGATGGCGTGGAATAGAAGTACCGTGATCGAAAAGAAGTGGTTAGTAACACTAGCCACCAAGACTGAAAGAGTTAATATAGGCGGCAGTGACCGCAGCGTTGCAATGCGTATGTGCGGCTGAAGTTCAAATTCTCTTCTGAACCCCCTGGAGTCAACACATGGGCGCTCCCACTACAGGGAGGAGCGAGGGGAAACGCCGCTTTTAACATTGGCTTTGGAGCTGATAGAGACGCCAGCTCCTGGCTACTCGCAGTCTGGCGGTTACGCACGACTGGTCTCGATGCGAGACAATGGAGCTACTGCTCACCTCGCCTTGCGCATGCCCAAATCCACCATGAAGGCAAGATCCACCCTTCATATTTGTTTTTGGCACATTGAAGATTCATCTAAACCACCTAGCAAGTGTAGCTGTGTGGTTAGCGGCATTGTGCTGCGCTCTTTAAGGTAGTGGGTTGGAGACCCAGTGCAAGCAATTATTTTAAACCCAGTCTTCTTCTTAATAGATACGGTAATAACAATGACGTTTGTGTTTTTACTTGCCACATATCTTTGGACGTTTTTGCAAATGTGTAGTGATTCTGATGATGAATGATATTTATACTTGTTGTAACAGATACTTAACTATTATACATACACACACACACACACACACACACACACACACACACACACATATATATATATATATATATATATATATATATATATATATATATATATATATATATATATATAATAGTTAAATATCTGTTTCAACCAAAAGTATAAATATCATTCATCATCAGAATCACTACACATTTGCAAAAACGTCCAAAGATATGTGGCAAGTAAAAACACAAAAGTCCATTGTTATTACCGGATCTATTAAGAAGAAGATTGGGTTTAAAATAATAAGCTTGCTGTAATTCGTCATATATATTTTGGGTGGACAAGATAGCTGGGACACCCTGTATATGATAGGTATGGGGCTATTGCATCAGAAAACTCTGAAAGGAACCTAATTGGTATACAGTCTGGACCGGGAGACTAACTTGTATTAAGTGATTTAAGTTGTTTTAATACTCCAGGGGTATCTACTCCTAAACTACGCATGCTGGCAGCTGTTCTCGGTACGAATTCTAGAGTATTTGCTTCGTTTTCGCTAGTGAAGGAAAATGGAAATGCTCCGATGACCAATTCTGCTTAAGCAGAACTGTCATCAGTAGCATCACCATTTCTATAGTGTTATGAAAGTATTGTTTGTGTTTTGGCGCTAGTATACTTTACATACGACCAGAGTTTCTTAGGATTACTTGACAGGGTTTCGTTGTGGTAAGTATTGTAAGCTTCTCTCACTGAAATTGGAGTTAAGTTTCTGGTCTAAGCAAAAGATTGCCATGAATGAAATAAATCGTAATTTGTGATGTTATGGCTTCACTGTATTAGGTTTAGATGGAATACCAAACTGCGGCGAACGAAAATTTGTGCCCAGGTGGGATTCGAACCCGGGATCTCCTGCTTCCTAGGCAGACGCGTTGACCACGCTGCCACCGAGGACGCAGTGAACATTCCGACTGCAGAGGACTCTTTCCTGCATGTCTCCCACCACACACAAATCTCCATTCGCCACGCTGTCTCATTGCTATACCACAGCCTATGGCGGTAGACGTTCAGGGAAGAGTCCTCTGCAGTCGGGCTGTTTACTGTGTCCTCGGTGGTGGAGTGGTCAACGCGTCTGCCTACTAAGCAGGAGATCCCGGGTTCGAATCCCGGTCGGGCACAAATTTTCAACCGCCACAGTTTGGTATTCCATCTAAACCTAATACAGTGAAGCCATAACGTCGCCAATTGCGATTTATTTCATTTATTTGAACGCTGTAATTCGTCAAAAATATATAGAAAGGAACTAAGTTACTTTTCGGCGATTTTCACTTTTTTACATAAATGCAGTAAACATACCAAGACACATCTTACTGTGATCAAAGGAACTATGTTTGGCTTCTTCTTGTGGGAATAACATGAGGTCGATTTTATACGTGCTGAGGAGAAAGGAATCAAGTCAGTGACTTAGTTCCTTTCTCTTCCGCACGTTGCGTCCCACCAGCAGATTTTACTGTCAGCGAGCTTGTACTGCACCAACTACATGCTAGATGGCGTTGGTCTGCAGAATGCAGTAAAGCTCTGTATAGGGAAAGTATGGCCAGCCTTCCAGCGGCAGCCATGCTGGGCCTATTGCGCTGCTGCTTACGCACCGACCATTACAAAGTTCGAAGCGCTTAACAATACTTCTCAACCGATTTTGAGAAAACTATTCAATGAAAAAAATTAATTTTTTACTTGTTATAGCGTGATATATTCTCTCGATAATGGTGTTATTTTCTATTCATTATGACCTATAGTTTCCGTGCTACATCAAATTAAATTAACTACTGAGCACAATTTTGAAGATTTTGCAGAGGAAAAGTAGCATTGCGTAGACTTTGCGTACGGTTGATTTTAGCACATACAATGCTGCGGACGAAATGTAGGTAAGATATCGAAATTTTATTTAAGGTTGCGAGCAGGACGACAACTGTTTTCATCCTCGAGATACAGGGTGTTATATCCGACGGACAGATGCGGAAACTTCGCGTAGTTCTGTTCACGCGGATCTGGCTGCTCTACGAAATACTTATCGTCAGATTTTAAGAAAACTGTTTGGTTTGTGGCTCCAGATCTAAAGGGTTCACATATAAATTCAGATTGACCTGTACTGTAGCCAAATATTCCAATAGACCGCGAGCATGTCGTCATCGGAGCATAGTGTAAATTAAGAAAACAATTGAGATCATGGATAAGTCTTTAATGAGTATTTTCTTTCATATTATGTACTTATATCTTAAATGAACTACGAAATATGCAAGGGGATACCCACTACATGACTTTTACCAAAAACAGAAATTAAATGTGTCTTTACAACACCAATTACATATGAATGTCGAATACTTGTCTTGTTTCAATTCCTTGTTTCCTGTAATGATACACATGAAAAAGAACGAGAAAAGCTAGCTTCAGGAAGCGTATATTAATTTCATATCTAAACGAGAATCTAGTTCACTCACTAATAAGTCAAAAATTTGTGTGTTTTCGGCAACTACCTGCAGATAAAACCAACGACGAGTGAATAATTTAACCTCACGACATTATGCAGGAATTTTCTTCACAAATTTATTCAAGTTAAAATATATAGGTATCTGCTGCGTGATCCATTCGTAGTGAATCTTTAATCTATTAATTTAAACTATGAATTAAAATCATCACAGTGCAAGAACCGAAGTTCGCTGCTGGACTCCTGGTTTTCTCTGACGTCTTTCATCAGTCATACTGGTCACCTTCCTGCATTTCTGATATTTAATGAAAGTACTATAATGTTTGCCTCTCTTCTTCCCTTCTTAAGATCACCCAAAAGTACAACACTGTGGCATTATTCAAACCCAAACATACGAATATTCACAAGACTTCCCAAGGCAGCCAAGCAACGTATAGGACCAAGATGGCGGAAAGAACCATGTGACTGGATTTCAGCCAATCACGAGCCGCAGACGGCGGCAAGCGGCGCGGAAAAGGATGGCCATACTTTCCCTATACAGAGCTGTAGAATGCAGGTGTAAAAAGTGCAACAAAACAGTAACTTGGCGCCAACTTCGTCAGGTGTCGCGGTTATTGTTGAGTGTTGCAAGTGATTGAATACCGTCTTTCTAAATGCCAAAATGACACGCGTGAAAGAAATCCATGCATAACCAGAATTACGGAAAATGTAATAAATTTGATAGATACTCACATCTTTCCCACTCAAAGAAACTCACTATGCTGATGAAATACCTAGATGCACGCTTGGACCTGAAAAATATGCATGAAATTTTCCTTAAGTAATATCCAGACGTAAATGTGAAATACGTCTTCCACAGGAAACATTTTCATGAAAATTACAATTTTCATTTCGGACGTCCGCAAATTGATGTATGTGACAAATGTGAAGAACTTCAGACTAAGTTAAAAGTCCACATATCTCTGACAGTAGTAAACGAGATGCACAACTTGAGTTGGATATTCACAAGCGACGCAGTAGGTAGTTTTATAAATCCATTACAATAACTGAGCTAGAATGTATGGGCAGGGATGACATTGTTGGACTAGCTTTCGACTTTATGCAAAACTTGCCCCTGCCAAACATCGCAGTGCAAGAAACATTATATTTATATCATAAACATCTGTGTTGGTCACACTTTTAATCTGGCACTAACTGAACTTGTTTCATTTGAAACTGGATTGAAAAGACTAGGGCCTACATGATTGGAAGAAAGTATGAATCAATATAAAGAAAACTGAAGATATTTTTGGAAACTGATGAAATACATCCATGGACAACACGCTGAAATTTTTTATGAGGAGACTTCGAAATGGCCGATTAAGTGATAACTCACTGTGATATTAACTATTCCGATCTTTGAATTCTAGTAAATAGTTGTTTTCATGTTCAGTTGAAGATAATTTATCAATAAATTTGAGTTTCAATCGAGAAATGTGTATCTTTGAATGTATTATAGTCACGAAAAATACTAGTTCCTTCCTTGACTGGAGAAAGGAACTATGATACAAATTTTAATATTTTCTTCAGAAGATACTTTTTATAATATATAAAAATTATTTTCATTCACAGTATGTGTCGTTAGGCAGAGATTAGCCTGCTTAGCCATAACAGGCGGAATTAGCAGCACACCAACTGCTGGGATGGAAAACATGCTGGATATGCCCCCATTACACCTTTGGGTAAAGATGGAGGCAGCGGTTGGTGGATACAGACGCAAATCTGGCAACTACTGGAACTCTTTGGGATATCCAGAATCACACACTAAAATAGTGAGTGAGGTAAATATAGAAAAGGTTGGGGAAATGCCAGCCGATTATATTATAACCCCATACTGCTTCAACAAGCCTTTCAATATAACAATTGGAAGTAGGGAGCAGTGGGAGAAAATAGTTCGACACCGTACAGAGGATATTGTCTTGTTCACTGACGGGTCAAAATCAGATCAAGGTGTTGGGGCCGGGGTATATGGGGTGCAGCCTAGACTGGAGGGCTTAATCTCTCTAGGAAAACTGGCCTCAGTATTCCAAGCCGAAATCATTGCCATCAGGGCGTGTGTGGAGGAGAATTTGCGTAGGTGCTACAAAGGTCGTAGCATCTACATCTATTCAGACAGCCAGACAGCCCTGAGATCACTGGCAGCTCCTGCAACAAGTTCTAAAATTCTTGCAGAATGTCACAGGGCTCTGGTGGAGCTAGGGGAAAGCAATAGAATGAACCTATTGTGGGTCCCTGGCCACTCAGGGATCAGTAGCAACGAACATGCCGACAGATTAGCCAGGATGGGGGCAGAGACTCCATTTATTGTACCGGACCCTGTCCTGACAATCACCAAGGCAATGACCAAATTGGAGCTACGTAACTGGCTCAGAAGACAGCACGTAGAATATTGGACCAAAGTCTATCAACGAAAACATGGCAAAGTAATGATGCCAAAGCCATGTTTTAAAAGAAGCTCTGCAATCCTGGGTCTGAACAGGAGAGAGATTGCTGACAGGCCATGGGAATTTCAAAAAACACCTACGTACAATTGGAATAACAGAAGAGGACCCTGAATGTAGGATCTGTGATGACGGTGATGAAACTGCATCACATCTAATCTTCGAATGCATTGCATTGGAGAATAAAAGGCACAGAACATTTGGGACAACCAGACCCGAAGAAATTGTGTCTAATAAAGAACTGGTAAAAGGACTCCTTGCACTGTTGAAGGGCATTGGTTAGCTTTACTAGATATACAGGGAGCGATACCGCACAATAAACTTAGTTTCGGTGCGGGCAGTGGCGGGTTGGATTAAGTCTGTTTTGGCTTCCCTGGAAAAATCAATCAATCAATCAATGTGTGGTTAGAGTACAGCAAATGTCGAAAATTTCAATGGAATCCATTCACCCTCCGTCGGGCGCAGTCGGCCTCACAGGCCAGCAAAACACTTTTTTGATTCCCGTGCTTAACAGTGGTGGCCCAGCGGCCCGCCTCTCCGTTTACTCGCGTAACTTTGCGAACCTCACACAGTGCCGATCCGCAGGCTGCCATCGATTTCCACGCGGATCACGGGGGACTCCTTGGGCCTCACAAGCCGACTGCGCCCGATTACGTTATAGTTTTTAAGGTGAGATTTTTCAAGATATTTTAATTTTATTACTTCGTTTCAATCAAAATAAGTCTGTCCTCTGTGATTTTCACCGTTACCTTCGGAAAAAAAGAAGACTTTGACGCCCCTGGCCCTTCAGACTGAGTGCGCCTGATCGAGTTCTAATTTCAGTTTTCCTTTCTTTTCCTACGTTATCACATTCCTATTTTCTGCTGAAATGCCCAGAAAAGTATATTATGCCACTAAGCCAATGATCTTGTGGAAATAATGCGCCTCCTCGAGGACGAAACTGCTGAAGATACAGCCGCACACGAATATCCAGTTGATGAGAGAGACACCCACTCTCAGGATGAGGTAGGAGAAGGCAAGGAGGACTCAGCAGCTGAACAGGAAGTTTAGGGAATAGCTCAGGAATATGAAGAAGAGAAGAAAATATGTGAGGAGTTTTTATTTTGGAAACGATAAGACGACGAAGTAGTCTAAGTAGATACCTTCTACTATTCATAGTGTGAAGAGTTACATCATTATTACACAACATCCAGTGTAAAAGATATTGCTACAAATGACACCATCAATTGCAAAACCTTGTCATCAACTTCTAACTGGACAATTTAACCTGTGTATGCTATGAATATATGTGGAAAAAATTTTTACCCCGCAAGGAACGGGAAAGTTCTCCCACATTACCTCCCAAATGGCTAAAACGTCGACCATGCGTGGCTGAAACAAGAGTTAGGAGGGTGAAGAATCACGAATGTTCAGCTTGTCATCAACCAATCTGCTTGAGCGACGTATACGTTCTGAGCCATACCTGTGTTTCAGCTGTTGATTTGGGAGCTATAGCATCGGTTTTTGGCTGCAAATGTGGCGAGAAAAGATGATTCCATGACATAATACACTGCCTAATGTCCTTTAAAAATAACTTCATTACTTTTATGGATGTCTGTTCGACCAATTTTTAATTCTCTTTGTGGGAAATTGGTAATTTTGGTCACTTTAGTTTAGGGTGTATTGTGTTCAATAAATCCATTATTATGTTTTAAGTTTGCTGTAATTCCTTCCTTTAGATCCTCTTCAAGACTAGCCAACACGCATTTTGAACTTTATTTAACACGGCGGAGCTAGTCCACAAAATATGTGGGCGGCCTCTCAGGCCGGCTGCGCCTGATTTTGTTCCATCTGGAGGTGCGCCCGACGGAGGGTTAAATAGTTTAACAATAAAACAGTTTTTTGTCTTTCCTGAAAAGTATGAAAAAGTGACATAGTTCCTTTCTCCACCGACTGATTCAATACAAAAGATTGCCAGCCGAGCACACTAATGCTGCGGCGTCAGCGTATCGTGGGCTAGAGGTGCGCGTGCTAGCCACCGACCCGATCGCCAACAGTCACGGACGGTCTGACCTGCGCTGCGGGGCGGTAGCCGTACGATACGCTACATCACTGCCATCTGGGCGAACGCCTGTGCCGCGAGGAAGCGCAGTACCTCAGCCCAGTGGCGTAGCTATCTATCATAGGGCTAGGCGGGGCAGTGCCCCGGGGCCCCGAGCTCCAGGGGCCCCTCGGCCTCAGTGAACGACGTTCGAAAAAAGTTACCGTAGAGAGTGGAATTTTTAATTTAATTCTAGTTCTTTATTCTTCCTCCCTACCGTCCATCATCTTCCTCTCCGAACAAACCATGATTTCCTCAACAGCCGCAATAAGATTGTGTCTAAGGGGTATATTACACGGAGCGTATTTGGTCGCTAGTAGAGCCCTGTAGAGTACCGCCAACCAGGCGAGCGCCGCCATTGTAGGCTTATCTCGCATTAGCAGCGCTATGGGCGAAGCTGTTAAATTAGCAGTTATGGTCAAGGGAACCGGTCTGTACATCAACGTGGTATGACAGTACGTTAAGTAAACTATTAACAAAAGTTTTTAATCGTTTTCTCACCTCCACTGCAAATATTACGGAGAAAGTGGTAATCTGAGATCGAGATTTGAGATGAAGACCTTTTATTTTTGAGCAAACTAGTAAAATGTTTCGTGCAAAGTTTTGTTAAAAGTAATATATGTAGTAATGATAAGAGACTTTAAGTCGTTAGAGTTAACATATTTCATTTAAAGTACTGGTACTTATTAAAATACAAGTATGTGGTTTAATTATTTAGGCTGCTAAGGAAAAGAATAAAAATTGGAAAATTACAAATGTTGTCTTGTGTGCTACCACATGTGATATCACATAACATTAATTGAGCTAACATTTTGGGAAGGATTAAGTTTTTATACATTGTTATCACACTGTTGGGTACTTTAGTAAAAACCTTGTCTTAAAATTCAAGTGTTGGAGATATATGTTCAAACTTTCGTCATATTCAGTATAAATGCGAAATTCGTCAAATACGGCAGATCGTTAGATTTTCACGTATTTATATCTTTTAAATATATCTTTTCTCTTATTTGATTGTCCGGCCAACATTACTTGTAAGAAACAGATGAACCTAGAAGTTTACTCGATATTTCAATACAAATTTTTTTACTTCACACAATTTTGCCTTCTCGTGTGGAATTGCATCTTTTCTTCCAATGCGATGTACCCGCAATTCGCGTCTTTTCTCATTCCTTTCGCCCTGTGGAATGCGGAAACCTCGGACTGTCTTAGTATAACAATTCACTGTACAACACTGCGGCATTCTTCACCATATATAAAAGTGAAATATGCTATGTTAAAACTCTTAAGTTAATACACAATGAGTCTACAGATTTTTAACACCTCTAAATGCTACAATAACAGCGAGTTAAGTTAAATGTACCATTTACACTGATGGACTGCTTAGGCCTAAAATGGCGGACGTGCCCCACCCGCGCTCAACTGACCAATAGCACCTGGCGGTTGTCGGCAAGCCACACATAAAAGGTTGGCGCTACTCTCCCAATACAGGGCTCTAGTCGGTAGTCGCTGGCGTCTGTTGTCGCTCGGCGTATGGGCGAGTAGCGAATGAATACGCTGACGCAATGACACGCAGCGACTTCAGACGCTAGCGTCTTCGTAAAAACAATTGAAACACGACGTAGCATATGATACATTGTTTTGGAGGTTAGGTGATACCAAACAGTTCTGTTTCCCGAGGTGCGACATGGTCGCGAATTTATATCAGTGATCCATTTTGTAATTACTTTTAATGTCTTCATTTACGTCGATAACAAAATTTCTCGTCGTTTTGACGACTGGCTTCGGTCAGTGATGACCATTTTCAAGTCTACAGCAAATCGGAAACAGGACAAATTTAGTAATAGACTACGGTACCTTATAAAACATAAATAAGGCATTACAGTCATCAACATAAAAAAAGTGTTAAAAATACTATACATCTTACCTGTTGTTACATTCCTTAATGAAGATACACTTAGGCTGTGATGATGCCATATGGCTATATTACATGTATTTATGAATGTAATGCATTATTTGTTTTCTAAGATAGTCTAATACTTGATGTATCCTCCTTTTTCTGATTTGTTGTAGACTTGAAAATGGTCGTCCTGACCGAAACCAGTCGTCAAAACGAAAAGAAATTTGGTGATCATTGACGTAAATAAATATATTAAAAGTTCTGCATCCCACCAAACAAAATATGAAGTGGAATTGTAATCAAATTTCTAAAAATGTATCGAAGTTTTCCAGTATTATGGAACATTATAAATAACGATTATTTAAATTTTATTCTTAGCGAGATCGCCATCCTCATGATGGTATTCTGTTTCCTTATTTTATCCTCTACCATTTACAGTAATATATAAAAAATTTCTTATGTTATCCTCATTATATTTCTGTAGGCAGAAGGATCTTCACACGATAATTCACCCAAAAGATATGCAGAAGCACCATATTTATCCCACCCTACAATCAACCTTCTAATCCATTTTCTTTTATTCTTTTCTACTTTTCCGTTTTGCTTTTGGTTCATTGTTCTTTTAAAACTGTTGCAAAAAACTCAACGCCAGCATTTACAATTTCCTTCGACATTTTGACTCGACTGGTGGCTACTTTAGACGCTCTCGTATATGACACGGGGCGACCATAGACGCCAGCGACCAAAAACGCCAGAGACCAGCGTCTAACGTAGCCCACCCTTCAACTTTAGACACTCGCGTTTCGGAGCAGTGACTTTGTTCGCTGTCCCTGTTTACACGGAGCGAATTTAGCAGCTGCATCCAAATACGTCAGCGACTAGCGACCAAATTCGCTCCGTGTAATTTACCCTTAATGGGCCCTTCACGACGCCACTCGGTGGCGCTGCTGACCGGCCATGCCACTAGTTGCTGTGTACAACAACCTGCACACTCCAGTCGGCAGAAGTAGCGGCAGCATCAAAGTTTCTCGCGGCAACAGCTGCGGCTCCCAAGTGTTGCGTTGTGCCACTTAACACATTGTGAAGGATCACACGCCTCCAAATACTGTATAAATACATTTAGTGTACGGTACTTCTTATTGGCAAATATAATTGCACAGTTCGATTATCCGAATAATCGGTTTTCCGAGCATCCATGTCCTCCAATCACATCGTATAATGTAAGTTCTGCCTCAAACGCAAGAAGTGAAATCCAAAAATTATTCCCACCTCAGAAATAAACATAACAAGGTCTATTGCTTGTCCGCTAAGACGTGGACCCTGCACCGTTAGTGTATTGTCGGTCGAAGTCGGACTTGACATGGCTGACAATCTTTGCGAAATAACAGTGAATGGCGCTGAATTACTAGCAGTGTGTTTGACAATACACGGTGTGACCACATTTGAAGATGAAGTCTCTACATGTATTATTACAAAATGGTATTATTATGGTAACTCAAGTTTTTGTGTAGTGAATTCCCGCAAGGGAGTGCAATTAATCATAGATCCCAAGCCGCGGCGGAGTGGCCGAGCGCATTGAGGCGCTACGCTGCGATGCGCAAGGCCGTTGCCCGTCAGGGGTTCGAATCCTCCCTCGGGCATTGATGTTTGTGCTGTCTTTAGTATAAGGCGTGTGGTGTCGCAAAAGTATAAAGTGCGCGCCACCTACTTTCGCCGCGCGCCGCCATGCACGCACGGCGCGGCGTTCTTACGACGTCAGCCACGAGCGCCCTCTGCTACAACTCCGCTCGTGGCCACCAGTGAACGACATCGTTCACTTGGGACTGAGACAGGAACCAGTTAACACTTGGGAATCAGATAGGCACCAATGAAGACTCGGCTATCGGACAGGCCCTAGGCAGGCCTCTAGCTCAACTATGTATCAGCATTCTGCAGTACTGAGCTATGTAAAAGTTAAGTATTACTAAGTCTCTAAGAAATATAGTTTCTAATTTACTCTAGTGTTTCTAGTTTCTGCTGTCCCACTGGCTGGTTACCTCCTACCTGCACAAGCGTACATCCTTTATTCCTGTGTCGGTCTTTCTACTCGGCCACCGACACCTACGACGGAAACGAGACACAAATGCGGCGACGAGGCTGGGACACAAAAACGTGGATCATAAGTAGTTTATAAGTTTAAGGACTGATGACCACGCAGTTAAGACCCATAAGCTTTACATATATTTGAACATTCGAATAGATCTCTCACTCTGAAATTAGTGCAAGAAGAAGAGAAAATATGGTTTTCTGTCGCAATAGTGAAGTGTGCGTTCTGTACGCTGCCTTCTACCCCACTGTGACGATAATAAGCGAAGATGTCGACTTAAGTTATTATTTTACTAACTTTTGCCTGCGACTTCATTCACCTTGTATGGGGCAACTTCGGGAACTATCCGATGGGGTCGTTTTATCTCTTTGTCCTACCCAGGTCCAACTCTATCGCTCTACAAAATTTCATCCAAATCCATGCAGTAATTTTTGCATTAAAGCATAACAAACAAAGAAATTTTCACAGTTATTATATTAGAGAATAAGATTAAATGTTATGTGCTGCTTGACACAACAATTTACTTAGTAGTATTTAGGTTTGCCTTATTATGTCTTCCAGTGGACGGTAAGGAGCTAATATGTAGTTTTGCATCTGTATATTTTCAGTTTAAAGAGGGCCCCAACGTCATTCTTGCCCCGGGGCCCTTGGAGACACAGCTACGCCAGTGCCTCACCCCACGAGTGTGAGAATGATCAGCTGACCAGCGCAACCGGCGACGTTTCGCAGCTGTCGCAGCAAGTCCAACTTGGGCGACAATTGTCTGGAGGTGCCATCCCGCCACAGTCTGACCCCTCTTCATTCGCGGCCATTCGGCTGTAGCAGGCACGCGTGCGTTTCCGTGGCATGGCGATGTCTCACTGACGAGGGGACACGCCGATCTCACCCAAACTGCGTGTGTCGAAAGAGGTGAGTCTCCTCATAACGTGCCTGAAATATCCATGGATAAAAAATTTTGTGTCCCAGTCTCGTCACCACTTTTGTGTCTCGTTGTTGTAGGTGTCGGTGGCCGAGTAAAAAGAGACCGCACAGGAATAAAGGATGCACGCTTTGTGCGGTATGGAGGTGACCAGCCAGTGGGACAGCAGAAACTAGAAACACTAAAGTAAATTAGAACGAGATATATATTTCATAGAGACTTAGTAATACTTCTACATAGTACTTGACTGCAGAATGCTGATACATAGATTAGATAGAGGCCTGCCCCCTGATGATTCCTAGTGCCTATCCGATAGCCAAGTCTTAACTGGTGCCTATCTGATTCACAAGTGTTAACTGGTTCCTGTCTCAGTCCCAAGTGAACGATGTCGTTCAGTGGTGGCCACGAGCGGAGTTGTAGCAGAGTGCGTTCGTGGCTGTCGTCGTAAGAATGCCGCGCCGTGCGTGCATGGCGGCGCGCACTTTAGACTTGTGCGACACCACACCCCTCCCCCCCCCCCCCAAACCGCCGCGTCGTCGTGGCGTAGGGCTGAGGGCCACGGGGACGGCACTGGGAGGAGGACCTGGGCAGGGGCGTTACTGGTGGTACGGGCGTCGTAGCTGAGGCTTGGATCGGTTCTTCTATCACTTCTCGTCGCCACTTTTGTGTCTCGTTGTCATAGGTGTCGGTGGCCGAGTAAAAAGAAACCAACACAGGAATAAAGGATGCACGCTTGTGCGGTATGGAGGTGACCAGCCAGTGGGACAGCAGAAACTAGAAACACTAGAGTAAATTAGAACGAGATCTATATATTTCATAGAGACTTAGTAATACTTAACTTTTACATAGTTCTTGCCTGCAGAATGCTGATACATAGATTAGATAGAGGCCTGCCTCCTGATGATTCCTAGTGCCTATCCGATAGCCAAGTCTTAACTGGTGCCTAGCTGATTCCCAAGTGTTAACTGGTTCCTATCTCAGTTCCAAGTGAACGATGTCGTTCAGTGGTGGCCACGAGCGGAGTTGTGGCAGAGTGCGCTCGTGGCTGACGTCGTAAGAACGCCGCGCCGTGCGTGCATGGCGGCGCGCGGCGAAAGTAGGTGGCGCGCACTTTAGACTTGTGCGACACCACAAAAAAGCAGCCCTCGGTCGCAAATTGATAACATTTTTTACCCTTTTTAACCCGCGGTCGCTCGCGTATATTGTTGTCACGCGATAACTCCTGTATTAGAGTTTTTCTAACAATGAGATCTTGCACTTTCTCTGGCACAAAGAGATGAAAAGGACACGTTTATACAATAAATCATTTCTTTACAATTACCAAAGCATTATAAATTAGTATAAACAAGGTATGGAACATGTAATTTGACGAATTTGTGGATGTTTGCAAGAAGCGCTATAGTGCCTTAGCACTGACAACGATAGACGAGATGCTAGAACCATTCCGCGGAAGTTTCAAAATGAGGAAGTATGTAGCAAACAAATCTGCAGAATATGACATCAAGGTACATGCGCTTTATGATGCCAGAACCTTTTATACGCTAAATATGGAAGTATATGCAGACAAACAGCCTACTGGGCCATGTCAAGTAGCAAATGATGCAGAGAACGTGACGTTACGATTGATTAGACCGATTGACAAAACAGGCAGAAACGTGACGGACAATTATTTCACATCTATACCACTGGGTAACAAAATGTATGCCTACCATCGATTCACATTAGTAGATACTCTGCGGAAGAATAAAAGAGAAATGCCACCGGAATTTCTGGACGTAGAATGTAGGCAACTAAACAACAGCATGCCGGCCGCTGTGGCCGAGGGGACTGAGGCGCTTCAGTCACGGTCTGCACGGCCACTACGGTCGGGGGTTCGAATCCCCCTTCGGGCATGGATATTTGTGCCGTCCTTAGGATAAGCTAGTTGATAAGTAGTTTGTAAGTTTAGGGACTGATGACCCCGTAGTTAAGTCCCATAAGCATAAAAAAAAAAAAAAAAACATTTGGAGAAAAACCATACAACAACTGCTTCAGTTCCTCACACGTCTCAAAAAAGAAACAGAAAAAGAACGTTCTAATGTTATCCACCATGGACAGCGACGATTCTGTAGACGCTGACAGTGGCGAAGCGAACAAACTTGAAGTAATTACACTGTACAATCTCAAAAAAGGAGGTGTAGATGTTGTCGACCGTTCTAAATCAGAATATTGTGTTTCAAGAAGAAACCGCTGGCCCCTTACACTGTTTTTCAGTTTTATGTACTTCCATATCCGACAGACAGTTTCATGTACTCTGTATAAACAATTGCTTCATTCAATTCGTAAAACTCAATATCTCCTTTGCTCATGAAATACGTAACATGTGCTCAACAGTTTCAGGAGAAAACGAACGAACACAGCCGCATGTTACAAGTACAAGAAACAGACTGAAAGTGAAGCAAGGCGGTTTTCCTTAAGACTCCCGTGTTAGAAAAAATCTAACACTGCGCACAACTTCAAATAATGCCACAACTAACAAGCTATTGTTGAAATTTGATTGTCGAGTCATAGATTAATTGAATCACGAGATATGAAAGAATGCATTTTTAGATGGTTCAGTTCATTAGCTTTGAAATGTGATGGAATATTCAACTAAAATCGTAAATGTTAGATTTTTTCTAACAACGCGAGTGATCGCGTGATGGGAATGTAACTTTCACCTGTGTTCTTGCAAACGAGGCTCGTCAACTGAACTTTCTCGATTTGACCTTAACAGCAGAAAAAAATAAAATTGCTTCCAATATCTACCGAAAAGAAACATACACTGATCAACGTGTACCCGCCTCCCCTATGCACCCTCAATGCCACAAAAATGCTATCTTTCATTCTGCTATCCACAGAGCCATTTCCATCCCACTCTCTAAAGAAAAATTCGAGGAGGAAATAAATTCGATAAAAACCATAGCAGTTAATAATGAATACGATCATGCCATAATTGACAACATCCTTAAAAAGAAAACTGCTAAAAGCGTTATAACACTTGGCATTCCTACTGAATCTAACCAAAAGAAAAAAATTTTTCTCCATTCCATTTCTGGGGCCCATTTCCTATCAGATTCAACGACTTCTTCGTAATAAGTATAACTGCAACGTTGCCTTCTCGACCAACAATAATTTGAAGAAAAATTTCATTCATAATTTAAAATCAACCTGTTCCCCCTTAGATAATTCCGCCGTTTACAAAATTGTTTGTGATACTTTGTTTTTCCTACTACATAGGTCAAACGGGACGTGCTTTTAAAATCATGTTTGAAGAACATCTTTTGAAAAAGAATGGCACAAACCCCCAGAATTCGTCTTTTTCTGACCATCTTCTCATTACAGGTCACGCACATAAGGCCATTCATGACCTGAACATTTTGCATACTGAAAAGAAAGGCCACAGATTAGATGTTCTCGAGGAATTGTAAATATTTAAACATTTTTCTCGTAATGACGGGCTTATTCTAAATGAACAGTTACAACTCCGTAATATACGTTTTTTAATGGTATTAAACCGTTACTCGGTCTTTGATGTTGTACTTCATGCAGTGTCCGAAATATTTCTTCCTACTTGATGCAAAGCATTTGTATTCCAAAAGCTAATTTTTAACTATTGTGCTTATTAAAACTTTGTTACTCGTTTATTCTATCTACTAATATTACATTGCCAAAATGACGCTTCAGCCAATTCTCATGTTAAAGCATTTCATAACATTTTTTTTCAATACTATTTCTCCCTGTACAGTAGCCTAGTGGTAATTGCGGCTACTAGATGGCACTACTGATCACAACTCCACTTAGCACACGCCAGTCTGATGCCTCCGTGCAGGCGTGCAGCCCATAGTGACTAGCCTTGTTTCAAAATTTCTTTTTTAAAATAGTAACGTAAGCTTTACAGCTGAGTAGTATAAACGACTAAGAAATGAGATGGACAGGAAGTGCAAAATGGCTAAGCAGGAGTGGCTATAAGCCAAATGCAAATCTGTAGAAGAATGTATAAGAAGGGGAAAAGTAGATACCGCCTACAGGAAAATAAAAGAGACATTTGAGGACAAGAAAAGCAACTCTACGAATATCAAGAACTCAGATGGGAAATCAGTTCTCAGCAAAGAAGGGAAAGCTGAAAGGTGGAACGAGTACATAGAGTAGCTCTACAAAGGAAATGAACTTAGAGACGATGTTGTAGGAACGAAAGAGGAAGTAGATCAAGATGAAATAGGAGATACTATACTGAGAGATGAATTTGACAGAGCCGTGATTGGTAGGACACATTCTTAGACAGCAAGGAATTGTGAACTTAGCGTTGGAGGGAAGTGTATGGGGCAAAAATCGCAGAGGAAGACCAAGAGATGGATACAGTAAGCAGATTCAGACAGATGTAGGTTGCCGTTCTTATGTGGAGATGAAGAGGCTTGCTCAGGATAGGGTATTGTGGAGAGCTGCATCAAACCAGTCTCCGGACTGAAGACCACAACAACAACAGTATATTTTATTACGTGACTTGTTTTATTTTATAATTTCTGATGAAGGCAATCTTAGTCATTGCCGAAACCAGGTTAAACAATTTTTAATTTGCGACAGAGGGCTGCTTTTTTTATCCATTGACGTTGTTAACGGTCGCTGACAATAGCAGCAATGTTTAAAATTTTAAGGTGCCTGAAATATTTCGCTTGAGTGGGCCTCAGGAAACGAGAAAATGCTGAGAAAGTTTTGCTGATAGCACTATATATGTTGTTTAGCGCTTTGTTCGTCGTTAACGTTGTAACGTATTGATCACGTGCATTGCTTACGAAACAAGGGGCTTGGGATCAATCCTAGGTGCTTCCTATCCTTTTTTTCTGTTTTCCCTAATTTTTATTTTACTTCGTTTCTTCAGATTGTTCAACTATTTACCGTAGAATTTAAATACATTGAAGCTTTCGAATCAAATATGAAACAACCATACCGTAAATGACGTACGAAAATGTTGTCGTTACTTGTTCCATGTCAGGGAAACTAACGAAAGAGCTTCATATAACATTTTTGGAAACAACACTGAAGCTAAACGTCGCAGACAATAAATTTCTATTGTTGGTGGTTTCTTGGAGCGCCAAAACAGATTCAAAATTGTATGATGAGACATTTACGAATGAGGTAGGCGAGGCAATGTGTACCATGAAGGCACTCCACTAAAATTTACACCGCTGGTTCAACCGTGTGATGTATATTTCTTTCGCCAAGTCAAAATTCTAATTAAAAGACTACAAACTGCCCCTGAATTGCTCCAACAACAGCGAGAAATATCATGAAGGGTAGATGCGATTAAAATACATTCGATCGTGCTGCATCAATTCAGCGTTCCTGTGTTCACCCCTTTGATGCAGTGCACTTGGTTTGCAAACAAACTGATAGAGGAAAAACCTTTGTATCATAACTTGAATTAAGTGTGCCTTCCAATGAAGCATGTTTCGGAATAATGTAACTGCTGAAACAATGCCTTCATAAAATGTGCCTCGTGTGAAAGATAAATATGTTTCACCTGTTCCTATGATATAATGGCTCTATAAAAAGTGCAAAACTTCTACTGTGATAATGAATAAAAAGTAGCGCACATAATCACAAGAATCGTTGAAAACTTTATTTTTATTAAAACTTTCGCCTAATTATAAAGGGTGTTACAAAAAGGTACGGCCAAACTTTCAGGAAACATTCCTCACACACAAAGAAAGACAATATGTTATGTAGACATGTGTCCGGAAACGCTTTATTTCCATGTTAGAGCTCATTTTAGTATTTCTCTTTAAATGTAAATTGAAATAATTTGTGCAGGCAGTTGTCAAAATACCCAATTGTTTCGTTAGTATGTACTGTACTTCCTCGATTCACCGCATTTGTAAACATTGCGTTGTCTGTAAAACCACGTTCGTGATGAACACTAACCAGTTGATGCTAGTACTGTAGAGCAATGAGTCGCATGACAACACAAGCACTGTAGTCAACATTACCGTACTTCAATTGTGCCAACTGGCGGTGAATCGAGGAAGTAAAGTACATACTAGCGAAACAATTGGCTATTTTGAAAATTGTCTGCACGAACTATTTCCAATTTACATTTAAAGAGAAATACTAAAATGAGCTCTAACATGGAAATTAAGCGTTTCCGGACACATGTCCACATTACATATTTTCTCTCTTTGTGTGTGAGAATGTTCCCTGGAAGTTTGGCCGTACCTTTTTGTAACACCCTGTATAAATATACTGATGCAAAGTATTTAAATTCTACGGTAAATAAGTTGAACATTCTGAAAAAAACTAAGTAAAATGAAAATGAGGAAAACCAGAAAATAAGACTGAGAAGCTCCCAGGTCGCCTGTTTCGCAAACAATGCGCGTGATCATTACGCTACCCCGGTAACTACGAACAGAGCGCTAAATAAGGTATATAGTGCTATCGGGAAAAAACTTTCGAGAATATTTTCTCATTTACTAAGGCCCACTCAGGCGATATATTTCCAGCAAGTTATGTAGAAATTCACCTCCTTGTACACACGCAATTTAGGCAAAATCGGCGACTTACCCTTTTGAGCCTTATAGTTCGCTGTTAAAGGGTACACGGATGGCGTTCTGGCAGTTACATGTACACATTGTAAACAGTAATGCCCATGCTCGATTACAATCTGAGAATATGTTGGTGCTCTTTATTTCAGGGTCAAAAGAGTTGCAAGGACGCGTCATATATTTTAATTTTATATCTATATTGTCCTTTCAATAAGCTTGTTCCAAAGAACGAAGACTTTACTGACAATATTCTTTTCTATATATAAAAATGGCCAACGGCCGTGTCGCAGTGGGTACACCGCTTTCCCCTTCTTGCAGTGGTGTACCGCAGGTCTCTAGAAGAGCGAAGCGTTCCAAAAGACTGGAAAATGACGCAGCTCATCCCCGTCTTCAAGAATGGACGTCGAACAGATGTCGAACTATAGGCCTATATCTCTAAAGTCGGTCGGTTGTAGAATTTTAGAACACATATTACTTTCGAGTATAATGACTTTTCGGAGACTAGAAATCTAGTCTGTAGGATTCAACATGGGTTTCGAAAAAGGCGATCGTATGGAACCCAGCTCGCGCTATTCGTCCACGAGACTTACAGGGCCAAGACACGGGTTCCCAGGTAGAGGCCGTGTTTCTTCACTTGCTCAAGACGTTTGGTACAGTTCCCCACAGTCGTTTAATGAGCAAAATAAGAGCAAATGGACTATCAGACCAATTGTGTGATTGGATTGAAGAGTTTCAAGATAACAGAACGTAGCATGTCATTCTCAATGGAGAGAAGTCTTCCGAAGTAACAGTAATGTCAGGTGTGCCACAGGGGAATGTCGAGGGTCCGTTGCTATTCACAATATATATAAATGACCTTGTGGATAACATCGAAAGTTCAATGAGGATTTTTGCGGATGATGTGCAGTTTATTGAGAGGTTGTAGTTTCGTAGGTTTTCCAGGCGTAATAGTTCTTAATAGTTTCTTCAGGTTTGCTGCCGGATTTTGAAGTCAAACTGACTCAATATTTCAGTGGTACATCTGTCCGCCATCATAAGGAGAACTGCTGCTGCTGAAACTCGCCGACAGAGATTAAACGACCCCTTCCCTACAGCGTGAGCATCAGTAGGAAACGTATCTGTTCCAGTTCCGAATCCCTCGCCAGCTACAACAACAATCTATCCAATGCTTTCCTCTCCCGCAGCTACCCTAAAGACCTCGTCCACAAACAGATCTTCCGAGCTGTCCATTTCTCTCCCTCCAACAACAATGTTCCTAACCCCAGACCACCCAGAAGCACCCCCTTAGTCACCCAGTACCATCCTGGACTGGAATACCTCAACAAATTCCTCAAACAGGTCTATGACTTTCTCAAGTCATGCCCTGAGATGAGACCATCACTCCAAACTGTTTTTCCCACACCACCCAGAGAAGCCTTTCGCCGTCCTCCCAACCCCCGCAGCATCCTTGTCCAACCTTACAACATCCCAAAACCACACTCCCTACCTAATGGTTTCTACCCCTGCAACCGATCCCGCTGCAAAACCTGTCCAGTGCATCCTCCCACTACCACATACTCCAGCCCCACTACAGGAAAAACCTACCCGATTCAAGGCAGGGCCACATGCGAGACAACACACGTCATATACCAGCTGACATGTGTCCACTGTTCAGCCTTTTATGTTGGTATGACTACTAACAAATTGGCTGAGCGGATGAATGGGCACAGACGGACTGTTCGCCTGGGGGCACCCAATATCCTGTGGCAGAACATGCCCTCCAGCATAACTCCAGGGACCTGGGCACGTGTTACACCACACGTGCTATTTGGATAGTACCAACAAACACCAGTCCCTCAGAGCTACAGAGGTGGGAACTTGCCCTCCACCATATCCTCTCCTCCCGCCACCCCCCTGGCCTAAATCTACGCTAACCCCTCCCCTTCCTCCATCCTCAACTCACCTATTCGTTATCCCTTCCTTACCTCTCTCTCTCTCCCTCTCCCTCCCACCCTCTCGCTCTCTCTGTCTTTCTCTCTATATCTCTCTCTCTGTCTCTGTCTCTCTCTCTCTCTCTCCGTATGTGTGTGTGTGTGTGTGTGTGTGTGTGTGTGTGTGTGTGTGTGTATGTGTGTGTGTGTCCATCCATCTTTCCCTGTTAATCAAAAACGTTTTAGACAACTCCCGCCCCTCCTACACCCCTCAGCTTCATTCATTTCACTCATCTTCTCTTCTCTTTACTACTTGATCTTTCCTCTTTGGTTATATTTATCCTCTCTGGCTTAGCTCAGTACATACATGCAGTATCTCTGACATCCACACTCCCGAAACACCACCTTCATGACCTAGGTCGTGAACTACCTTTCCCTTCTGTTCCCATCCTTTCTTCTTCCCTTCTCTCCCACCTGATGAAGGAACTGTGTTCCGAAAGCTTGTCCTTCTTGTCCCCTTTTTTCTGTTTCTTCATTTGTGTTACTATCGGCGGTACAACACAAAGGTAAGTACTGGCCAGCCATTCTATCTCGTTTAACAATATTTATCATCTCTGAGGAGAATTTTCATCATTAATCGAATATTAGAAATTTTCTAGTCTTCGCATTTATGAGGGATTAAAGTGGAAGAAACACACTGAAGATCTGCTGCAACGTTTGACTTTAGCTACTTATGATATCACTGTCATTGCAAACTTTGATGATATACATCTCAGTAAATTAACTTACTACGCCCATTTTCATTCATTGCTTTCATATGGAATCTTTTTCTGGTGCAAATCAACATTGAGTAAAAACGTATTCATTGCACAAAAGCGTGTAATCAGAATAATTGCTGGAGCCTACTCAAGATCACCCTGCAGACATTTATACATAAAAACAAAACAATTTTTTTTTTTAATAAAAAATCCAAAAATAAAAGAACCTAAAAATATTGAATGGCGTATATGGCCACCATTTATTAAACTGACACGTTCCACATCATTATGAAATGTCGTATTTATGATGTATGGAACAAGTGTTAATCAAATCAAATTAAAGGAAATGTTATTCAATTGCGATATTAAACTGATGACAAATTTTTTACAAACGTATTTTATATTAATTATTGTTCTGAATATAGATTTACTTACTTTTTTATGTTTTCTGCGTTACGGTGAAGATGGAAGAAACTTCATTTAGTTCTTTGTCTTTTTCTGGTATGCGATGTAAATTTATTTCTTTTCTCGATGATGTCAAACTATTTGTCGACCTGAGTAGAATCAAGGAAGATACCCTCTTCTGTTTGACAATTAAGGTATGAAAGCCCATTGGATTTGCTGCATATATCTCAGAACTTTTGTGAACTCTTTCCTGAAGGGACAAGTTGTTAGACACCCCTTCTTTCAGGTGCAGTATGACGTATTAAGCACTTCCTGCGGCGCTGATGACTGGGTGGTTGCAATGGGGATCTGACCGCTTTTTGTGGAATTTAATTCTCATCATAATGGAACCATGCGGATTGTCGGTCTAGGTCTGAACCTCCAAGTACAACCTGACGGAGTGCTGGTCAGTGGTGCCTGCGGTGGGAGGCAAACCTACTGAGTTGAAGACATTTTGGTTAGAGATCTCTGGAAACGTTGGCGAAGAAATTTATTCAACGCTTAGGTGTAAAAATAAACAATTAACTTGACTCCCGCATCAGCTACATTATCAGGAGTGTCATTAAGATCCACGTAATCTCAGGGAAAATGTTGGAGGTTCGCGTCATTTTGAAAGGTGTTTATAAATTTATGTTTGTCCTGTCGAAAATCTGTAGAGGTGGCGTCACGAGCTCTGAAGGTTTCTTCAGAGAGAGCTGTTCGTGGTGTAAATAGATGTGCCTTGCTTGCCGTATCCACGCTTCATAAGAACTATATTTTTGGCAGATCCTTCCGCTCCACTACTACGAGATAATTAAGTGGTCAGTCAGCAGAACCAGTAAATCAGTGTCTTCCCCCAAAAATAAAGACTTTTTTGTGGCTGTGACAACAATTAAGGTGTCTGCATCCTCAATGGCCTGCTTGACCTGATACCCTTCAGCACGTAATTTTTTGTCAACATTGAGGTAAGACGTTTGTAGTTAACTTCATTTATTAAGAAACGTTCTTTTGACATAGTTGGGAACATTGTTTCATCTAATGAACCCGCTCGTTTAGCCGTGTGGTCTAACGCACCGCTTTCCGAGATGGGGAGGCGTACTGGCCCCGGTTCGAATCCGTCCGGCAGATTAACTAAGGGCGTCGGAGTGCTGGTCAGCCTGGATGTTTTTAGGCGGTTTTCCACATCCTCCATACCGGGCTGGTCTAGGTGAACACCGGCTGGTACCCAAGTCCCGCCTCAGATACACGATTTGCAAACATTTCGTAAGACTTTACACTTTCACACATATAACACTACACGCAGACATTTGGGTTACACATTTCCTCCCAGTGGGCATGGGGTGGCAACAGAAAGGGCATTCGGCCGCCCCGTAAATATTAACACGCCAAATCCAGATTTAACAGAGACCCTGCATGTGTGGGAATATGGCCAAAGAAGAGAAAGATTGTTTCATCTAATGAAACTGTAGCGGAAGACACATCGCGTGCTCATCGAGAACATTAAGCATATTTTATGCTTTCCTTACCCTCCTCCATCAAACACTACAGTGAATTTGTAGCCAGTGTGTTGGTTGATGTAATTCACACACCTTTCAAGGATGAAGGAAACCATTTCAGCAGTATTCCACACAACATGATCTACCGTCATGCGCGTAGACAGCGTTGCTTGTGATTACAACATTGACTGGACTGAACACCTCAAAGAGGTCTGATTTTCTTGTCTTGCGCATTATTCTGTTGTCATCAGAAAGAGTTAACGGCTTTGCGATAACGCAAAGGTGAAATATAACTTGGGCTGTTTTGGTAACTTCACATGGAAAGAAGGCAAAAAAATTGGACATTTCCTTCACGAGGCCGTCTTCCCCGAAATGCAAAAAAACAAAATAAGTAAATAAATTATATCCTGGAAAACGAAAAATTCCTGATGTTCAGCAGAATTATTTATTTGGTTACAAACCGGCTTTCGGCTTCTTAGGCCATCATCAGGTAACAACTGAATATCGTTAACATTTCTTAACAGATATGCCACTTACAAAGATATTAAGTTACAGGTGATACAAATTCACATGTTCACAGGAAAGTGTTACTTTCTTATGGCACTGAGTTACATGTATTAATAAATAAAAATATATAAAAAGGCTGTTGTGGTTCTAAACTTGAATATTATCTTTAAAAGCAGTGGCGTGAGTGGGGGAGGGGATGGAGGGGGGGGGGGGGGAAGGAAGGTGGGGGTTGTTACGTTGCGAAATAGTATTGAAATGATATATTTAACAAACTGATAACTAAAACTTATTTTAGTAGAGGGGAAGAGGTAAAATGAGTTTGGCCATTTAATACTATACTGGCGTCCTCTGCCATATGTTTACTCATTTCTATTATTGCCAATACGTCATCTTTCTGCTTTTCTTTTTAGGGAATATAATATTTTACAGTCTACATCATAATTGTGGTTTTCTCTGAGCAGATGTTCGGCAAAGGTTGAATCTTTCTTTTTTAATCTGGCAGGTCTGTAGCTATTAGATTATTAGAACATGACAGAAGGTGGAGATTTAAAAAAAATAAAGATTCAACCTCTGTTGAACATCTCGCAAAAAAAAAAAAAAAAAAAAAAAAAAAAAAAAAGAAAAGAAAAAAGAAAAAGAAAAACCTTATGATACAGACTGTGAAATTGTATATCCTCTAAAGAGAAACAGAAAGATGACACTATTGGAAATACTAGAAATCAATAAACATATAGCAGAGGACGCAAGTATAGTATTAAATGACCAAACTCAGTTTCGCTCTTCCCCTCTACTAAAATAAGTTTTAATTATCAGTTTGTTAAATATATTATTTCAATACTATTTCGCAATGTAAAAACCCCCACGTTCCTCTCCCCCCACCCCGCCGCTGCTTTTACCGATAATATACAAGATAAGAACCACACCATATAACTTCAGCCCGTGTATATTATTTTTAATTTATTAATAGATGTAATTCAGTGGCATAAAATGTAACACTTTCCTATGAACTTGTGAATTTGCATAAGCTGCACTTTAATAACATCTTTGGAAGTGGCATATCTGAGAAGAAATGTTAACGACATTCATTTGTTACCTAATAATGGCCTAAGTAGCCGAAGTGCGCCTCGGTTGCACAGTGGTAGAGTGCCAGACTGCAAATCCAAAGGTCGCGGGTTCGATTCCCGCCAGGTCCTAGGATTTCTATCTGTCACTTACCACTTCTTTCACCTCTGGCAGTATTGCTCATGTGAAAAATACCGAGTAGCACCGTGGTTCGGAACCCACGTTAAACTGTAGGTCCCCCTATAATTGGCTGGGTAAGTCAGTTCCAAGGTCGGAGGAAGGCAACGGCACACCACCTCCAAACAGGACCATGGCTAGTAAAGCACTGTGGTGTTCAAACCAATCTTCGGATTGATGACTGCTTTACCTTTTTAAGTAGCCGAAAGCCGATTTGTAAGCAAATAAATAATTTTGCAGAACATCAGGACTTTTTCTTTTTTGATAATATGATCATGTTTTGTCAAGCACGGACGTAAAATTCAGTTAATGAAATAAATTGTAAGTAAATGCAAATACAGAGCAATAATCAATAAAAAAGATTGTAAAAAATTCGTTCATGAGTTTAAATTGTAATTGAAGTGTATTTACATTAAGAAAACCTTTCATTTGATATGTTACTTTTGGTTTTAAATCGTTTATTATCATTTTGGACTGACATAGTAATTAATTCATAGGAATACTTGAAAACAACTATGGAAGTAGGAACGTACCTAACTGAATTGCCTTAAATTTGAATATTTCGACGACTGTGTATGATTTGGGTTGTTCAAAGGTAGTTTGACTTTGCACCAAAGTCCTCGCAGGGTTTTAGCGCCACAATTACTTTGGCGATTTTGTTAGAATCTATGCATAGGAGGGAGCGAATTTTAAGATTCAGGAGCACTTTTTACAACTTTATGAATCACAAAAATATGCATTTGAAGTTACCATTTTCGAGTTACAGGCATTAAAACATGGGCATAACTCACTTTCCCCATGAAGTACGTAAAAACAGCCTATTTTTGTCGACCATTTGCAGTAAACCCATTTTAAGTTACAGCATTCCAAGCGAAATTTTATAGTATTTCAATTTGGTACTCGCAAACATTTCAGTAGGATGCAATGTTTTCTAGTTATATGGGTATGTTAAAAATACTTGTTTCTCGGCTGTCAAGACTTATGCACAAGACAGAAACCGCCGCAAACTCGTATTTCTCTTATTTGGGTTGCCCTACATGTATTAAAATTATTTGCAGCTTGTGCTTAGTTTTTAGCCACCAAAAGTATAATTCGCCTGGGATATTACGAATCATATAAAACACAAAGTTCAGGAAATACGACCTAACCTCATAAACAATGAAATGCGCGCAAAACTGGTGCAAAATTCGAAAATGTTGCACGTGTCCTCCTTCAGCACTGGAACGTTTTATAACAAATTTGGTGCACATACTCTTTACCGTGAGAGGTCACATTATAAATTAAATTTCGCATGGTACACGGCGGAGGGTACGTTATTTATGGACTTGGAAGAAAATTAGTTCTATTCCGATCGTGATGAAAGTTTGAACACTTAACCTTCAAAAATGGGAATATCAGTGTCTGCATAATATTTTATAGGAGGCATGGTTGAGGGTATCTTCGGCACTGTTTTACTGAAAAATTACAGAGGAGGATATACACACAGAGAGGGGAAGAGACAGACTGCGGTAGGGGGAAGAAGGAGATGATTTAATTCTCTTAATGTTTGGTTTTGGTGCTGACAACAGCAACAGTAGATTATAAAGGGGCCACGCGGGAGTGGCCGTGCGCTCTAATCCGTCCTGCTGCGGAGTGCGCAGCTGCTCCGCATCGGACGTTCGAGTCCTCCATCGGGCATGGGTCTTTGTGTTGTGCTTAGCGTGAGTTAGTTTATGTAGTTTGTGAGGCGAGGATTGATAACCACTGGATTTGAACATTTGGTGATATCGGATATGAATATTTATCTTTCGATGTGTCGTCCTAGCCGCGGCGGATTATCCGTGCGCACTGGGGCGCCGTACTGCGGTGCGCGCGGCCGTTCGCCGTCGGGGGTTCGATTCCCCCCCACCTCCCCGGGCATGATTGTATGTTTTGTCCTTAGTGTACACTAAGTGTGTTTGCACGCTACGGACTGATGACGAAGCAGTTGAATCGAATATATTTACAAACCTTTCACCATTTGCACCGTCCTAGTTGAGTGCGTAGTGAAAAGGCGTGCTTTTTTTTTTTTTTTTTTTTTTTTTTTTTTTTTTTTTTTTTTTTTTTTTTTTTTGTATTAATTCTACGTTGTGACGAATACAGGCCGCAAGTGAAGATAAACATGTCTGTACAATGTGCTTTCACGGATGTTTGCTGATGTATTACTTTAGGGGATACGGCTTAAAATGCATCACACTGCAAACGTATCACAGACGTTGCTTTGATGAGACGCGTAGAGTAATATGTGAAAATAGCACGTCATATACACCGTACAATGGAGAGCCATAGAAATTGGTATAGGAATAGGTAAGAAAATAAAAAAAAAATTATAAACACCAAGAGGACGGCGCTGCGTCGATAGCTCCCAAATAAGACAACTGGTGTCTGGAGCAGGAGTTATACCGGCCACTGCTGCTTCAGTGCAGGGTATCACGGTTTAAGAGAGTCTGAACGCGGTGTCGTACTCGGCGCACGAGATATAACGTTGCACTTGCTTCGTATGATGGCATAATTGTTAATGTAGATTCCGGGATTATATTTTTGACAAAGGACTTGATGGTACCGAATTTTTGAATTTGAAATAATTTAGTTAAATTACAGCACAAAATGAACATTAAAGCAAATAAACCGCGGGTTGCATATCAAGGTCGGACGCCATACAAGCAACAGCACGTTATAAAACTTACGGAAAGCATCTAGCTGGATCATGCGGTTCGTATAGTAGAAGCTGGAAATGATAACATTTATTTATTTAATATGTAAACGTTGGAGATACCTTCCGTAGGAGATCAATGTTCAGACTGTTCACTTCGCTTTTCATTGTTGTGTAACCGTGGGTGGAACATGAAGTTACTGGCAATGATAAAATCATTTAAAAAAAGATTGAACTTCGTGAAATTACAAAAGAAATGACTGCAGGTTCTAAAATTAAGTAATTATTGTATAAAGATGATTGATTGAAATTTTGCAGACAATGCGAAGCGATTGTAATGGCGTCTGAACATTAAACTATTACGGAGGCGAAGTAGCTGAAAACGTTAAGAAATTAAATATTTGACGTGGAGGAGTTTGATTTAAATGAAAACCAAGGAGAGGGAATGCTTTTAATTTTAAATAATATATTTTCAGCAACAGCTTGCATTATTCTTACTTGCATGAGTGGATACAAAGGACGTGTTGTCACATCAGATACAGACCAGAGAGTGAGTAAAACTACTATCACGGTTCCGTCTTCTCGCTTGTTCGGAAGTAAAAAATGACGAACGAAATTATTTAGTAGCATTGCGAGTCAGAGGGAACCGGAGGCGATAAGCATCGCTGATCAAAGATAATTTATTTATTTATTTATTTTAATTTAGTATATCGTTACAGAGAGGTGCGGCACGGCATCTCCGAGGTAGCGATGGCGTAGAGATTTTCTCGTACGAGCATTTCACAAGTTCATGCTAAATATCGAGAATCAGATCTCGGACATAGCTGCGGCCGGAAAAGAACGGCAAGAACTGGACCGACGACGACTATCGTTCAACGTGACAAAAGCGCAATCCTTCCTCAAAAGCCAGCTGATTTCGATACTGGCCCATCAACAAGTATAGAAAGCAACCTAACAATTCTACACAAAGAGAGTAAAGGTAATATCCTAAATATTCAGGAAGAAGTGCAGATCATAAGATGTTTAAAACTGTCAGCTGCTCAAACACTGAATAACCAAAGCGAGTTAATACACCGTTCCATTCTGGCTAAATTTTGATTATCTGTATCTAAATTGACTGTCCCTCCTCTCAGCTCCATTCCAGAATGAACATCTTCTTCAATATTTACAAATTTTAGCGAATGACACATTCAGGGTCTTTTTAGTATTTTTCTACAAAGACTATTACCGCCGGAAATATTATCCCACTCTACTTGTTCCTAACAATTAAAATATACGCCAGATAATGTGTTTCAATTTTGTAATACGAGCCCCAACCTTCAGTTGTTTTCTCTGACTAACAAGGGGAGGCCGCCAATTGTGAAATTCTGATTCGATTCATACTGCGCATAATGAAAGCTTATGCCCAGAGGTGTACTTTGGCAAAGCACCAAGATGCACATCTCAGCTGTTGTCGAGAAAATCGACAATTAAAAAAGGCCGTTGCGGTGAAATACGCTCTACGGTCTCTACGTGTAGTAATATTGTGCAGAGGCGTGGCGTAGTGGTAAGCGCTTGGGTTGTTAATCCGAATGTCGACGGATCGAATCTCGCTGCGTGCAAATTTTTTTTAATTATTTTTTTTTTTTTTTTTTGTAATTCATATATATATATATATGCACGAACCAGAGTGATAGATATTATAGAAATGTGGAAAGCAGAAAACAGCACGACATCGAGCACGTCTGATAAACGATGCATTTTTAAAAGAACAATTGTTTTTTAAATTATCTGTTGGGAAACACACCTGATTGACATTCTGAAAAATTGTTCTATCGTTCGTCAGGTTTGACTTACACTATACGTATTCGTTTCGGAATATCATTTATACTTCTTCCGTTAACTATACGTGGTAAACATTATGAACACAATTAATAACATTTGTGACATACAACTTTGTTTGCGGTAAACATAATGATGTTCGAAGTGGCCAGTTGCATATAGTAAGTTGTTTGAGAGTCGTTTGTTGTGGAAAAACTGGCGACTTCGAACATAATATATATATATATATATATATATATATATATATATATATATATATATATATATTATTTGAATTACAAAAAGCATAAAATAAAATAAAAAGTTTCATTCATCGAGATTCGATCCGGCGATCTCCGAATTAAGAACCTGAGCGCTTAGCGCTACGCCACGCCTCTGTATAATATTACTAACCGTAGAGATCGTTTCACCGCAACGGCTTTTTTTAATTGTCGATTTTCTCGACAACGACTCAGAAGTGCATCTTGGTGCTTTGCCAAATTACACCTCTGGCCATGAGCTATCATTATGCGCAGTATGAATCGAATCCGAATTTCACAACTGGCGGCCTCCCCTTGTAAGACTGTCCAGGTACCGTACCACAGCGCGCATGCGCAAATTTGTTTTCCTCCATCACGCCGCACCACAGCCCACGATCAGTTTACGTCGCCACTTAGCAATGCACTGTTCTACGCCTCCGTAGGTCTGCTACAGCTCGATGACTCTAATTCAAGACCGTCAGTTTTATTTTTTACAATGGCCACCTTCACTCCACTGCGATCTACGGGTAAGTCATTCTAACAAGTTTTATGCCCCAACATCCTAACGATAACTTTTATTTTGTCAACTGACATTGGTGCCCCCCCCCCCTCAACTACCCTTCCCCTATGATATATTTTATGACTATGGACACAAAATCTCTCATGTGTCTATTTTTACCTTTAGATTTTATCGCCAATACGGTAGTCAAAATCACGCGACTATATGCCCCACATTTTAACGTCCATGGTTTTCTATCGTGAAAGACACCGATTTGAAACTGGACATGGACCCATGTATTCGGCCCTATTTAATTTTTAACCAATTGACGGATGAAAGCAACTAGAATGTTGGGACTCAGTAACGAATTATGACGAGAGAAAAAATGGTAGGTAATACCTTGTTCAATTCATGTATCGTTTATCAAGTAATTGGTCCTGTAATTTTAATTATTGTTTTGTTTTTTAACACAGTAACACCTGAAGTTGCGTCTCTAATGACGCGAAACCGGTAGTGGACGTGTATATATATATATAAAAAAAGGATCTCAATAAAAACAGCTGACGTGGCTCCAGAATTTATTGGTTGTTTTATGAGAGGACATTTTTAAGTCAATCTTCAAAAAAGTGTTTCTTCTACTATATAAAGTCTTACAATCAATCTTTAAAACAACTGATAATGTTTTAAAACAATTGATAAACTCAAAAAAGAAAATCCATCAACAAATGTCAGAGTGTGAACCACTGCCGGCCGCGGTGGCCGAGGAGACTGAGGCGCTCCAGTCACGGTCTGCACGGCCACTACGGTCGGGGGTTCGAATCCCCCCTCGGGCATGGATATTTGTGCCGCCCCAGTTCGTAAGTAGTTCATAAGTAGTTTGTAAGTTTAGGGACTGATGACCCCGTAGTTAAGTCCCATAAGCTTGACAAACATTTGAACATTTGTGAACCACTCACGGAAACGTCACCTAAATGGACTTTGTGAGCAAGATCCACACGTGCAGCATCACTGACTGCACGACACAAACCTTTGTTATGCCTCGTGTGGGCCGTCGGCACCGACATTTGAGTGCGTTTGGTTGGAAACAAGTTGCCCGGTATGGCGCTTCTCGTTTCTAATTCTATCGAGCGGATGCACGTGCACGGGCACGGAGACTGCGCCATGAATCCGTGGAACCTGCAATTCAGCAGCCAACTGTTCGAGCTGCTGAAGACTCTGAAGCCTGTGTAATGGTGTTGGGCGTGTGGAGTGATTTTCGACTGTCTAGATTCGACTCTAACAGGTGACACGATCTATCGTACCAAACTGCGTGGTAATCAGTCCGTAGCTTACAAACTACTTAAACTAAGCTAAACTAACCTAAGGACAACACACACACACCCATGCCCTAGGGACGACTCGAACCTCCGACGGCGAGCAACCGCGTGCTCCGCAGCGAGACGCCTTAGACCGCTCGGCTACTCCACCGCGGTCGATCTTACACATACTCGCTGACCGCGCTCATCTATTGTGCAGCCTGACGGACTGCGACAGACGGCACCACTGGTCCCCATTGTCTGCAATGCGAGCGATGCTGAACGCGGCTGCAGCGCTACCTGTCGCCGTATACCTGCTCCGGCGACCGGCGACCATCCGGTCCCGAACCAGTGGTGTCGCTGTCGCCGATCCGACCCCCCGCCGAAGACCGGTTTTATGACAACACCCAAGGGAAATGAGTTCTTCAGAGTCTGACGAGCCGTGGCGGAGTGGCCGACCGCATTGAGGCGCTACGCTACGATGCGCTAGGCCGTTCCCCATCGGGGGTTCGAATGCCTCCTCGGGCATGGATGTTTGTGCCGTGTTTACTATAAGCTAATTCATTAGTAGTTTGTTGAGTTTAGGGACTGATGACCATGTGGTTAAGTCCCATAAGCTCTACAAACATTTGAACATTTTATACCTGTAAATTTTTGACGTGGCATATCAATGAACACTCAATACTTAACTATTAAAGTTAAAACTAAACACAAACGGTGGTTTATGTTCAAAAGAATTAAGAATTTTTTAACTATCGGTTATTACATAAATGGTGTTCTTAAGAATTATTATGTACAGTACTAAAGCCTTTTGTATAAAATACGGTCAGGACAGGTTTATTTACTTCATGTTACACGAGAGCAGACAATCGATTAATTTTATGTACCAAGAGAGAAAAGAAAACGGAATAAAACTATGGTACAATATTAAAAGTGTGAAAAGAGTCAAAAATTACTAAAGGCCTTTATGCAACGCAAATATGAGGATATTGAATTATTTTCTGAACATATCAGTGCCGTTCATTTCCATTATATAAGGGAGAACCGAAAGAAAAATAATAGTCGCATTGTTTCTGATTACGAAATGATGGGTCCACATTGCAAAACAAATCAGCAATGAAGGGATAATAACACACCTTCAACATCCACATCACTGGTACAGTACTCAGTACTAGTTGTTGAGCAGATTGTAAATAATGCACGAGTTTTTGCGTACTTCCCACTGTAAAATGTAATTTTTCTTCTTCAGTTATTGCATTTCTTAGGCACTGTGGTTTTATGTCATCCGAAATAGAACTTAGTACGAAGTTGAACTGTCTTTTATTTAAACGAAAATAGCTCCTGAATAAATTCGTCGTAATTTTTTTTTTTTTTTTTTTTTTTTTTTTTTTTTTTTTTTTTTTTTTTAATCAGTGGCGTGTAACTTCCATCGGCAGCTGCACTTATACATAAAGGCATTACCAGCGTTCGTGTTTTCTTAGTATGGAACAAAACAACGTCATCGACAGCGCAGCAGCCGCACTGCTCGTCTATTGCTGTGTTCCACAACAGGTCAACAGCAGGCAGAGGCGGCGCTCTCGGTGTCGACAGTCGCGGCGGGTCGCTGTCGCCGTGTTCGGACTCGCACCTTTATGGATTTACGGACAGCCCTGCAAGATGCAAGGTGTCAGCTCCCTGCAGCTCTGTTTCAGACGTTACTCGAGTCCACGACACTTGTTGCGGCACTTCTGTGTGCTCGCCGGGTGGCTGGTGGGCAGGTGTATCGGTTGTTTTGGCTCTTCAGTGTATGCATGACATTGTGAGGGAAGTCGACTACGTCGGTGGGGGTGGCACGGGGCGGCAGCAGAGGGCGGGGTACCTTGCGGATGATGCAGGTCTGGAAGGTCCTGTTGTGACGGTCGCCCTTGTCGTGGCAGGTGCAGTAGCGGCGCGCCACTGGGCCCTCGGTCAGGGCCAGAGCCTGCCGGTGGACGGCCTGCGCCGCCGCCGCCACTGCGCACGCCGCCGCCGCCGCCGCCACGATCCACACCGCCGCCGCTCGCATCGCCACTCGCCAGGGACTGCCGCCGGCGGCGGCCGCGCGCTCCAGCCTTATAGCCGCGGCGTGACGTCACCGCCACCGAGGCGACGCCGACGATGAGGCAGGCCGCAGCGTGCACGTCGCGTCACTTACTCCTGAGCGAGGCCGACGAGAGAGACAGGCCCCGCGCGCCTGACAAATTACGTAAGCGAGGTAGGCCTGAGCCGGCGCGATTGGCCGGGTGCTGGGGCACAGCTCACTGCCTCGTAGCAGCGGGCCACTCAGCTAGCGATCGCGCCGGCACGGGCCTACCTTGCTTAAGTAATTTAACAGGCGCGCCGCGGCTTGTCTCTCTCGTTGGCCTCGGTCCTGAGCCGACGCGATCGCTACCTGAGTGGCCGAACGCTACGAGGCAGTGGGCCGGGCCCCAGCGGCCGGCCACTCAGCTAGAGATCGTGCTGGCTCGGGACTACCTCGCTTACGTGACGCGACGTGCACGCCAAGGCCTGTCTTTCTTTTATATATATATTTTTGACGAATTACAGCGTTCAAATGAATGAAATAAATCGCAATTAGCGATTTTACGGCTTCACTGTATTAGCTTAGATGGAATACCAAACTGTGGCGAATGAAAATTTGTGCCCAGCCGGGATTCGAACCCGGGATCTCCTGCTTACTAGGCAGACGCAGACCGAGGACACAGTGACCAGGCCAACTGCAGAGGACTCTTCCCAGCACGTCTACCGCCATAGGCTGTGGTATAGCAACGAGACAGCGTGGCGAATGGAGATTTGTGTGTGGCAGGAGACGTGCAGCGAAGAGTCCTCTGCAGTTGGGCTGTTCACTGTGTCCTTGGTGGCAGAGTGGTCAACACGTCTGCCTAGTAAGCAGGAGATCCCGGGTTCAAATCCCGGCCGGGTACAAATTTTCATTCGCCACAGTTTGGTATTTCATCTAAACCTAACACAGTGAAGCCATAACATTGGAAATTGCGATTTATTTCATAAGCCTGTCTTTCTCACTGGCCTCGCATCTAAGGGTCTCCACAATGTCGACTGTCTCCTCGCAAACTTTACTTTCTCGTGATATTCAGTCCGGAGACTGGTGTGATGCAGCTCTCCACAGTACCCTATCCTGAGCAAGCCTCTTCGACTTCACATAAGAACGGCAACCTACATCTGTCTGAATCTGCTTACTGTATCCATCTTTTGGTCTTCCTCTGCGGTTTTTACCCCAATCACTCCACTCCAACTCTAAATTCACAATTGCTTGATGTGTCCTACCAATCTATCCCTTCTTTTAGTAAAGGTATGCCAGAAATTCCTTTTCTCTCCAATTCTGTTTAGTACATCTTCATTAGTTACTTGATCCACCCACCTAATCTTCAGCATTCTTCTGTAGCACCACATTTCAAAAGCCTCTATCCTCTTCCTGTCTGCAGTGTTTATCGTCCATGTTTCAGTCCCATACAAGGCAACATTCCACACAAATGCCTTCAGAAAGGACTTCCTTAGGCTTAAATAAATATTTGATGTTAACAAATTTCTCTTTTTCAAGGATGTTTTTCTACCCATTGCCATTCTGCATTTTATATCTTCTGTACTGCGACCATAATTTGTTATTTTACTGCCCAAGTAACAAAACTCATCTACCTCCTTTATTGCTTCGTTACCTAATCTCATTCCTTCAGCATCACCTGATTTTCTTAGACTGCACTCCATTACCCTAGTTCTGCTCTTGTTAATGTTCATCTTATATGCACCTTTCAGCACACTGTCTATTCCATTCAACTGCTCTTCCAGGTTCTTTGCTGTCTCTGACAGAATTACTATGTTGTCGGCAAAACGCAATGTTTTCACTTCTTCACCCTGAACTTTAATTCCTTCTCCAAATTTATCCTTGCTTTCCTATACAGCTTGCTCAATGTACAAATTGAATAACATTGGAGAAAGGCTACAACCCCATGTTACTCCCTTCAAACAACTGCATCCCTTTCATGCCCTTCAACTCTGACAACCTCTGTCTGGTTTATGTACAAGTTGTAAATAATCTTACGCTCCCTATATTTTACTCCTGCTTGCTTCAGAACTTGAAAGAGTTTATTCCAGTCAACATTGTCAAAAGCCTTCTCCAAATCTACAAAAGCTAGAAATGTAGGTTTGCCTTTCCTTAATCTATCTTCTAGGATAAGCTGTAAAGTGAGTATTGCCTCCCATGTTCCTACATTTCTCCTGAACCCAAACTGATCTTCCCACAGGTCGGCTTCGACCAGCTTTTCCATTCTTCTGTAAACAATTCGTATTAATATTTTGCAATCGTGACTTATTAAACTGATGGTTCTGTAGTTTTCACACCTATCTGCACCTGCTGTCTTTGGAATGGGGATTACAATATTTTTCTTATAGTCTGATCTTACGCCACGCGTCGTGGCCCATATTGTTTTGCTTCCGAATGTCCCTGTGGCCCGTGAGAAATACATGCCTGAGCGCGCTGATCATGTGACGTAAGCAAGGTAGTTCCGAGCCGGCGCGATCGCTAGCCGATTGTCCGGCCGCTGGGGCACAGCCCACTGCCTCATAGCAGGCAGCCACTAAGCTGGCGGTCACGCCGGATCAGGACTACCTTGCTTGCGTCACATGATGAGCGCTCTCAGGCATGAATTTCCCGTTGGCCGTGGCCATGGCCACGCATAGGGTGACGTGTTAGTGCTGTTTCATGGCAACAGCAAGCGACTCAAAAGAACTCTGCAGAAATTTTTGTCTTTAAGCGAGGGCAGCACTAGCGTAGAATTTAATGCCACAGATTATTAAAAAAAAGCGTGAGACATATTAACTCAATAAAGGAAGTTCATCACAGGTTGTACTACCCCTTCTTTCCGCCTTCACGACTTCTACCTTACCCTACATGATCATCCTATCCGCCATACCCTCACCGTCAAATACCTCGGTCTCAACCTTGATCAATCGCTCTTCTGGACTGCCCAGCTGCGGTGGAGTAGCCGAGCGGTCTCGATGCGGAGCGCGCGGTTGTTCGCCATGGAGTTTCGAGTCCTCCCCGGGGCATGGATGTGTATGTTTGTCCTTAGGTTAGTTTACCTAGGTTTAAGTAGTTTGTAAGCTAAGGACTGATGACCACGCAGTTTGGTCCGATAGAACTACAAACATTTGAACTGCATAGTTCGTCATAAGATAATGTCCTGTCTAAACCTCCTCAAACTCCTCGCTGGCTGTACGTAGGGCCTCATAGCATCCACTATACTATATAACTACAGATCCATCACGTGTCCCGTCCTAAGCAGCTTCTACCCCGCCTGGGGCTCCACCGCTCATACACATTATAGAACCATTAAAATCCTCGAACGCCATGCCCTCCGCTTCTCCTACTGCATCCACATCCCTTCCCCCCACGCAGATCCTGTATGACTCATCCCATTCTCCCACCTCCTCCAGGTTTCTTGAACATATCCAGCTTCTGTACATCACCCTCAAGATAGATTCCCATAACCCCCTGGTATACCCCCTTACCCATTCTGGGCCTATGCCACGCCTTCACCACTGTATCCCTTCCTCTTCACCTCCTCACCTTCCACGTCCTTTCCCAGGGCAACTTCCGTCCCCTTCCCCTCTCGGATGACGCCCTCCATCCCGCAATCTATCCCTCCTATCAGCCCTGATCCTCTACCTTTGGAAACGCCCCCTCTCCCCCTCCCCTCCCTTGCTCTCCCACCGCTTGGTTGCCCCTTCCCCACTCCATCCTTTAAGTCCCTAGACTCCCCACTCCTACCCCCTTCCTTTCCCTCCTCCCACGCTTCTGGCCCCCCACCCTCCTCTCCCCCCTGCGGGGTTGTCAATACCATCGGTCTTAATGAGTGCTTTGCCTCATGTTTTGTGTCTCCAGTGTATCAGTGTCTGATTCTAACAGTGCGACCACCGTCATACAAACAAGTGCCACCGCCATACGTTTTTAACAGTGTCTGCAGTGCTTGCTCGTCTGCCCAATGTCGTGTTTCTCACCATATGTGTTTTTCTAAAATCACCGTGACCCAACGATTTTAACTACATGTGTTTTATCGCCTTGCTCTGTATTGTATCACCAACAAACTTCTCTCAGCCAATGTTTTTAAATACTTCATGTTTTTAACGTCTTGTCATTGTTTTGTCTTAAATTTTCATGTTTATTTTTGCAAGCCACTCGGCTGAAGAGTGGCGTAAGAGGCTGCTACCGGCCTACCGATGTTTTTGTACGTTGGTATTATAATACCAAAAAAGGAAAAAATGTGGAATATCCGTCCCTAAATTTACAAACTACTATAAAATAAGTTATACTAAAGAGAGGATTCGATCCTCCGACAGGGATTTCTTCCACTAGGCCTGCTCTCTCCCGCCTTTTTGGTTCTCATCTCCCCCTCCATCAACTAGGCAAACTCATACATCTGTAGCTTTTGTGGTGATCTGTGACACTAAGTTTATTGAGAGGTAACATTTACCATGCACCATGCTGTGGTTTGCGGAATATGAAAACCCTCTCGCGAACAAGAGCTGACTTTAATGGTAATTGCTAAAACGGAGTCAAAGTTTGTTGTAAAGTATCCTCCGGCATACACGGTATCAAATGTTATGTAGACAGTGATCGCTTTCTTTGTTTGACTATGAAATGTGGAAACTTTCTTCAAATGGTGAGGAAACTCTAGATTTTTCGCCATGCTCCGTACGTAAATGTATGGAGACATTAACCTTCCTCATCTTTTGATGAGTGTGCAAAATTTCAAGATCGGAAGTAAACTGTACACTTTGTCCAAGTCCGTAGTCAATCTTTTTGAGATTCTTAGCGTCACCACGCTGAAATGTGAATCGTAAGCATCCAGAAGCCCACACAAACGTACAATCAGAATGTCATCTAAATCCGTTTAGCGTTTTAATAGTTCAGTGACATAAATACGTACAGACGTTTTAACAGGTAAAAAAGGAAGATAAATTTACGTTTTTCCATAAATTTTTCCAGTTATTATATTTATAGCTTTTTCAACTTCCGATTCCCACCGGAAGTAGGCTATTCAGACCGAAAGTCGATTTGTTAAAATGGAATGGCATACGTTTTGTTACATGCTGAAAATGGAAAGAAGATAAATTTTCGTTTTTCCATAAATTTTTCCAGTTATTATATTCATAGCTGTTTCAACTTCCGATTTCCACCGGAAGTAGGCTATTCAGACCGAAAGTCGATTTGTTAAAATGGAATGGCATACGTTTTGTTACATGCTGAAAATGGAAAATGTTTTGTTGACAAAAATTCTAAATCGTCATTCTCCACTTACAAATACCTTTCGAAATGTAGGTGTTCCCTGCGAAGTCACGCGAAAAGACGAAGCACAGTACTAGCAGGTACATGAACTAGATTTTTTCTACTGTAAGGATGTGCTCAATAAGTGACCATAAATTTAATCTGATTCAGTCCAGCTTACGAGCCTGAGTTTGTGTTTATGTGTCCGTACACTACTTAGAACCTGTGTGAGCCCATATCACTGTATGGTCGATTTATATTTCATACGCTGCATTGCGGACGGTACGTTGCAGTAAACATAGGCACCACTTCACTGATCACAGTGAAACTTAACAGAATTATTTTTCACAGATGGAGGAGGCAATGTTTAACATTTATGTATATACTCAATAATTTTTCGAACTATTTAATACCAAATGTTTGTTTTGCTGTAATCGATATATAAAATTTTAATTATTTTCGTGTAATGTGGTATGTTTTGCGTCCCAGCCTCGTCGCCGCTTTTGTGTCTCGTTTCCGTCGTAGGTGTCGGTGGCCGAGTAGGAGGACCGACACAGGAATAAAGGTAGCACGCTTGTGCAGGTACAGAGGGGAGCAGCCAGTGGGGCAGCAGAAACTAGAAACACTAGAGTAAATTAGAACGAGATATATATTGCACAGAATTTATACAATACTTAACTTTTACATAGCTCAGTACTGCAGAATGTTGATACATAGTTGAGTTAGAGGCCTGCCTAGTGCCTATCCGATAGCTAAGTCTTCACTGGTGCCTATCTGATTCCGAAGTGTTAACTGGTTCCTATCTCAGTCCCAGGTGAACGATGTCGTTCAGTGGTGGCCACGAGCGGAGTTGTGGCAGAGGGCGCTCGTGGCTGATGTAAGAACGCCGCGCCGTGCGTGCATGGCGGCGCGCGGCGAAAGTAGGTGGCGCGCACTTTAGACTTGTGCGACACCACAGTATGTATGTTACATTATTTGGAGTATTTGTAGAGTTAAAAATGATTTTGTGTATCTTGATTTTACAGTATTTTGATGGTAATATTTATTGTTATAAATATAAGAAGATTGGTCCAAACGTAGGGCATGTAATAAGATATGTGTACTGTAAAACCATTGGTACTTCGCCGTTGCTGACGTGGAAGGCGCCAAGTTTTGACGTGTAAGAGAGAGGCAGGAAGACACACAGTGATGTTTAAGGAGAGATCGAGTGCAGACCGCCGATGAGTGAGCACATATGTGGCGAGACGTAAGCGAGGCAGCAAAGCGGAGGCTCGGAATTGTATCAAGAGTTTCTAAAAGTTAGCCTCGGATGCTGGTTGACTAATATATAGTGGCATGGAATTATGGGCACAATGTAAATTTATTCATCACCAAGAAGAGACTCCAGTGCTACACATCAAGAGCCACGATTGATGACGATTCGTCTCTAGTTGTGCAATCACGCAACTGCTCTTCTGCAGTAAGGTTATGTGCTTTTAGAATTGCAGCGGGAATGGAACAGACAAAAAATAGTGATTTGTGTCAATAATCAGTGAACTGAACTAAAAATTTGTGATGATCTTTGTCTATCCTTATCACTTACCTAGTCAGGGACTTAACCTAGTGTGTACAAGTCCAAGTGTCCTAAATGAGAACTGATAAAAAATTAAATAATTTTCTTAACGAAATAATTGACAATCTTAAGTGCGTAGTTCCATTTTTGTAATAGATAATTGAAAAGTAGTAGGAAACTGTTGCTGTTTGTTTACTTACTAATTAAAGATTGTACTTGATATATCAAATTTAATGATGAACTATTAAAAATGCTTGAAATAACAGTAAATAATTTAAAGTTATAATATTGATCAGTTGGTGATCTTAAACTGATTGATTGCATCAAATCAGGAGTACAGTATATACTTTGTTTCCACTTTTATAAAAGCCAAATTCATTTCAATGTTATTTGTTAAAACTCATAAACATAGCTTAAAGAATCTGCAAATATAGTTAATGTTGCTCAAAATAAATGAAATTAGTGGAAGAGTGTACTATAGCAGTTGTCGCGTTGAAATGGAAGCAGGCTTGACTTCGAAGGCTGGGTTGTCAACTGAAAGCAGGTTTATTGCGAACTGAAACATATACGCCGAACTGACTGACTCTGGGTAGAGTGCGTGCTATTTATACACTGACAGAATACACTAGAAATTACAAGAATAGTCAACATAAGAATCATGTACAAATTACAAGTGAACATAAGAAACACGTGGAACATTCTGGAAATGATAATTACAAGGAAATACATTTTTTGGGGTGGACGGGATTGAACCGCCAACCTTCAACACCGCAATCGGTGGTTCTATCCATGAGGCCACGCAGGAAGACGGTTAGCTTGGGATCTCGCGGCATTGTTCCCTCTCATGAGAAAACAGCGACCCGCTGTTAGGTTCCCTTTGGAGCCATATGCAGTTTCTTTGATCTTGTTCTTGTCATGGGTCCTCTGTATGGCAGTTCGGAGAATCCTTCCATTCTGCACGATTACCGACGACAGACGTTCCGGTCATGGCTTCATTAGTATGATTACCGTCCTTAAGAGTCCTTGAACAAGAAGCCATTTGCCATTTTCGCCTTCAGGATCGTAGTAAGGATTCATGTGGAGGACGTGAACAATGTCTAAAAATGTTCAAATGTTTGTAAAGCTTATGGGACTTAACTACGGGGTCATCAGTTCCTAAACTTACAAACTACTTATGAACTATCTAACACTAAAGACGGCACAAATATCCATGCCCGAGGGGGGATTCGAACCCCCGACCGTAGTGGCCGTGCAGACCGTGACTGACGCGCCTCAGTCTCCTCGGCCACCGCGGCCGGCGAACAGTGTCTCATCGTTTTTGTCGTTTCAACGACGGCTCATAGTCCTCAGCTTCCTATGTGACGTCTGACAGGCGGCGTATGTCACGATACGGATCAAAGTATCGCTTTTCTGATAGTCCAACTTTCCGTACAGGGGTAGAAATCCATACCAGATCTCCTGGGTTGTACACAACAGGTCGGTGCTTGTCGTGCCGGCCGCGGTGGCTGAGAGGACCGAGGCGCTCCAGTCACGGTCTGCACGGCCACTACGGTCGGGGGTTCGAATCCCCCCTCGGGCATGGATAGGGACTGATGACCCCGTAGTTAAGTCCCATAGACTCTACAAACATTGAACATTTTTTGGTGCTTGTCGTTATACCGCCGACGGTCCTTCTCCAGGGCGTCCAGTGTCCTCATGGGAGCCAGCTGTCTTGCTTCTTCGACACTGGTGATGAGCTGTTTCACATAGCCATCCTGAATGTCGTCCGGCTGGAACGGGAACAGCGTCTCCATTGTCGTCTCAGCTTCACGGCCGTGGAGCAGGAAAAACGGCATGGCCGGCCGCCAGTCACACACAGTTTGCACGGCCGCTACGGTCGGGGGTTCCAATCCCCCCTCAGGCATGGATATTTGTGTCGTTTTCAGTGTAAGGTAGTTCATAAGTAGTTTAGGGACTGATGACCCCGCAGTAAAGTCCCTTAAGCTTAACAAACTTTTTTTTTATTATTTTTTTATTTTTATTATTTTTTATTTTTTTATTTATTTTAGCGGTGTGAAGCCTGTGGTTTCTTGTCTCGCGGTTTTATAAACAAATGTCACAACTGGCAGAATTATATCAAATGTTCAAAAGTTTGTAAATCTATCTGACCAAACTGCGTGGTCATCAGTCCGTAGCTTACAAACTACTTAAACTAGGTAAACTAACCTAAGGACAAACACACACACCCATGCCCCAGGGAGGACTCGAACCTACACGGCGAGCAACCGCGCGCTCCGCAGCGAGACGCTTTAGACCGCTCGGCTACTCCACCGCGGCGAATTATATCCCAATCCTTCTGCTCAACATCGACATACATCGACAGCATATCTGCTAACGTCTTGATAAAACGTTATGTAAGAACATTTGTGTGAGGATGGTAAGTAATTGTCAGTCTGTGGACAATGTCGCAACGTGACATTACCTCTGATACTAGTTTTGACTGGAATACTTTTCCACGATCAGATATCATCACACGTGGTGCTCCATGCTTCAAAATAATGTCTTCTACAAGGAATTTTACGATCTCAGAAGCTTCTGCATTCGGCACATATTAAGTGACAGCGTAGCGTGTGAGGTAGTCAGTGCAGACTATTATCCATCCGTTACCGGTTGTCGACATCGGAAACCTCCCTAAAATGTCGATTCCCACTCGGTGCAATGGAGCTGCTGCAGATGGAATTGGTACGAGATGCCCTGGAGGTAATTGCGGATCATGCTTCCGTCGCTGGGACTCTTTACAGTGACTCACATAGTGCTTGACAGATCTGTAGAGACCTTTCCAGTAATACCTGCGTCCTATTCTGTCTAAGGTCTTGCCGGCCGCGGTGGCCGAGGGGACTGAGGCGCTCCAGTCACGGTCTGCACGGCCACTACGGTTGGGGGTTCGAATCCCCCCTCGGGCATGGATATTTGTGCCGTCCTAGTTCGTAAGTAGTTCATAAGTAGTTTGTAAGTTTACGGACTGATGACCCCGTAGTTAAGTCCCATAGACTATACAAACATTTGAACATTTGTCTAAGGTCTTCACGAATCCCAGATGACCGGATATTGGAGCATCGTGGAAATACTTGAGAATAGCTGGCTGGAGATGAGCTGGAACGATGAAAGACGGCTGTCTGTCGTCTTCCCTACGTTTTTAACTTTGTAATTTATCTAATTTCACTAGATGAGCTTTATTGCTAAACGAGAACCCCTTTCGTTCGGAGGCATGAGGAATAGCATTTCATTTCATGTTTTTAAATGTTACTTTCTGTAAAACTGCTGGGATTTTATTATGCTAATAATTTATCATTGTGTCTACGAATGGCAAGATGAACGATTTCTCCATGACGCCACTTTCCCTGTGAGAATGTGTACTTGCTTTATTCTGTATGTGCATGTATGAGAATCTTCTAGAATGGGAGTCTGAGTGTATGTATGAGAATTTTCGTCGTCGGCTGCTGGCTGCTCGCAACTAGTGTTTCTCTGGTTTCGTATCGATAGGTAGTAATTACCAACCTCTGCTTTCGATGCTACCAAAGAGGTTCCTCCACCCTTTGGTTACAAGTTGGGTTGGCAATGCCCAGTAGCGAGCCTCAGTAAGACGCACGAGTTTAAGCTCTCCCAACACCCTCATTTTCCCTGGGTTTTTACCGATTTCCGCTGGTGGCGTGGACTGGCTGGCCGACTTGGACAATCTGTGTCTGCGCTTCAAAGTGGTAAGACGTTCTGATTTTCTTTCCTCCCTTGAGAAGGTAGCGATTCCTTTTGTGGTATTCAAATTACACCTCAGAACTTATGTTCATTTTTTGGAATAAGTTTCTTCGATCATGTACGGAAATGTATTCAATTTCATTTCGGTGATTTTGCATAGGTAAGTGTGGTGAATATGTAACTAATTCGGTTTGATAACGGCTGAGAATCGGTAACCTTTGTGACACTAGATGGCGGTGTACGAACTCGGTTTAATTTCTTTCTAGCTTTGTTGGATGCAACTAATGTGTGGAAATATTTTTATTCTGTGTAGTGCATGTGAAATATTCTTTTCTATTTTCTCCTTCCGCAAGTGATACGTACTCCACGTGGTGTGTTCTTAGAACAAAGCCTTCAGCTACCCCTGTGTCTGTTTCTATGCCCTTCAGGCAAGAAATTATGCATATATATTTCTGATTTCCCCTAGTACATCGCGATCTCCCCTTCGTCTATTTTAAATTGCTGTTTCGTTTCCAACTTGTACTTTGCATTGAGACTCTGTCAGTAAGTTCTCTTCTAGCCTTGTACAACCCCATTTATTAGCTTGCTTATGAAATACTACGTATTTCTAGGGGTTGAATGCCGTATTTCTTAGTTTATTTACCCCGACTTTGACTTACTCCACTTTTCTGATTTTTGAAGACTGGACTTCGTCCATCCGTATAAAACCTTCCCAATCGTGTCTAACTGTATTCCTTTAACTTCCTTATGATATCCTACGCATTTATAAGGGTTTCATGTCGTAGCTATTTTTCTTTATTGTTCATAAATTGAATTTTGTATTTTTTTACTGGTTTACGGAAGCACGTGGTTCCGAACTCCGACTTCAAGGGCTTTTAGCTAGTCACTTGAGTTCTCGCCACTGCTCACATACCAGTGCCTTACTATTGTGTATTCTTCCTTCGTAAACTATGATTCCGTTGGTTTTTGTTGAAATGAATGCGATCTTTAAGCACTTCGCCTTCAGTGGGGTGCGAATATGTAATGTAGAGACTCGTGCCATGTGTCTCAGTAATTCTGCATGCTCACGGTTTCATTTAAATGGAAATTAATCTCACTATTATCGCGTACCATCTCAAGTAAAGAAAGACAGACAAATCCAACTACGAAGTTTATTTTTCTTGTGTTGTGTGGTACATCCTGGTTCGCTGAATTTCGCCTGCGATAGCGGCGCCTGCTTCTGCTTCGTATCAGCATGCTGAATTGAGTGAGATTCGCTTTGCTTCGTGCTTGTGAGTGGATGAATGCTTGTTGATTGTAAATCCTCCCCCGACGATGTTTAGTTCAGATTACTTTAACATTAAATGGGATGCATTTTTTTTTTTTTTTTTTTTTTTTTTTTTTTTGCGAAATGGTTCCCCCATTTGCTCATGTTTGAACCGAATAAATAATGTATTTGTCAGTGAAATTTTATCGTTCTTATAATTATTAGTTTATGATTTTTTTTATTTAATGTTGTTTTTCGCCAGTGCTGAGAACAAACTCAGATGCAAATTATCATGTTTTAATTCCGTTGAGTCATAAATGTTCTCACAGCCACCTTCATGAAATGGTTTAGATCGGGGTGGCTTGTATATTAATGATTGTGTGTAATTCTCGTGATCTACGACATATGTTGGCAACCGTTTCTTTGTCTTCCTGCTGCTAAAGTAAAGTTTGAGTCAGTTCTAAATTTTGGGCCAGGGAAGAAGATTCTGTTGCAGGAAGTAGTCAGTAGTTCACGTGAATCTTTTAGCTGGTTTTATGGCCAGAATTATATGTTTAAAGTAAGATTTAACTGGCTCCTTTCAGCCAAAATTCATTTTACAACGACAAGTAGCCATTTGGGGCCCAGTGGATTGTAGTTCTCTTATACTGCTATGGCGTACATTCAGCGCCACACGCCAGATGCAAGAGAACGATTGTGGACCGGCAGCCTATCACACGCCGGCACCGCGCCTCTTGGAGGGGGTAACCGTAGACGCGCGCCCTCTACAAGAGGCTATATCTAGGCGACATGCGTCCGGTCGAACCCGTCAGAACTCGCTTACGAACTAGGCAGTTACTAGTACTCAGCGCAGCTAGCATCGTACAGAAGACGACGGCGCGAGAAGAAGAGAAGAACAGACAGAAGTTGAGTATTGTATTCTTCAGTCAATAAAACTTGTATCACTAATCTGTATAGTTGTTCTAGCTGTCTACGCATCCTGCACCGACGCTTTTCTGAAAAGCTAGAGAACTCAAAAAATGGCGACGAGGTGTTCAACTACATACAAAAACCCATATTGGAAGCTGAAATTGCTGAAATTACCCTGCGCTATTATTTTGCTTTATTACAAGTCTCGGCGTTACCACTATATAATCTTTTGTGAATTCTATTGCAGGGAATAGTGTCAATTTCTATATTTTTGCATTGTTTCTGCTTGTTGTTTTTGCACCATGACTACTCTCACCAACACTATCCCTGCCACTGCGCCACAGCTTCCTGTGCTCGATGCACAGCAACTGATGCAGATGTTCCAGTTTCAAAGCCAACAAATCGCTTCACTGCTGTCTACTGTACAAAAACGTCTGGCAAGTTACACTGCAGCAGCAACCATCACCAGTAATTCCATCATTCTGCCACTATGACGAAAAAGAAGAGGAATGGACTGAATGGTTGCAACAGTTTGAAGCCTACGCCACAGTTCACAAGATACAAGGTATTGTCGAACTACATTTTTTTCTCTCAACTGTACGCCCGCCAGCATTCCATCTTGTGAAAAAACTGTTTCCCACTGCGGAGCCTTCTGAACTTTCTTATGATTCAGTAATAGGCTCCCTCATGTCACATTATGAACAGAAAATCATTGTAGTGGCCGCTAGGTATCAGTTCTTTCGGTGTACAAAAGGTCAAAATCAAACATACATTTCAAGGTCCCACTAGGAAGTATAAATTTAAGTGTTCGTGAAAAGCTTTGTATTCAAATGTGATGTTACGTGATGCTATCGTCTATAATGTACCTGATGTCAGTCTTATGGAGCAGATTCTAAAAATGTCAGATCTGTCTTTCCATCAGGTAGAACAGATTTTAGAACAGTACGATTCAGGTGCTGTGGCAGTGGCAAACTTTGATTCAATTCCACTGTGTAGTGTAACGACGTCACGCACACCAGCAAGCGTGAGGTCAAACGCCGTGCATTTCCGCCTTCCCACTCAAAGTTGAGAGGTGCAGAGCCTTGCCTAATAAGGAAGTGAAGTCTTGCCCAAAATGTTTCTCGGGGCACAAAAGGCAGAACTGTCCATCCCAGTCAGCAAAATGCTATGCACGCAGCAAGAAAGGTCATATACAAACAGTTTGCTTACAGCAAAAGAAAAGGAATTTGCCCTCCCAGCCCAAACAGCGACAAGACAATACATATTCAATAAATGAAGTATTTTCGAAACCAGTGGCTGCCCCTCGTAACATCAAGGACACAGAAGTAACACAAGTTGTACGCCAGGCCAGAAAAATGTATGTCAGTTGGCGTGTGAATGACATTTCCGTAAAATTTCAACTAGACACAGGTGCATCAGTCATATTGCTCAATCGGAAAGCTCATGAACAGTTAGGATCGCCACGCCTTTCTCGCGCTAAAACAAGGTTAACAGTTAAACAAAGTTATCAGTTAAAATGGCAACGAAATTAATGTACTAGAACAATGTTCACTAATTGCAGAGTACCGTTCACAAATGCACACCTTGACAATTCAAGTGCTTCAGTCTTACGAAGGAGAGAATATTTTTGGTTAAGATTCTTTTGATCTTTTTGCTTTTAATGTGCAAGACAATGTTTTAGTTGTGAACACTTTTGATGCTAAACACAGTGTAGACAAGTTGCTGAAAGATTTTCCAGATTTATTTTCTGCAGGACTAGGAAAAGCTAATGATTTTGCTGCACACATTACTCTCAAGGAAAATGCCAAACGCAAATTTTGCAAAGCTCGTAATGTACCACTCGCTTTACACGACAAAGTAGCACAAGAATTTTGCACATTGCAAAAAAATTGGTGCAATTGGCGAGTCCGCTTGTAATTTTGACGAAGCTGTCAGGTAGCATCCGCATTTGTGTTGATTTTCAGGCCACAGTAAATCCACAAACAGTTGCAGACAGTTATCCTTAGCCGAGACCAGAAGATTTAATGGACAGATTAGGTGCAGGAAAATATTTCTCAAAAATAGATTTGCGCAATGCCTACCTTCAGCTGCCACTCGACGAAGAATCACAGAAAATTTGTGTTGTCAATACTCATCTGGGCTTGTTTAAATATTTGAGTCTGCCGTTTGGCAGTGCATCCGCGCCCGCAATTTATCAAAGATATTTGGAACAGCTTACAGCTCGGGTGCCTTGTTGTTCAAACTACTTGGACGACATAGTTGTGTCAGGCCGCACCCAGGAAGAACACTTTGCAAATTTGAGGAAATTGTTTCACGTTTTGTCAGACGCAGGTCTCAAGTGTCGCTTCGATAAGTGTGCCTTTTTCAGACCGGAACTGCAGTATCTAGGATATCTAGGACACGAGAAAAACTGTCAAGGTGTGCACCCAATGCAATCACATTTGCTTGCCATTCGCGACCTGCCAGCAACAAAAGATGTGAAAGAATTATAGTCCATCTTGGGAAAGTTAACTTACTATATTCGGTTTATTTCCAATGCAGCAGAAACTGCAGCCACTTTGCATCGGCTACGCCGTAAAAATGTTCGTTTTGTTTGGACAGAAGAACGCCAACGCGCATTTCAGCAGTTAAAAGATGCTTTGCTCAGTGATCGATGTTTGCTGCACTTCGATCAAGAAAACAAAAACAGTTCCGTTGCACGTTTACTCGTCATCGTATGGTCTAGGTGCAGTGCTGTCACATAGACATGGGGATACGGACCGTCAGATAACGTTTGCATCCAAACTTTTGACAGACACACAGTGCCGTTATTCTCAGATCGATAAGGAAGCTTTAGCCGGAGTGTATGGAGTCACAAAATTCCATCACTACTTTTATGAGAGTAAATGTTATTTAGTAACTGACCACAAGCCTATTCTGTCATTGTTTCATCCAGCCAAGTCAATTCCTACGCGCATGGCACACAAATTGGGCATTGCACTTGTCACATTATCAGTACGAGATTATCTACAGACCTACAACTCGCCATGGAAATTCCGAAGCACTATCCCGTCAGAATTAGCACTGAAAAAGATTTTGGCACTTTTGAGACGTCTTGTTGTTAGATAGATGCGCAGGAAGATAGTTTGTTGCATTCCTTCCCGTTGGACCATAGGAAAATTTCTCGGACCACAGAAACAGACCTCGATTTACGATTTTTGCTGCGCTACATTCGCACGGAATGGCCTCGTTTACAAAGTGACATTGAAAATTCACTGGAGCGTCGCTATTTTGCTAGAAGAAATGAACTTTGAGTGCGTAGAGGTGTCTTTGTAGTTTCAAATGACACTGGACAATCGCGTGTGTTCATCCCGCGACGTTTGCAGAAAGAAGTATTGAACTTACTTCACCAAGAACATTTGGGAATGGTTCCCACTAAGCAACTGGCACGACGACACTGTACTTGGCAGGGTGTGGACGCCCAAATATAAAAGATGACGTCACAGTGTTCAGTGTGCGCTACCAACCAGTCAGCCCCACCTCAGAAATTTCTTGCGTGGCCAAAAGCTGATTCACCATGGCAACGAGTGCATATTAACTATGCTGGTCCCTTCTGGAACACTAAGTGGCTTATTGTGGTTGATGCTTTTAGTGGTTACCCATTTGTAGTGCTAATGTCTTCTACGACTTATAATAGCACGATTAATACGTTGTTTTGAACTGATAGACTCTGACAACGGCCCTCAGTTCACATGGCAAGAATTTCGATCCTTTTGTGAACGCCATGGACTGGAGCATCTCACCAGCTCAACGTTTCACCCGCAGTCAAACGGCTGTCCAGAACGCTTCTCCCGGACATTTAAGCAACAGATGTCCAAACTTCGTTCGGAGCACTTGCGGGAGGCAGCTTTGCAACTGTTCCTCGCCTCCCATCGCTCGCATCGACGAGAAGGATCACCCTGGTCCAATTGTTCCAGAGTTTTCATCTACATCTACATCTACATAGATACTCTGCAAATCACATTCAAGTGCCTGGCAGAGGGTTCATTAACCACTTTCATAACTTTTCTCTACCGTATAGCGCGCGGGAAGAAAGAACACCTAAATCGTTCCGTTTTCGATCTGATTTCTCTTATTTTATTCGGATGGTCATGTCTTCCTAAGTAGGTGGGTGCTAGCAAAATATTTTCACATTCAGAATTAAAAGTCGGTGATTGAAACTTCGCAAACAGATCACGCCGCAATGAATAACGTCTTTTTTTAAATGATTTCCACCGCAATTCTTGCAACATTTCCGTGACGCTCCTCCCCCCCCCCCCCCCGTAACGTGATAAAACAAAACGAGCTGCCCTTCTCTGAACCTTCTCAATGTCTTCCGTCAGTCCCACCTGGTGAGGGTCCCACAAGAGGCAACAGTACTCCAGGAGAGGACGCACAAGTGTGATGTAGGCAGTCCCTTGGGTGGAGCTGGTGCATCTCCGAAGCGTTCTGCCGATGAAACGTAACCTTTGGTTCGCCTTCCCCACAATATTTTCTATGTGTTCTCTCCAGTCAAAGTTGTTCGTAATTGTAACTCCTAGGTATTTGATAGAATCTACGACTTTAAGGTTTGACTTATTTATCGCGTAATTGAAGTTCAGCGGATTTCTTTTAGTGGCCATGTGTATTACTTCACACTTTTCTTTATTTAGTGTCAATTGCCAATTTTCGCACCATGCAGCCGGCCGCGGTGGCCGAGGTGACTGAGGCGCTGCAGTCACGGTCAGCACAGCCACTACGGTCGGGGGTTCGAATCCCCCCTCGGGCATGGATATTTGTGCCGTCCTAGTTCGTAAGTAGTTCATAAGTAGTTTGTAAGTTTAGGGACTGATAACCCCGTAGTTAAGTCCCATAAGCTTAACAAACATTTGAACATTTGAACATTCGCACCATGCAGAAATTTTGTGTAAATCGCTTTGCAGTTACTTTTGATCCTCAATTGACTTCACTAACCGATAAACGACAGAATCATCCGCGAACAGTCTAAGGGAGCTATTCAGATTGTCTCCTAAATCGTTTATAAACCCGAGGAAGAGTAGGGGACCTATAACGCTTCCCTGTGGAACGCCAGATATCACTTCCGTTTTACTCGATGACTTACCGTCAATTACAACGAACTGTGTCCTTTCTGATAGGAAATCGTGAATCCAATCGCACAATTGGGGAGATATTCCATAAGCACCCAACTTCATAAAAAACCGCTTGTGGGGTACAGTGTCAAAAGCCTTCCTGAAATCCAAAAATATGGAATCGATTTGAGATCCCTTGTCGATGGCACTTAACACTTCATGTGAATAAAGGGCAAGCTGTGTTTCGCAAGAGTGATACTTTCTGAATCCGTGTTGACTATTGGTTAATAGGTCTTTTCTTCGAGGTAGTTCATAATATTCGAACAAAGTATATGTTCCAAAATCCTACTACAAATCGACGTCAATAAGATAGGCCTGTTTTCAGCGGTTGCAGACGGTGGGGGCGGGGCGAGAGCATCAAATGTTTCGGTTCTCACATGTTTGAAATATCAGGACCTGATGGCGCGGTACTTGTTGTGTGGCCTGTGATCCTTCTGCGTTTCTGTCAGCAGATTCACGCAACACGCATCCGCGCGGCCTTCCCGCCAGCGCGACTTTGAGCAGTCGCCCCCGCAGCAGACCTACACGGCACCCGGCGCGGCATCATGGAGACGGAGCCTACGCCGCCTCCGCCTCCGCCTCCGCCTCCGCCTCCACGGACCTCGTCCCACACGACCAGCACGCCACGCACAATCCGACGCCGACGTCACCGTCTACGTCATCACCTGGGCTAAAGCACTAGATATACCGAGCTGAACAATCCGCCATTTTGAATCGCAGTGGCGGCGCTAGGCGTCGGCGACGTCGGCCACCGCTGGGCTCCTCGCAAAACATTGTTAAAATTCTAGTTGATGTTTAACGGCGCTTTCCAACTGCTAGCTTAACAAATGGACGATACTACAAATACATCCGTACCCAAGGGTGGGATTAGACCCCCGACGAGAGTGACTTCGCGAACCGTTGTATGATGCCTTAGTGCGCTCGGCTATTTCCGGCAGGCAGCTATTAATTATCCGTATTTATTTCCGTATGAGTGCAGCAGTGATGCAAGTTTTAGTTAAGTACTTGCAAAACCATTTCCTTCAGAATATTTTAGAAAACGATTTGGAAGAAGTATATCCAAATGTTTATATAATAATCAGAATCATGCTCAGTTCCAATCAGTACAGCTTCGGCCGAGAGAAGCTTCGCAAAGTTAAAATTGATTCAGACTAACTTGAAAAGCACAATGAGCCAAGAAAGACTACCTGCGTTGTCACTACTATCAACTGAGCCGAAATAGCGGCTAGTATTAAGATATGATCTTAAAACAAATTCTGTGAGACAAAAGCTGAAAAGTTTCTCTAATTTGTGTTTGTTCATTGTAATTTTTAGCCATTGCAATATTACTTAATAGTATACTAATAGAATTTTAACATAATGATTACTGACGTACAATTCAGTTAGTTTAACATTTTTATCATTAATGAAAAAATGAAAGGGGCCTCGCAAAGACGAGTTCGCCGACGCCCAATTTTCGTCTAGCGCCGCCACTGTTGAATCCCAATCCGACGACTGTTGTATGCTTAGAGTGGTGCAGCGAAGTGAATCAGCGAATATTTTGTCATTTTATTGTTTCACTGAGTGAAATAGCTATTTGTGCAGCTCCAAACTGCTCAAATGGTCGCTATAAATTTTATCGGTTTCCTTGAAATATATATCGGCGTAAACGGTTGCTTGTAAATTCCAGACGCCAAGTATGGACGCAAAAATTAAGCAACCATCTGTGTAACGTCAAGAACAAAACCTTTTTTATTTATATTAGAAACAGTTATGCTCACACAGAGACAGTAATGAAAATGTAGGCCTAAACATGTTAGCAATGGTTTATTTTAAAAATGTTCAAATATTTGTTAATTTTTTGGACTTGACAACTATGGTTATCTGTCCCTAGGCTTACAAACTACTTAAACTAACTTAAAATAACTTACACTAAGGACGACACACACACACCTAAGGGCGGATTTGAACCTCCGACGGCTAGCAACTGTACGCTCCACAGCAAGGCGCCTTAGAATGTTTGTCCACTGCGCTGCGACGGTTTATTTTAATTTTGTTACAGATTGTTAACATAACACGACGTAGTGTGTTTACAGTTGCTTGATTTTATTTAGACCAACTAAGGAGTTATTATAAGGGCTGTTAACTGCATTTTAAGTGAACAACGAGTGCAGATGGTTTTACCCAACTAGTGGTTTTTTTAAATTTTATTGTTTCGCATTAGTTCAGTGTTTAATTTATATATGACTCTCAACATCGATGTATGTAGGCCTCAGCCAAGCTGTGAACAGGATGTAAAAATAAATTAATAATTGAAGTTCACAAAGAATGGGAATAGGAATCAAGTCGTAAATGAAAGGCATCAAAATTCAAAACTTAGCATGCAACATTCACTGTATTTCAAAACGCATGCTACCAGAGAAACTTTATTTAGTCGTTATCTAACGAAACCAGACGTTCAAAGTTATTAAACACATTTCTGACGTAAAATCGTCTCTCGGCTATGGTGTGTGTGTGTGTGTGTGTGTGTGTGTGTAAAATATGAGAAACATGAGTGGGGGGAGAGGGGGGGGGGGAGACGGAAAGTGCAGTAACGCAGTTTAACATTATTCTGTAGCTGTTTCCGAATGCAACTCTGTAACCAGTACCCTAAACGTATGTGGACGCACAATTTAGAAAATACGATAACTATAACGTTGTTTAACTGTATATAGTAAATATTTAGAACGGCAACATATGCCTTAATATGGACTGTGACTGTATCATCTCTCTAAATATCCCTCCAATAACTAACTTTCAGCCGGCCGCGGTGGCCGAGGAGACTGAGGCGCTTCAGTCACGGTCTGCACGGCCACTACGGTCGGGGGTTCGAATCCCCCCCCCCCCTCGGGCATGGATATTTGTGCCGTCCTAGTTCGTAAGTAGTTCATAAGTAGTTTTTAAGTTTGAGGACTGATGACCCCATAGTTGGGTCCCATAAGTGAAATGTAAGCCAGTAAATTTACTATGCTGTAATATCTTCTGCATTAGGGACGTATATTTAACGGCCTAAGAGCATATTAAAAGCGTGTGTTCCATGGTCTTTAAATACACGCCTTCAGCGTGGGATTCAAAATGGCGGATTGTTCTGCTTGTACTATACAGTGCTCTAACCTGGGCCACAGGTCGTGGACGTGGGCCCTTCGGAGGTTTCCCCGGAGGACGTGCCCTCGCGAGCTCAGGCCGGATGGTGGGGTGCGGCCGGTACCTGACGTCCTCTGCAGCTACAGCCTCCGGTCCATCAGGACGTCCACGACCCTGCCTCCTCCTCCGTTGTCGAGCTCCCACCACTAGGCATTTCCTTTCCTATTCCACTCCCAAATTGAACGAGCAGAAAAAGAATGCCTATATGCCTCCGTACGAGCCCTAATTTCTCTCATATTGTCTTTGTGATCTTTACGCGAAATGTAAGTAGGCGGCAGCAAGATCGTACTACACTCAGCTTCAAATTCCGGCCCTCTAAATTTACTTAACAGAAATTCACGAAAAGAACGTCGTCTTTCTTCCAGCGATCCCCAATTGAGTTGCCGGAGCATTTCCGTGACACTCGCGCATTGGTCGAACCTACCGGTAACAAATCTAGCTGCTCGTCTCTGAACCGCCTCTATGTCTTCCTTTAAACTGGTCTGCTGCGGGTCCCAAACACTTGAGCAATACACAAGACGTGGTCGTACAAGCGCTTTATACGCGGTCTCCTTTACAGGTGAAGTACATCTTCCCAAAATTCTCCCAATAAACCGAAGTCGGCTTACTCACAACTGTCCTTACATGCTCGTTCCATTTCATATCGCTCTGCAATGTTACGCCTAGATATTTGAACGACGCGACAGCATCAAGAAACTCACTACTAATGCTGTATTCGAACATTATGGGATTGCTTTTTCTACTCATGCGCATCACCTTACATTTTTCTACATTGAGAGCTAGCTGCCATTCTTCGCACCAACTAGATATTTTCTCTAAGTCATCCTGTATGCTATTACAGTCAGTTACAGACGACACCCACCCATACACCACACCATCATCAGCAAACAGCCGCAAATTACAACGTACTCTGTCCATCAGATCATTTATATACGTAGAAAATAATAGCGGTCCTATCACACTCCCCTGGGGCACGCCTGTCGATACACTCGTCTCTGATGAACACTCGCCGTCTAGAACAAAGTACTGCGTTCTATTACTTACGAAGTCTTCCAGCCAGTCACAAATCTGTGAACATATTCCATAAGCTCGTATCTTCGTTAGCAGTCTGCAGTGTGGCACCGCGTCGAACGCCTTTTTGAAGTCGAGAAAAACACAATCCGCCTGTTGCCCTTCGTCCATGGCTCGCATGATGTCATGTGAGAAAAAGGCAAGCTGAGTTTCACATGAACGATGTTTCCTAAACCCGCGCTGACTCATGGAATGAAGCTTTTCCGTTTCAAGGAAATTTACTATATTCGAACTGAGTATATGGTCTAAAATTCTACATGAAACTGATGTCAACGACATTGGCCTGTTATTGTGTGGGTCAGTTCTCTTTCCTTTCTTATAAACGGGAGTCACCTGCGCTTTTTTCCAATCACTAGGAACTTTGCACTGAATTAAAGATTCGCGATAAATGCAAGCTAAGTAGGGGCCAATGCCGCTGAATAGTCTTTGTAAAACCGAACTGGTATTCCATCCGGACCAGCAGACTTTTTCGTATTTAGCTCTCTCAGCTGCTTCTCTACACCAGAAGTACCTATTGCTATGTCCCCCATTTCAGAATTAGTACGTTGGTCAAATGATGGTACATTTGTGCGGTCCTCCTGCGTGAAAGATTTCTTAAAGGTTAAATATAGAACTTCAGCTTTCCGTTTGCTTTCGCTCCACACGACCAGCACGCCACGCAGAATCCGACGCCGACGTCGCCACCGACGTCACCGTCTACGTCATCACCTGGGCCACAGGTCGTGGACGTGGGCCCTCCGGAGGTTTCCCCAGAGGACGTGCCCTCGCGAGCTCAGGCCGGATGGCGGGCGCGGCCGGTACTCTGCAGCTACGGACTCCAGTCCATCAGTACGTCCACGAGCCTGCCTCCTCCTTCATTGTCGAGCTCCCTACACGACATATGTTCTGCACTTTGTGGCGTAAAGTAAGTGCCACAAGCAAGAGAACGATCGTGGAGAAGGTAGTGGTCGACCGGTAGCCCATGACTTGCTGGCGCCGCGCCTCTTGGAGGGAGTAACCGTAGACGCGCGCCATTTACTTGCGGCTATATCTAGTCCGACATGCGACTGAACGAGCCCGTCAGAACTCGGCTACTAGCTCTCAGCGCAGTTAACATCACACAGAAGACGACGCCGCGAGGAGAAGATAAGAACATTTTAATACTTGTATCAGTAACATGAATACCGGTAGTTGTTCTAACTGACTACGCATCCTGTACTGACCCTTTTCTGAAAAGCTAGACCGGGACGAGAAGATATGCAATGTCCCGTTTATACGTTGGTACTCTCCACTGGTCGGTTCCAGTTTCTCCAAGGCCTCTATGGTTTTCAATAGTGCTGGATCGACCCCCTGACCAGCTGTAACGTCGCCTAATTCAGTGAGGGCTGAAATTTCATTCATGCTGTTGTCTTCCACTAATGTATTCCTCGAAAAGCAGTCGGCATCCTTGTGTTTGCGCCCGTTCGTGAGTACCACTGTGACGTCGTAATCTTGGAGTCTTACTGCCCATCTTGCTAGTCGACCTGATTGATCCTTCAAGCCAACACAAAGTATGGTGGTCTGTCGTTACAGTGAATAGTTTGCCGAATAAATACGGCCGGAACTTGTTGATAGCCTAGATAAATGCGAGACATTCTTTCTCAGTTGTAGAGTAGTTTATCTCGGACTTTTAGAGTACTCTTGATGCATAGGACATCAGCTTTTCAGCACCTTCCTGAACTTGTACAACCACTGCACCATTCCCATAACCACTGGTGTCTGTGTGAAGTTCAGTTTCCGCATGCTCATTGTACAAGGCTAGAACTGGTGCGAAAGTTAGAGCCTCCTCCAGTGTCCGGAAAGCTCTTTCTTTTGTCTCATCCCAATAAAAGTTGGCGTCTCCCTGCAGAGGTTCTTGCAATGGACGTGCCCTGTTACAAAGTCATTTTATGAAACGTCGGTAGTATGAGCACAGCCAGAGAAAACTTCTCACATCACGAATGTGCTGAGGAGTTGGAAATTCTGTGACTGCCCTTACATTATCTGGATCAGGACGATCTCCGTTGACTAGGTGCCCAAGGATTTATACCTCCTTGGCGACGAAGAGGCACTTCTTTGTACTGAGGCGGAGTCCTGCAGTTTGAACACACTTCAACACAGTTGACAGGCGACTCAGATGTTCTTCAAATGTTTTCGAGAAAACGAGAATGTCATCTAGATAGCAAATACACGTCATCCACTTAAGGTGTCGAAGCAAGTTGTCCATCACGCGTTCGAATGTGGCCGGAGCATTACATAATCCAAATGACATTAATTCATAAAGGCCGCCAGGTGTAATAAAAGCCATCTTTCCCCTCTCAGCTTCGTCAACCTCGTTTTGTCAATAACCTGTCTGCATGTCCGTAGTTGAGAATTATGTAGCTCTTTTCAAGCAGTCTAAAGTGTCGTCAATGCGCGGCAATGGGTAGACATATTTCTTTGTTCAACCGCAGATAGTCGACACAGAATCGCCACGTGCCATCCTTCTTTACGAGAACCACCGGAGACCACCAAGGACTCTCCTAAGGTTGAATAATGTAATCGTGCAATATCTTCTCCACTTCCTCCCGAATTATTCGTCTATCAGCTGGCGACACTCTATACGAACGCTGGCTAATTGGGGGATGATCCCGAGTATTGATACGGTGCCTTATTGTGGGCCGTTTAGTCTGATTTTCTCCTGCTGGGATGTGAATACACCCGAAAATAGGCGTAGTATAGCTAACACCCGCTGGCGTTGTTCCTTGGTCAGTCTGGGCCCTAATGGCAGTTTCACGTTTGTTTCCTCCAGCTTGTTGTCTGTACTAACAGCAGAGCAGGGGTCTTCATTGATGACGTTGAGCTCACTGTCCTGGATTGGTTCAGCTGTGCCAATACACAATCCTTTGGCGATAAGTTATTACTGTTCGTGACAAATCTCTCCTTGACCACCGGTAATGCTTATGATAGCCGCTGGTATGTAAATTTCTTTTGTGAGCCTAATCAACTTATTACTATCGTCAAGCACTTCACAGTTTAACCAGTCACCTGTATTTGTGACTGCAACTCTTCTCATTGTCAGCGGCGGGATCTTCACATTGTCAACGGAAAATAACTTCCGGGAAAATGCTGTATAACGTGTATCCCTCGGAACGACTGCCTCAATTTGCAGCTCAGATGTTCCACAGGCAGTGATAGCTTGAGATGCCTGAAGGAAGTCCCATCCGAGGGTGACATTATGACTACATTCTATTAAAACGACAAATTCAAACGGCTGGGTGCTGTTGTTGATGGTTATTCCTGCGACACGAGTTCCTGATGGCTGGACGTACTTTCCATTTGCGACCTTCATCACATTTGCCACTGTATCACAGAACACTGTCTTCTTTAGTGTGCGGCGGTAATTATCCGACAATACAGAGAAAGAAGCTCCCGAATCAACCAGTGCCCAGACAGGTTGGCCGTCGATTATGACGTCGATGAGATTTCAAAAATGTTTGTACAGCTTAAGGGACTTAACTACGGGGTCATCAGTCCCTAAACTTACAAACTACTTATGAACTACTTACGAACTAGGACGGCACAAATATCCATGCCCGAGGGGGGATTCGAACCCCCGACCGTAGTGGCCGTGCAGACCGTGACTGAAGCGCCTCAGTTCCCTCGGCCACCGTGGACGGCCTCGATGAGATTTCCCGACATCTCAACGACTCTCGTCCAAGGAGGATTTTCATCTGCGGGGGCCTCACCTCCGTAGATGGTCGCCTCGCTTAGTTGTCCTGGGCGCGGCGGCAAGGGGAGTGGCTGGTACCTCTGTACGGCGACGGTGAACGGCAGCGGCGCGTCGGGAAGCGACATCGTCCAGGATACGGCGATGGGCTTCTTCCCATTGGTCGACTCAACTCATCAGCAGGTGACTGCCTGGGATAGAACTGCTCTGATGGATGACGTCTTGCGGCAAAATAATCGTCTAATTCTCTCTCTCTGTATTAGCGCAAAAAATATCCAGGGTGCCCACAAGGGAAACGCACTGGTGTGTTGTCTTCTGTCCTCCAGACGTCTGTTCTTCTGCGGGGCGTCATAGTTGCCCGGGGAGTTGGTTGTGACCACGTCGGCCGGTTCGTAGGCATAGGCATAGGTGCGATTGGCAGAGAGACAAGAGCTAATATGTGAAACACGTCTTTCTCAGCGGCGTCGGCTCCCTCGTGACTTACAGGGCTTACATCCATGGCCATAATCTGATACTCGCTCGGCCTAATTGTCCCGGCTGCCATAAACTGTTGTGATTCTTCTCTCACAATTTGCAGTGTGGGAGAAGCAAAGTCATGCTGGTCTTACGGCCATAGGGACTACATTGGGAAGTCTGCCAAACTTCTTTATTCCAACCCTTCTTTAATGCATCACTTCAATCCGCTGGCACCACTTGATGAACTCTTCCGTCGTAGTGACGTCTTTTATCAGAAGAGCTTGGCGATCTCCAAACGTCTTCTGAAGTTCCGTCTGGAACGTTTTCCAGCCATTCAGCATCTCTTCGTTGTTTTCAAACCATTGCTTGGCTGTTCCATCCAGGTAGAAATAAACGTTGGCCAAGCACGTTGTATGATCTATCCCTTCTCTTTGTCCAGATACGCCAGCAACTTCTTTTCTTCCCAATTCTGTTGAGCACCTCCTCATTAGTTACGTGATCCACCCACCTAATCTTCAGCATTCGTCTGTAGCACTACATTTCATATTTTCGTGTGAACTTCTTATAGTCCCATATAATGCTACACACAAGGCAAATGCTTTCAGAATTCGTAACATTTAAGTTAATATTGGATGTCAACAAATTTTGATTTCCCACAGATGCTTTCCTTCCCATTGCAATTCTGCGTTTAATATCTTCTTTACTTCGCCCATCAGAAGATATTTTGCTACCCAAATAACAAAACTTGTCCTAATCATCGTCATCTCATCATCATTGGCACGTAAGTCGCTCACGCGGCGTCAACTAAAAAGACTTACACTAAGGCGGCCGAACAATCCCGCAAGGGATCACCCGGCCAAGAAAGCCATAAGCTCATTTCCATTTCCATCTACTACTTTTACTGTCTCATTTGCTAATCTAATTCCGATAGCATTGCCTGATTTTCTTACACTACATCCCATTATCTTTTCCTAACCACTATCCATTCCGTTCAATTACTATTCCAGGTCCCTTGCTGTCCGCTCTGAATTATGTCATCGACATACCGAAAAGTTTTTATTTTTTCTCGCTGAACTTTAATTCCTTCTCCAAATGTATCTCTGGATTCTTTCGCAACTTGCCCAATATACAGATTGGATAACATTGGGGAAAGGCTACAACCATTGATCAGTGATCTAGAGATCACTGACTACAACCTTGTGTTACTCCCTTCCCAACCATTACATCCGTTTCATTCCCTTCGACTATAATAACTTTATTTGATGTACACTGTACCACTCAATATTTAAATTTATAAAGATATAATGCGAGTTTAAAATTCATTGTTCTGAAGTCTTGTGTTTATGCTTTCAATGTAGCAAACAAGTAAAATTTTTCATTAAACCTTTTGGTAGGGAGGAAATTCAATAACATTATGATTCACGGACACGTACAATTAATGAGCTACTTGTTGTCAGGAGTAATTAAATTTCAAAGAAAAAAAATTGTGAAATGTGATCGTGTGTATTGGAGGAAACAGAGGAGTCCAGAGACTGTATAATCTAAAACTCACATGAAATTAACCAACGGCTTCCATTACCACTTTTCTTTTACTCGACTTTTTCCATGTGTTGCTAAGAACTGTGACCTTAATCGATAGGAAATAAGTGATTCAGTCGTTTAAATGAGACGATATTTCATATAAACACTGTTGCACGAATGAACGTACTCATCTAACCAAAGTCTGGCTTCTCGTTCGCAGACACCATAGTGAACCTCACTGATATAAAGTTTGATCCTAGGCAGATGACTTTGTTGAATAAAGGGTTAAAATACCAAGTTAAACCATGCCCCACCAACAGACAGCTCGCAAGTGTTGCTGGTGACTTGAAAATTGCCTTAGACAAAACCAATATTAGTGAGGGTGAGAAACTCCAGCATACTTTTAAGGCAAGTGAAATTGTCAACAAAGCTAAGCGAAGTCCCTCACCGGGCCAGGAACATAGGGTATTAAAAACAATAACTAACAAAATGCAGCAAGGGAATGCCATTCTAGTACTCGCAGATAAGGGTAGCACGGGAGTTCTTCTTTGAAAGACAGACTACTCTGACAAAATTAAGGCTTTCTTTAATGAAAACGGCATCAGTAGCATTGATTCCAACAGTAGCATATGAGAAGACGCTAAAGGCATTCATTGACGGTTGCCTTTACATTTATTGTAAAAGATGAAGGTCATGAATCCCTTCCTACGTGCTCAGATTAAAACGCATAAACAGGGCCACCCAGCGCGCGTGATTGCCAGTCGGATAGGTAGCCCTGGACACCATGCCTCTGCAGTTTCACTCAAATTATTAAAAAACAAATTGTCATTAGACATCAGCTGCTCTGTACGCAATCGGCTGCACATTGAATTACTTCAGGATCAATTGTTCCCAGAGGACAGCCAACTCCTCTCACTACATATCATAAATTTATATACCTATGTACCCCTTCAGAAAACTGTCAACATTATCCAGAGTAATCTAATCCGAAAAAGAAATTTAATCAAAATGTTTGTAAAGTTATGGGTCGTAACTGCAGTGTTCATCGGTCTCTAACCTTACAAACTACTTAAACTAACTTATCCTAAGAACAACGCAAACATCCATGCCCGAAGGAGGACTCCAACCTCCGACGTGGAACGGCCGCACGCACCGCAGCAGGGCGCCTAAGTGCGCACGGCTATTCCGCCGCGTCGAGACGAAGTGAATGAAATTACAAAGTTGATTGAATTACAGTCCATAATTATTTTTCTTTTGAGTGTAAGATATATAAGCAAAAAGATGGTTTGGCAATGGGCAGGTATTTATTGGGCTCTTTAGCAGATGTTTTGGTCAACTACATTGAGTGCAAATACTTCTCACAAAATCTATGTTGTGCAACAAGGTTCTGTTCGTTTCTACTTTCCCTCTCTCGGCAAAGTTTTCTGGGAGGTACTCTCTGGCATGTACCATACAAACATTTATGTACCCAGTGATCTTCCTCATGGTTTAAAGGTCATGTGTGCAAAAATTCATACAGATTGGAGCAAAACTATGCAGTTTGGAAAATTCCCTAAGGTAAGTACCCTCCACCACGCACCGAACGAAATTTTATACAGACAGTGACATACCTCTTGCTTTTAAGGAAGAGTGTGCAAACTGCTATCAATATCGGAACAAAACTATACACGTCTTTGGAATAGAAACGTATGGTCACATTTAAAAACGCACTTCGTTGTTTCAAATGATCCAGTGTTACTTCATGCAACCCTTGTTCTGAGAATAGTGAAAACAACAAAACAAGGATCCGTGAAATCGGTCGAGCCGTTCTGAAGTTATGGTGCGATCAACGTATTTAGGGATCCTTTTTTGTTGCAAAGTACCCTCCCCCATGCACCATATGAAACTTGAGGTAGACGGTGACCTTCCTCTTTCTTTGAAGGTCAAGTGTGCGAAATTTCGTGAAGATCGGAATGAAACTGTAGATTTCGTGAGTCTGTAGGAGAAATATGCTCCGCCATAGACCTATCACAAAATACTTTCTTAGCTGACGTTTTCTACCTATAAACTACATTCCTGTCGATTTTCAGCTTCATAGGTGAAGTAGTTTTCGAGATTTTGTCAGTGAGTGATTGACTGCTTTTATATAGAGATTGAGAAAAAAAATTGCTTAATTTTGGATACAAGAGAATTAAGGGAGACTTGCTTCACAAACATAAATAGTAACATGCAAATCTGTAACGTTAACTTTATTTGATACAAGGTCACGCATGATGCGACAGTTTTGCGGTATCCACAGCGAAACTGTTGTGAGCGGTAGACTTCGTTTCATCCGAAATTACATGAAAACTTTGTTTCAAGTCGCTAACTACTCCCATTTTCCAATAATTGACGCCTAAATCTGGGTATTCATACGCGGTGTTTTTTATTATTTATGACGTCATATCTCCTGAGCTACGTGTCGTGCTCTTTTCTTTTTGGGTCGGAAGCCTTAACCAAAGTTTCATTGCAATCGAATGAATGGTTTATTAACACATACAGGACATACAGACAAACATTCATTTATATATACAGGGTGTTTCACTAAGTGTGTTTGCCTCTGTAACTTATAAAATAATAAGTGACGGGAAATTTTAATGCGGTAGGTCAAACAAGAAATGTTACACTTCCTGCGGAGCTATGAACATAGTTTATTGTATCATTTTCCAAAGAGTTACACCACAAAGATATAATTTTTTAAATGGAACAATAGTTTTTTCTATCGTGTATTGGATTCGTTTAAACCAGCTGCGTCCAAATCAATTTAAACTACATTCCTATCGCTGTTAGTTTGGCAGCTACAACCCTTCAAAGTTCTGGGGGCGGAGGCTGCGATAGCGTATCTAACTGGCCGAGTGGCTAGCCCCTGAGGCACGGCCTACTGTCTCATGACCACCAGCCAGTCAGTTATGCTGTCGTAGCCTCCGCCCCCTAAACTTTGAAGGGTTGTAGCTCCCAAACTAACAGTGATAGGAATGTAGTTTAAATTGATTTGGACGCAGCTGGTTTCAACGAATCCAATGCACGATAGAAAAAACTATTGTTCCATTTAAAAAATTATATCTTTGTGGTGTAACTCTTTGGAAAATGATACAATAAATTATGTTCATAGCTCCGCAGAAAGTGTAACATTTCTTGTGTTGACCTACCGCATTAAAATTTCCCGTCGCCTACTATTTTATAACTTACAGAGGCAAACACACTTAGTGATATATATATATATATCTGTGTGTTGATATTTTAATTATTTTTCAAGGCAATGAAGCTGATATCACCTCCCTGGTTAGTGAATTTAACAGCCTTCTTCCAAAGCCATCCTACACTTATGAATCAATGGATGTGGTGGGCATTTTGAATTTCTTTGACATATCTCCACAGTCGGTGGAAAGTAAAATACAGTTCGACATATTTAGGAAGCCAACAACTAGTGCTTCAATAACTCAGTTGACATCTTGTCATCCTAGAAGCTATAAGCTAAGCTTTTTCAGATTTGCTATAATACGTATTTTTGGGCTCTCTCTTTCCGATGAATAAATAAATAATGAGTTTAATACTCCCTGTCATATCGGCCACAAAACTGGTTACTATCCATCTGTGGTCCACCGGCAATATAGGGAACGTGTCAGGCTTATAGAAGAGCAGAGGCATACCGCGACCGCGAAGGTAGTTGACGAAAACATATGAACTGCGCTCCTCTTCCCAGGACCTTTCGCCATATAATATAGCAAGTTGTTTCGTAGTACCAATGTACAAATTGTCTTTTCTCGTGGAACAAATATTCATAAAATTCTACCACACAACGAGCAACCTATCAAACAGGCACACGCAGCTTCGGGTGTTTTGAACTTAAATGTGTAGACTGTCCAGCTGAGAACGTGGGACAGACAGGGAGGGCATTCAAAACACATTTCAATGAACATCTGGCAAATAAAGAAATACTCTCCTTTTGCCGAACATTTAAAGGCTTCTGGGCATCAAGGTCCCGCCATAGATAATTTAGAAATTTTGTATTATACCCAAAAAGGACGGAAGTTAAACATCCTGGAAGAATTTAGATATCTAAGCGGGTTTATTTTAAACACCCGAGACTTCTAAACGATCAGTTGTCCTCAAAAAACCAAACATTTTGTTCGAGACTTTCATGGAAATATTTAAGTAATATTTCTGTTATATAACTTGGTATCCCTTCAAATTTGTTTCACGTGATATTGGGTATTTTAAGTAAATGGTGCCCATATTTAAAATTAACAGCTGTCATCCGACTGACCCACAACCTACAGTGTTGTGGAGCACTACGCTTTATTCGCGGTTACTCGCAGTACAAATTTGAATGCTGCCCAAGGAATTACCAGTACCGATACCAACGCATGTAGTAGAAATGAGTTAAAGACCTACTCTATGGTACAGGGACATCAGACAAGGTAAATCGCGGAATATAAATTATTTCAATAAACAATCAGTTAAACAATGTAGCAATTTGTTTTTAACGGTCAGTGTTACCGCAGATGAAGGGATCACATTATTATCGTCTCTGTAAGATATCCTACGGCTGCATTTTAAGCTAAATACCCTCTGTCAAAGAGCAGGTAAAAAATTAGTACCGTACATTATCACAATTCCTTTTTACCGATGTAAGCATTTTTGTAGCTAAAATTTTTAAAAAATATTGTCATGTAAATATTGTAAGTTCTGGTTCATTTTTCTTCTTTGTCAGATATCTGAAGATGCCCTAACCTGATGAAACGCGTCATTTAAATAAAAAAAATGTGCAACCAAGACATTCTTTTATTCCAGAATTCGACTTAACACGGTTGGTACATCAAAACACGCAAAAATGGATGGGAAGACTTCTATCAAGTGTAACTGTTACTGCAGACCTATTTGTGAGAATGAAAAGTAGAAAATGCTAGTACGTCATAGCGTAATAACAAACGGCCGCTGGAAATGGTTTAATGGCGAACGTTTAATACAATCGACAAAGAGCTCTTAAGTGATGCTCAATACGTACTTCTCTCAATACGACATAAAAAGAGACTACTTACGAAAAGAACAATGGCAATGTTCCGTAATTAATGCACGTAAACTACCGGTATTTAATCGCTATCATTAAGAACAGGAATAGTGGAATGTGGCGATAACGACGATTAAACCGGTACAATACACAACAAATCATCTTTATATCTTCCTAATTTATTAATGTTATTCCCATTAAAGTCACTGGCAAAATAGAGGAAGCGTTTCGCGCTGATAACGAAAAAACGCCATGAATTCGAGCTCTGTGCTGTTTTTAACGTTGATGAGAATAAGGAAAGCCGTAGTGTCCTTGTATCATGGCCTCACTTTTATTTTTACGCTGGATTGTTGGTCAAGTTATCAGTTCGTAGGCGACTTTAGATCCTTATTGGTACTATCATGCACTTTCATGGCAGTTCTCTTTTATGAAGTAAGTTAACGTCTTCTGCAATGGAGGCAAGAGAATTCATAATGTTAGATTTACTTCTGAAATGATAAAGAAAAAGAATTATATTTACAGCGCCATATTTCGTGATTGTTAAAACATACGTTTAACCGCCGTTCCCGATACCTAAAAATAGATTCGGAGATAGCTTTTTGAAAGAAAAAACATAATGGCTCAGCTACGTCTTCTAAGACAACCGAAAGCATAAGGGTGCCGCAGAGATCTGAACCTGGCGTCTATGTTGGTCTATGCCAATTGCATTCGATTTTCCTCGTGCTCGTTCGAGCATGCCATGCTCGAAATGATCGATCATCTACTCTGAGAAAGGGGATGAATTTACTCCTCATATTTTCTGTTTTTAACACTCGAAAGGTATATAACACTAGGCCACATCGTTTTTCGAACGTATTATTTTTATCAAAACGTTTCACTCTCCTAGAGAAAGAAGAAAATCATTAATTTTTATTTCGTGTAATTTTTTCCTTAGTGCAACAGTGTTTCTCATTCGATGTTGATAAAGTAAATGGTATAAATACCCAATTTTTCACACTTTATAGTGTGAAAAATTATCTTTACGATAATCCCTTCATCTTCTCATGATTTGTAACAATCTCTGCGAAATAATTCAATTTTTCAAGTACGTACAGTTGTGATATTCTGCATTGAAAAAATGTGTCAGCGCGTAGGTTACTGATCACAACGATTTAAGTTGCACATTACGACAAGCGAAATGTTGCTAAAACTACAAGAGTTTTCTACACGGTACTATCATTAATACATATAGTCTTTCATAAGTAAATGTACCGTACGTTAAACAATGGTGCCAATGCAACGTTCACGAGTCAACGGAATTAGGCCGAGTTTAGTTTATAGTGTCAAACATTGAAGGAGACTAAAACGAATTACTTTTAGAGCAGGAGATGACATCGCAATGTCATGTGATTTTAACCGCGCGGGTTAAGAAAACTATAAATACATTTTTTTTTCATCGGCGACGACCGATTGTAGTGGAGAACCATATGCTTACGGTAGTTCCATCTTATATCATAGAACAAATTATTCTTAGCCATTTTTAAGACGTTGCGAAAAGAGATCCTCTAACCACTTACAACCTGTGACTTTTGACCGACTTAAGGTTACGGTAGTAACACTAAAAGTGGGCCTTGCGATCGACATTTGGCAGCCAAAGTTTAAATGAAAATAACGACTTCATCGTTCATCTGACACGAAAATTAAATAAACGATTATGGAGAGCAGAAAATTCTCTATAACTTTGCTCTCTTACGTTTATTTCATATTTCGCATCGTTTCGGAGATGTTTCCAAAAATAACGGCCATTTGACACTGTCACTTGATTTTACGTTAACCAGTACAGGGAAAGTGGATAAACTAGCACGGCAAGACAGGTGATACTATTCTAACGGAAAAATAGAATGAAAATATGGGAGAGATATTAAAATAATAGTTTAAAGAGGTAAATATTTTTTTTATTTATTATTATTATTATTATTTGCGAAGCTTAACTCAAATATCAACAAATTTTGCCTGTTTGTTAAAATACGGACATAGAGAATAATACGTGTTGAGTGCATAGATATTATCACAACAGTAGAGTCGTCATCAAGAAGGTTAGAATAAGGGAGATGGCATTATCTATGCCGACTACATACGTCAGTTGAAGTCTGTCCGCCATATTGGTCAGTTTTGGAACGCTATTTCTGCTTTAAAACTATGCGTTACGTCTACCCTCTTACTGTTAATGCATTGAACTGACAGTCACTGTAAAGTATGTACTTTCAAACAATATACTTTCTCGAGTAAATAGTAATAAATACTCATCACTATATATATGAAAAATTAAATTTTGACGGCTAATTTACAGTCTTTTCATACCTTGTACGTCACGGCAAAACCGTCGGACGTTTTATTCCTGTTTTAAGTGACAAAAAACATTAGGTCTGCAATATAAAGACTTCTCCAAAACTTAGCAACATGGCGGAGGCAGGCTTAATTTTTTCAGCCTAAGGGCGTCTCCCTGTATTCTAAGCTCCTTGGTCGTCATCGTATCGTTCATATTTTTTTTTAATTATTTACATATATATTTTTTTTTGTTCGAAATTTTTATTTTAGTACACCAGAATTACGATATTCATTAAAATATATACAATTGAGCTATAGGCTTATTTCGGCGCCAATGACATTTTCAAGCTATCTTCAATAAATCATGAAATGCCATTAGCGGATTCGTACAATACACTCGTTAATTTTATTATATCCTGATTAATACTTTCGTCCATAATGCATCTGTGACGAAATTGCTGTGTAATATATGTATTTCATATTTTAGCTAGATTAATTGCCATGTATGCAACATTAGATGTTCTTGTTGTTATTTTAATGTTGTATAATTTCGACAGGAGGTTATTATACAGGCAGATGACGTTATCTATGCGGAGCACATACGTCAATTGAAGCCTGTCCACCATCTTCGTCAATTTTGGAATGCTCTTTCTCCGTTGAAACCATGCGTTACGTCGACCCTCTTACTGTTAATGCCTTGAACTGACTGTCACTGCAAAGTATGAACTTTCAAACAATATACTTTCTTGAATAAATAGTAAAAAATACTCATAATCATTTATTTCAAAGTTAGTTTTTAACGGCTAATTTGCACTACTTTAACACGTCGTACATCATGGCAGAACCGTCAGAGGTTTTATTCCAGCTTTAAGTGACGTGAAACATCAACTCAAAATACGAACACTTCTCCAAGACTTAGCAATATGGCGGAGGAAGGCTTCAATTTTTCAGCGTAATGGCGTCTCCCTGTAGTCTAATCTCCTTCATTTTGACAAATATTTGAAAAGGTCAACTTCCTGGCATGTTTTTACGGTTACATGTCATGGATGATATCTATCTTACATATTTATATCGATAGTGTTGTGTATTGGGTACTCTTTGTGTCCCTGTTGATCCTCCTTACTGTTATGTTCCATGATTGTGCGACATCAGTCATTTTGTTGTTTTACAATGCAGCAAAATACAGTTTACCCTATTTTAAGGGACTAATGATGATGGCGTGGTCCCGCGAAACTGGTTGCTAGTAAATAACAAAATGAAAATACAGCTGACGGTGTTATTATTCATTGTATTCCTTGCTGTATATACGGATGAAGCTCCACCGTCCGTGCATAAGATGGACAAAATTTCTTGGTATATGATGTGTGTTATGTTTTTCTATTGTCTGTCGATGTTCTAAATTTCGATGAAATTTTGAGTAAAGTTTTCATGCTTTAGTACTGTCTATTGGTTTAAAATTTTTTTCTGGATAATTACGTGTAATAGTATACAGGGTGTTTCACTAAGTGTGTTTGCCTCTGTAACTTATAAAATAATATGTGACGGGAAATTTTAATGCGGTAGGTCAACACAAGAAATGTTACACTTTCTGCGGAGCTATGAACATAGTTTATTGTATCATTTGCCCAAGAGTTACACCACAAAGATATAATTTTTTAAATGGAACAATAGTTTTTTCTATCGTGCATTGGATTCGTTGAAACCAGCTGCGTCCAAATCAATTTAAACTACATTCCTATCACTGTTAGTTTGGGAGCTACAATCATTCAAAGTTTCAGGGGCAGATACCACAAACGTTGCGCATAATGCAATGCGCCTTCTAAATGTGGTGTGGCCGAGTTGTAACGTCGCCGGTGTCACGGAGCGAGAAGCTGCTATGCTGCTAAGCTGCTATGCCTGTCTGCACAATTTGTTAGGGCATGCTCGCAAACCGCTCGTGCGAATTCGCGGTTCTTCAGGACAGGGACCCAAACTCAGCTCCTATTGATCAGAGTTAACGTGTAAAATGCTCTGGTGAGTCCTTGGCCTAGTGATCAACTCTATATATAAAAGGAAGTGTCCCGACTGACTGACTGATTGACTGACTGACTCGTCATCGCCCAGCCCAAACCACTGAAGATAGAAACATGAAATTTGTGGTGTTGATCTTACTCCGTAGGCGTCATTTAAGAAGCGATTTTTCGATATTCCGTCCGTAAGGGGGTGAAATAGGGGATGTAACGTTTTTTGAAAATACGTAGCTATTTAGGCAATTTTGTCGCTAGAACTACAAAATTTCGGATTTTAATTCAGGATTCGAACTTAAAACACACGTGTTTCGGCATTTTTTGAAATTCGACAAATAAGGGGGTAAAATAGGTGACGCAAAAAATTGATTTTCAAAAATATGTTGCTGTTAACTCAAATTTTAAGCTACAACTACGAAACCTCGGATATGGAATCTTGGTCAAGATTAAAAATCCATGATTTTCATTATTTTTGGAAATTCATCAAGTAAGAGGGTTAAATAGAGGATCAAAAATTCGTTTTGAAAACACTTTGCTATTGATAAAATTTTGAAGCTAGAGCTGCAAAAATTGAGATTTGTATAGTCGGTTAGACGTTAAAAAAATACGTGTTTCGGTACTTTTGGGAATTCAACAATCAATTGGAGAGGGGGTGTTTTTCTAAAATATGTTGCTATTTAGGCAATTTTGAAGTTAAAATTACAAATTTTCTGATTTGGATTCGGGGTTCGGATTTAAAAGAACCGTGTTTCGGTATTTTTTGAAATTCGACCAATAAGGGGGTGAAATACGAGATGCGAAAATTGATTTTCAACAATATGGTGCTGTTAACTCAAATTTCAAGCTAGAACTACGAAATTTAAGATATGGATTCTTCATCAGGATTAAAAAGAAACAACTGGTGCAGACCAACCAGACTACGCATGCGAAGCAGCGGGGGTTCAGCTAGTTTGTATATATATTAGGAGAACTACTGTACTACTGTAGCTGTCCTACAGTATAGCGTCAAAATTTTGAATATCACATACTTCGTGGAGCCCGTCCAAATTACAAAAATTGATTGGCTTTATACCGCTTATAAAGGATACGGTGTACACTCTGACCTAATGTTATGTAAAAATGACACCTATTTTTTTCAGGCACTGTATATAATGTATGTAATTTACATATTTTTTGTTGATATCAGAGAATGCCGTACACTTTTTAAACAAGTTAGAAGTATTTTAAATATTTTAACCTGCTTAGGGTTATTAAAAATTACAAAGAAATTAATTACATTATTTTTATTAAATGCTTCATGAAATTGAGGTACAATTTAATACTCTGTTATACATTTGAAGGAGACCAAATTTTTACCAGATATATATGACATGATGGCTGATCTACTATACCTATTTAACTCCACCTATTATCTATATTACAAGGGTAAAAAAATCAAATCTTACGTTTTAAATCTTTTTTTTTTCTCGTAATAAAAATGTTATTTTTCCTATAATTTAGTTGATTCTGCAATACAGCCTAGTTATACTTTATAAGTAAGGACTATTGCAAGTTACAGAAAAAAATTTGAGCAATGTGTGATAAACATTAGGAAATATTTGTACCCCAATGCTGAAAAATACAGCATGCGGCAAATTGCGAATGAAGATATGAGTCCACTTAATCAGTGGCACAGAACATTTCTGAAGCATAGTCTTCATCCTGCAGCATTTCATCATCTTTAGGCTTCCTCTTGGCATTCCTTTTAGCACTTCTTCCTTTTTTGGTAACTTGAACGTATCTTTTATCTTCATGCACCCATTGTCTGTCACACACAAACAATTGATCTTCTATATTGGAGCCACATTTTATGCCTAAGTTTCTCAGGACTTCCATCCTTCCTATCAGTCCATCATTGAAACATGTCACTTCATCTAGAACACCAAATTTCAATGTATCTAGTCTTTCAAAAACATTCTTAGGTAATCTTTCCCATGTGCAATGGTTGAAACTTTCATTTATATTCTGATTGCCCCCATGAAGACATTTACTAAGCAAAACATGGTCACTCAGCTCTCTGAAAATTGGTTTTATTTCAGTCATAACAGGCTCAGGAAGAGAATTCTTATGATGGTATATTTGACGACTTTCTTTTGCTTTTTCGTAACCACACCAAGAATCTGCTTTATTTATTTACTTTAAAATTTAGTACATACAGGTCATTTTTCATTTAAACCCTATCATGTATATAGGGTGAAGAGTATTTAAACCGATAAACTCTGGGAGGTTGTAGGGGACACCAAAACAAATATTTTCCCACAATGTCTTTTTTTCCTATACGGAATATTTAAACCGGTGGAGGCCGTATTAAATGTCAGGCACTGTTACAGTTTTCTAGCGAAAGCATTGCCAGAATTGCTGGAGGTTTCCCGCTCCCTACAAGACAACGCATGTGGTTCCAACGTGACGGGGCGCCGGCACATTTCATTCGTCGTGTGCGTCGATTCCTGGGCCGACGGTTCCCAGAAACGTGGATTGACAGAGGTGGTCCCGTGCCATGGCCTGCTCGATCCCCAGATATGTTCCCTCTGGACTTTATTGGGTGGGGAGAGATGCACAACCTTGTTGTTATGCAGTTAACTGGTGAACACGTTGCATATTGGCATCCATCGAGGTTGTGTTGAAAAACTTTGTAATTTTGTTTATGAGTATGCCCATATGCCTCATCAGTGCTGAATTCGAGTATTCGAATCAAGGAGGTTAGAATGAAGGGAGCTGGCGCTACCTATGCTGATAACATGCATCGGTTGAATCCAGGGGGCCATGTTTTTGTGTCCAAAGATTTCTCGATTAAAACCCTGTGTGAATATGGCCTTCTTTACGTGCAGCATCTAAATTGGCAGTCACATCGGGGCGGGACATTTCCCAAAGGGGGCAAGCTTATATTTGCCGCCCCTTCTTTCACCCCCCCCCCATCATCATAATAATCGACATGTTTGTCACTAATTTGGGTTACATATTTCTAAATAAATTTCACCATCTCACAACATTAACTTATTTTATTGACTGAATTAAGACCAAAGGAAAACAAAATAATTTTAATAAATACAAAATATAACACGATTACTCATTGTACAAAAATCAATTTAAAATTTCGAGCTTTTTTTTTTGCTAGAAAAATGTTTATATCATCCTAGTTTATAGAAGCAGCTCGTTTGTGCTCTATGAATATTATTCTCAGATTTGTTAATATTTGTTGAGCAATCGAGCTCCCCAAGTGATGTTTAATTTGTTTCAGCTTGGTAAGGTATATTTTTAATGCTGTAGTAAGTTTGGGGGTACCCTTCTACCAATTTATCTTTATAAATCAAACGTAACGTGGATTATGCAGTGGAATCTTGCAAGGCTCTGACTACTGCCACTGCAGGATGTTTGAAACTTTAAAAATAAGTTCTTCTTTGCTAAGATCTTCTGTATAGGTATCGGCCAGTTGCGCTGAGTTCCACTTCCATTTCTCGAATTTTCACATCAAACAGAAAACTAAACTTTGTCCTAATTTTCTCAAGTGCGGTAATTCTGGTATTAAACTCGATTATCACTCTGTCCGTTATTTCTAACAGGGACGTCCTGAACAAATCTTCCTGTGAATGTTCGGGTACTTCATCCTCACAAAGCTCATCGGCCATTTTCATCTTTCTTCTAATTCTATTTTTTGAAGAATTTTGTTGATACCCCATTATCTTCTGGAGGCACTTTGGCCTCAGAAATAGTTTCAGAGGTACAAGAAACTCTGGAAGTTTTAAGAAAGCACAAAAGTCCTTGAATGAAATTTTAATCTGCCAGGAAGTTTTATATCAGCGCCCACTCCGCTGCAGAGTGAAAGTTTCATTCCGGAAGCATCCCTTAGGCTGTGGCTAAGCCAATTCTCCACCATATCCTTTCTTCCAGGAGTGCTAGTCTTGATAGTTTTGCAGGAGAGCTTCTGTGATGTTTGGAAAGTAGGAGGCGAAAGTAAAGTTGTGGGGCGGCATCTTGAGTCGTGTCGGAATAGCTCAGTGGTAGGCGCCAACGGCCATACCACGTTGGATACACCGGTTCTCGTTCGATCACCGAAGTTAAGCAACGTTGGGCCTTTTCAGTACTTGGATGGGTGACCGCCTTGGAAAAAAAAGGTGCTGTTGGCTTTTAACGTGCGTTCGACACAGTTATTCTTTGCCATCCGCAGTAGAAAGATTTGCCGGGCGCCGTGGCTCGGCGCGCCCGGTCAGAGGGCTGAACGGCCTCTGTAATAAAAAAGCTGAGCCAAGAACACATCGAACAAAAACGAACAAACTTGATCAACGTCCGCAACGAACAGAACTACACATAGAGCAAAAAAAAAAAAAAAATAAAAATAAAAAAAAAAAATAAAAAAAAATAAAAAATAAGTGGTAGAGCGCTTGCCGGCGAAAGGCAAAGGTCCCAGGTTCGGGTACACAATTTTAATCTGCCAGGAAGTTTCATATCAGCGCACACTACGCTGAAGAGTGAAAGTTTTATTCTGGAAGTCCTTGAATGTTTCGAATAGCTTTATCAATTCTGAGGTCTCCTATTTGCAGAAACTGATTAACATGGGCAATTTTTTCAATACTGCATACCAGAAACATGTTAAATTAATGAATTTGAGTTTTCTCGTATTTTATAAAATAGATCTTGTCTCTGATTTTCTTTCTGGTGTTGACAATTTATAAGTTTCAATTTCTTCCAGGTTCTTCAAAACTTTATGAAAATGCCTGGGCCGGCCGCGGTGGCCGAGGGGACTGAGGCGCTCCAGTCACGGTCCGCACGGCCACTACGGTCGGGGGTCCATATCCACCCGCGGGCATGGATATTTGTGCCCTCCTAGTTCGTAAGTAGTTTATAAGTAGTTTGTAAGTTTAGGGACTGATGACCCCGTAGTTAAGTCCCATAAGCTTAACAAACATTTGAACATTTGAAAATGCCTGTAAAGAGCTCCAACCGCATTTACTCTTGCAGACAACCTAGTCTTGCTCTGCGGATTTAAAGTTGGGGGTACATGTTTTTGTAAGATTTCCCATCTTGATGTAGAAGCCGCAAAGAATTGATACAAACGATGAAGAGTTCCAAAAAAGTTTGAACTTCCGCAGATGTGTCAGCTGCATGTGCTCCTATTAAATTTAAAGAGTGAGCAGCACATGGTACAAAATAGTATTGTTTACTGGACCCCTTGGTACTTTCCAGCGCCGGCCGCGGTGCCCGAGGGGACTGAGGCGCTCCAGTCACGGTCTGCACGGCCGCTTCGGTCGGGGGTTAGAATCCCCCTCGGGCATGGATATTTGTGCCGTCCTTAGTTTTAGTTAGTTAATAAGGAGTTTGTAAGTTTAGGGACTGATGACCCCGTAGTTAAGTCCCATAAGCTATACAAACATTTGAAACACTTACTTTCCAGCCATGTTTTCCCCATTGTCATAAGACTGCCCCCTGCAGTATTTAATATTAAACCCACCACGTTCCAATTTTTGCAGTATCTCTTGACTAAGGCCTTCTCCTGTTTTGTCTGTAATATAAAAAAGCCAGTACACCTATCCACAACCTCTGAGTCATTCGAATTGACAAATCGAATTACTTGTGTCATCTGCTCATTGTGGCTGATATCTGGAGTGCAGTCAAACATCAGTGAAAAGTACAGGGTGTCTCACGAAAGACGCCTGCCAGGCGTCCGCGGATCGCGCGGTATGGCTCCCTGCGCCGCCACCGCATTGTCCGGTCACGGCAGCGCCCGATTCTCGGACTCTATTGTGCCGCGGACGCATACACTGAGTTAAAGTCTAAAAAACATTGCCATCTGAGTAACCTAAGATTACCTTTATTTACAGTAGATGTTCAAAATGATGTCCCTCTATGGAAAGAGCGGCTTGACATCTCTTGAACACAACATCTCACTCTTGACACAACAGATCTAAATGCCTGTGACTTTTATCTTTGGGGAATGTTAAAAGACAAGGTGTACGCAAGCAATACCCATACACTCGAAGAGTTGGAAGACAAGATTCGACTAGTCTTTTTCCAGATTTCGGCAGCCGAAATTCGTCGAGTGTTCGCAAATGTGTTCAAGAGATGTCAGGCCGCTCTTTCCATAAAGGGACATCATTTGGAACATCTACTGAAAATAAAGGTAAGCTTAAGTTATTCACATGGCAATGTTTTTTAGACTTTAACTCAGTGTATGCGCCCGCAGCACAATAGAGTCCGAGAATCGGGCGCTGCCGTGGCCGGACAATGCGGTGGCGCCGCAGGGAGCCATACCGCGCGATCCGCGGACGCCTGGCAGGCGTCTTTCGTGAGACACCCTGTACTTTTCACTGATGTTTGACTGCACTCCAGATATCAGCCACAATGAGCAGATGACATAAGTAATTCGATTTGTCAATTCGAATGACTCAGAGGTTGTGGATAGGTGTACTGGCTTTTTTATATTACAGACAAAACAGGAGAAGGCCTTAGTCAAGAGATACTGCAAAAATTGGAACGTGGTGGGTTTAATATTAAATACTGCAGGGGGCAGTCTTATGACAATGGGGAAAACATGGCTGGAAAATAAATGTTTCAAATGTTTGTATAGCTTATGGGACTTAACTACGGGGTCATCAGTCCCTAAACTTACAAACTCCTTATTAACTAACTAAAACTAAGGATGGCACAAATATCCATGCCCGAGGGGGATTCTAACCCCCGACCGTAGCGGCAGTGCAGATCGTGACTGGAGCGCCTCACTCCCATCGGCCAACGCGGCCGGCGCTGGAAAGTAACAAGGGGTCCAGTAAAGAATACTATTTTGTACCATGTGCTGCTCACTCTTTAAATTTAATAGGAGCACATGCAGCTGACACATCTGCGGAAGTTCAAACTTTTTTGGAACTCTTCATCGTTTGTATCAATTCTTTGCAGCTTCTACATCAAGATGGGAAATGGGAAATCCCCGGCGGATGTAGTGGCGGGGGCTGGGAGCCGCTTCGCGTGATCCGTGGATGCCTGGCAGGCGTCTTTCGTGAGACACCCTGTATTTAGTTGCTGAAACAACTTTAATTATATCTTGTATTATTTTGTCAGCAATCAAGTACAGCAACTCATCATCTATATTTTTTGAAAAATAACTAATCTGGTCTTTCTTGTGTCATTTAATATGCATACAAAGGGGGCACTATAGTGTGATATGAGATCAATTGTATTTAGAAATTTGCCGATATCTCGATCACCAAATTCACCAACTTCTTTTGTTCCTCTAAAAGGACTTCCTTGCTTAGCAAGAAAAAGGACTGATCTTTCAGCTGTCTGTCAGTGCCACCGCTACCGAGAGAGGACTCTAGAACCCTCCAAGAGCAAAAACAAAGTTTATGATTTGGTGAATTTTCATGGGTAGGCAAGTTTTTTCCAATTGACAGTTCCTTTCTCTTTGGCTAAGTGTGACCTTGACTCCGAATTTGAACCTAAGTGGAAAATAATTTGCAGGTCATACAGTATAGAGCAGTTTTGCTCTCGCTATAGCCTAGCCATGATCTTTTAACTTTTGCCCCATTTTTTTTAATTTCATCTAGCGACATTCTATGCCAAAGGGGTTTCGAACACCCCCCCCCCCCTGGAGCGGCCTCTAAAACCGTGCCACACGTCACATTGCTCGGCCGTTCCCGGCCAGCCTACGTCATTCTCTGTAGTTTTACAGTAACTAAGGGTTTATTGCCAGTTAAAATGGCGCACAGGTTTCATTCGAGCAACTGCCAGCAGTCTCACGTCAATGCACAGAGCTGAAGTCTCGTGTGAGCAGCCGCTCTCCCGCTTGTCGCTGCTTGGACAGTGCAGCGATGAGCTGTGATGGGAAACTACCAGCCGCGCGGGGGTAGCCGTGCATGCTAAGGCACAGTGCTGCGGTGCGCGCGACTTCCCGCGTCGGAGGTTCGAATCTTCCCTCGGTAGTGGATGTGTGTGTTGTCCCTAGGTTAGTTTAACTTAGTTTAAGTAGTTTGTAAGGCTAGGGGCTGACGACCAACGTAGTTTGGTCCACAAGATTTCAAACATTCGAACATTTGGAAACTACCAGGATCCACACAGAAAAATGTATCTGGCGCTTCCGAGCTGGCAGATGGACGCATGCGCAGAGCTGTCTGGGGGCATGGGGGCGTAGCCTCAGGAGGACCTGCGGTTACAATTCATAACTTCTGCTGTTTTCTCGTCGTGTGTCAGTACTAGAAGTGGCTGACACGGGAGTAGACACCTCAACGCCGACAGGGTCTGCAGGATGTGAAAGGTGCATTGATGTGTGTTTGGTAGTCAACAACAATGCAAGAGCAAAGGCCTACTTGTAGTACTCCTACGGTCGGTGTGCGTAAAGGGCGGAAAGACATACGTAAGCAATCAAAAGTTATCATATCGAATGTACTCAAGTTTCTTACTGATCTGGCCCACAATAAAGATAACATAAATTTCGCTCAAATTCAGCAACTGATTGTATAAGCGTGTGGTGTCTCCAATTCAAATGTAGGCCCCATTAGCAAATCCAAAACAGTGGCAGAACCTCCAGACATAGATGCATGTTTCGATTCTCCAACAAGAGGGTACTAACGAGACTGGATATCAACAGACTTCGACGATTTTAACAAAGAGCTCGTGTGTAGAACTGTACTCAGCTATTACGACAGAGGAGAGTATCCAATAGGTAAGAAAATACAGGCTGATATCCATTTTTTAAAAATTTCTGGCTCACAGACCTTTGTCCTTCGTCTTCTCCGCTCCCTTGGTTACCGACTCAAAAGTATGACGGACGGAAATTCTTGGAACGCAGACATTGCAGCAGCAAGAACGGAGTTTATACGTACAATGCATTTTTTGCGTTCTGAAGACATCAGGCTTGTGGTGTACTTGGATGAAACTTGGGTTTCACAGAACCACACAAATAAGTACATATGGCACGATTACAAAAGAAACAATCGGCGATTTGAACGACCCTACTGGTAGAGGTGGCCGATTAATCATCGCTCATGATGGTCTACATCTACACGGAATACTCTGCAAATCACATTTAAGTGCCTGGCAAAGGGTTCATCGAACCACCATTATACTATTTATCTTCAATTCCATTCTCGAATGGCGCGCGGAAAGAAAGAACACTGTGGTGTCGCACAAGTCTGAAGTGCGCGTACGTACTTTCGCTGCGCGCCGCCATGCACGCACGGCGCGGCGTTCTTACGACGTCTGCCACGAGCGCCCTCTGCTGCAAACCCGCTCGTGGCCACCACTGAACTGCATCGGTCACTCGGCAATCAGATAGGCACCAGTTAACACTTGGGATTAGGACAGGCACTGAAACGTACTCTTCAGTAGGCAGGCCTCTACGTAGTTAACCTATGTCTCAGCAGTACACTTAGTTGGCAGTCATGAACTTTGTAAAACATAAGTATTATCATATTTCTACGAAATATACAACTTGTTCTAATCTAGCTTAGTGTTTCTAGTTTCTGCTGTCCCACTGGCTGGTCACCTCTTACTCTGTACACGCACACGCGTGCATCCAATTTCCCTGTGTCGGTCTCTCTACTCGGCCACCGACACCCAGGACAACCGGCGGAAACGAGACACAAAAACACCTGAATCTCTGTTCGAGCTCTGATTTCTCATGTTTTATTCTGATGATCATTTCTACCTATGTAAGTGGGAGTCAACAATATATTTTCGCATTCGGAGGAGAATGTTGGCGATTGCAGTTTCGCAAGTAGCCCACGCCGCAGCGATAAGCACCGTTGTTGTAATGATTCCCATCCCAGATCCTGTACCATTTCCGTAACGCTGTCTCCCTTGTATCGTGATAATACGAAACGAGCTGCCCTTCTTTGGACTCTTTCAGTGTCCTCCGTTAAGCCCACCTGATAAGGATCCGACACTGGGCAGCAATATTCCAAAAAAAGGACGGACAGGCTTCATACCAGAGGCCATACTTGTTTTTCGTGGTGGAGAAAGTTCCTGCCAATCTGATTACCATTCAGAAATTAACGGAGAAGTTTTTAAGAATTGCGGTATTCGACTGTTGTCTGCGCTGGGAGAAGAACAGTTATCGTGGTGGATAACGCCAGCTACCACTCCATTCAGTTAGAGAAGCTGCCACGTTCAAATTGGCGCAAGGTAGATATTATGGCGTGGTTAGAAAAGAAGAATGTTTCATTTTCAGTCGGTGAAACGAAGGCGTAAGTCCTGTCAAAAGAAGACACATGAATTAGATAATCTGGCAAATGAACTGGGACACCAAATGGTACGTCTACCATCGTATCACTACCAATGTAATCCCATAGAATTGATATGGGCCTGAGAGTAAAGTAAAGCGAGAAGTAGAGAAAAATACTACTTTCAAACTTGCTGATTTCCAGCAGATAACACACGAAGCTCATGACAGCGTCACTCAACAGGACTGGGAGAGTTGCGTAAAACACACAGAAGCGTAGCAAGAAACTGATTTCTTAAACCAGTGGAACCTGTGATGATACACACGGTCGAAACAAGCGATAGTGAATATGAAGACACAGAACCAGAAGATGCTCCATTTTAGGTAAGTGCCATCTATGCCAAAAGCGTACTTGATTTAAATGTTCATCTGTCCATTTCAGGTATTTAGGACATACTGCGATTTTTTTCCGTTATAGTAGACATCTGATAAATTTTCACTAGTGGTGGCAATTAGCTTACTCGACAGTAACTGTCAATTAAAATAAGATTATCAACTTTGCATTAATTAACAAGAGTTTTTCCAAAAAATCTGTATCGAGTATCTTTACATCCGGATATAATTTTACTGCGTTCGTTTTACTTGTACATTCGAAATTTCGCCCCTTCTTTCATAGGAGGTTGCACTGACTTTTTCGCAGTGAGAGTAATGACAATAATGCGGTTTATAAAATGACAACAGAGCCTTGTGGTGCTTCTATATCATGTCTGTATCTAACAATGCACCAACATCGGAACAATATCCAGCACCGGTTCTGATTCGTCAAGAAGTGCCCAGAAAACGGAAATCTATGGTACCTATTTGACGATTTTTACAAAAAGCTAGTACGTAGAACTGTATTTCAGTAGAACTACAAATGATACTATTCGACGGCTAGAGAAATACAGTGTAATATCCATGAGAAAATTGATTATTCCGGACAGTGAATTCCATTTTTGTCTTCTCCGCCCACCGCCCACTTCGTTTTTAATACAGAAACTGTAAAGATGGACGAAATTGGTAACACAAGGCAGGGATATTGCAACAGTAAGAGAAAGGGTTTTTGTACCAAGCACTTATTTGCATGCTGAGAACAATAGGCTTGCAGCGAACTTAGATAAAAATTGGTTTTCACAAATCCTTTTGAATAAATATATTTTGCTTAATTTCAGTGGATTGAAAATAATTACTGTTACTTTTTCTTAGCATATATTGACGTTTTGAGTTATGGATGCAATGACGATGGATATGTAATAGCAGCAAGTAAAATATGTTTTCGGAAAGTAGAGAATATTCTCGGTGCTATTAAAGTGAGTAGTCCGAACGAAAATGTTTGCGACTGCCTGCAACGACTACCGCGCTGTTGCGCATGGAATATCTCTGAAGTAATTTGCGTCTGTGCGTTATACGTTGCAGTAATGATGTCTGAAATGTTACCAAAATTAATTTTATACTTTTCTTAACAACTTTCTAGCTGGAAGTTTCTTTACAGTCCAATAAAACGTAAACTTATCAGTGACTATATTTTTCACTACACAGTCGGCACGTCTTCACACCTCTGATGGTATTTTATCTCAAAATACTTTCATGTTTCCAAAATAAAAGACGTAGCATATGCATCTATGAACTTCGAGGATGTTCATAAATTGTTTTCAGTCCAATTATATCAGTGATTGTATTACTACTACTGGTTGAAGTAAAAAATTATTTTTCACCAAAATTTCTGATATCGTTACTTTGTTTTCGTAGCAGATAGTGGGAATTTGCTATTGGACGGTACTCCATCATATTCAAGACTAAAAATAGAGTTGCCCAGTATTTTTTTTTCAGAATTTTTACGTACATTTGAAATTATCACTAACTGGTAATGCCTAAGATAGCGAGATGACCTGGAGGTCCTATTTTGGTGTCGGTATCTAATAAGAGCCATTACGTCAAATGGAAACAAGACTGGAAACCATAAGTTATTCACATAAGTGCACACGACTAAAATGTTTCAGTTTCCTGATTTTATTTCCTCGTCATTTAGAAGCTCAAGCTTTAAGCGCCTTGCAGAACACTGAAGTAATGAAGGCGTTTTTGTCGGTTTGGTATTGAAATTTGGCTTTTATTAATCAAAAACGATACACCGTTGTTTCCCGGAAAGGCAGTCAATTGATTTGAAACAAAATGTTTCACACTTTCCGCTTGTTTCAACTGATCACAAGGTTTCAAGTGCACATTTTCATTTTACCTTTTATACAGCTGTGCGATAGACGTCACATTTTATGCTGTACTATAGAATCAAACATGAGGGAATACTCCAAGGAAACTAATACCCGGAAAACACAACAACAACAACAACAACAACAACAACAAAACGTCAAAATACGTACTTCGTGTGACTGACAATCGAGTAATTGACTGTGCTCTTAACGGCGAATTATGGTCTTTAGTGAGATTTACGTTAGTGTGATGCTATTGGCGTGTTTTCTGATGTGTTGTTTATTCTATAACATAATGTAGGAGCATTGTAGCTGTGCAAGTACAGTAACGTCTGTTTCCTAGCTCTTGAAATTAGCTCTCTGGCAACTGCTTCAACGTACGCACAAAAACAAATATAAAAAGAAAGTTGTCCGTAGGTAGCCTACTATTGTAACTTGCACACGGTCTAATGTTTTTTTAACATGTTTGTCTTTCTCTTTCTTGCGTGTAGTATCCATTACGATCACATGAACTCATTAAAAGGAAAATAATATCAAAGAATAAAATCAGAATGAATATGATTTTAAAGCGATATAAAAGGTAATACATTAATACAACTAAATGAAATTAATTTTGTTACTTACCATACCCGTTAGCAATCTAGGTATGTCGTTGTGAAGTTGTATTGGGAAACTAGGTTATCTTGGGGATGCAGATTGACTAAATACGAATCCAGAACGTCACCATACGTTGAAAGGAGTTCGCAAAATAATTTTCGCTTAATTTTTGCCTGTCATACAGCCTTGAGCATGTTTTGTTCAAAAAAAACTATGCAATAATTCTGTAGAAAACAAATTTATGTAATATTTTGTACCATTTCACTAATCGATATAACATGCTGTACTTAATTTCATATCGTTGCTGTAAACCAAAGACTTTGTTTTATCTTTGGGGTGTGTCTAGCACTCGCAGTTGTTGCGTTTAAAGAGTCGAGGTGTGACCTTCATGTAGGAGAGTCGAGGTTTGACTATGGTAGAGTTGAGTCGATGAGTAGTGATCGGAACTGTCGGGTTAGTCTGTCAGTGTGTTAAACTCGAAGAGTAAAAAGAATTTCAGACAATTTTGAAGAGTCGCAGCCAAGTCTGCAGATGGTAATTTTTCGTATGGAAATTAATTTGTCTCAAATAAGGTAAACTTGTACTTTTCTATTGTTATGTATGGTAGCCTGTATTTGAATTATCGTAGTTTTTTGCTAATGAATACTGTTTAGTGCTGCTTGCATTTATCATTTAACCCTGAGTCATTTTACCAGTTCCTCGTTCCTTTCACCAATTTGAATTGCTATCCGTTCTAATCATTGTTTTTTATGACAGTGTTGCATAATTATTGTGTTTGTAAATTTATTTGTTAATTAGAACAGTTCAGTTTAGGTATTTTGTCATGATAAATTGGTCTATTAATGAGAGCAGGAAGTAATTTGTTCATAAATCCAGTGAAGTTCATAGTTAGAGATTTTCTCAGTCTTTATGAAAGTTCGAATTATTGAGTCAGTTAATGTTAGTAACAGTTAAAGTGATTTGTCTGATCAGAAGAGAAGTAGATCACGTAAACAGATAAGAAATACTCGCTGTGTGTGATATTTGAAATATTTACCAGATTTGTAGAACATTTTTTTATTACGTTGAATCAGTATGGTAATTGTTGTACAGGTAGGCACAATATCAAGTGCAGTGATCTTGATATCCAATTAATTTCAAATATCTTTGCTTGACATCCTGTTTATTCAACCAAGAAAATCATCACTGTAGTAGCACGCTTTTTTGTTGGCTCTCGCAGTCGAATTGTGCATGTATAGTGTGGCTACTGGTATATGGTGCACGCTAACAGATCTAAACTTTTCTTTTGCTCACATTGACTCTCACAAACGAGATTAATGTGTACACCGATTACGAGTTTTAATTACTGTCAACTTATTAACTACTGTACAATTTAAAGTGTTATCCGTTGCGCATCAAACAAACCACATACACGTAAGATCATTGCATTCCATGTCAGTTGCAATTTATTCTAACAGGGAGACATTGCTTAGTCAGATTATTTTGTAACAAAAACCACAACAGAACATTTATTTGTGAATTTTAGCGGGGACGGTCGCTTAACACAAACAGTGACACGCTCGCCGCACACACATACTATCTTTAGCATCCTTTCATTCAAACACAAACACACTACTTTTAACATGTATTAGCAGCATCAGAAATTACCATCAGTGTTTCACAAAGAAAGCAAGAGAAACGCGTATGGCAATGAAGAAATCGTCTTTCATTTCATTGCAAAGATGGAATGCTCCTACAAGAATTTTTTAGTGATGGAAAATGGACAAATGATGCTATTAGTACAGGTTCAAGGTATCCATTACGAATCGTACTGATATTATATAATCTCACCTGATATTTTGTTTTCTTCACTGGCAGCAGGCGTTGTGGAAAGAGAATCCAATTTTCGTGTCTGAGATAAATCACACTTATTTTTTCATCTACTCTCCTGCTATTTTTCGGTACGTGGCCTCACTACTCCGTTTCCGACCATCCATTACTCAAATGCTCAAATGTTTGTATAGCTTATGGGACTTAACTATGGGGTTATCAGTCTCTAAACTTACAAACTACTTATGAACTAACTAAGGACGGCACAAATATCCATGCCCGAGTGGAGATTCGAGCCCCCGACCGTAGTGGCCGTGCCGACCGTGACTGGAGCGCCTAAGTCCCCTCGGCCACCGCGGCCGGCTATCCATTATTATGTGAGTTATTAAAGAAACTTAAATAGACAAAAGAGGTACAGTGCACCTGTTATAGTGTAGCCAAATGGTAAAGGAACTTTCTTACTGTCTATTCGTAGAATATTACACTTGTCTACATTGAGATTTGATTGCCATTCCCTGCACCATGCGTCAATTCGTTGCAGATTCTTCATTCATTTCAGTACAAATTACCATTGACACAACTTCTCGGTATACTACAGCATCATCCGAAAAAAGCCTTAGTGAACTTCCGATGTTATCCATAAGGTATCTTCCTGGTAATACGTGTCATAGCCCTCTGAGGCTCGTGGACGAATAGTGCTGATTCCTACAGAGTCGTTTTCTACTCTCCAGAAAAGTCGTATTACTCGAACATAATACGTGTTCCGAAATTCTGTTTCCCTTTCAGGCCCTGCACCCACAATTGTGCGGTTCTGGTTTCGCTCGCTTTATTTCTTTGTGACTCACGCTAGGAAGTTCGGCGGACCAGCGTCACACAATCGTGGATGGACTGTGGTAACGTGCGCAATGTGTTTTAGTTCCACGTCTCTTCACTGTGTGGTAGCAGCAGTCGGCAAACTTCCAGTACACTTACAATGCCGGCAAGAAAGACTTGTTGATAAGGTCTTGGTGTCTTTGTTCTGACATGTGAAGTTATCATATCTAATTTATTTATTGATTTATTTATTTTTCTTTTTTTAATGGATTACTGTACATATTTTGTTTCTTAAACGTCACTCTCTATATTAATGTCACGCCACCTACAACCTTGGGTCTGAAAGAGATAAGTGACCGACATTAGAGATGTAGGCCTGTAGTTCTGCACATCTGTTCGACGTCCCTTCTTGAAAACGGGGATGAGCTGGGCCATTTTCCAATCTTTTGGAATGCTACGCTGTTCTAGAGACCTGGGTACATCGCTGCAGGAATGGGGCCAAGTTCCTTCGCTTACTCTGTGTAAAATCGAATGGTATCCCATCAGGTCCAGCGGCCTTTCCTCTTTTGAGCGATCTTAATTGTTTCTCTATCGCTCTTGTCGGGTTTTTGTAATTAATCCTTTATCTATATCTATAAATGTGAATGTCTGTTCGGTGTATGTTTATCACGTCTGAACCACAAGACATAAAGAGCTAAAAATTGCTCAGTTACTAATGTCTACGCGGGGAAGGCTTTAGGCACGGTTTTATGATTATATATATATATATATATATATATATATATATATATATATATATATATATATTGTATATTGGGATGGAAAGTTATCGGTGTATATAAAATTCTACGTGTGTGTGTGTATTAATATTTCGCTCTGCAACGAAAACTACAGAACTCAAACGAATGGTGTGTGTTTAATTGTTGTCCTAAGTCTCTCGTTGTACATCATACCAGTTCCATGCCGATAGCTATAAGGGGGTGGAAGATATGGTGGTTGAAACTCGTCAAATTATAAAACAAATTCGGACTAAATGCCAGCGATGACGTTTGCGACTCTATAGCAAGGAGGTTACATACATAGAAAAGTGATGCCATAGACCATATCTTTGGTCAATACGTGCTACAATGTCTTCAGCTCTTTCTCTGTAAGGATAAAGATACGAATAAGGAAATATAAGAATAAATAAATCAAGCAGTAAAAAAGAATTTTTTTTAAATACATCTGTGTAAAAAAATCGATTTGACGCTTCGCGCATCAAGTGATCAATGTGTGATATTATTACAATCATCATTGTTGAATTTCGTGATTGGATTCTTCGAAACGAGTGCATTTTTACGTGTGATTTGATCTACATTACCTACTATTCAGTCTCATAGCACAATACTGAAAGATAGCTTATCTATCATAATAAACCAACGCCGGCCGCGGTGGCCGAGGGGACTGAGGCGCGTCAGTCACGATCTACACGGCCACTACGGTCGCTCGTTCGAATCCCGCCCTCGGGCATGGATATTTGTGCTGTCCTCAGTGTAAGCTAGTTCATAATTAGTTAGTAAGTTTAGGGACTGATGACCCCGTAGTTAAGTCCCATAAGCTCTACAAACATTTGAACAATAAACCAAAACGCGAGCGGAGCTGCGGGTTTAAGCTAGTTTTCTCTATTCGTCCAGGGACTGTCGTCTTGGGGATTCCCAAATACCTCGAAAGCACTTTTTTTTCCATTTGAGCGCCGTTGGCCACTCGCTCTGGGGCCTCCAAATCTCGTAAGCTATTTTATTTTTTAGGCTGGGGGGCCTCCAAGTGTCAAAAGTTACTGTTTTATATTAATACATGTGTTGCAAGTGGGCAGGAGGCCACGTTTTGCTTTGCCGCCGCCCCGGGCCTCCGACGTCTCTACTCGCCCATAAAGCTCTGTATAGGGAAAGTATGGCCATCCTTTACCGCACCGCTTGCCGCCGTCTGCAGCTCGTGATTGGCTGAAATCAAGTCACATGGTTCTTTCCGCCATCTTGGTCCTGTACGTTGCTTGGCTGCCATCAGAAAAATGTTTCAAATGTTGGTATAGTCTATGTGACTGGAGCGCCTCAGTCCCCCCCCCCTTTTTTTTTTTTGGGCCTCCATCCTCCCCTTTAGCCCGTCCTTCCGCTCGCCATAAAGCGCCTTCCTCGGCGTGAGCTTAAAAGCCGTACAGAAAGGAAAACTGTTTCTTCTTATTTATACAAATGTCTTCTTTCAAAAAAGAAAAACTTCTTCTGGCTCACTGTAAATGTTGACCTGAAAGGTCTTATGGCTCCATTGCCGTTTACAACATAAAATCCTTTCTCTTGGTAATTTGTAATTTAACTATTCAGATAAACGAACCGAAATAAAATCATGTCCTATCTTTTGGTAAAATGTGGGAACCATCCTGTCATCAGTATGAAAACATAATACTTTGACCTACGAACTGGGGAAAGGTAAAACAAAGGCGATATATAATTTTGGCTTCGTAACAAACACATAAGGAATTCTGCATAAATAAAAATTTCTTTCTTTCTTTGTTATCTTAATGTGTTTAGTAAGAAATTAGCGTAATGTTTCTTGTAATGTTTTGTTTTCATCAGCTTGTGATGCTCCGTGGTAAGGTATACCCAGAAATCTTCCAATGTCATGTCTGTCTTGAAAAAATGTGGTGGACCGATGCCCCCTTTAGCCAGTTGATGGCGTTTCTTTTTGTTTTGGGGAACGGTACGTCTTCTGGGAAAAGAAAATCGGAAGCTGTTATGTAGTTTGGCGACGTTCTGCTGATGGATGCCAATTTCCGTCTTATATACATCCCTATTTCTTTGACGTTGTCGCATCCGAATCGGTGTTCTTCCGTATCCAATTCGTTGCACGTTACACAAAGTGGTGAGTTTAAAAGCTGTGTGTGCGTTGTGGATGTTGAACCTATCGTTAAATCAGACAGCAAATTGTTCATTAACACAGCAATTTGGTTTAATTATGGCCCTGATATTGATGTATATACTATTAAATAAGAAACAGTGCATTAAACTGATTATGTGCGCAACGGATATTTTGAACACAAAACAACTGTGACAAGTCACCATTTGAAACAGACACTGACTATACTCAAAAATTTTGACTGCGAGAAAGATATTAAAAAACCACAAATCACTTCCTTAATGCTTGACTGTGAGAATTTTATGCAGATCAGTTTCTAATTATTGAAATTTAGTATCATAGTCAATTAACTATCATTTACTATGGCACCAATAATGAAATCTGTTCAACAATATTATTCAAATCAATACTGCACTTTAAATCCACTAATAACTAATTATCAAATGAAGGAAGTAGATTAATTTTCTAACTACGTAAATGAAACAGGAAAGAAAGGTCAAGTTACTTATTATTAATAATCAGCATTACATTACCTACATAATACAACTTCTGACTTGCTTGCGAAGCAGCCTCTGCTCTACATCGGAGCCATACACACAACTCAACCGCTCTCTAAGCGAGCTGAACCACAAGTGTTACTCTCTCTCAGCGCGAGCTACAATGCTATGCAATACATGATCTTTGCCAAAGATGAAACTTCACACATATCGATACATACAGTAGAAGCGATATTATACATTTTCTTGCAAGCAGGTTACTCGATACAAAACAGGAGGCACAATATTAGACATTTTCTTACAAAAATAATTTTTTATGGACACGTTTCAAGTTTGCTAGATGGATGTTGTAAAGTTTAGAGTTCGTTGCAATTTTGAGATTGACAAGTAAGTACCACGTAGTCTTCATCGTTGAAGGTAAGTCACGAGAAAGGATATTTTCCCAAATCGTCTTCCAGTTGTGAGATCTGTATTTGTCTTCTATGATGTTTTTCTTTTTATCTTTCATTAATTCACGGTATAAAAATGTTTGTTAAGCTTATGGGACTTAGCTACGGGGTCATCAGTCGAACTTACAAACTACTTACCAACTACCTTATACTAAGGACGGCACAAATATCCATGCCCTAGGGGTGATTCGAACCCCCAACCGTAGTGACCGTGCAGACCGTGACTGGAGCGCCTCAGTCCCCTCGGTCACCGCGGCCGGCTGCCATCAGAAACCTTATGAATATTCATATGTTTTGGTTTGAATAATGCCACAGTGTTGTACTTTTGGGTGTTTTTAAGGAGCGAAGAAGGGAGGTAAACATTATAGTCCTATTAGGTATCAGAAATACAGGAAGATGAACAGTCTAGCTGATGAAAGTCGTCAGAGAGAACTAGGAGTCCAGAAGCGAATTTCGGTTCTTTTGGTGTGATGATTTTAATTCATAATGTAAATTAATAGATTAAAACTTAACTGACGAATGGATCACGCAGCAGATACCTATATATTTTTAACTTGAATAAATTTGTGAAGAAAATTCCTCCACTATGTCGTGAGGTTAAGCTATTCACGCGTCGTTGATTTTATCTGCAGGTAGTTGCCAAAAATACACAAATTTTTGACATATTAGTTAGATATGAAATTAATATACAGTTCCTGAAACAAGCTTTTCTCATTCGTTTTCATGTGTTAGAGTGTATCATTACAGGAAAAAAATTGAAACAACACATATATTAGACATTCTAATGTAATTGGCGTTGTAAAGGAAACTTTAATTTCTGTTTCTGGTAAAAGTCATGTAGTGGGTATCTCCTTGCATTTTTCGTAGTTCTTATAAGTACATAATACACAAGAAATACCTATCAAAGACTTATCTCTCAATCTCAGTTGTTTTCTTCATTTACACTATGCTCCGATGACGACATGTTCGTGGTCTATTCGAAAGTATTCCGTAGAGCAGCTAGGTCTGCATGGACAGAACTACGCGAAGTTCCCGCATCTGTCCGTCGGATATAACATCCTGTATCTCGAGAATGAAAAGAGTTATCGTTCTGCTCTCAACCTTAAATAAAATTTGGATATCTTACCTACATTTCGCCCGCAGCATTGTATTTGCTAAAATCAACCATACGCAAAGTCTACGCAATGCGATTTTTCTTCTGCAAACTCTTCAAAATTTTGCGCAGTAGGTTACTTAATTTGATGTAGCACGGAAACTATAAGTAATAATGAATAGAAATTGAGATCATTACCGAGCGAATATATCACACTGCAACACGTGAAAAAATTAATTTTTTTTATCGAATAGTCTTCTCAAAATCGGTGTATAAGTATTGTTAACACTTTGACTGCCGGCCGTGTAAACTTTGCCATTTCTAAGAATGCCAGGTGTTTTTAGCAATATTTAGTATTTCGTATTAGAAAAACTAGACATCATTTTAATGTGGTAATAACCTTTTCTGAAAGCCTTGGACTTCTACTTCCTGATAACCTCCTTTCAGTTTCTTTGAATGTTTACTTCTTTTCCACATATTTTCATACAATATCATTTTTTGGCAAAAAGAAAAAAGTTTACGGAAATCAAAAAGTTTTTACATCATGCTTGTCGTAGTAGAAAAGCTTTTATTCCACTTTCAATAATAAAAACACTTACAGCCTTTCCAGTTTGCTTTTTTCCTCTGGTTGAACATACTTTTCACATCCTTTGAATTCTACTTTTATCTGTGAGAGGTGGAATTTTTTCTAGAAAATGCTTTCCTGTAGATAACCTGCTCAGGTGGCCTCCATCGGAAGTTGGTTTGGGAGTATCGTCTTCACACATTGGCAATTCTGCACACAATATCTTTATGAACTTGGATAGAGGCTTCTCCTCAGCTTTTATTTTGTTATGGAGAATACATGCATCCACCTGGCACCATAAGGAGACAGTGAAATGCAAGTTTCTTCCACCATTTCACTGTTCTATATTCGAAAGCCCCGTATGACATACCTTTGATCTGACAGATCAACCCCGACCTTTTTTTGTTGTACTCCACAACACAAGCAGGTTTTTGTTTTTTGTTTACCTCTTCTGTCTTCATAATTATATCATTTCTGCCCTGTGTCTTGTACTTAGCATATATACATATCTTTTGTCTTTCCAACACACAGTCAAATTATTTCCACTCCTCCGGAATATTTATTCCCTTCTTTGTATCTTGGGTGATTTCAAAGCCTGAGGCATTCTCTTCCTGTTTTTCATTACAGTTCGAACAAGACCTGTCGTCTCCTTTTCTAACATTCTACATACCCCTTGCGGCACAATGAAGAGACGGTGAGACCATGAATGGACGGGATTTAGTATTCACAAACATGAAAAATCGAATTCATCTACATATACATAGATACACTGCAAATCACATTTAAGTGCCTGGCAGAGGGTTCAATAACCACTTTCATAACTTTTCTCTACCGTTCTATTCTCTAATAGCGCGCGGGAAGAAACAACACCTAAATCGTTCCGTTTTCGGTCTGATTTCTCTTATTTTGGTCATGTCTCCCTAAGTAGGTGGGTGCTAGCAAAATATTTTCACATTCAGAAGTAAAAGTCGGTGACTGAAACTTCGCAAACAGATCACGCCGCAATGAATAACGTCTTTCTTTTAATGATTTCCACCCCAATTCGTGCAACATTTCCATGACGCTTTCCCCCCCGTAACGTGATAAAACAAAACGAGCTGTCCTTCTCTGAATCTTCTCAATGTCTTCCGTCAGTCCCACCTGGTGAGGGTCCCATAAGGGGCAACAGTACTCCAGGAGAGGACGCACAAGTATGATGTAGGCAGTCTCTTTGGTGGAGCTGGTGCACCTTCGAAGCGTTCTGCCGATGAAACGTAACCTTCCGTTCGCCTTCCCCACAATATTTTCTATGTGTTCTCTCCAGTCAAAGTTGTTCGTAATTGTAACTCCTAGGTATTTGGTAGAATTTACGACCTTAAGGTTTGACTGATTTATCGCGTAGTTGAAGTTCAGCGGATTTCTTTTAGTGGTCATGTGTATTACTTTACACTTTTCTTTATTTAGTGTCAATTGCCAATTTTCGCACCAAGTAGAAATTTTGTGTAAATCGCTTTGCAGTAGCTTTTGATCCTCTGTTGAATTCACTAACCGATAAACGACAGCATCATCCGCGAACAGTCTAAAGGAGCTATTCAGATTGTCTCCTAAATGATTTATAAACACGAGGAAGAGTAGGGGACATATAACGCTTCCCTGTGGAACGCCAGATATCACTTCTGTTTTACTCGATGACTTACCGTCAATTACAACGAACTGTGTCCTTTCTGATAGGAAATCGTGAATCCAATCGCACAATTGGGAAGATATTCTATAAGCACACAGTTTCATTAGAAGCCGCTTGTGTGGTACAGTACAAAAGCCTTCCGGAAATCCAGAAATATGGAATCGATTTGAGATCCCTTGTCGATGGCACTTAACACTTCATGTGAATAAAGGGCAAGCTATGTTTCGCAAGAGCGATACTTTCTGAATCCGTGTTGACTTCTGGTTAATAGGTCGTTCTCTTCAAGCTAGTTCATAATATTCGAACAAAGTATATGTTCCAAAATCCTACTGCAAATCGACGTCAATGAGATTGGCCTGTAATTTTGGGGATCACTCCTATTGCCTTCCTTGAATATTGGAGTAACTTGAGCAACTTTCCAGTCTTTGGGTCCAGATCTTTCGCTGAATTCCGACAAATGACGGGATCGGCAGTCTACGGAAATTTTTGCATCCCGTCAGTTGACGGGATTGGCAGTTAAAGTGTTAAGCGCTGGCAACGTTGCAGCGATCGGTGTGTAAGCAGCAGCGGAATAGCCCGAGTATGGCTGCTACGGGCAGGCTAGCCATTCTTTACCTATATAAAGCTTTAGTCGGGCACTGCCTGCGGCAACACCCGTACGGTCCCCTCGTGAGGCTGCGGTCCTTCTGCCTTGCCAGAGAGAGGGCGCCTCGGAGTTGCGCGCAGGGGGGCGTAAATTTGATTCGCGCGCTTTGCTTGTGTGACGTCATCTGGCAGAAAGAGCCGAGCAATTGCCGCAGTGCCCTTATGAAACGTGCCAGCAGCAAGTTGTGTTTTGTGCTCGCTCGTTTCGTGACCTGTTAAGTGTTCGGATAGAAAGTAGTTTTCTTGTATTAGGGAACAATTTTTCCATGTATTCTTTCCGTAATTATGAGTAAGAATACTTCGTGTTGTGCTGTTGCGGAGTGCAATAACAGTGGACGCAAGACGGAAGACATTTTGTACCATCTGTTTCCAAAAGATGAGGAACTTCAGCGCATATGGATCTCTCGCTGTAAACGGCAAGACGAGATAAATGTCAAAAATTCCAGAATTTGTTCTTAACATTTTTGTGAAGCCGATTACAAAGGAGACTTGCAGAATTAATTCTTTGTCCGTATGCTATGCCTGTCAATGCCATTCAGTCGATTGTGATAAAATTTCTTCAACTTATTGCAAGAACTAGCGTCATGGTTATAGGCATAGTAAAATTTCGAAATTCGCTCTCTAAGGGGGTGAAATCATGATATTATATAAAACATTTTTCTCCCTGTATGTTCGTTTAACCTTCTATAACTCTAGAACTACTGAACGTATCGTGATGAGGTTTCTTTTAAATTGTAGATCTCACAAAGGCCTAAAACAAAGTCAATGAGAGTAAATGTCTAACTTTTACGAGTGAAGCATATGTACCATTTTTCTTTCCCGAGGCGCTGACGAAGGATAGCTTCAGACTACATGAATAGTGATTGTGGGAAATCTATAAAAGTTAGACATGTGCTCTCGTGGACTTTATTTTAGATCCTTATGAGCTCTACAATTTTTTTTATTTTAATTTTTTTTTTTTTTTTTTTTTTTTTTTTTTAACCTCATCACGATACGTTCAGTGGTTCTCGAGTTAAAGACGTTTAAATATTACCCGTGCCAAGTCGCGGGGCGGGACGGGTTAGCTAGATGTTAATAATGTTTGAAGCTTTTCTTTTTCAGTCCTTTGTACCTTAGTATACATATATATTAATCAGAAGCGTGTTGCACCGCTTAAAGGCAATGTTTTTTGTCGAATGAGAAAAGAAAAGACGGAGAAAATGTTTTCATGGCGGCCTTGTAGTACAGCGGCTTGCTGCCGAGTGACGTAATACAGCGCTAACCAATGACAGTGAAGAAGCCCGAACTGGCATACCTTTCTAGTCTATGTACCTTGGTTGCGCCGCTGCGGCTGGTCCTGTCCTCTGAGGCCGGGCTGAGGCAGCAGCACGGCGGTTTGTCACATTCTTTGTGGTTCTGGCCACGCAGAACGCGGGCAAGCGGTGCGGGCAGTGACCTCGAACCGTTGCGGGCCGGCCGCGTCGCTGAAACGCCCGCTGCCAGCACCCCCTATAGAAGAAAGCCTGCGCACGACGTCACAACATGGCGGCGGTGAGAGGCTTAGAGTCCTCTGAAAGATTGTAAACATTAGCAGTGCACGCTGTTTGTAGTTCATTCTTTCGTGCAGGAGTGTATTTATTACGTAAATTGGTGTTGTGTACGGTGTGATCGCTACGCTGGACGATTTGTGTGTTTGAGAACAACATATGATCTCTTTTTTACTGACAAAATGCCGTATCGCTGTTCTGTGCCGAAATGTAGAGGAAATTACGTGTGGCGTCGCACAAGTCTAAAAGTGCGCGCCACCTACTTTCGCCGCGTGCCGCCATGCACGCACGGCGCTGCGTTCTTACGACGTCAGCCACGAGCACCCTCTGCTACAACTCCGCTCGTGGCCACCACTGAACGACATCGTTCACTTGGAACTGAGATAGGAACCAGTTAACACTTCGGATCCAGATAGGCACCAGTGTAGACTTGGCTATCGGACAGGCACTAGGCAGGCCTCTAGCTCAACTATGTATCAGCATTCTGCAGTACTAAGCTATGTAAAAGATAAGTATTACTAAGTCTTTATGAAATATATATCTCTTCTAATTTACTCTAGTGTTTCTAGTTGCTGCTGTCCCACTGGCTGGTCACCTCCATACCGCAAAAGCGTGCATCCTCTATTCCTGAGTCGGTCTCTTTCTACTCGGCCACCGACACCTACGACAGAAACGAGACACAAAAGCGGCGACGAGGCTGGGACACAAAATTATGAATGTGGCGTAAAAGTTACCGTCTTTAAACGTCCGGAGAAGAAAAAGCTAATGGGGGTGGTTACGTAAATAAAATGAATCGCTATATCCAACGGTAAACAGACATGACTTAACACTCTTTTATAAGATTAAACAAAAACTGAAACTTACTCATTAACTTGAAGAATTGAGCCAAGATATCCTGGGAATTCTTGAGATGCATTTCTTCTTCTCCGAACGTTTAAAGACAGTAACAGTCGTAATTTCGTCTACATTTAGGCACAGAACAGCGAAACGGCATTTTGTCAGTAAAAAAGAGATCACACGTTGTTCTCACACACGCAAATCGTCCAGGTTAGCGACCACACCGTACACAACACCAATTTACGTAATAAATACACTCCTGAACGAAAGAATGCACTATAAACATCGTGCGCTGCTAATGTTTACAATCTTTCAGAGGACTCTCGCCGCCGCCATGTTGTGACGTCGCGCGCAGGCTTTCTTCTATAGGGGGTGCTGCCGCTGCTGGATGCAGTCGGACACGCGGAGTGCGGCAGACGCCCGCCTGCCATCCCGCGGTTGCACCGCGGCGGTGGAATCTCGGCGGTTTGGTAGTGCGCGGTTTCTCACAAGGCAGCGAGGGAGCCGTTTATAGGCGCGGTTGCGGGAGCGGCCCCTCCGCTCGTCCGCCGCGGAGTCGACATACCAGCGGCTGCACCACAGTCTAACATACACAGTCGCGACACTCACTGCTGTAAAAGTTGTTACCAACTGACAGTTGCTGCAACACTAGCGCTCCTAGCGGAGGGCAAGCTGCCGAAGTAGTGATGTTTGTTTATAATCGCTTTTGTACGTAATTAAGGAAATACTTACTATAATTTATTTCGTTACAAGTATTATTAAAATATGGAGAGACAAACATAATGCGGAAATTAATATAAAAACAGTATAATTTAAATGATTCAGTGGTATAAAGAACAACTCTGTCATGAACAAATACTTACGAATATGAGTATATTTGCAGCTTATTCCGCTGAAAGTAAGCTTCATATAAACATAATGGTATGATAAATTTCCATTATGGTCTGTTCTTACTATGACAGCCGGTTTTTGTATCAATTCGGTATGGAGTCTAATGATTCTCACATTTATACACGTCACTCGTCTTTCTTATAGGTGCAAATTATTTTAAGTGTAATTACTTTAGCTTTAGAAAACCATGTTTTGATGATTCTCGCTGTTTCTGGTTCAGACGTAGCAACAATTGTGGAATTAGGTTCTCCTTTGTTGAAAAACAGTTTGGTTGCTTTCATCGTTATATTGCCACGTCTGTGACTTTTCCCTTCAGCTACAGCTGCGATTGTTGATTTGGTACGTTAAATAACATGTTTATTGCATTCTATATACGTTTTCTGTATTACACCCTCACCGATTTTACTGGAATTGTAATGAAGAATACTTAACGCTCCTGCGTAGAAATTGACGTCTCTTTGCTAAAGGGCATGTCTCCTGGTGTTTCCTAGGCATTCTTATTTTTAATACAAAATGAAATTATTCATTTAAAGCCTGTATACTACAGGATAATTGTAAATTAATTGTCGTGCAATGTACCGTTTCGTACCTTGTCAGGGATCTTATGAAACCTAAGAAAGACCTTTTTATAAGGCACTACATACGTTCCCTAATGTAAAACGTATACTGAAGTCAATCTAAACGATACTATTCGCTCTCATCAACTATCGTATTCAGAAACGTAGCTTGCCGGCCGCTTGGAGCGCTGCTATCGCAGCATATAACAAAAATCTGTGGGAGTGTCGTGACTGTAGATGTTAGACTGTGGCTGCACTTCCAAACCGCCACGGTTGTGCGGTGACGCCGCGGCGTCTCTTTACACGGCGGCTAATGGGGCTGTTCGGTGCGCGTATCTACTAAATATTTGGGAATAACGTTGGACAAGTCCTTGACCTTCACCTTGCACGCCCAACAACACAAAAATGACACGCTGAAGATGGTGAACGCTCTAATCCCGTTATTCACGAGTAAAAACCTCAACACGAAGACGAAATACCAGCTTTATCGGTCGAGGGTACAACCAAAGCTCCTCTATGGCTGTGGGTGTCACTTGTGATACAAATATCAAGTCTCTCCAACCGATACAAAATAGATGCCTCTGATGGACATTAGGAGCGCCCAGATGGACGAGAACAAGTGAAATTACTGCTACACTACAAGAGCGCTATCTGAAGGATAAGGTTGAAGACTATGCCACCAAACTATTTGCTAAGGTCGACTTACTTTGGGATGAAGTACAGCAACTCCGCCTGGTGGGGACAATCCGCCCGCAACTTTGGCATAAATATAAGGTACCCTGCTTACTAGAACGCTGGCACCCACCTTCAAAATACACGCATTAAACAACACAGCATCGGTCTATGAAACACAATGAATGAATAATATGTCACATAAAGCCTACAAGCCACCACCTGAGCAATGCAATAAATCTTCCCCATTGATGAACTAAGGACCCAAAGAGCGCCACAGTTTCTTCTCAAAGTGCAAATAAGTAATAAATAAAGCGGCATTCCTATGCTTACCTTTCACACACCAAGAAAAACTCCCAAAGGGAGTCAGTCTTGCGGCACCACGTGACACAAAAAAAAAAAAAAAAAAAAAAAAAAAAAAAAAAAAAAAAAAATGTGCGCGTGGCGGAACCGCGCGCCATACGGCACTGCGGACAACTGTGCCGCCCTGCCAGATGCAGCACAGCTGCTCCGGTAGTGAGAGTGCACACTGCTACTACGAGGGTGATTACTTGAAAAAGTGATCTGTGGGCAAAATGTTCAATACAGAACTATTCATTGACGAAATCAAAATTACGACTATGTATTTGGGATTCGGAATCTGAAACGTTTAAAGACAAAGATATGAAGAAGAGGAATTGGATGGAACTATGCAATATGTTCCATCCTGAATTCAACGCTCAACTCCAAAACAGAAAGATGAAATATATGAGTCACTCATTATGTTTTTGGTACCAAATATTAGTTATACATACCTATGTACTACATCATTGTTTTACTATGAGTGTAAGTGGTAACCCTAAGTCGTATTAAGTAAAACATTTTAAACAGTCAAGATTGCATAACAATTATCCTATATTTAATTTGTTCAGTTCGATCATGTAGATCACCTTCAGACTTTCTCCGTGGGCGGTGGATGCAGCTTGTGTAAGGACACGGCAAGTGACGGTGTAGATACACACGGATTTACGAATCTTGACTGTTTTAAAAACATTTTATAAAACATTACTGATTGTTGTTTTTCCAGTATATTTTACACAGAGTGTTCAAGGCATAGTTATCAAACCCCTTCTCATTTGTACTGCACTTTTATAAATTATTTATTCCTAGATAAAAAAACAATTTCATAGTACTGTGTCCTTATTTCTATAATTGTGTGTCCTTTTATCAGCATGAGCAGGGTGAGGAATTTAAACTGAAACAGAAGAGTAACTCGAAAATGCACTGCAGGGTCCATTGTGGAAGGCGAGCTCTCAGTGACTGACAAAAACAGGTGGCAATACTGTTTACCCCCACCAGGCAGGAACAGGGCCCCGCGGCAGTGCCTCCGCCAAATCACAGCGGTTGCCCCGCCGTGGGGGCACCTCTGTCTATAAACGGAGCCTCAGTGCTGGAAACGGAGCGGTTATTCCAGAGGCGGAGATTTCGCGCCATTTCACTCGGAGCCTCCGGCTACCTCCGGCTGGATGTATAGAATCGAGCAGACGCCATTTTGGAGATAAAACTTGCCGTATCTATTTGATTTGGCAGTGTATTTTGCGTAGCAGAAAAGATGCTGTTTCCCATCATCAGTTCCATAAATGTAAACCAAAATCTTAGTTTTCCAACACCAGTTTGTTATAATAAAAGTTGTGTAAACGTACAATTATCGATAAAAGTTTCATGATGGCCTTATAAGACTAATGAAGTACAAGAAAAATGTTCAAATGTTTGTATAGTCTATGGGACTTAACTACGGAGTCATCAGTCCCTAAACTTACAAACTACTTATGAACTACTTACGAACGAGGACGGCACAAATATCCATGGCCGAGGGGGGATTCGAACCCCCGACCGTAGTGGCCGTGCAGACCGTGACTGGAGCGCCTTAGTCCCCTCGGCCACCGCGGCCGGCGAAGTACAATAACTCAGATAGCTTGTAGTTGAGTGCAGTATAGGTAGCGTGTTAGTTTGTCGAGCAAAAGGTCTTGAGCTTGATTCGAAACAAGTGAGAACATTTTACTTCTCTGTAACTCTTCAAACTTTCTTTTTCTTTCTTTCTTCTAAAGGCAAGACCTACAAAAACTACTTGGATATCACAGGAAATACTAAATTTAATTGATGAAAGGAGAAAATATAAAAATGCAGTAAGTGAAACATGCAAAATGTAGTACAGACGACTAAGAAATGAGATTGACAGGAAGTGCAAAATGGCTAAGCAGGAGTGGCTGGAAGCCAAATGCAAATCTGTAGAAGAATGTATAAGAAGGGGAAAAGTAGATACCGTCTACAGAAAAATAAGAGACATTTGATGACAAGAAAAGCAACTCTACGAATATCAAGAACTGAGATGGGAAACCAGTTCTCAGCAAAGAGGGGAAAGCTAAAATGTGGAAAGAGTACATAGAGCAGCTCTACAAAGGAAATGAACTGAGAGACGATGTTGTAGGAAGGGAAGAGGAAGTAGATCAAGATGAAATAAGAGATACTATACTGAGAGATGAATTTGACAGAGCCCTGAAAGACCTAGGTTGGAACAAGGCCACAAGAGTAGATGACATACCCTCAGACCTACTAAAGTCTCTGGAAGAGCCAACCATGACAAAACTATTTGAACTGGTGTGTAGGATGTATGAGACAGGCGAAATACTCTAAGACTTTAAGAAAAATGTATAATCCCCATTCCAAAGAAATCAGGTGCAGACAGGTGTGAAAATTACAGAACCATCAGTTTGATAAGTCATGGTTGCAAAATTTTAACACGAATTACTACAGGAGAATGGAAAAGCTGGTAGAATCTGACCTCGGGGAAGATCAGTTTGGGTTCAGGAGGAACGTAGGAACCCGGGAAGCAATACTCACTTTACGTCTTATCTTAGAAGATAGATTAAGGAAAGGCAAACCTACATTTTTAGCTTTTGTAGATTTGGAGAAAGCGTTTGGCAATGTTGACTGGAGTACACTCTTTCAGATTCTGAAGTCAGCAGGGGTAAAATACAGGGAAAGGAGAGTTATTTACAACTTGTACAAAAGCCAGACCGCAGTTATTAGACTCGAAGGGCATGAAAGGGAAGCATCAGTTGGGAAGGGAGTAAGACAGGGTTGTAGCCTTTCTCAGATGCTATTCAATTTGTACATTGAGCAGGCGGTGAAGGAAATCAAGGAAAAATTTGGAATAGGGATTTAAGTCCAGGGGGAGAAATAAAAACATTGCGTTTTGCTGATGACATTGTAATATTGTCAGAGACAGTAAAGGACCTGGAAGAGCAGTTAAATGGAATGGACAGTGTGTTGAAGAGAGCGTATAAAATTAACATTAACATGAGCAAAATAAAAATAATGGAATGCGCTCTTAGAAAATCAGGCGATGCTGAATGAATTAGATTAGGTAACGAAACAATGAAGGTGGTAGATGAGTTTTGTTACTTTGGTAGTAAAATAACATGCGATGGTCGCAGAATGCAGAATGGCAATGGGAAGAAAAGCGTTTTTGAAAAAGAGAAATTTGCTAACATCGTATATTGATTTGAGCCTAAGGAAGTCTTTTCTGAAGGCATTTGTGTGGAGTGTTGCCTTGTACGGGAGTGCAACATAGACGATAAGCAGTGCGGACAGGAAGAGGATAGAGGCTTTTTAAATGTGGTGTTACAGAAGAATGCTGAAGGTTAGGTGGGTAGATCGCATAACTAATGAAGAGATACTGAACAGAATTGGTGAGAAAAAGAATTTTTGGCATACCCTGACTAAAAGAAGGGATCGCTTGGTAGGACACATTCTTAGACATTGAGACATTTAGCATTGGAGGGAAGTGTGGGGGGTAAAAATCGCAGAGGGAGACCAAGAGACGCGTATAGTAATCAGAATCAAGTGGATGTGGGTTGTCGTTCTTATGTGGAGATGAAAAGGCTTGCTCAGGATAGAGTAGGGTGGAGAGCTGCATCAAACCAGTCTCCGGACTGAAGACCATAACAACAACATTCCTTCCGGAACAAGGAACTTTTTTGTGGTTAGCCCTGTCAGCTGTTTCTCTACAACTATTACTATGTCCCCGTTTGGGAGTTAGTGCGTTGATCAAATGATAGTACATTTGTGCGGTCCTCCTGCGTGAAAGATTTTTGAAAGGTTAGATTTAGAACTTCAGCTTTCCGTTTGCATTCTTATATTACTGTCCCGGAATGATCAACGAGTGTCTGGATACTGGAATTTGACCCGTTTATCGATTTTACATACGGCCAGAATTTTTTCGGGGCCTCGGAAAGATCTTTTGCTAAGGTATAGCTGTGGTAATTATTGTATGCTTCAAGCAGCGATCTTTTTGTAGGCGCACGAATTTCTAGTAACTTTTGCCTCTCATCATTTGCGTGTTCTTTCTGAACAAAGAGTTTTTTCTCTGTAGCTTTCTAACATTATTATAATACAACGGTGCTGTTTTCTATACTTAATCGACTTTACTGGCGCATATTTCTCTAACCCCCTTCATTTACAATACATTTAAATTTAGTGTACAATTGCTCTACATCCATTGTACTGGAACTAAATGTTGTCCATTCAGTTTTCTAAGTGCGATCCTAACAATTTGCTTATCGACTCTTGTTAACAAACACGCATATCGAAGAGCAGGCGATTCAAATAAAAATGAAGGAAACAAGACATGGAAGCACAGCGAAGGGTTTCATATTTATTATGAAATTATTAATAATAGGTATCAACAATGACTTAACCATTACATTTATGGAATTTGGAGATCTGCAGTACTTTAATTTGATAAATCCAAAGACAAAGCGGCTCGTTAAAAAAATCCTAATGATTTACTGAATGGTTTCGAAGTATTATTTAAAACAATTGCTCTTAAACACATTCATTTAAATTATTTTAATGAATCTGAATCATAAACTGAATTGTTTAGTTATATCTAAAAACTATATTTAAAAGTCAATAATTGAACATTACGAAGAAGAATAAATTAAGAAAAGAGAGAGGCAATGGGAATCGAACACCAGAACGTTAAGTTTGGAATGCCAAGCACTAAATAACTGAGCTCATTTGACCGGTAACACTAGCCACCTACAACAGGTTATAATATAGTAGCAAAACATATGGAGAATCTCGAGTATCATCCTAAAATTTCATTTTCGTTTTACCATTCTTAGCGGCTACGTGCACACATAATTTTTATATTCAAAACATCTATGTCAAACCACCTTTCGAATTATGTACGTATTATTGGCCTTCTTGTATGATTAATATTAAAATTCTGTTCCTAAGTTTCGTGTTAGCATGTGTATATAATGATCTGGTTATTCCTCTGTGTAATATCTCTTAAGTAAAGCTTATTCAAGTTGTAATCTGTTCTGAAATAGTTATTTGCCTTACTGATGTGTATATGTCATTGATAGTTTTTACTGATTATGGACTCAATAAAATGTGTTCAGTTGAAAATGAAAAGTGATCACTTTTGCGATAGTTCCGTTCATTTTCCTTAATATCCAAATTACGTGTCTTTATGCAACTTACTTCTCTTTTTAGATGTTTTACTTAATAAACTTCAGTCTAAGAAAATTGATTATGTGAATGCCACTACGAAAACTATAGGATTTCAAAAGAACTACAAAAGGGAGGGCGGCGAACTTGTACGTGACACAGACAAATACATTTTTAACCTTATTGCTTTATACCACATATGCTGATCATCTGCACGCATGCATGGTTAAAGTGGCAGCATTGCATAGCAGACAGATCAAATCCCCCCTCTTGTTGACAAGTATTAATCGTCTGAAAGGAATTGTTAGTTTCGACGTTTAGGATCTAATTTTCGATCTTGTATTTTATTGAAATAAGTGCCTCTACACGCTGTCAGTGCTTTTTAATACTCGTATTAACGTAATCTATAGATATTTTGATTCGATTTCGTGTCTCTAACCTGTTTCGCAAAATCTTAGTCTTTAAATTGACGTTCTTAGCCATATTTTGCAACTGGGTCAATGACGCCATGGTGGATAATTTAGGCAAAATGAAGTGTAATACAGATGCATACATTTCGTGAAATGGACACTAGCAGAATGTAGAGAATTCAGTAGTTTTGAAGTGCCAAAAACTGTATTTCTGACCTTCACGCTGTCTTAATCAAGTCTATTTTCATTTCAATTTTACATCGACAAGTACTTAAGGCCTTCTAAATATCTAATACAGAAGAGTGATAAGTATAAATTACAACAGTTGTAACAATTATTTACTACTAATCATTCATCGTGTAGGTTTATCCTCGATTTTCAAATGTATGGCGTCATTAACCCGCAATACAGGGTAATGGCGCCACTGCGTATACTATCACAATATATTTTTAACAATAAAACTTAACAAGGTACATGGACGAAAAAAAATTATAATTATGTAGTATTAGCTGGCGAAGCTGTAGTATTGCTCTGTTCGAAAAAGACTCACTTTTAATAAGGTAAAAAAACTGGTTTCACTTGAGGTGGCGCTATTACCCTTGTCTCCTCTGTATGTTATTTGTCTGAAGGCTTTCGGTTTTTTTACGATTGCTGACAACTGACGACTTGATCCACAGGCGGTAGTGCGGAAGGTATTTCTAATTTACTAATCCCTACAGCGGTTACTTTTGATCTAAAAATTGGGCTTTTCTATAAGTAATGTTCAAATAATTTACGGGGATATAGTTGGGCAACGACTTTGACAACAGCCAGTATTTCTGCAGGTGGAACACCTATCATTTTCAAGGTATAACAGAAAAGGCTGCTCTTCATGTCTCCAATCTTTTTCAGTAACGCTTGATTCTTTTACCATCAACTCACAAACTTTTCTGAATTCATAAAAAAAAAAAATCGTAAGTTTGTTTTTCAGTAGAAACTTTTTTTTCTAACAAAATTACTCTCTCCCTCTCTAACTGTTAGTCTCTGGTTCCTCAGTGATCGAAATATTTTCCATCCCTAGATGAAGCCTGCGTAATGCATCTGACACTACATTCTGTGAACCTTTTATATAACGTATTTCATAATGAAACTCCTGTAAATACAAGACCCATCTCATTAACCTACGGTGTAATAACCTAGAATTGGACAGAAAAACCAAAGCCTGGTGGTCGGTATACACAATAGTTTTCCTTCCGCTAAGTAATCCAAGAAACCTTTGGAAGCTCCAAACAACTGCAAGAGCTTCTTTTTCCGTTACGAAGTAATTTCTTTCGTGTTTATTCATAGTTCTGCTAGAAAAAGCTATAGGACGATGTAATCCATTTTCGTCAGTTAATTCGCTCTGAAAGATCTCACACGAAATTCCGTAATCGGAGGCATCTGTATACATACAAAATTCTTCTTCAAACTTTGGATTGTGTAGCATTTTCGCGTTTATTAAAGCATTCTTTATTCTATTGAAAACTAATTCTTCTTCCTGTCCCCAAGTCCACACAGACTTTTGTTTAAGCAAATCTAAAAGCTTAGGATTTGTAATATCTGTTCCTGGAATAAATCTTCTCAGGAAACTTACCATTCCTAAGAAGGATTTTAACTGCTTCTTATTTCTAGGACTAGGGCATTTAGCAATAGCTTCAATACACTTAGGATCCGGTCTTACTCCCTCACTATTCACTATATGTCCTAAAAATCTCACTTCTTCTCTCCCGAAATATGATTTAGACAATTTTAAAGTGATACGATTAGCAATCAACCTTTCGAACAACTCCTGTAAAGCAGAGAGATGTTCTTCCCATGTTCTTGTAACAACAAGGATGTCGGCAACGTGCACAATTATCTTACGGGACAGTTGTGGATCTAATACAGAGTCTAACGCTCTTATAAAGGTTGCCACAGATCTAACCCTTTCCATCTCAATGATTTTATTTAATTCCCTAGCATCTAATACTAGGCGAACTCCACCTCCAATCTTCTTCACCGCCCACAATGGACTGTTGAAGGGACTACATGATCTCTCAATGACACCTTGTTCCAACATTTTATTTACCTCTCTTGTGGCAGCTTCCTTTAGCTCCACAAAATTTGGATAAGGTTTCTTAAAGAACGGTTTTGGGTTCTTAATCTTAAGCTTACATACATAGTCTTTAATACATCCAGGTTTGTCTGAAAAAACTGACTTAAATTTTAATAATACTAATTCAAGCCCTTCTTTCTCCTGCTGAGAGAGGAATGTATTTGAATAACACTTATCTTTTATTTCATTATAGACACTATCATTGAAATCAGAATGATAATCTTCCTCTGCTGCCTCGTCACAATCTAATGATAAGTTCATGGCATCCACGTATTTAAGATGCAGAGACTCATAATTATTATCCACATCTTTGAGGTGGTCAAACTTAAATCTTACTATACGATTTTCTACATAAACTGTAAGAGTGGAATTCTTAAAATCTAAGAGAACCTCATCGTTATATAACCAATCAACACCTAAGATTACGGCTACATTTAATTTATCCACTACAAGAAACGAATGCGAGAAAGCTTACTGGTTAATTGTAAAAGATAGAAAAATTTCTTCATTGATGTTTTGACTTTTCTTGCCAGTAACCCCTACAATTCTTACATTAATTACTGGCAACGTTGGAAATTTCCAATATTTCCTCTTGATTTTAAATAATTCAATAGATAGTATACTAATCTCACTACCAGAATCAATACTGATATTTACTTCTGTATCTTTGATGAAACCCTTGATGACTGGTTCAAATTCCTTACTTTCTTTATGTTATTCTCTTGAAACAGGAGATAATCTTGTATACTATCTTTATCCGACCGATTTAAAGAAAAATTACAAGTGGGTCGTATTGAACATAAATCTACGGTCCGCTTTAGTAGACCCGCACTAAGGGACGGTTTTAGTTTCCCGAATTTTCTATGATGATGTCACCTATGATCTCGCCATTATCCGTTATTTGTTTTGTGTTAGACTGATTACCTTGACAACGTATTTTACGTACCTTAGAACCACCTTCTTTATTCCCTATACTACCAGTATCTTTATAGGGTCTCTTAACTTGACAAAAACGACTTTGATTTGCGTTGTTGCCTTTATGAGGCTCAAATCGATTATTGCCGTTGTTCCGAACATTATTTTCTGGGTTATTCCTAAGTTGCTCGTCCTCCTTTTCTTTGTTTAAATTGTCGAGCTGTTCTAAGTAACTTAATAAATATCTCGGACGTGACCATTCTCTTTCTATCATTTTTTCCTTAACATAATAAGGTAGTCTACTAATCAATACCCTGATTAGATGTTCTTCCATTATGGAATGCTCTATCAGTTTTACCCGATTTAAATGCCATTCAAAATACTTTCTGAATCCTCCCCAACGTTTTGAATAATAGGGTGGGTCTAATAATAGGGTATTTTCCTGTGTTAAAAATATGGTTCGAATTGTTGTTATTCTGAATGATTATAACATTCAGAAAGTATTTTCGCTTTGAATTCTTACAAAACATCTGTTATTTTTACGTAATTAAAGCTTAAAAATCATCAAATTTCACGATTAGATCACGTGATCGAAAACGCTCCGTTATTGGCTGAAGTACTGGTGACGCCATGGACCACCTACAGCGCGGCAACTAGAAGTCGGAGCTTTATTATTGTACGCGTTTCCTCCATTTCGCAGCTTTAAGTTCAGTTTTTTTCGTGATCTAAACGCGTTTACAGTTTTTACGCCACAATGGAAGATGGTTATGTGAAGGCTGACAGCGGAAACCTCCCTAAAGTTGATGCAATTATGGTGTCTTCATTCTTTAAAAACAATCAAAATTTTTACGTGCCAGAAATAAAATGCATTGTAAGTAACGCATACCTACATTTTAAAGCTAATTATTTCGAGAGATATTTTACGCCATTGAAAAAACTACCCTATTTGTTGATGTCAGCAGACTTAATCTGAAGTCACCATATTATGCAATACAGGGTGAAATTCTATCTTGTATCCAAGCGGCCTTGAGTGATTATGTTGGCAACATCAAAAACACGATAGAAAATCCTTGTCCAGATGTTCAGAAGAACATAGAATTACTAGATTAGTGTATCGTGCAGACCATGAAGTAAATAAATAATGCTGTTCCTGCTCTATGATTCTTGTATATACCCTTGTCCGGTCAGTACAAGTAACTGCCCTCGTAAATCAAAGGTTTCACGACAAAATATTTGCGCTGTCACGCGGTTGGCTAATGGCGACGTCTCATGATTCTCGCTATTCAGCATCTGTTGCCAACATAGTCACAGGAAGCCGCCGGGATAGTTAGTAAAATTTAACCCAGTAAAGCACGCAGTTCAGGGAGTAATTTTTTTAACTACTTCAATACTGGTGCAAAGTGAAACATCAAAACCTGTAAGATAACTAAAAAACATTTCTTGTATTCTGGATATTTAATTATTTTTGCGAAATAAACTTCACAACATGACATTACAACGATTTTTGCTTCAATAAACACATATTTGGGTAACTAACACTTTTAATCGTATTTACACTTGCATATTACGAAAGTTTGAAAGCTAAATAAATCGGCGCATTAAAGACATCTCCCATATACGTATATTACTATGGGGTAAGTTGTAAAGTAACCAGAAGGGCGTTGTCGATGTATAAAACGGTTGTTTGACTAAGATCTATTGCTGATAAAATTGCACTTACTGGAGATAAATAATCAGTGCTATACTTTTATAGTGGGCTGCAACAATATTCATGTTGTTCTTTCACCAAATATATTAGGAAATGGCTTTAATTACACATAAATCGTAGGCGTGTATCATTATGAAGTTTTACTTCACAAATGTAAATATTAGGTCATTAACTTACACATAATACTACTTTACACCTTTGCAGTAGAAAAGAATGATACTAAACAGTTTAGTTTACCAATGGAATAATATTGTTTACTTACATCAAAATGATCCTCACAGAAATACACACATGAAGTAGCCGCTATTTCATTTGGATCTCTTCGCGCCAGTGTCAATCACTTTTTGCGTATCTTCTCATTTTTTGGTACTTGCAAGAACAATTTACCTGGAGTCTTGACAGATGTGTTGGTTCAGTGCGGAACTAAGCAATATTTGTGGGTCATTATGCAAACGTTAACGCCCAAACACGAGGCCTCGGCCCAAACAATATACAGGTATTTATTTATCTCATGAGAGCAGCAGCACCGTGTTGTATGACGTCACAGGCATCACGTGACTCAAATGTAGCGTTTTAGCGGGCTTTCAAATTATTTGAATTTCATTTCTTTATTTTAAAAAAAAGTACTGAAATCCACGACGTAAACAAGCATGTTCGGACCATAACATGACATAATTAACAATTTAAAACGATTTCCAGAAAACAGTCAAATACCCTATTCAAGAGTAAGTCGTTGTTGCTCTCCTTTTGACCAATATTTTTCTTTAAATTGGGTGATAAAATCATCCCATGTCTTAAATTCACTACGGTTTAGAATAGCCCATTCAGTAGCACTAGCTTCTAATTGTCCGATTATAAATTGTATTTTTCGTCTATCATCCCAGTTAACAGGAAATGAACTCTCTGTGGCTTTTACAAATATAATAGTATGCAAGCCACCCTCTGGGTTGAAGGTCGGAAATTTATTTGCTGCTTCTGAGGTCACTATTGCATTACAATTTCCTCCACAATCATTAACTGGTCTTGTTTTGTTCACTTCACATTGCGAAGAAGTAGTCACATCGTTTTTATTATCTGCCGACATGCGTGCTACAATTATATTGTCAGCGCTTAAAATTTCACTAGCGGTACAACTATCGTTCCTAGCAATGTTGGTAGATCTGCTTTTACCGTTAGTCATATTATCTTTGGCACTGAACTCTGCTAACTGTTTATTAATTTCGCGCAACTGGAGTTCAGTATTGGACACACGGCTGAACAGTTCCGCGTTTCGACTGTCACCACAGTTGGAACATTCTGCCGACTGATGGTTGTCACTATCTCTGACTGTCTCAATATTATTATAGATATCAGAGATTAAAGTCTTAATATTCACTAGCTCAGCATGATCTTTTTCCACTTGCTGGGATAACTGGTTTAAAGCAGGATTTTCTATCGAAGAATTTTCTACGTTCCTGGTAGAAATTTCTTGGATAGATTCTTGTAACTCTTTCCGAATATTTTCGGTTTGTAATATAATCTCTTCATGGATCTTATTATTATTAACTTCTATCTCGTCACGTATCTTAATATTATTTGTTTCTATCTCCTCACGTAACATAACATTACTCTTTTCTATTTAAGTAGATACTAAAACATGAATATTATCTAATCTAAGTGTTAGCTCAGTGATATCTTGGCGCACTTGAATTTTTTCTTCACGTGACTCTTTAATATGTTCCTCGAGCCTATTATTGATACCTAATATTTGTCCCTGAGTTTCAGTTTGAGCCGATTCTACCCTAGCTATTTGTTCCTGGGTTTTGTTATGAGAAGATTCTATTTTAGCTATTTGTTCCTAGGTTTTATTTTGAGAAGATTCTATTTTAGCTATTTGTTCCTGGGTTTTGTTTTGAGAAGATTCTATTTTAGTTTGAACCGATTACATTCTAGCCATTTGTTCCTGGGTTTTGGTTAGCGTAGCTGCTATCTGTCTAAACATGTCCTTAATTTCATTATTATTGTCACTTATTTTATTCTCAATTCTATTTATGGATTTGTCTATTTTCCTATTGAGAAACCGTCCTTCCCTACTAAGTGGAGGTAATCCTACTTGTTCGTCACCCGATATTTCACCTTCTGACATATTGGCTAGATATGCACTGTCTACACACGTAAAATAACCTTTTGAACACTGTTCACTGTCACACACCAATATTGCCTACGTGAAATTGACTCACCGGATGTTTTAATTTAAATGTATGCAGCTCCGTGATAGGCGAGATGTTACTCGCAGCCACACCAACTGCCGTCTGCGTTGCACCGTATGATGCCGATGCCGGTGTGTCTGCTCTCTCACGCAGACGCTGCCGACGACCCCAACTGCTTTGTCACCAGGGGACCTTCTCGACTGCACTGCGCACCGTAATCACCCACGACAGCGTCGTAGCGATGCCGCAGAGATGACTGCTCACAGCTGCTGGACTGGGCCTGTTACGTTTAAAAGAGAAAGGGTGTCGGGAACAGCAAGGTGCTGTTCACGACTGCAGCGTAGTCTCGTAGAATATTTGGGTGACCGTTCTCCAAGGCTGCCCCCGTCGTCAACCAGATATCTCGTTGATGGAGTGACACAGGCTCCTTCTTCCTCCGCGTCTGTGTGTCAAATTTCTTCTTCGGCGCACAAGTCCCATCAGTCGCCACGTGCGGCGGAACGACCTCTTTGTACGGCGGAACGTGTGCTAAAACCTTATCTTCAAAAGCACTCGTCTTGTATGATTAGGGTTGAATGTGGCCGTGTCAGACTTCGTAATCCTTGAGGTGTCCACTCGCCCATAAAAATTTATATAAAAATAAAATAAATGTTCATGTAAAATCTTTATACGTTGCAATATTTCAAAAATCAGATTCTTGCGCCGAGGGAAGAAGTCTTTAACAGTCACTCTTGTTAAAATATTTCTAAGTTCTCTCACTGATAAGACGGTCAAAAGAAATTCTTCAGTTTGTGGTCGTTGCTATAGCCACAGATAAAAAATAATATTTCTTCAATGATTATCGATCATTGTGTATGATCGATTAACCAAAGTTATAAAAAAACATTTATCGAAGTGTTCTTGACGTAACTTTCCCACCAATGAAAATTCATAAAAATCTTCCTTCAGATTGAAGAATATTTGGATTAAATCATCTGCTCATTTCATTAACATATTATTCATCGTAAAATAATTCTTCATAAATGATGTACTCTGACACTTTCGTCAAGTTTAAACACAATGACATTTATTGCTTTCTATGACTTTACATATGTAGTCATTGACAGACAAAAGGGAACTGACTTTTAAAATTTATTGTTTTAACATGAAACTTCGATAATAATGTCAACTCTTGCGACGACAACCGCAGAGATCAACATCTTCTTGCCTCGTGGCCGTCGACCCGCGACTTGATATGGCCGGATATTTACTCCTTGTAATCGGCGTCGAAGATGTTGCCCTCGTAGGTTGACTCGCCTCACAGTACATGAAACATAAAAAAACCATACAAAAAACTTCTTTAAGAATAATATAACATTAACCATTTACTAAAAAATAATTTAAGAACACAAAAATAAGTAAGGTATCCTGCACAAACTGAGCTGACATGAGATACGTAGCGGAGACAATAATCCGTCCCACTACAGCATAATTTTATCAAAATCGGACTACGGGAAAAAAAGATATCGTAATTTTAAGTGTTTTCAGTAACCGTCGCGTCTGTTTTAACAACTGTTAAAAACCCCTTATCTCCAAAACTTCTTCACGAATTTGCATGGGGTTTTCGCAGGTAACTTGAGCGTAACTCTGGACAACATATAGACTTCGTTTCATATAAATCGGATCCCGGATAAAAAGAGTATTCTAATTTGAAATTTTTTTATCTACGACCGTCATGACTGTCTGTCTCTTTGAACACGTTTATCTCCGAAACTACTTGACGAATCTTCATGGGGTTTTCACACATAACTTGAGCATACCGTGCACTTACATAAAGGCTTCAATAATTAAAATCTGATCAAAGAAAATGAAGATATCATAATTTAACCATATGTTTGAAAGCCATTGTGAATGTCTATTTGTTGAAGGTAATCTCCAAAAGAACTAAGCAAACTTTTGTGGATTTCCACAGGTAAATTGAGAATAGTTTGACGAGTAACATAGGCATCATTTCATCAAAATCGGAGCAGAGGAAGGAAAGATATCGTAATTTGAATTTTTATGTGTATACTAAGCTTATAAGTATGGTGTAGTACAGTAAATCTCCGAGAATACCATACGAAATTTCCGGGGATTTCATAGGTCAACTGAGAGTACCTTGAGGCAACATCTCAGCTTCATTTAATCCAAATCGCATCAGGGCAAAAAAAGATATCGTAATTTGTATCCTATGCTTGAATTGCAGCGTAGTACAGCAAAGATCCGACAGAGGCGCTAATAGATGGCGATTCTACGTTTTTTATTCTCTTTACTAAGATGAAATACTCTGAAACAGGGGCTACGATTTCCCTTACGGCAGCGGTGTGGTATACTGATATTGGCAAGGCGTTGAATCCTTTTTGATAACTCACGTACAATGAAGGGAATAATTCTTCGCGTTGCAGCGTAGAACAGCAAAGATCCGACAGAGGCCTGACTTATAGATGGCGATGCTGCGTTTTTGATTCTCATATTAAATTGTAATTCAGTGAAACAAGGGTTACGATTTTCCTTACGACAGCGGTCTGGTGTATTGATGTTGGCAACGCCCGTTGAATCCTTTTTGAAAAATCATGTACAATGATGCGAATAATTCTTTGTGTTGATAATGAAATAAATAATTAATATTGTTCCGATCAGTAAAATTAATGATCCCGATAAACCAAATATTTCGTTGCCACCGTTAACATGCTGAACCGCTATCATTGTAGGTCACAAAACTTAACCAAGGTACGACACAAAGAAATCATTTTATCAAAATCGGATCAGGGGAAGAAAAGATATCGTAATTTGTAGTTACTGGTGTATACTATGTTTGAATTGCAGCGTAGTACAGCAACGATCCGACAGAGGCGCTGAATAATAGATGGCGATGCTGCATTTTTTATTCTCATAACTAAGGTCAAATACTCTGTGATATTGGCAACGGCCGTTGAATCCTTTTTGAAAAATCAGTCACACACAATGTTGGGAATAATTTTTTGTGTTGATAATAAAATGAATAATGAATGTTGTTCTGATTAGTAAATTAATGATCCACCTAAAGCGAATATTTTGTTGCCAACGTTAACATACTAAACCGCTGCCACTGCAAGTAAAATTTAACCCAGGTACGACACAAAAAAAAAAAAAAAAAAAAAAAAAAAACAAGTTTTTTACTAGCTGTATCCCACATTCCTTGCAGTGCCATGAAAACGAAAGAAGTGCTTCTTTCCGTGGGTATCATTTGAACTTAAAACATAACGACGTTCCTTCGCGTCTATCAATGTTTTCATTGACTAAGAAATCTTTGCAAGAAAACACAAATTTCTTTCCTAATTTCTGTGCGTACTTATTACATCTCGAGTCAGTTCTGTTTAGGTGTGCCCTAGGAAACAGCGTAGTACAGTACAGAACAAATAGAGGCTCTGTTGGTTACGTAGAGCACTAATGAACTAATAGTTGGCGTTTTGAATTTAAAACATGACGACATTCCTTCACGTCTATCGATGGTCTAATTTACATAAGAATTCTTTCCAAGAAAAATCGAATTTATGTAGTTCCCTTTCTGATGTTGGTATATCCTCATCATATTTTGCGTGCTTTCTGTTTAGGAATTCGTCGAAAACGCCATTGTACAGGAAAGGACAAACTGTTGCGACGTTCGCGTGACTTGCCGCGTTGGAGGTGAATCATCCCTCGGAGATAGATGTGTGTGTTGCCCTTACGTTAGTTTAACTTACTTTCAGTAGTTTGTAAGTCTAGGAACTTATGACCAAAGTAGTTTGGTCCCATAGAATTACAAACATCCGAACTCATTTGAGGTGACTTTAACTACATAGTACACCAAATAACTAATTATGGCGTTGCTGTGTTTTTTTCATTCTCATAACTATGGTGTAATACTCTACAAGAAGGGTTACAGTGCTGCTTTTTTATGCTCATAACTATTTTGTAGTTCTCTTTCTTTAATATCTGTTGTGAAGCACGGGTGTACAGCTATTAGAAATCTCTAATCTCCTAAACTGCTTCACGGATTTACCTGAGGCAACTTCGTTTCATAAAATTGGGATCACGGAAAAAAATGATATGCAAATTTAAATTTTTGCATATACGACCGTCATGTATGTATGTCTCTTTGAACTCGTTTATATCCAAAACTACTTGACGAATTTTCATAGGATTTTTAGCCGTAACTTGAACATATCGTACGGTTGAATACACGCTTGACTTCATCAAAATCTGATCAGAGAAAATAAAGATATCCTAATTTAAACAATTGTTTAAAAGCAATCAGTGTATAGCTGCAAAGGCTAATCTCCGTAAATACTACACGAGCTTTCATGGGGTTTCGCGGGTAAGTTGAAACTAGAGAGGCGCTTTAGTGCACCAAAGATCTAATAGACGCCGCTGCTGCGTATTAAGTATGGTGTAGTACAGCAAGGAACCGTATGTCTGTGACAGAATTAAGCAACGCAATCTTAAAAATACACCAAAAAAAGCAATGATGCGCACAGGCCCTTCTTTAACAACCGTTGCGAAGCACGGGCATTAAGCTAGTGTTAACATAAAACAGATCCCATTCATTCGCTGCCTGTTGTATTACACGTGTACTTACTTACCTGTTAGGGTAAACAATCCAGCGTCGCGTGTGCTGGATGTGAATGTGATTCAAATAGTTTAAAGTTTGTAGCCACGAATATAACGCTTCTGTGTTCTTATGCCAGCTGAGTGCTGGAGCAAAATTATGACGGATGTTGTTTTATTTCTCACGGTAGCGCACTGCGTTTCTTCTTTGCGAACGTATATTTTGTAAACATACTGTGTTCCGTGTTTCGAGTGCTGACTTGAGTGCAAGGTCTAGGATATATAAATCTTACAGGAAACGAGAACTGTTAAAAATTTGGGAGGTATGTGGTTATCGATGGCTATGAAAGGTCTTGCATAAATATATTGTCTGTATGGTGTAGAGTCGAGAGGGCTATGGAATGTTCATCCCTTCTGGTATTTTGCTTTGGAGAAGGTTATGTCATATTCCCCCCAACCACGAATTACAGAGTATTTGGCACCTCTCATCTCTCGATGCAGCTGTAGTATCATTCTGAGAGAAAGATAAGGTGAGTGCTACCTTTCTCAGCTGCAGTGACATTTTCAACTTTTTAAGTAGTATTTTGTATGTCAGTCACGTATTTAACTATGAGGTGTTTCAATACAATCTTTTTATCATGTACTGATGTCGTATTTGTGTTGTCATATAATCGTGTTTCCTTTAGTTTTCGTCTGTCAGTGAGAGCATTTGAGCTACTGTTTGTGCGGGGTCTCTTTGTAGGATAGCAGCAGTTTACCCAACTTTCATGTAGGGCTAAGACTGTTAGAAGGCCAGGCAGACATTAACAGCCACTGGTTTTGAGCTATTGTAGTGTTGGTGCAGGTCGTTTGAGTGCATTCTCTGGCTATTTCCACTTCTACCTGAGGTACTTCGTCTGGTAGCGTTGAACCTCATTCTTCCCTGGGTGAGGCTGCCACGAGCTAATGAGGTTCTCCTGAGGACAGCTTTAGCAATGTAACTTAGAAATTTTGTGGTGCTTTCGATTTAGTGTGAATTTCTCATTTCTAGTCCATTTCTCTTGAGATGTTTCATAGTGATTTATCATAGTTATTCACATCAGTAAAGGAACATTATTATGTTTTCCTACAGTTCATTTTTGCTTATATATTTCTTATGGGAACCTAGTAGGATTTAGACTTGGGAAAAATCTACCCTCATTTTCAGTTAACGCTGACTGAAGAATGCGTTTCGTATCCTTGCATGCTCATTTGTTGCTCCGTTTTTTTTTATAATTTTATAATTATAAATTTTATAATTTTCTGAGTTTTGCATTTTTTGTGTAATGTATGAAACAGTCTACCGTGTGGAATACCTGAGGTTTCACTACGCTTTCCTGCCGTCGTCTTTATGTGGTGCTTAAATAATCTTCCATGTAAGTGTAAATCAGTTTTAAACGTGAATAATCCTTTCGCGATTTTACTGCCTTTTTCTTTATGTTCTTCTCTGATCAGATCACGCAGGTGCTCGTCACGTGGTAAACTGCTATTTCGAGTAGAAATTATGTTATTCTGAATATTTGTCGGGATCGAACGTGATTTATTTTAGTTGTGTTTACTTTGTGTAATTTCTGTGTAGGTGCTACATGGGGACTAATCTGTCTCCGATCCAATTGTAAGGAGTCAAGAAATTCTGACCTTCTTCCATACTATTTTCATATACATAATCGTATTCTAATCGTCTTTCCGATTGATTTGATACCCCGGACATCATATTTGTGAAAGTAATCGGTAATCGTACTTGACGTCACTTGCATTTAATGCATATCGAGAGGCTGGGGCTCGGGATTACAGATACATTTTAGCGGCGTGGCCAAATCCCACGTTCCGCATCCCGAGAGAAGTTGGCTCTTTCCAACATGGAGCTTGCCGCGCCACGGGCTGTCTCGACTATAAAGGCTTTTGGCGGGCCAGAAAGAAGTTTTCACGAGGTCGGCCGCCTGCCGGTATCCACGATTATCACGTGGGAACCAGCCGACGCATTTTCCTAGAAAATATTGTTGTCACGCGATAACTCCCGTGTTAGATTTTTTCTAAAAATGAGATCTTGCACCTTTTCATCTCTTTGTGTCAGAAAAAGACACGTTTGTACAATAAATCATTTCAAATGATTTCCAATCCATAGTGTACAACAGCAATCAGTTAGAATAAATATTTCTTCAAACCGTCTTGATTGCAAATTTTTTTTATTAGTTAATGACGCGTTTCGCCCTTTAGCAGGGTATCTTCAGATTATCTGCGTGACAGAATTTACACAAAATTACAAGGTGGAATTACAAACGGTTATAATGGTACATGGGCTTATTTTGTGTTAAGAAAACAGTATAAATGGTAAACAAAGCTTACAATGCTCTCTCCGTCGTGTGACACCGTAAGTTGTTATTTCGATGTTTCTATTTTCCTGGAATTACACTCCACAATCTCAAAAAAGGAGGTGTAGATGTCGACCGTTCGTAATCAGAATATTGTGTTTCAAGAAGAAACCGCTGGCCCCTTACACTGTTTTTCAGTTTTATATACTTCCATATCCGACAGAGAATGTCATGTACTCTGTATAAACAATTGCTTCATTTAATTCGTAAAACTCAATAAGAATATCTACTTTGCTCATAAAAGACGTAACATGTGCTGAATAGGAGAAAACGAACGAACACAGCCGCATGTTACAAGTACAAGAAACAGACTAAAAGTGAAGCAAGGCGGTTTTCTACGGAAGGAGAAGTAATTGTTACGTTAAGACTCCCGTGTTAGAAAAAATCTAACACTGCGCACCACTTCAGATAATGCCACAACTAACAAGCTATTATTGAAATTTGATTGTCGAGTCAGAGATTAATTGAATCACGAGATATGAAAGAATTCATTTCTGGATGGTCAGTTCATTAGCTTTAAAATGTGATGGAGTATTGAAGTAAACTCGTAAATGTTAGATCTTTTCTAACAAGGCGAGTGATCGCGGGTTAACGGAATTCCGTGCAGGGAAAAGAGACACGATTTCATTGGCTGATGGCAAAATGTGGGAGGAGCCTCGGCGTGTTGTGACGGCGCCTCTTATTGTCAGGTGTGGCTCGTTTGCAGTTGCGCGAGAAAGGCGGAAGATACAGGGAAGCTGCGGAACCGTCTGCCCCGTGCATGTAGGGATGCAAACGATACATCGATGTTTTGAAAACATCGATGTTTCGTCCATAAACATCGATGTTAACATCGATGTTTTGAACAGCGATATGTCGCCGATGCATCGACGACAGAAGTCCAAAACTATCGACATCGTTCAACAATTGATTGTCAACTCCGTTATTACCACAGTCTAACATATACAGTTACAGTCGCGACACTCACTGCTGGGAAAGTTGTTACCAACTGATAGCTGCAACGACACTAGCGCTCCTAGCTGGACAAGCTGCCGTAAAAGTGATGTTTGTTTATAATTATTTGTGTGCGTAATTAACGAAATAGTTGAGACAGTGTTTGCGTTACAAGCATTAGTACAATATTAAGAGATACACATAACACGGACATTGATGTAAAAACAGCCGAATTTAACTGATTCAGAGCTGTAATGGACAACTTTGTCATGAACAAATACTTAACGAGTATGTATTATTTTGCTGCTTATTCCGTTGAAAGTAAGTAGAATATAAACATAAGAGAAACATACATTTCTATTATGGTGTGTTCTTACTATGATAAGAGTTCCTTGACGCGTATCAGTTCGGTGTGTAGTCTAATGATTCGAACATTTTTAGGCATCAGTCGTCTTTCTGATACGCGCATATTCGTTTGAGTGTGATTACTTCAGATTAAGAAGACAATGGCTCGAAGATTCTCGCCGTTTGTGGTTCAGATGTATCAACAATTGTGGAATTGGGTTCTTCTTTGTTGAAAACAGTCTGATTGCTTTTTCCGTTTTCTTGCCAGGTCTGCCACGTAACTGACGTTTCTCCTTCAGCTGCAGCTGTGGTGGCTGCTTTGGTACGTTAAATACTGTAGTTATTGCATTCTATATGCGTTTCCTACGTTCCACTCTCATCAATTTTTACTGAAATTGTAGTAAAGAACCCATAACGTTCCTGAGTAGAAAAGCGACGACTGTTTGCCAAAGGTAGGTCTTTCGGTGTTTCTTAGCCATTTTTTATTTTTAATAGAAAATGATATAATCAGCAAAAGCCTGTATGTTACAAGATAATTGTAAATAAACTTTCTTGCAATGTACTGTTTCGCACCTCATCAGGGATCTTAGTAAACCTAATAAAGACAAAGATGGAGCTAATTTCAAATGACTACCTACTTGCATGGCACTAAATACTTTGCCTAGAGTGAAAAGTCTGTATAAGTCGATATAAACGATACTATTCGCACTCATCCAATACCGTATTCAGAAACTTAGCTTGCCGGCAGCTTGGAGCGCTGCAGTCGCAGTGTATAACAAAAATCTGCGGGAGTGTCGTGACTGTATGTGTTAGACTGTGTTATTACTTTATTAGTTGCTCAGTCAGCGTCAGCTCAAGTACGGTGCTCCTGCTGTAGTCGCTCGTCGCTGATTTCATACTTTTGAAACAATAGGTAAGTAAAATATGAAACTAACAACAATATCATTTACTCACCTTTGTTTGCTTTTCTCTCTGCTGCAGTCATCTGTTCGAATGAAAAGATTAGTATGTTTCACTTTTGTTGGACAGTTTGTACGCGTACATATAACCAATTAGCCACACGTGTAGTAGTTTGCTATCGTGAGTTTGTTGTGTGGAGCAGTAAGAGGTCAAACGCAAGGACTACCAATTTTATAAATCCGAATCTACAGTTCTATGGGATATTGAAAGTAATGTACACAAACATCGCAACTGTTAATATCACACCGATGACTTCAGAATAACAAAAAAATTTCGAAATCATCAAACCTATGTCAAATGCGAAGCAAAAAATTGCGTAGGAAGAGTGGCTGTTCAATCATATGGTTTGCATTTAATGTCAAGTTCCTTATAAAATAAACCTTATTCATATTTCAAAATTCCTTTAATGAAACCTGTCAGTATCATGAGACTCATTGATGATTAGTGCGCTTGAAAGAAGTGCTTGAATTTCTGGCTAGTTACCAGTAGCTAAATCTGAAGGGTAACCACCAGTCGGTTTTGATTTCAACAAGGTACATAATTTGATAAACGACATTGACGAATATTCATTTTAAAAATACATTATTAAGTAATAACTGAATGATGCATAATGTTTAATTTTCTTCACGTCGACGTCTAAGAAAAATACAAGACGTCAACAAAACACAAGTTATTTCGCATGTAATGAACAAATCGATATAAATCCCAAGTAAAATCAACGCAATAGGTAGCGAAACCTTATTTCCAACTTCTTTTTCATTATAATCTGCCATTTCGCTGTGTATTCGTAGCCTAGTGAAAGAATATAAATAAGGCAGATACTTTCTGGCAACACAGCTTCATTTCAGTGTGTTTTTCCTAATATTCCTTAAACGTATGGAAACATCGTAAAAATATCGATCTATCGTTTTTTAGAGCGATGTTTTTTTAACATCGATATTTTTCCGCAGGAACATAGATGTTTTTATCAACGATGTTGCATCCTTACGTGCATGGCTGCACGAGGGGACGCTCCGCGAGGTTTTTTTAGCGGCTCGCTGTGGTTTCGCGTAAGTGCGTTCGTCTGCGTAAATGGCGGTGCTAATGTTCGATCGTATGCTTAGCGCGTGAGTAAAGGCCGTTTCACACCGCGGTCACACTATGTCACGTGACGTCACGTGACAGACATGCAATTCACACCGCCACCGACGTCTGTGAGCTATTAGGACATCGTTCCTGCTCTAGTCAGTTCAGTTGAAACAGGTAACATGGCAGGTGGTTCGTGGTACGACAGCGCGTTAACTAAAAGTGTGCTTTGGTTGGGTGATGGTGAAAGTGTGTGACACGTAAGAATGTTTATTCTACTGATTGATTTTTGATTGATTGATTTTTCCAGGTAAGCCAAAACAGTCTTGGACCACCCCGCCACTGCCCGCACCGAAACTAAGTTTATTGTGCGGTATCGCTCCCTGTATATCTAGTAAAGCCAACCAATGCCCTTGAACAGTGCAAGGAGTCCCTTTACCAGTTCTTTATTAGACACTATTTCTTAGGGTCTGGTTGTCCCAAATATTCTGTGCCTTTTATTCTCCAATGCAATCCATTCGAAGATCAGATGTGATGCAGTTTCATCACTGTCATCACAGGTCCTACATTTAGGCTCCTCTTCTGTTATTCCCATTTTATGTAGGTGTTTTATGAAATTCCCTTGGCCTGTCAGCAATCCAACCATGAGTCTAATTTCTCTCCTGTTCAGACCCAGGATTGCAGAGCTTCTTTTAAAACATGGCTTTGGCATCATCACCTTGCCATGTTTTTGTTGATGGACTTTGGTCCAATATTCTACGTGCTGTCTTCTGAGCTAGTTACGTAGCTCTAATTTGATCATTGCCTTGGTGATTGTCAGGACAGGTTCCGGTCCAATAAATGGAGTCTCTGCCCCCATTCTGGCTAATCTGTTGGCATGTTCGTTGCCACTGATCCCCGAGTGGCCAGGGGCCCACAATAGGTTTACTCTATTGCTCCACCAGAACCCTGTGAAATTCTGCAACAATTTTAGACCTTGTTGCAGGAGCTGCCAGTGATCTCAGGGCTGCCTGGCTGTCTGAATAGATATAGATGCTACGATCTTTTAGCACCTACGCAAATTCTCCTCCACACACGCCCTGATGGCAGTGATTTCGGCATGGAATACTGAGGCCAGTTTTCCTAGAGAGATGACGCCCTCCAATCTTGGCTGCACCCCATATTCCCCGACCCCAACACCTTGGTCCGATTTTGACCCGTCAGTGAACCAGAGAACTATTTTCTCCCACTGCTCACTACTTCCAATTGTTATATTGCTAGATTTTATACTGTATGCACCAGCCGCTGCCTCCATCTTGACCAAAAGGTGTAATGGGGGCATATCCAGCATGGTTTCCATCCCAGCAGTTGGTGTGCTGCTAATTCCGCCTGTTATGGCTAAGCAGGCTAATCTCTGCACCTTACCAAGCTCCTTAGCAGCAACCTGATGTTCTACCTTCTTCCACCACACGACCGCCCCATAGGTGATCCAGGGTCTAATCACTGTGGTGTATATCCAGTGCTTATTCTACTGTCTGTATAATGACTTTTAATATGAACATTACTTGATATGTAGTTTTTGTGTTGAGTCACCTTTGCATAATAATAATGCCAATTTGCGTTAAACATGCCTCTTTCTTTTAAGTCATGGTTTTCTTTTCCTTTGAGAGATTTGGTATTAAACAGAATTTCAGTTTTACATAAAAGAGTAGAAATAATACGAATTTATGCTGATATTAAAGTAAGTCTAATAAATATTAACATCATACATTTTTGGTGTTAATATTACTATTAATCTATACGATACTGTGAAGGGTTACTGTCTCTGTACTCTTCTAAATTCGTATCCCATAGCAGTGGAGGGGTTCTGACGACTTCAATCAACTCCATAACAACAAAACAGCTTCTTCTTGTAACGAGTTAAAACACGCGTGTGAAGTGGTCATGCATGCGGCGGGTGAAACAGTTTTCACACTACCTTTTGCCATCGTGACGTAATTGTGACGTAACGGCGCTGTGAAGGCGACCTGAAACCAGACTATCGACTAGTCGATCGCTGTTGCGTCGACTTAATGTTTAGGACTGTGTAATGAGGGAACTGTACGGATTTTGACAGTTGTGGAACTGTAGTTATACCAACGAATGTTCATAAGAATGTGATTGTGTAGTGCGTGTAATACTTCCTGCATTTAATCAGAAAGTTTTGTTTGTTGTGAACAATGCTTGGCCCGTAAACGATAATTAGTGTTTAAAAAAAGTAGTAGGTAGCCTACTTACTGCTTTGAAATGTCTCGTACAGCCCTGCAGTAACCAATCTATGAAACACTTATATGCTTATACTTCGTTGTAGAAATTATCAATTTACTAGTAATAATGAATAGGATTGAGCGTTAAGCTTTTCTGATATGAATGCGCTAATACAAACAAATACTACTTACAGTGAGAACGACATTACTGGAACACTTTTAAATAACATTCCAGTCAAATATTCCCTTAAATTACTATAATTTAGAATTGCCTGTTCTAGGTAAAAAAAAAATCTTCACCTTCCTTTATACACTTTTCTATTGCCCTATGGTGCATTTTCTCAACAGTAAACTGGTTTAGCGAACTGGCTGATCACACCATAGGTCTATTTAAAATTATTTAGTTTTATCTCAAGTAAACAACTAATCGAAATGCTCACACTGGCTCGTTCACAACTCGATAGTCGAAAGCTGACGGGTGACGTCACGACTGCAAAAGTGGAAACTGTTTCACCGTGCGCGCGGCAGTCTAGTGGCCCACTGCACATGCGCAAGGCAGTGTAGTGGGCCACTGCGCATGCGCGAGGCCATAGACGTTTTGAGAGGATCGCTCGCGGAGCGGTCCCGCAGATGAGTCTGTGACGTCTGTGAGGCTCTGCGAGGTCGGTGTGAATTGCCCCATTTGAAACTATGGAAACAGATCTGTAGAAAAGTCTGTCACGTGATATAGTGTGACCACGGTGTGAAACGGCCTTAAGGCACTGTCACAGAGCGGTGGACACTTTCCCAGTCCACAATTTTGTTAGTTAAACGCCTGCGGACGTTTTTGAGTGGCGACTTCTGGTGGGTTAATTTTCAGAATCAGCGTACCCTGCCAATTATAGTTTTGACTAGGGAAGAGAAGTAGCGAGCCTTGGCTTCACCAAGAGCAATAGAAAGTGTTGGCTCTTTTAGTTCAGCTGTCATTAAAAGCAGCTAATTTTTTGTAGGTTTCACAGGCGCAGCAGATACGGAGAAGGGTATTTGTGCGAACGCAACGCCACTTTAAAAATATTTCTTGAGCAGGTTAGGTTCCCTCTGATACCAGAGGGACATTGCCTCCCGTCCGGTATTTCAATCTAACGATAGAATCGCGTGTAGCTGCGGCTCCTCAGTCACGCTCAAACTAGTTTTTGCCTTCTGATAATTACTTTATTTTATTTGTGGTTTCGAGTATCAACGCGATACCTTTAACGAATGTATTCTGTCCTGTATTTGAGATTGTGTTTTAATTTTCAGAATTTCATAACTTTCATTTATTTTTGATTTTGTAAAGGTAATAAATTACGTCTTTAACTCGCAGTAAATAGTTAATCTTTTTCTTTACTGAGACACTGCCAATACCCCACTCTCGTACCTGGTCGGGTCATTCAGCAGTAATTATTTTGTACGTACAGTTGTTCATATTTTTTTGAGCACAGTAAAGGGTCACTTACCTGTCTTGAACTGAAACGTGCACTGGTTTCTGATGTCTAACCTGCATGTCACGATACATCTGTTCCACCTGCAGAGCCAATCATTTTACAGCAACGTGTTACAGAGAGAAAGTCACGGTATGTTGTAATAAAATTCTGAGGATATGTCGGAGAGCACCTGTGCTGTGCACTTTATGATGGGACGAGTCTGAAGTAAAGAAGGTGTGCGTGTAATAAGAAGTCCTACGTGTACTTCAAGCAAGTGTAAACACGCTGACTGTAATCTAATGTTGACATGTTGATTGTAGTGCCTACTTGCCTGGAGAGTGGGAAAGTAGTGAAAGTAAGAACAATTAAGTGGATTGCAAGTAAATGGAGCCACCAATGAAACAGAAGGGCCTTCTTTTCGGTTACCAGCTACTATATCAGGAATAACCCACAGGAATCTGTTGGAAACTCACTTTTACTGGGAAGAAGAACCAATTAAAGTTCTGCCTACAGCAGATCTGATAACGTTAAATGAAACTGTGGCTCCAAAATCGTCGCACTTAATTACTAAGTTACTACGTAAGCAAAAAGGGCGAATCGCCGATGAAACACGTCCAGCGAATGAGTGGTCGTGTTCCATTTTCATTTATTCATTAACCCAAAGTGTTTCTGCCCCACTAATGTTATCTACCTGTGTGTTAATTATTTTATTCTTTTCCTTAATGATCACTGACCCCTGTTTATATATGTTTGTCCCTTATTTATAAATGTTTCCACCTGTGTGACAGAACTTGTGTGTTCATGTGAATGTGTGCTCTTAATATTGACTGACTGCCGCGCAATGGCTTACAGTCGCCGACTCCCACTTTAGGCCTCGTTTTGCTGTAATTAAGAACGCATGGTTTCGTTTGTCGTCTATGCTGGCGTCTGCTGGCTGGCCAGAGACAAGCGTACTTGGCAAGGAGGCGAGATGGCCGTGTTCTAAGTGTCGTACCAACCTAATATTGGAAGAAAGAGGTGACAGGAGACCTCTCTGGGAGCGGATGTAGAGGGAATTGTCTTGGCCAGGTAGCAAGGGTTGGTAAACACTAGTCTCTGAACGCACTCTGCGTCGCTTTTAGCGCGCTCTACATCCGGTGTATGACGAGGGGAGATTTTTCTGAGGCCTTAGAGCTGGAGTCTTCACTCTTTATTCTGGTTCCGACGACTGAGGAAGTAAGTTCTCCGCTAAATCATGCTGAGGGAAAGGCATGCTGTTAGGACTTTGATTTATTTGTGATCAGGCAGTCTTGGTTTTTCAGTGATCATTCTTTTGAGTTGAGGCGAAGTTTCTTAATTTAAAGAACTCGAGTAAATTCAATGTAGATTTGCATTTTCATTCCAGTGATGATTGTGTGTCCAGTTTTGCTCAAGTTAGTATACACGTGTGTGGCCTTCAGTATTTATGTAAACCTAATACGTTCAAATTTCCTTCATGTTTTTAACTAACGTTTTCGCGTCATTTTTGTATCCGCAAATATGCTAAATATTTCTAAGATTTTCTGATTTGATTCTGTCTTTCCTGTCTTGTATGACCGATTGCACCACGTGCTTTCGTAACGGTCGTTACTTCGACCTTCCGCCATGGTTTTATTAATACTAACTTTCTTCTATACGAATTCTCGTGTGTGCTCTATTTGTTTATTCTGAATTAATTTCCATTCTATATTCTATGTAATTCACCGTGGTAGCACACCATGTGGTACTTAAGAATAGTATGCTACTGCCTTCCCACACATGGATTCATTAGTGCTCAGTATAATTTAAAATTTTGTGATCAAGACACCCGCCATCTCGCCGTTGCTTTCATGTTTTCCAGGATTGTAATGTATTGCCAAGCTATATGCGTGTGTCTGTAAAAGAATGAATGTGCTTTCAGCTGCCCATTGTGTATTTGAAAATTTCCTCCCACGGTACCTCCATATTCATGAAGGGCAGAAAAAATTTTAATAGGCCAATAATTATATGTTTTAATTGATTTTTGTACAACGTGTGTGCTTGATTTGTTCTCCCCACATTTATTTGCTAGTTATTTTACTCGCCCTCCCATGTTTAATTATCTATTAATTAATTTTTAAACATTGATTTTGTGTTTGTTAAAACGTTTTCTGCTGCCTTAAGGAGTGAGCAGTTAGATAAATGTCCATTGCGCATGTACTGTGGCCACTCATAAAGTAATTTACAGCAGCAGTGAGCGTTTTATCTTACATTTGCAGAAAGTATGGAATTTTTTAGAGAAACGATGTTAGGAGAAAATTCTTATTATTGCTGTACCTAGCGCCATGGTGACTGTTACTTTTTTCTTTATTGTTATTTCTATACCATTGTACAAAAACATCGGTAGGCTGGGCTGCAGCCTCTTACGCCGCTCTTCAGCCGAGTTGCTTGCCACAATGGACATGAAGATTTAAAACAAAACAATGACAAGACATTAAAACGTGAAGTATTTAAAGACATTGGCTGAGAGAAGTTTGTTGGTGATACAATACAGAGCAAGGCGATAAAACACATGTAGTTAAAATCGTTGGGTCACGGTGATTTTAGAAAAACACATATGGTGAGAAACACGACATTGGGCAGACGAGCAAGCACTGCAGACACTGTTAAAAACGTATGGCGGTGGCACTTGTTTGTATGACGGTGGTCGCACTGTTAGAATCAGACACTGATACACTGGAGACACAAAACATGAGGCAAAGCACTCATTAAGACCGATGGTATTGACAACCCCGCAGGGGGGAGAGGAGGGTGGGGGGCCAGAAGCGTGGGAGGAGGGAAAGGAAGGGGGTAGGAGTGGGGAGTCTAGGGACTTAAAGGATGGAGTGGAGAAGGGGACAACCAAGCGGTGGGAGAGCAAGGGAGGGGAGGGGGAGAGGGGGCGTTTCCAAAGGTAGAGGATCAGGGCTGATAGGAGGGATAGATTGCGGGACGGAGGGCGTCATCTTGGAGGGAGAGGTGACGGAAGTTGCCCTGACGTGGAGAGTGTGGAGGTGAAGGTGTGGCAGAGGTCTGTGATGGGTGAGGACAGGGTATACCAGAGGGTTACTGGAATCTATCTTGAGGGTAATGTAAAGAAGCCAGATATGTTCGAGAAACTGGAGTTGATGCGAAAAAGGGGATGAGGTCGTACAGGATCCGCATGGGAGAGGATATGTGGGTGTGGTAGACAAGGCAGAGGGCATGGCATTATAGGATTTGAAGGATTCTATAATAGGTTGGAGGGATGGAGACCCAGGTAGGATGGAAGCTGCATTGGACGGGACGCATGATGGATCTGCAGCTATATATGATAGTGGAGGGTTTGAGGCCCCTCGTCCAGCGAGGAGTTTGAGGAGGTTTAGTTGGGACATTGCCTACTGGCGAAGTGATCGTAGGTGAGAGGTCCACAAGAGGGTGAGGCCGAGGTATTTCAAGGTGGGGATTTGACGAATGGACTCTGATGAAGGGTAACATAGAAGTCGTGGAGGTGGAAGGATGTGGTGGTATGACCTATAATGATTGCCTGTGATTTATCGAGATTTATGGAGAGGAGCCACCGGTTGCACCATGCAGTGAACTCGGTGAGGTGAAACTGTAAAAGTACTGGGAACGTGCGATGTAGGGGGTGAGGGCCAGCAAGGCGGTGTCGTCAGCATATTGGAGGAGATGGGTGGGATGCTGGGGTTGGGGCATATCGCCAGAGTCGATGAGGTAAAGAAGGGAGCGGGGGGGGGGGGAGGGAGAGGATGGAGCCTTGAGACACCCCAGCGGAGGGGTAGAACAAATGTGAGTTGGAGATGCAGACAGGAGGAGCGGTGGGTAAGGAAGGAAGCAATGGGGAGTACATAATTAACGGGAAGGGCATAGAACTGGAGCTTGAAAAGGAGTACAGAATGCCATACACGCTCGTAGGCTTTTACGCTGTCGAGGGAGACAAAGATAGTGGAGCGACGGGAGCTCAGCTGGATGGAGAGGAGACTGTCACTCTGCTTAACCTATCATAAAAGGCTAAGTACTAAATTTAGACTGTGGTAATAGTGTTTCATTTTAAATCTTTGTGATTTTTCCTAATTCCTATTTCTCGGTGAGTGATTCACCATGGCATATCCCTTCTGACTTATGAGAGAAGAACAGCACTAAGTTTAGCTAATTATATTAATTTTCAAGTTATTGTGTAGTTCCGCAGTGGTTCAACCCTCCAGTACTGTGATGGCGACCTCTCGTGGCGGCGGCGCCTCTAGTAGGGGATGAGCTGGCATAGGAAGGACGTGGTGTAGATGCACGGCACGTCCATGTAGTAGCCGGAAGAGTCGAGGACGACGCAGTTCTCCGGAGGGCCGAACGGGTACCCGTTGTCCGGCTCGCGCTGCCGCCACACTTGGAACTCCATCTCGTGGATGCTGCGACCTGTGCAGTCGGCGAGACAGAGCACTGTTACTACACTATTTCCACACTAACTTTTCTGCCTAATTTACGGTATGGACTCTGACCTCCAGATGTTAACTGAGGGTCCAAGTGCAGAAGGGGCACATGCCACCAGAGTCTGTTGTGTCAGGAAACGGAAATTAAGGAAATACGATTTTGTATAATAATGTGAAAAAGTTGTTACTCCTGGAAAATGAAAAACACCACCATGAATTCGTCAACCCAGCAGAGCGAAATTTTATTGACACATTCTTGAGTACGTATACAACACACGGTCACACAGTCAGAACCATACGCACATCAGTACAGTCACCAGAGCATGCACAATGTCGACACCAGTGTCGTGTGTACACCCTCCTTTTGCAGCAATGCAGGATGCAAATTTGTCATGAAGACGATTGTAGAAGTGCCGAATGACGTTTTACGTTATGGTCTGTCTTTCATTTTCCATCCAATTCCTCAGATGGCTCAGATCTTGTGCCAATCGTGTAGAACGCGCCAACATGACGTTTCATCCGGCCCCAGATGGGGGATAGTTCTGGGGATAATGACGAGCAGGGTAGTTGACATACACCTAGAAGACACGTTGGTTTATACAGGGTATGTGTGGACGTGCATTGTCCTGTTGGAAAGGCACTTAGACTTTTAGTGCATGAACAGTGGCAAGACGGGTGGAATGATGGTTTCAGTGTATTGTGTACTTTTCAGTTTTCCCCACAACGAACACCAGAGGAGAACGGCCACTGTAGGATATGGCTCCCCACACCATGATGCCAGGAGTCGGCCCTATTTGCCTCTGTCGCATACACTCCAGCTCCAGATTTTCGCAGTCCCCTGCACGACACATACACACTTGTACGACCATCATTGGCACTGAGGCAGCGACGACTCTCATCTCCATTCATTCCTTCTTAAGTGCCTACCGTGACACCACTGGAGGCGGGCTGAACGATGTTGGTGTGTAAGCAGAGGACACTCTAACGGCACACATCATCGTGCATCACTGTGAGAAGAGCGATACTCTACACTCGCTATTCTCCTCTAGATATCATCTAGACAGCATTGCACACTGCACAGTACACTGAAACCATACTTTAACCGGTCTTGCTTTCTCTCATGCACCAACAAGGTGATATGTTTTTCCAACAGGACAATGCAGCTCCACATGTATCCCGTACCACCCAATGTGCTCTTCAAGGTGTAGGACAACTACCCTGGACAGCACGATCCCCCGTTGAGCATGTTTGAGGCTGAATTAAACGTCACATTGGACGGTCTACATGAGAGGCTGGAAATTTGGCCCAGCTGAGGCACCAGGTAGAAATACATGGCAGGCCATTCCACATAACCACATTCAGAACCTCTACGATTGTTTTCATGAAAGAATATAGCTTGCATTACTGCAAAAGGAGGGTATACGTGGTACTAACGCCAACATTGCGGACGCTCTGGTGACTGTACTTCCGTGCGTAAGTCTCGGCCTGTGTGATCGTGTGTTGTATACAACCTCAAGAATGCGTTAATAGAATTTCCCTCTGCTGAGTCGACGAATTCATGGTGTTCTTTTTCCAGATTTCAGGAGTGAATAAGATGTTTTGTAAGTACTATTAAATTTTAGACCACTTCATTACAATTTAAAGTACAGAAAATGACTTCCTTGGCACGTCATTTACAGTCAAACTCTTCATCAATGTTTTCCTGTTGCATTGTAGTGCCACTACCATCACTCATCAATGACCGATAAAAACTTGAATTTATTGGAGCCACAAATTTCAGTAGGCTTCGAAGGTCCTTGATCTTAGCTGCCTCAACTAGTTTTGCAGCTTGGACCACTAAGAAACACTTTCTCGGGCACACTCTTATTGTTTTGGAATGTATATTATTTTCTGTTGTTTCTTAACCTCTTCCTTCATTTTCTTCACGAATTTTTCATTTACCTGTACTGTTGCATGTTGTGAGTAACATTAACAGCAACAACTATTGCCGATATCTTGTAAACAAACAACACTTGAGAAACGCCTTCTGATTGGCTTTTCAGAAGCTAGTAAACCAATCAGAAGAATCGATTCATGAGACGCAGAGATACTAGAGTAATGACGCTATTTTTCAAGAGGAGTGTATCAATACTAAATAACAGCAAATATACGCGCTCTTTCAATGAATGGGCACTTCTTCTTTATTGATATTTTAAAGCCACTGGAGGTGGCAGGCTGGCAGCAGCCTCAATGCTGCTCTTCAGCCGATTTTATTTACAATTTTGTCAAGTTGTTTGTTAAAAAAACATAGACAGGTGATAAAAATACGTTGAATTTAAACACTTGAAAGGGGAATAAAATGGAGGCAACAGACATGGAGCAAACAATTTGAAGTAAAACATATTTAGAATTAAAATAGCCACGGTGATTAAAATCATACACAGACAGAAGTTAAAAATCCAGGGCGGTTAAAATCAAATTGGTGGGGCACAGTTGACAATGACGGCACACGAATATTGCACCCAGTCAGCGGTTGCTTATGTTTTAAAAGAGCCACTTGTAGCACAATACACATACAGTAGCACAACCCTCAACGGTGCACTGTTAAAAGTTGTAGGGCACAGGTACGCTGTAGGGGATGAGGAAGGGAGGGAAAGTGCAGAGGGGAGAAATGGGCGGTGAAGGGGGGATGGTGGAGGAAAGCGCAAGAACTCCAACTGATGGGGAAGGACGGGGATGCTAAGCGTGGGAGGCGGTGGGACAGTAGGGGGAAGGAGAGGGGGCGGTGGGTAGGGAGGGAGGGGGTGTGGGGATTCCAGAGGAGGGGATCGGGAGACGGAGGGGACGGTCTACATCTACATGTGATACTCTGCAAATCACATTTAAGTGCCTGGCAGAGGGTTCATCGAACCACCATCACACTATTTATCTCCCATTCCATTCACGAATAGTACGCGGGAAGAAAGAACACCTGAATCTTTCCGTTCGAGCTCTGATTTCTCGTATTTTATTCTGATGTTCATTTTTACGTATGTAAGTGGGAGTCAACAATACATTTTCGCATTCGGAGTAGAATGTTGGCGAATGGAGTTTCGCAAGTAGCCCACGCCGCAGCGATAAGCGCCGTTGTTGTAATGATTCCCATCCGAGATCCTGTATCATTTCCGTAACGCTGTCTCCCCTGTATCGTGACAATACGAAACGAGCTGCCCTTCTTTGGACTCTTTCGATGTCCTCCGTCAAACCCACCTGATAAGGATCCCACACTGGGCTGCAATACTCCACAAATGGACGGACAAGCGAAGTGTATGCAGTTTCTTTTGTAGTTCTGTTGCATGTTTTAAGGGTTCTGCCAATAAAACGCAGTCTCTGGTTCGTCTTTCCCACGATATTATCTACGTGTTCTTTCCAATTTAAGTCTGAAGTAATGGTAATTCCTAGGTATTTTGTGAAGTTTGACGGATTTCTTTTCGTACTCATTTGGACGACTTCACACTTCTCATTATTTAGAGTCAATTGCCAATTTTTACACCACACTGATATCTTATTCAGATCGTTATGCAGTTGTTTTTCATATTCAGATGATTGAACTAGCCTGTGGAACGCCCGATATCACCTCTGTTTTAGTCGATGCCTTACTATCGATGTGTGTCCTCTCTGACAAGAAATCCCCTACCCAATCGCAAATTTGGGGCGATATACCATAACAACGCAATTTGATTAAAAGCCGTTTGTGAGGTACGGTGTCAAAAGCTTTCTGGAAATCAAGAAATACGGAATCGATTTGCGAGCCTTTGTCGATAGCACCCATCACTTCGTGTGAATAAAGAGCTAGTTGTGTTTCGCATGAACGATATTTTGTAAATCCGTGTTGACCGTTGGTCAATAGATCGTTCTGTTCGAGATAATTCATAATATTTGAAAACAGGATATGTTGCAAAACCCTGCTACAAATTGACGTCAATGAAATAGGCCTGTTGTTTAGTGGGTTACTCCTACTGCCTTTCTTGAATATAGGTGTGATCTGTACAACTTTCCAATCATTTTTTACAGATCCTTCTTTTAGAGAGCGGTGGTATATGGCTGTTAAGTAAGGGACTATCGCTTCAGCATATTCAGATAAAAATCTAATGGGTATACAATCCGGATCAGAAGACTTGTTCTTGTTAAGTTGTTTTAGTTGCTCCACTACTCCGATGATATCTACTTCAACGTTACTCATTACGGCATCTGTTCGTAATTCGAAATCTGGAATATTGGTTTCGTCTTCTTTGGTGAATGAGTTTCTAAAAGCTATGTTTAGTAACTCTGCTTTAGTAGCGTTGTCATCGGCAGGATCGCCATTACTATCACATAGTGAGGGTATTGTTTGTTTTTTGCCCCTAGTATATTTAATATATGACCAAAATCTATATTGGGTTTTCAGTCAAATTTCGAGAAAGAGCATCGTTGTGACACGTATTGTAGGCATCTCGCATTGAAATCCTCGCTAAATTTTGAGCTTTGAGTACGATAGCCAATCTTGAGGATTTTGTGTTCGTTAAAATTTAGTATGCCTTTTCCTTTGCTTTTGCAACAGTGTCCTGACCTGTTTCGTATACGAAGGGGGATCGCCTCCTTCTTTTATTAATTTATTTGGTATGAATCTGTTAATTGCTGTCGATACCACTTCTTTGAAATTGAGCCACATCTGGTCTACACCTACGTTTAGTGTTAGATCCACGGGGAAATAATCAGGCTTGATAGGATGGGTAGATGTCAGGACGAAGGCGTCATCTGGGAGGGGGAGGTAGCGGAAGTTACCCTCAGGGAGCATGTGGAGATTGTGAAGGTGAAGGGAGAGAGGAATAACGGGGTAAGCTGTGGCAGAGGCCTGGGATTCAACAAGAGACGTGATGCTAGCGGGTACTGGGAATCAAGATTGCGGGAGACATATCTCTGGTGGAGGTGATAGAGGAACTTGAGCAGGTGTGGGAAAGGAATAAGGTCGTAAAAGATCCGTGTGGGTGAAGGGAGGCGACTGCAGTAAGCAAGATGGAGGGCATGACGTTCAAGTATCTGGAGGGATTGGTAGTGGGCGGGGGCAGCTGAAACCCACGTGGGGATGAAAGAGCACTAGACAGGACGCACAATGGAACGGTAGTTGAAGAGGATGGTGGAAGGGTTGAGGCCCCATGTCCAGCCCGAATGGGCACATGCCATTGTGATAGTTTTCACCTAGTACCAAAACCACAAAATCGCTGCACAGGAGGCATGTGCTCCTTTTCCACTGAGCCCCTAAATTTTAAACCATACCATATCCTAATTATAGAGCATAGATGTTTCACAAAAAAAAAACAACAGAAGTATTGCATCACCTTGGTTACAAGGTCTCCTGACACTGACGTTGAATGTGTGTATTGTATCGAGAACTCAGTTCCTTGATTGTCCATAGGCGTTACTGAACACTCTTAAAGGTGTCAACAGCTGTGCAGTAGCAGTCCCAACGCAACGTAATGGGTAGGGCGGCCAACCAGTTCCACTCATAACATCGGAAAAGAAGTACACTCCTTGAGTTGTACATAATAGTTCCAAGCCCAGCAGGTCAATTCCGGAGTTTGGTGGAATTTCCAGACGCCGCAGAGTGGAACGAGGCGGCGCTGCTCGGACGTGGCGGAGGAACAGAGATCAGGAACTGTCGGCCACTTGCCTTGCTCTAAGGCTAGCACAGCCAAACCCTCAGATGAGACAGTCATATTGGTTACCAAACCGTGTACATCGACAAAGTTCTACGACCACTTTTATATAATTCGTGCTATGTGCTGCCGCCGAGGAGAAATTGAGTAAACCGTTACTAATAATTAACACCTGCCCTAATGGGTAACACCACTCCTAGGGATTAGCCTACAGAAAAAGCATATTCCTGAGAGAGTGTCGACAGCGCTTACGTTCGTCGTTTCAAGGGTCCTGGGTTTCTGTATTAGTTTTGAATTTTTTTTTACATCTATATACACAGAGTGCTATATGTAAAAGAACTGTTCGGATTTTATAGAATTTTCATTCTGCTATGTTAATGCTACAACTTTATTTACTTACTATTCTTATATTCGTTATTACTGGTATATTCCTTTAATAATTGCGGTTATTATTTTTATTATTACTATTTTTATTTTTGTTACTGTTATTATTATTAATACTGCTGCAAGTCAGATGCAGTTGTTTCTGTATTCTTATGTTCCGATTGTGTTTGTTTATTCTGTAAAACTACGCATAAACACTACAGGTTTGCTTTAAAAAAAAAAAACGAAGCAAAAGCAAACTGCCAATAACACACTGCTATAAAACACGAACAATCATTTTACACGTTAGGAAATCATTGCCGCATACACAGTGGCGCGTTCTATGTGATCACTGGTTCCTGGAAAAAAAAAAGAATAAGTAAATAAGATAATGTTTTAATGTTTGTAAATCTATCGGACCAAACTGCGTGGTCATCAGTCCGTAGCTTACAAACTACTTAAACCTAGGTAAACTAACCTAAGGACAACACACACACCCATGCCCCAGGGAGGACTCGAACCTCCGCGGCGAACAACCGCGCGCTCCGCAGTGAGACGCTTTAGACCGCTCGGCTACTCCACTGCGGCTAAATAAGATAAAAAGTGTTGTCAAACTTTCGTTCTTCTAACAGATCGTGTTACATGAACATTCAAAGTATTTTTATTGCTTGAGAAACGTTTTACGTCACGGAGGCAGCCTTGGCTTCGAGACAGCACGTGTACGACGTAGCGCGCCGCATAATATAGCGTGGCCACAGCGTTGCAATGCGCATGCGCGGCTCAAGTTCAGATTATCGTCTGAACCCCCTGGAGTCAGGGAGGAGAGAGGGGAAACGACATGTTAACATCGGTGTTGGAGCTGGTAGAGACGGCAGCTCCTGGCTACTCGAGCTCTGGCGGTTACGTACGAACTGCCCCGAATCAGAGACAACGGAGTTACTGCACACCTCGCCTTGCGCATTGGCAGATCTTCAATTAAGGCAACATCCGCCCTTCATGTTTGTTTTTGGCACATTGAAGATTCATCGAAACACGTAAAATACCTGATAACTGTAAATTAGAGCTGCATCAACTGTAAAAGCCTTCATAAGATCTGATCATGAATAATAGTGAAGCCACTATTATCCAATCAACTAGAATATCTGTGTGGTTAGCGGCATCGCGTTGCAGTGTCGAAGGTATTGGGTTCGAGACCGATTGCAAGTAATTTTATTTAAACCCAGTCTTCTATTAACAGACACGGAAACAACAATGAGTCCTGACTTGTTACTTGCCACATATCTTTGGACGATTTAGAAAATATGTTGCGATTTTGAAGGTAGCTGATATTTAAACACTTCATTGCAACAAATATTTAACTCTTTGAGAAGATGTGGGGGATAGCAAGACTTTGCGCATGCGTAAGGGTAGGAGAGGGTACTGCTTACAGTGTCACGTGACCCGAAGGTACCTTATCTCTTCATCGTAACAGATTCATTTTGTTACAGTCTCTTAACAGTGTAATCAGTTATTTACTGTGTTTTAGTGTTCATGTGTGTACTCGTGTTCTTGGTGTTTATTATCAAAGGAAAATGAACAATGGTCAGTATCTTTTAGAAACAAATTACTCACCATTAATATAGAAGCCGGCCGCAGTGGCCAAGTGCTCTGCGCGTGCCAGTCACGGTCTGCACGGCCGCTGCGATCGGGGGTTCGAATCCCCCCTTGAGCATTAATGTTTGTGCCGTCTTTAGTATAAGCTAGTTCATAAGTAGTTTGTAAGTTTAGGGATTGATGACACTGTAGTTAAGTCCCATAAGCTCTAGAAACATTTGAATATATATATATATATATATATATATATATATATATATATATATATATATATATATATATGAATGTTTGTATGTCCTCTATGTGTTCATAAACCATTCATTCAATTGCAATGAAACTTTGGTGAACTGTTCACCATACGCCCACGAAGATTCCTGACCTAAAAACAAAAGAGCACGACGCATAGCTCAGGAGATATGACGTCATAAATAATGAGATTTATTCGTCAGTTATTGGAAAATGGGAGTAGTTAAGGACCTGCAACAAAGTTTGCATGTAATTTCGGACATTTATGAAGCGTCCATGAGGAAACGAAAAGAAGTCTACCCCTCACAAAAGTTGCGCTGTAGATGCCGTAAGAGTGTCGCGTCAGGCATGACATTGTATCAAGTAAAGATTTGCATGTTACTATTTATTTTGTCTGCAAATCTCCTTTGCGTTCAAAATTAAGCAATCTGTTTTCTTAATCTCTATCTGTATAAAAGCGGAAGGACACTCACTCACTCACTGACTAAACACGAAATCTCGAAAACTACTTCACTTTTGAAGTTGAAATTTGCAACACAAATATGGATCCCTAAATACCTTGATCGCGCCATAACTTTTATAAAACGGCTAGACTGATTTCACAGATCCTTTTATTTGTTGCTTTTCTTATTTTCAGAACAGAAACTGGAATGTTTGAGGACAACAAAGTGCTTTTTTCTGTGTGACTCATTTTACACCAGACGCGTTTCGCTTTTTATTTTAAAAGCATCTTCTGTGGTTTGTAAATGATACAAAGGTTTGTACAGTTTGCTTTCTATACATAGATTAAAAACAGTTTTTAAAAACTTTGTGCACGTTAGGCGTATATGTTTTTAACTTGATATTCGGTCTACTCTCGGTCTTGTTCTCTCTTCTTTACATCTCACTGCTGTTTCTCTGTCTTGTTGGCTGGAGTTAGTTTGTTCATGGCGTGTGTTTTTCGTTTGTGTATGCCACTTTTTGTCTGTTTTTGTATCGTTTCTTCCGTTTCATCAATGCACATCACATCACATTTCTTATTTGAACTGCATACAGTATGCATACCACCTGTTTAAAGTGGAATGCCTCTTGATTTGTTTATCACATCTCTACAGTTTGGCTATGTTGTTTTTGTCTGTTCATTTGTTTCTGTTGTGGTCTGTGAGTGTTGTTTGTTTGTTAGTATAGCTAATGGGAATTAACTACGGGGTCATCAGTCCCTAAGCTTACAAACTACTTATTCCATACCCGAGGGGGGATTCGAATCCCCGACCGTAATGGCCGTGCAGACCGTGACTAACGCGCCTCAGTCCCCTCGGCCACCGTGGCCGGCTCTGTGAGTGTTACCGACGTTATGTTGTTGTTGTGGTCTTCAGTCCAGAGACTGGTTTGATGCAGCTCTCCACAATACCCTATCCTGAGCAAGCCTCTTATTTGCATTTATATACACCAGTACAATTTAATTCAATATGTGTGTGTGAGTGAGTGAGTGTGAGAGAGAGAGAGAGAGAGAGAGAGAGAGAGAAATTTAATTTCAGCGAACAGGATCTCTAAGATTTTTCATATGAGTAATTACAGGTTCAATTGGGTTGTGGTGCCGGGGGGGGGGGGCAGCTGGCCGCGGTGGCCGAGGAGACTGAGGCGCTTCAGTCACGGTCTGCACGGCCGCCACGGTCGGGGGTTCGAATCCCCCCTCGGGCATGGATATTTGTGCCGTCTTTAGTATAAGGTAGTTCATAAGTAGTTTGTAAGTTTAGGGACTGATGACCCCGTAGTTAAGTCCCATAAGCTTAACAAACATTTGATTTTGGGAGGGGGCAAGAGGGAAGAGGGGGAGGCGAGGGTAGTTCATGTATGTTGTTTGATAAATTGGTATGTTCATTTTTGAGATGTTTCTTTGCTGTTATTGTTTTTTGGGTATGGTAGTTTTCTTGAAGGGTGAGCAGGTGTTTTTTGTTGTTGTTTATTCTTAAGATTTCCATGTCTGTGTCTCTGGTGGTGATTCTATGTTGGCTTTGGTGTAAGTGTCCTGCAAATGTTGAGTGGCTTGTTTTATACTTCCAGGCTCGTACATGTTCTTTATATCTGGTGTGAAATGTTCTTTTAGTAGGATGCTTAGGGTTTAACGTCCCATCGACAGCTTGGTCATTAGAGACGGAGCTTATGCTTAGGGTTTTGGGTAAGGATGGGGAAGGAAATCGGCCATGCCCTTTTAAAGGAACGATCCCGGCATATGGCTGGAGTGATTTAGGGAAATCGCGGAAAACCTAAAGCTGGATGGCCCAGAGATGGATTTGAACCGCCATCCTCCCGAATGCGTCCTTTTAGTCCGACGAATGTATCTTCCATCGCATGTGTTGCATTTCAGTTGGTATGTTATTGATTTTCTGTATGGATCTGTATTTTCTGTTGATTTTGGAAAATATTTTTGAAGTGAGTTGTCGGTTTGGTGGGCTATTTTGAGTGGTGGGGGGCCGAGCGATTGAAGGCTGCGGCAGTGGAGCTCAACAAACACCTGGGTCTCTGCTTTCCCAGCAGTATTCTCAGTGGCTCGCCCTCAACTGCGGTGTTCGCAGTGTCCACGTGAGACGCCCTAGGCTGCGGGGCCCTGTTCCTGCCTGGTGGTGGTGGGGGTAAACAGTGATGCCACCTGTTTTGTCAGTCACTGAGAGCTCGCCTTCCGTGATGGACCCTGCAGCGTTGTACTATGTTTACCTTGTTGGAGAAGCGAAGAAACATAAAACGAGGAGATGGAACGTGCAACAGCTCTAGACACTTTGATGGTTTGTTCCGAAATTTATACGGAAAATTGAGGGAGCATAATGATAAATTCTTTAATTTTCATCGAATCCTCTGATGAGCTGTCGCTGAAAGTTCGCAGTTGTATATCGTGAACCAAGAATTATTTCTGGGTCTGTGCATGCATATTTCATCTTTCTGTTTTGGAGTTGAGTCGTCGAATTCACGATGGAACATATTGCATAGTTCAATCCAATTCCTCTTCGTCATATCTCTGTCTTTAAACGTTTCAGATTCCGAATCCCAAATACATGGTCATAATTTGATTTCGTCGATGAATAGTTCTGTATTGAACAGGTTGCCCACAGATCACTTTTTCGAGTAATCAGCCCTCGCAGTAGCAGTGTGCACTCTTACTACCGGAGCAGCTGTGCTGCATCTGGCAGGGCGGCACAGTTGTCGGCACTGCTGCCACGCGCACCGAACAGCCCCATTAGCCGCCGTGTAAAGAGACGCCGCCACCGCACAACCGCGGCGGTTTGGAAGCGCAGCCGCTGGTATTTCGACTCCGCGGCGGACGAGCGGAGGGGCCGCTCCCGCAACCGCGCCTATAAACGGCTCCCGCGCTGCCTTGTGAGAAACCGCGCACTACCAAACCGCCGAGATTCCACCGCCGCGGTGCAATCGCAGCACAGTCTAACATATACAGTCACGACACTCACTGCTGTAAAAGTTTTTACCAACTGACAGTTGCTGCGACACTAGCGCTCCTAGCGGTGGGCAAGCTGCCGAAATAGTGATGTTTGTTTACAATCGCTTTTGAGCGTAATTAACGAAATACTTACTATAATTTTTTGCGTTACAAGCATTATTAAAATATCGAGAGACAAACGTAATACGGAAATTAATATAAAAACAGCTTAATTTAAATGATTCAGTGGTATAAAGAACAACTCTGTCATGAACAAATACTTACGAATATGTGTATATTTGCAGCTTATTCCGCTCAAAGTAAGTTGCATATAAACATAATGGTATGATAAATTTTCATTATGCTCTATTCTTACTATGACAGCCAGTTTTTGACATGTATCAATTCGGTATGGAGTCTAATGATTCTCACATTTTCACAAGTCACTCGTCTTTCTTATACGTGCATATTCTTATAAGTGTAATTACTTTAGCTTTAAAAAAAAAAAACAAATGTTTTGATGTTCTTGCTGTTTATGGTTCAGATGTAGCAACAATTGTGGAATCGGGTTCTTCTTTGTTGGAAAACAGTTTGGTTGCTTTTATCGTTATATTGCCATGTCCGTGACATTTTTCCTTCAGTTATAGCTTTGATGGTTGATTTTGTATGTTAAATACCGTATTTATTGTATTCTGTACACCTTTCGTATGTTTCACCCTCACCGATCTTACTGGAATTGTAATGAAGAATACTCAACGTTCCTGCGTAGAAATTGATGTCTCTCTGCTAAAGGGCATATCTCCTGGTGTTTCCTGGGCATTTTTATTTTTAATAGAAAATGAAATTACTCATTTAAAGCCTGTGTGTTACAGGATGATTGTAAATTAACTGTCCTGCAATGTACCGTTTCGTACCTTATCAGGGATCCTATGAAACCTAAGAAAGACAAATGGGGAGCTATTTTTAAATTATTACCTATTTATAAGGCATTACATACGTTCCCTAATTGTAAAATATATGCTGAAGTCAATCTAAACGATACTATTCGCACTCATCAATTAACTGCTTATCAACTAGCTAACACTAAGAACGGCACAAATATCCATGCCCGAAGGGGGGGGGGGGGGATTTAAACCCACGACCGTAGTGGCCATGCAGACCGTGACTGGAGCGCCTCAGACCCCTCGGCCACCGCGGCCGGCCAACCATGAGTCTAATCTCTCTCCTGTTCAGGCCCAGGATTGCAGAGCTTCTTTTAAAACATGGCTTTGGCATCATTACCTTGCCATGTTGATAGATTTTGGTCCAATATTCTACGTGCTGTCTTCTGAGCCAGTTACGTAGCTCCAATTTGATCATTGCCTTGGTGATTGTCAGGACAGGTTCCGGTCCAATAAATGGAGTCTCTGTCCCCATCTTGGCTAATCTGTCGGCATGTTCGTTGCCACTGATCCCCGAGTGGCCAGGGACCCAAAATAGGTTTACTCTATTGCTTTCCCCTAACTCCACCAGAACCCTGTGACATTCTGCAACAATTTTAGACCTTGTTGCAGGATCTGCCAGTGATCCCAGAGCTGCCTGCCAGTTCAAAAATGTTCAAATGTTTGTACAGCTTATGGGACTTAACTACGGGGATATCTGTCCCTAAACTTACAAACTACTTATGAACTAGCTAATCCTAAAGAGGGCACAAATATCCATGCCTCAGGGGGGGGATTCGAACCCCCGACCGTAGTGGCCGTGCAGACCGTGACTGAAGTGCCACAGTCCCCTCGGCCACCTTCCTGACTGTCTGAATAGATATAGATGCTATGGTCTTTGTAGCACCTACGCAAATTCTCCTCCACACACGCCCTGATGGCAGTGATTTGGGCATGGAATACTGAGGCCAGTTTCCCTAGAGAGATGACGCCCTCCAGTCTTGGCTGCACCCCGTATACCCCGGCCCCAACGCCTTGGTCTGATTTTGATCCGTCAGTGAACCAGACAATATCCCCTGTACGGTGTCAAACTAATTCTCCCACTGCTCCCTACTTCCAATTGTTATGTTGAAAGGCTTGTTGAAGCAGTATGAGGTTATAATATAGTCGGCTGTCATTTCCCAAACGTTTCCTATATTTACCTCCTAACCTTACGCATGCATAAAGGCTGCACATCTTTTCAGACAGTTAAATATTTGTTATAACTAAGAGCATAAATGTTATTTATTCTCGGAATTGGCTAAAACGGTCAAACATATGTGGCAAGTAACAACACAAAAGTCACTATTGTTTCCGTTTCTGTTAAAAAGGAGATTGCTCGAGCCCACTACATTCGACAGCACAACGTGATTCCGCTAACCATTCATTGTAGGTGGAGAGAAGGGACTTGATTATTATTCATAACCGGATCTTCTGAAGGCTTTTACAGTTCATGCGTCTTTAATTTATATTTATCAGATATTTTACCAAATATTACGTCTTTTTGATGCATATTCGATGTGCCTAAAAGAAATATGAAGGGCGGATGTTGCCTTCGTGGAGGATTTGGCACGCGCAAGGCGAACTGCGCAATGGGTTCATTGTCTTCACTTCGCGACCATTCGTGCGTAACCGCCAGAGCTCGACTAGCCAGGAGCTGGCGTCTCTACCAGCTGCAAAGTCAATGTTAAAAGAGGAGTTACCCTCGCCTCTCCCTGCCGCGGGAGTACCCACATGCTGCCTCCAGGGGGTTCAGAAGAGAATTTGAACCTCAGCCGCGCATGCGCATTGCAACGCTGCGTGTATTAAGCGTCCGCGCTACGACTTTTATACGTGCTGACTCTGCGGCGTAAAACTTTTGTCACGGTATAAAAGAACTTGGAATATGCATGTAAAATGATCTGATGGAAGAACGAAACGATGATGACAATTTAAAAAACTCTTTTTATTTGATTTATTTATTTACTTTTTATCACGAGTTTTTTTCTGGGGGTTCACTGAAACAGTTAACACATAGGACGCGTCGACAGTGATGACGACGCTAGTTGTGAGACACGCGTTATGAAGTATGAGGAAAACCTTAACGCGTGAGAGCCCATTCCTAGTTTGGAAAATGAGCAGTACGTTTGATGTAGCTTTACGCATTGGTGTAATCCTGCACAGATGTCTGGGGACAGTAGTGCGTGGGACCCCAGTTACCCGTACGAACCGATATATGTCTCTCCGGTATGCTACCACGATGCTATGCGACTCCAGGGCTTCTATTTATTATTCCTGCTGTTTAATTTACGTAAATATTTCTACCTTCGTATTTTGACATTCGAAATATGAATCATGCTAAGACTTAAGTATTACTGTAATAGAAGTGTGTCTGTAATATTCCATGATAAGAAAGGAAAGAGAACTGACCCACACAATTACAGGCCAATACCGTTGACATCAGTTTCATGTAGAATTTTGGAGCATATTTTCAGTTCGAATATAGTAAATTTCCTTGAAACAGAATAGCTTCTTTCCATGAATCAGCACGGGTTTAGGAAACATCGTTCATGTGAAACTCAGCTTGCCCTTTTCTCACATGACATGTTGCGAGCCATGGATGAAGGGCAACAGGCGGATTGTGTTTTTCTCGACTTCAAAAACGCGTTCGACGCGGTGCCACACTGCAGACTGCTAACGAAGATGCAAGCTTATGGAATACGATCACAGATTTGTGACTGGCTGGAAGACTTCCTAAGTAATAGAACGCAGTATTTTGTTCTCGACGGCGAGTGTTCATTAGAGACGAGTGTATCGTCAGGCGTGCCCCAGGGAAGTGTGATAGGACCGCTATTATTTTCTGTCTATATAAATGATCTGATGGACAGAGTAAGTCGTAATTTGCGGCAGTTTGCTGATGATGCTGTGGTGTATGGGAGGGTGTCATCTGTAACTGACTGTAATGGCATACAGGATGACTTAGACAAAATTTCTAGTTGGTGCGGAAAAAGCAGCTAGCTCTCAATGTACAGAAATGTAAGGTGATGCGCATGAGTAGGAAAAACAATCCCACAATGTTCGAATAAAGCATTAGTAGTGAGCTTCTTGATGCTGACACGTCGTTCAAATATCTAGGCGTAACATTGCAGAGGGATATGAAATGGAACGAGCATGTAAGGACAGTTGTGAGTGAGGCGGACAGTCGACTTCGGTTTATTGGGAGAATTTTGGGAAGATGTCCTTCACCTGTAAAGGAGACCGCGTATAAAACGCTTGTACGACCACGCCTTGAGTATTGCTCAAGTGTTTGGGATCCGCAGCAGGTCAGTTTAAGGGAAGACATAGAGGCGGTTCAGAGACGAGCAGCTAGATTTTTACCGGTAGGTTCGACCAATGAGCGAGTGTCACGGAAATGCTCCGGCAACTCAATTCTGGATCGCTGGAAGAAAGACGACGTTCTTTTCGTGAATTTGTGTTAAATAAATTTAGAGGGCCCGAATTTGAAACTGAGTGTAGTACGATCTTACTGCCGCCTACTTACATTTCGCGTAAAGATCACAAAGACAAGATAAGGGAAATTAGGACTCGTACGGAGGAATATAGGCATTCTTTTTTTCCTCGTTCAATTTGGGAGTGGAATAGGAAAGGAAATGCCTAGTAGTGGTACAGTGTACCCTCCGCCACGCACCTTACGGTGAACTGCGGAGTATGTATGTAGATGTAGATATTTCTGTAACACTGCACTATTAAAATGACAAGTAAGACTTTCCAGCAGTATAAAATTTGAAGTATGAAACTTAAACTGTAAATAGACGCAACATAAAGCTGAGGTTACTTTTCTGATAAATGAAGCGAAATGCAGAGCTGACGTACTACATTAACTTCTGTATTTTTTTCTTTTTCCCAAAAAATGACATTGGTTGAAAATATGTGGAAAAGGAAGTAAACATTCAAAGAAACTGAAAGTAGGTTATCAGGAAGAAGAAGTTCAAGGCTTTCAGAAAAGGTTATTACCACATTAAAATGTTGTCTAGTTTTTCTAATACAGAATACTAAATATTGCTAAAAACACCTGGCATTCTTAGAAATGGCAACGTTTACACGGCCGGCAGTCAAAGTGTTAACAATACTTATCAACCGATTTTGAGAAAACTATTCGATAAAAAAATTTAATTTCTTCACGTGTTACAGTGTGATATATTAGCTCGGTAATGATCTCAATTTCTGTTCATTATTACTTATAGTTTCCGTGCTACATCAAATCAAGTCAACTACTGCGCAAAATTTTGAAGAATTTGCAGAGGAAAAATCGCATTGCGTAGACTTCGCGTATGGTTGATTTTAGCACGTACAATGCTGCGGACGAAATGTAGGTAAGATATCGAAATTTAATTTAAAGTTGAGAGCAGAACGATAACTCTTTTCATTCTCGAGTTACAGAGTGTTATATCCGACGGACAGATGCGCGAACTTCGGGACCTGGCTGCTCTACGGATTACTTTTCGTCCGATTTTAAGAAAACTGTTTCGTTTGTGGCTCCAGATCTAAAAGGTTCACCTATAAATTCAGATTGGCCTGTACCGTAGCCAAATATTCCAATAGACCACGAACATGTCGTCATCGGAGCATAGTGTAAATGAAGAAAACAATTGAGATTATGGATAAGTCTCTGAGGAGTATTTTCTTGCTTATTATCTACTTATATCTCACATGAACTGCGAAAAATGCAAGGAGATACCCACTACATGACTTTTACCAGAAAAAGAAATTAAAGTTGCCTTTACAACGCGAATTACATTTGAATGTCAAATATATGTGTTGAAAGGCTAAATATAATACCACTGATTTTCACTAAAGGATAATGACAAGTTTTATTAACAACGAAAGAAACTGGTACATTATCTTCTACTCAAGATGCACATAACCATTAGACAAAAGACAAAGAGCAGTAAATCTACAAAAAGTCTATATATGTGTTTACTCTTTGCAAAGAACTATTATGTCAAAGCAGAGACAACTGCAAAGTGGACAAAACATAATAGACAGTAGTACACTACTTAGAAAAACATAATAATAATTATTAAAAAAATATTTTAAATTGATTATCACAACACTCCCACCTCAATTAACAAATGTTTAACACTTCTGTAGTCTTCTGTCAGCAAGAACTATAGCATCACCAACATAAAGTAGCTGTCTTATCTTTTCAAAATTGCTTCTAGTGAGTGGTTTGGTAAGAATATCTGCTTGCTGATCTGTAGAGCTTACATGTTCAAGGTTGAAGATTCCCAACTTAAATTTTTCTCGTATGAAATGATACTTCATATCTATGTGTTTTGTTCGTTCGTGATCAACCGGATGGCACTTTGACAGTCCATATACAAGGTGGTAGTAATTTCTTTCTGGTTCATAATATTTTGTAAAATTGACTGTATCCATACAGTTTCTTTTACAGCCTGACAAGAAGTTAAATATTCTGCTTCAGTTATTGATAAAGCCACCACTGTTTGCCTCTGAGAGATTCAAGCTATAGTAGCTTCACCAAACTTAACAACAAAACCTGTGGTCGATCTTCGAGTAAGAACATCACCTGCATAATCTGAATCACAAAAAACAGACAAACGACTATCCTCATTCCTTGGATAATACAAGCCATAAGAAATAGTTCCCTTTAGGTACTTGAAGATTCTCTTCACAGCGTTCCAGTGCATCTTTTCTGGTTTTTAAAGATGCTGACTAGCATTATGTACTGAAAAAGTGATGTCAGGTCTGGTTGCCACAGACAAATATAGTAAACTTCCAACAACCTGATGGTATGGAGCATTGACAATTTTTGAGTCATTCCCCATCTCAGAGTACATTTGTCCACGATCAGCAGGAATAGCTACAGCATTGGTATTTTCCATGTTATACTGTTCCAGCACAGCTCTTGCATATGCCTCTTGGTTTAAGAAGATGGAGCCATCTTTGAACTGCTCTATCTGTAAACCGAGATAATGATTAACACTGCTGGTTGTTATCTCTAATTCTTGTTCCAAATCACTCATTAGTAAATTAATTACTTCCATAGATTCTGATACGATTAGTCCATCATCAACTTGTATGGCTAGAATGGTCAAGAATTCACCCTTATTATTGACAAAAACACAGGGGTCTGCACTTGTTTCTGTCAGTCCAAATTTGTTCAACACACTGGTGAATCGTTTATTCCATAGTCTAAGAAGCTTGTTTAAGTCCATAGATGCTTTTCTTCAGCTGGCATACCTTTTTGGTACCATCCTCAAACCCTTCTGGCTGTTTCATATATATTTCAGAATCTATTTCACTGTATAAAAATGCAGTTTTCACATCAAACTGCCTCATATGCATTGCTTTGGATGCTGCAATAGTCAAGATTATTCTTATGGAATCAAATCTAACCACTGGACTAAAGGTTTCAGTATAGTTCATGCCTAATTTCTGTCGAAATCCTCTAGCAACAAGTCGAGCTTTAAATCTATCCACAGTTCCATCAGTTCTCCTCTTCAGTTTGAACACCCACCTATTGTCAAGTATTTCTTGGTTTTCTGGGGGCTCAGTCAAGATCCAAGTTTCATTAAGATTAAGAGAATACATTTCTTCTCGCATAGCCTGTTTCCAATTTTCTGCATTGTCACAGACCATTGCATCTTGATATGAGATGGGTTTATAGCACTTTGTTATGCAGGTAGAGTTTACAGTAGTATAGTTGGCGTATTTGATAGGCGTTTTGATTTTTGACCTGTCTTGTAGGCTGCTTCTAATTTTATTCTCAAATTTGATGATCTCTTGATTGTCATTTTGCAAAGAAGATCTACAGTTGGCTTCAGTATTTGATTCTTCTTCAAATATTCTAATTTCTTCTCCTGCTTGATTCAGGCTTTCCTCTTGAGCAGTCTGCTTATCATCAGTTGTCTCAGATATGAGGAAAGGTACACATTCAGTATTTAAAGTTTTCTCTGATTGACAGTCCTTGTATAATTTGCCCATGAAAACAATGTCACGGTATATTTTAACTTGATCTTTATGAGAAAACCAAACACGATACCCCTTTACTTCTGTATCGTAGCCAACTAGAAAACCTTTTTCACCTTTGAAATCCCATTTCTGCCGTCTCTCCTTTGGAATGTGTGTATAAACCATCTCTCCATATATCCTGAGTTTGGTCACATCGTAATCCAATCCATTCCACCTTTTTGTGACGTGATTTGCCATTGACACTGCTTGTACCTGTTCTATTCAAAATATAAGTTGCTGTATTAATGGCTTCAGCCCACAGTCGTATTGGCAGCCCACTTGCATGAATCATTGTTCTTGCAGCTTCCACCAAAGTTCTGTTCTCACGTTCGGCTGCACCATTCTGTTGAGGACAATAAGTTACTGATTTTTTATGTGTTATCCCATAATTCTGCATTATTGTTCGCACTTCATGGTTAATGAATTCTAGTCCATATCAGTTCTGATCACTTTAATGCCATTTTCCATTTGTTTTTCAGTAGTTTTTATGAAAGATTCCAAGTGTTCCGCAACTTCCGATTTATGTCTTAGAAAATACACAGTTCTCCAATGTGAATAATCATCTTTTAACAAAAGAAAGTACCTTGAACCACCAATAGAATCAACTTGCATAGGGCCACACAAATCGCTGTGAATCAGTTCACCTGCCCTTTTTGACTTTGAATCACTTTTGTGGAAATGTAATTTATGAATTTTCCCAAGGACACAATCTTCACACAAACTTTTATCTTCTTCCTTAAACTGAATCTGCATATCTTTCAGAAACTTTTTCACATGGGGAAAATTTTGATGAGCAAGTCTTTTGTGCCAAATTTTAAGATCTTCCTTGGTAGCCACCTTAAATTTCATCCTACACAACCTTTCTTCACGAACTCCCACTGCAACAACATTTTCTCCCTTGAAAAGTCTGCATGTTGCCTTGTCAGATTTAAATTGTATTCCCTTGTCTAATGCTGCTCCAAGTGAAAATAAATTAAACCGAATATCTGGCACATATAAAACATTTGACAAATACTTTTCATTCCACCTTTTACCATCAAAGGCTAGAATGTTTATGTCACCTTTCCCATGTGAAGTAATATAACTACCATCACCAATACAGATTTGGACTTCACTCTCAAATGGACTGTAATTTACAAACCATTCAATTTCATTACACATGTGATAAGTAGCACCAGAATCTAAAAACCATGCATTTTTATTTACATGATTGGTTGCTAAAATTTTGCATATCAAAGCATCCCCTCTTAGTTCACACTGATTCTGACCTTGATGCTTTGATACAGTACTTCTGCATTCTTTTGCACAATGGCCGGGTTTATTACACTTGAAACAAATGGTTTTGCAATCTTTAGCCCAATGACCAGGTTTATTACATTTGAAGCACTTACCTTGTTTTCTTGAATTTTTATTTGCAGGACAGGGATTATTCTTAAAATGATTACTTCTTCCTTGTGTACCTGCGGCAAATGCTTCCCCCTTCATGTCTTCCTGAAGATTTAGGCGTTTTCCCTGCATCAATAATCTTGATCTCAAATTTACTAGTGTTTGTTGATCCGGATGTGTTGATTCCCATGCACTCAGAAAATGGTTATAACTTATTGGTAGTGTCATTAACAGTTTTGTGATCACCATAGAATCTGAAATATTTTCACCTTGATTCCTTAACCGATTTGCCAGGTCTTCTAATTGTGAAATATATGTAGCCATATCATTTGAAATATCTTTTTTTTTAGGTTATACCATTGCTGCTGGAGTAAATGTATGCTTACACTGTTTTTCTGTTCATAAACTGAAAGTAATTTGATCCACATAGCAGCTGACGATTCACAGTTAATGATATGTAGCAATGGCTTGTCTTCAATTGATGTTCCAATAACTTTCTGAGGTGCATTGTCCAACTTAATCCATCGCAAAAGATTTTTTTCATACTTCAGCCTTGCTTCAGTATTCATGTTGTCAATACACTCTGGTTTAATTACTTCACCTGTGACAATGTCCCAAGCTCCCATAGCACTTAAAGTAACACGAACTTGAAATTTCCAGGCAGACCAATTTTCAATGCCTTTCAGTTTTGTAATTCTAGAAATTTCGTTTTCCATCATTTTAACACAGCAGAAATAACCTTAAAACTTTTGCTCACACAAGTTTGTTAATACTACAATAATGCACCCACTATTCAGTTTTACTTTTGTCAGTTCAAAACTTGCCACTCAGTGATTACTGGGCCCATAACCTATTGAAAGGCTAAATATAATACCACTGATATTCACTAAAGGATGACAAGTTTTATTAACAACGAAAGAAACTGGTACATTATCTTCTACTCAAGAGGCACATAACCATTAGACAAAAGACAAAGAGTAGTAAATCTACAAAAAGTCTATATATGTGTTTACTCTTTGCAAAGAACTATTATGTCAAAGCATAGACAACTGCAAAGTGGACAAAACATAATAGACAGTAGCACAGTATTTAGAAAAACATAATAATATAATAAACATTTTTAATTGATTATCACAACAATATGTCTTGTATCATTTTTTTTTCCTGTAATGACACACTCTAACACATGAAAACGAATGAGAAAAGCTTGCTTCAGGAACTGTATATTAATTTCATATCTAAACGGGAATCTAGTTCACTCACTAATATGTCAAAAATTTGTGTATTTTCAGCAACTACATACACGACACTGTGCAGGAATTTTCTTCATAAATTTATTGAAGTTAAAAATATATAGGTATCTGCTGCGTGATTCATTCGTCAGTGAAGCTTTAATCTATTAATTTACATTATGAATTAAGATCATCACAGCACAAGAACCGAAGTTCGCTTCTGGACTCCTAGTTTTCTCTGACGACTTTCATCAGCGATACTGTTCATGTTCCTGTATTTCTGATACCTAATGGAAGTACTATAATGTTTACCTCCCTTCTTCGCTTCTTAAAAACACTCAAAAGTACGACACTGTGGCATTATTCAACCCAAAACATACGAATATTCACAAGGCTTCGCGTGGCAGCCAAGCAACGTATAGGACCAAGATGGCGGAAAGAACCACGTGACTCGATTTCAGCCAATCACGAGCTGCAGACGGCGGCACGCGGCGCGGAAAAGGATGGCCATCATAGACCATAGATAATATAGACTGCGCGTGACTTCATTATACTGAAACCAACATCTAAGTCAGGTGACTCGAGGCAGGAAACCGTATTCGTCATTACAAGCTATGTAAAGTGCAGCTGAGAGACGCATTTCTTCTCCTCGCTAGTGCAAATTAAGCGTAGATTTCTACAATAAAACGTCTTACCGTATTCTTATAACATAATCAGTAGTACAATGGACGTTAGTTCTCCGTAATTCGCAATATCAATGCAACGGTTATAGTTTTTACTTGTGCCTGGATGAAATGTACTCACAGTTCGCCGCGGTGGAGTAGCCGAGCGGTCTAAAGCGTCTCGCTTCGGAGCGCGCAGTTGCTCGCCGTGGAGGTTCGAGTCCTCCCTGGGGCATGAGTGTGTGTGTTTTTTGTCCTTGGGTTAGTTTACCTAGGTTTAAGTAGTTTGTAAGCTACAGACTGATGACCACGCAGTTTGGTCCGATAGATTTACAAACATTTTTTATTCACAGTTCTTTTTACAAGCAGCAGAATTGCAGTTCTTAAGTTAATTCCTGTTTTTGTCGTACTGTGAATCTTTTAGTTTGTAGCTTACCAGGTTTCATACGATTCTTCAAGAATACATATAAATGTTTTGTCATGCTTACATACCTGAAATCAGTTTGCATCCATAAAGTCCGATTTTAATATAAAACAAGCGTTTATATTTTACTACTTTTTCCACATACAGTGAAGCCAAAACGAAAAACAAGAAAATATTGGCTATTTACATTAAATAATAAAGCGATCAAAAATTGTTGATGTACGTCACAAGAACTGGTTTTATAGGGATAAGAAACAGTGTGTATTCATCTTTAGCGGTGTAGAACGCTATTAATGGCAGATCTGCACCAGAAATTACTTACTACCTGAGATGTATGCTCTGTCAAGACACGCTGAAATAATCTTCTATTAAAAAATCACATTGGTCAGTTGGGAAAAAAGTAAAAAATTCATAGTGCAACACAAACATTGTGGATCTGTAATTCTTTTGCTTGTAAACGCAACTAACAATAATTTTTGCCTGGTCACATGTAAAAGCGATACTCACCGCATTAATGTCAGTAATACGGAGAAATGACGTTACTTTTATATATTACATATGTAATAGGGATACGAGAAGTCATTTTATTTTTAAAATTAACCCTTGACTTAACCTGTAAAATAGAAACACTGTGGTTCGTAATGACGAAGCCTCAGTCAAGCGAATCGGGGCAATTAGATGTTGGTTTCAAACCAAAACACAGCAGAGATAAGAGACATGCGCAGTCTATGTTATCTTTGGTCTATGATGGCCATACTTTCCCTAGACAGAGTTTTCAGAGCTTTATGGCCGAGTAGAGCAGAGCGCGTGGGCAGTGCAGCCAACTGCGAGCCGCCGACACCGCGGCAGGCACACGAGGCCTCCGTCGTCATGCGTCTGTTGGCAGCAGTGATGTCTCCATCTGAGCACTCTGTAGCGGCCGAGCCCCGACTGACAGGGGGGCCACATACGCCCGAGTACAGCGATTTTCATTAAAATGGTCATCGTGGCTAGAAACACCTCACAGACGGCTTTTACTCAAATTGCGTGGTTATGCTATATCGCCCCATGGCGGATTTCTTGTCAGAGAGGACACAGTTCGTAGTAATCGATGGTAAGGCATCGACTAAAACAGAGGTGATATCGGGCGTTCCACAGGATAGTGTCTTGAAACACAGCTTCCACTCGTTTCTAACACTAAATGTAGGTGTAGACCAGATGTGGCTCAAATTCAAAGAAGTGCTATCGACAGCAATTGACAGTTTTATACCAAATTAATTAATAAAAGAAGGAGGTGATCCTCCTTGGTACACAAAAGGTCAGAACACTGTTGCAAAAGCAACGGAAAAGGCATACTAAATTTAATGTTGTTGTTGTGGTCTTCAGTCCGGAGACTGGTTTGATGAAGCTCTCCACAATATCCTATCCTAAGCAAGTCTCCTCATCTTCACATAAGAACGCAACCTACATCTGTCTGAATCTGCTTACTGTATCCATCTCTTGGTCTTCCTCTGCGGTTTCTACCCCACGCACTTCCCTCCAACGCTAAATTCACAATTCCTTGATGTCTAAGAATGTGTCCTACCAATCTATCCCTTCTTTTAGTCAAGGTATGCCAGAAATTTCTTTCCTCCCCAATTCTGTTCAGTACCTCCTCGTTAGTTACGCAATCTACCCACCTTATCTTCAGCATTCTTCTGTAGCACCACATTTCAAAACCCTCAATCCTCTTCCTGTCCACACTGTTTATCGTCCATGTTTCACTCCCATACAAGGCAAAACTCCATACAAATGCCTTCAGAAAGGACTTCCTTAGGCTTAAATCAATATTCGATGTTAACAAATTTCTCTTATTCAAAAACGCTTTTCTACCCATTGCCATTCTGCATTTTATATCCTCTGTACTGCGACATCATTTGTTATTTTACTGCCCAAGTAACAAAACTCATCTACCTCCTTTATTGCTTCGTTACCTAATCTAATTTCTTCAGAATCACCTGATTTTTTTAGACTGCACTCCATTACCCTAGTTTTGCTCTTGTTAATGTTCATCTCATATGCACCTTTCAGCACACTGTACATTCCGTTCAATTGCTCTTCCAGGTCCTTTGCTGTATCTGACAGAATTACTATGTCATCGGCAAAACGCAATGTTTTTAATTCTTCCCCCTGAACTTTAATTCCTTCTCCAAATTTCTCCTTTCTTTCCTTTATAGCTTCCTCAATGTACAAATTGAATAACATTGGAGAAAGGCTACAACCCTGTCTTACTCCCTTTCCAACCACGGCATCCCTTTCATGCCCTTCAACTCTGACAAGCGCTGTCTGGTTTTTGTACAAGTTGTAAATAACCGTACGCTCCCTATATTTTACTCCTGCTTGCTTCAGAACTTGAAAGAGTTTATTCCAATCAACATTGTCAAAAGCCTTCTCTAAATCTACAGAAGCTAGATAAGTATATTTGCCTTTTCTTACTCTATCTTCTAGGATAAGCCGTAAAGTGAGTATTGCCTCCCAAGTTCCTACATTTCTCCCGAACCCAAACTGATCTTCCCCGAGGTCGTCTTCTACCAGCTTTTCCATCCTTCTGTATATAATTCGTGTCAATATTTTGCAACCATGACTTATTAAACTGATGGTTCTGTAGTTTTCACACCTGTCTGCGCCTGCTTTCTTTGGAATGGGGATTATAACATTTTTCTTAAAATCTGAGGGTACTTCACCTGTCTCATACATCTTACACACCAGGTGAAACAATTTTGTCATGGCTGGTTCTCCCAGAGACTTCAGTAGCTCTGAGGGAATATCATCTACTCCAGGGGCCTTGTTTCGTCTTAGGTCTTTCAGTGCTCTGTCAAATTCATCTCTCAGTATAGTATCTCCTATTTCATCCTTATCTACTTCTTCTCCCCTTTCTACAATATTGCCGCTAAGTTCATTTCCTTCATAGAGCCTCTCTTTCCACCTTTCAGCTTTTCCTTCTTTGCTGAGAACTGGTTTTCCATCAGTGTCCTTGATATTCATAGAGCTGTTTCTCTTATCTCCAAATGTTTCTTTTATTTTCCTGTAGGCTGTATATATTTTCCCCCTATTTATACATTCTTCTACATCCTTGCATTTGCCTTCTAGCCACTCCTACTTAGCCATTTTGCACTTCCTGTCAATCTCATTTCTTAGTCGTCTGTACTCCATTTTGCCTGTTTCATTTACTGCATTTTTATATTTTCTCCTTTCATCGATTAAATTTAGTATCTCCTGTGACATCCAAGGATTTTTTGTAGGTCTTGCCTTTCTACCTATTTTGTCCTCTTCTGCCTTCACTATTTCATCTCTCAACGCTACCCATACCTCGTCTACTGTTTTATTTCAGCCGTTTCTGTCAATTGTTGCCTAAAGCTCCCTCTGAAATTCTTAAGAACTTCAGGTTCCTTCAATTTATCCAGGTCCCACCTCCTTATTTTCCTACCTTTTTGTAGTTTCTTCAGTTTTAGCCACAGTTAATAAGCAACAAGTTATGGTCAGAGTCTATATCTGCTCCTGGTTCCGAAATCTATGTCTTACCATTATAAAATCTATCTGGTATCACCCGGTGTCTCCTAGTCTCTTCCACGTATACAACCTTCTTTTGTGATTCTTAAACCATGTGTTGGTTACGATTAAAGCATGTTCCGTGCAAAATTCTACCAGGCGACTTCCTCTTTCATTCCTCCTGCCCAGTCCATATTCACCTATTATTTTTCCTTCTCTTCCTTTTCCTACTACCGAATTCCAGTCTCCCATCACAATTAAGTTTTCCTCTCCCTTAACTGTCTGAATAATTTCCTTTAGATCCTCATATATTTCTTCGATCTCCTCATCATCTGCAGAGCTAGTTGGCATATAAACCTGTACAGCTGTGGTCAGTGTTGGCTTTGTATGTATCTTGACTACGATAATACGATCACTGAGTTGCTCATAGTAATTTACCCGTATTTCTATTTTCTTATTCACTATCAGACCTACTCCTGTAATACTCCCAACTGATTTTGTATTTATAATCCTGTACTCACCTGACCAGAAATCCTGTTCCTCTTTCCACCGAACTTCACTAATCCCCCACTAAATCTAACTTCAACCTATCCATTTCTCTTTTTAAATTTTCTAGCTTCCCTACCATATTAAGGGATCTAACATTCCATGCTCAGATCCGTAGAATGCCAGTGTTGTTTCTCCTGATGATCACATCCTCCTGAGTAGTCCCCGCCCGGAGATCCGAATGGGGGACTATTTTACCTCCGGAATATTTTACCCGAGAGGATACCATCATCATATGTTCATACAGTAGAGCTGCATGTCCTCGGGAAAAGTAACGGCTGTAGTTTCCCCTTGCTTTCAGCCGTTCGCAGTAACTGTGTGGCAAAGCCACATTAGCTGATGTTACAAGGCCAGCTCAGTCAATCAGCCAGACTGTTGCCCCTGTAACTACTGAAAAGGCTGCTTCCCCTCTTCAGGAACCACATGTTTGTCTGGCCTCTCCACAGATACCCTTCCGCTGTGGTTGCACCTACGGCACGGTTATCTGTATCGTTGAGGCACGCAAGCCACCCCACCTCGACAATGACTGTGGTTCATGGGAGTGGACTAAATTTAAACGACTAAAGTGGACTAAATTTAATCGAACACAAAGTCCCCAGGATTGGCGATCCTACACAGAACCTCGAGATTTAGCGAGGACTTCCATGCGAGATGCCTACAATACCTAAACCCTAAGAGATTTTGGTCATATGTTTAATATACTAGGGGGAAAACACAAACAATACCCTCACTACGTGATAGTAATGGCGATCCTGCCGATGACAGCGCTACTAAAGCAGAGTTACTAAACATAGCTTTTAGAAACTCATTCACCAAAGAAGACGAAACCAATATTCCAGATTTCGAATTATAAACAGAGGCCGTAATGAGTAACGTAGAAGTAGATATCATCGGACTAGTGCAGGAACTAAAATCACTTAACAAAAACAAGTCTTCTGGTCCTGACTGTATACCCATTAGATTTATATCTGATTATGGTGAAGCCCCTTACTTAACAGCCATATACAACCGCTCTCTCAAAGAAGGATCTGTACCAAAAGATTGGAAAGTTGTACAGGTCACACCTATATTCAAGAAACTACAGGCCTATTTCATTGACCTCAATTTGCAGCAGGGTTTTGCAACATATCCTGTTTTCAAATATTAAGAATTATCTCGAACAGATTGATCTATTGGCCCAAGGTCAACACGGATTTACAAAATATCGTTCATGCGAAACACAACTAGCTCTTTATTCACACGAAGTGATGGGTGCTATCGACAAAGGCTCGCAAATCGATTCCGTATTTCTTGATTTCCAGAAAGCTTTTGACATCGTACCTCACAAACGGCTTTTAATCAAATCGCGTGGTTATGGTATATCACTCAAAATTTGCAATTGGATAGGGGATTTCTTGTCAGAGAGGACACAGTTCGTAATAATCGATGGTAAGGCATCGACTGAAACAGAGGTGATATCGGGCGTTCCACAGAGTAGTGTTATTGGTCCTCTGCAGTTCCTTATTTACATAAACGATTTAGGGGAAAGTCTAAGTAGCTCTCTTAGGATGTTTGCAGATGACGCCGTCATTTACGGTCTAGTAAAATCATCTGAAGATCAAAACCAACTGCAGAACGAGCTGAATAAGATATCAGTGTGGTGTAAAAAATTGGCAGTTGACTCTAAATAATGAGAAGTGTGAAGTCGTCCACATGAGTACGAAAAGAAATCCGTTAAACTTCGTTTACAAGATAAATCAATCAAAAGTGAAGGCCGTAAACTCCACAAAATACCTAGCAATTACTATTACTTCAGACTTAAATTGGAATGAACACGTAGAAAATATCGTGGGAAATGCGAACCAGAGACTACGTTTTATTGGCAGAACCCTTAAAACATGCAACAGAACTACAAAAGAAATTGCTTACACTACGCTTGTCCGTCCGTTTTTGGAGTATTGTTCAAATGTTTGTATAGTCTATGGGACTTAACTACGGGGTCATCAGTCCCTAAACTTACTACGTATGAACTACTTACGAACAAGGACGGCACAAATATCCATGCCCGAGGGGGAATTCGAACCCCCGACCGTAGTGGCCGTGCAGACCGTGACTGAAGCGCCTCAGTCTCCTCGGCCACCGCGACCGGCTTTTTGGAGTATTGTAGCCCAGTGTGGTATCCTTATCAGGTGGGTTTGACGGAGGAAATCGAAAGAGTCCAAAGAAGGGCAGCTCGTTTCGTATTGTCACGATACAGGGGAGACAGCGTTACGGAAATGATACAGGATTTGGGATGGGAATCATTACAACAACGGCGCTTATCGCTGCGGCGTGGGCTACTTGCGAAACTCCAATCGTCAACATTCTCCTCCGAATGCTAAAATGTATTGTTGACTCCCACTTACATAAGTAGAAATGATCATCAGAATAAAATACGAGAAATCAGAGCTCGAACGGAGAGATTCAGGTGTTCTTTCTTCCCGCGCGCTATTCGAGAATGGAATGGGAGATAAATAGTATTAAGGTGGTTCGATGAACCCTCTGCCAGGCACTTAAATGTGATTTGCAGAGTATCCCATGTAGGTGTAGATGTAGATGTACTAGCTTAATTCGCGCTGCTTCGCGCGTGTAGTGAATGGTCTGCACTGGGGTTGTTTCTACTTCTAAATATTAATTTTTATAGACTTAGCTTTAAAAATGCTTTGCTAATCAAGTATTTCGATACAACTTGTCACCTCCTATTGCACCATTTATGGCAGAATCCAAAACATCCCGAAATACATTTTTTTTACATTTCTGACCGTGGTTCCAAATCCAAGTTTTCGCATTTCTAGCATCAAAATAGTATTAGTAGCACCCTTAAAAGATGTTCCCTTATTTCATCCGGTCAGAGGTAGAATTTCCAAAAATACCGAAACGCGTGTTTTTAAAATTCCAATGAAAAATCTAAATCCCAAGTTTTGCATTTCTTGCTTCAAAATTGCCTGAATAGCAACGTATTTTCACAAAACCGTTCATCCCCTATTTCAGCCCCTTATGGATGGGAACATCGAAAAATCGCTAATACCTATAATGTAAAATAAACAACGTCTACAAATTTCAAGTTCCTATCGTCTGTAGATTTATTTGTCAGCGTCGTTTTCTGTCTTTTACAAAAGGATCGAAAACGCGAAATTTCTTTCTTACTCTTTGGTACCTTTCTTGGTAGTTTTACATTTGAAACTGAAATATGCATTTATTTTTCTGCATTCGCACGCTTGTTGCAGAAAAACTACTCAAGAATGTGCATCACGTTTCACTGTATATAACCTCTATCGTATTATAGTATGAAAAGCGTCTCTGGTCCAATATATCTTCCACCCTGTTATAGCTAACGACACGGATCTGCTATGGTGTACAACTGGAGACTTTGTATTACAACAACCCAGACAGATCGTTCGTCCCTATTGTGTACTAGAAAACTATTGACACACACACGTAGAATTTTATATAAGTCGGTAACTTTCAACTCCCATATCTTCCACATCCTTATTGTAATCAACCGTCTACCACCATAGTGGTAAACTGTTACCTACTGCCACATACAAACACTATTCGTTTGCGGTGTGTACTTTTGGCTGCAAAGTGAAATATAGGCACAAACACGTCAATTTTTAAATGTATTAAGATTATGGACATGTTACGCGTTTCGTCATATATGTATATGTTGCAGCCAAAGCCTGAAATCGGCCAGATCGGGAACTGGCCGGCCAAGTCGCGAAGTGGCCAATATCGCCCATCGACAAGGGATCTCAAATCGATTCCATATTTCTGGATTTCAGGAAGGCTTTTGACACTGTACCCCACAATCGGCTTCTTATGAAATTGCGTGCTTATGGAATATCTCCCCAATTGTGCGGTTGGATTCACGATTTTCTATCACAAAGAACACAGTTCGTTGTAATTGACGGTAAGTCATCGAAGTGATATCTGGCGTTCCACAGGGAAGCGTTATAGGTCCCCTACTCTTCCTCGTGTTTATAAACGATTTAGGAGACAATCTGAATAGCTCCCTTAGATTGTTCGCGGATGATGCTGTCGTTTATCGGTTAGTGAAGTCAACAGAGGATCAAAAGCAACTGCAAAGCGATTTAGACAAAATTTCTGCATTTTGCGAAAATTGGCAATTGACACTAAATAAAGAAAAGTGTGAAGTAATACACATGACCACTAAAAGAAATCCGCTGAACTTCAATTACGCGATAAATCAGTCAAACCTTAAGGTCGTAGATACTACCAAATACCTAGGAGTTACAATTACGAACAACTTTGACTGGAGAGAACACACAGAAAATATTGTGGGGAAAGCGAACCAAAGGTTACGTTTCATCGGCAGAACGGTTCGAAGATGCACCAGCTCCACCACACTGGCTACATCACACTTGTGCGTCCTCTCCTGGAGTACTGTTGCCCCTTGTGGGACCCTCACCAGGTGGGATTGACGGAAGACATTGAGAAGGTTCAGAGAAGGGCAGCTCGTTTTGTTCTATCACGTTACGGGGGGGAAAGCGTCACGGAAATGTTGCACGAATTGGGGTGGAAATCATTAAAAGAAAGACGTTATTCATTGCGGCGTGATTTGTTTCAATCACCGACTTTTAGTTCTGAATGTGAAAATATTTTGCTAGCACCCACCTACTTAGGGAGACATTACCATCCCAATAAAATAAGAGATATCAGATCGAAAACGGAACGATTTAGGTGTTCTTTCTTCCCGCGCGCTATTAGAGAATGGAACGGTAGAGAAAAGTTCTGAAAGTGGTTAATGAATCCTTTGCCAGGCACATAAATGTGATTTGCAGAGTATCTATGTAGATGTAGATCGCCTTCAATTGGCCGGCCAATGTCCGATCTTTTCCTGATTTCGGGGTTTGGCGGGCCAGTTCGCGAAGTGGCGTAGACCGGTCGGCCAGAATCGGGAGATGAATAAAGATGGGCTGAAAGTTTATAATTTCAAGCTGTATGCAATTTATTTATCAATCTCAGTAATAAAAAGTGTACCATCCGTCCACATAAATATTTTTAATACAGCCGGTATTCACCTATTACAACAAGTTAAGTTTTTATGACATTTGGAATTACACAATACTTTTTTTATTTCTGCATTTGCAGCGATATGTGGCGCATTTAGTAGAGCAATTGCGTCGATTGTATCGTTGGCCACTGGTCAGTGACTGTAAGGACGATATGGTTCGCAATGATTTTTCTTCTTCGGGCACGGATTCCAGCGTTATCAGTTTCTCGGGCAGATTAGAGAACTCGTTTCTGGAATACAGTTGCTTCAGAACACCATGCTCTGTTCCTAGTTTGTAGAAAGTGCTTTCGACATTCATCGCAACAGCAAGAACGCTTCTGGGATCTCCGCGACCTCTGTCAACATATTGTATAACGATGCAAACATTGTCTCCAAATTTTGCAGACGCGAATTTTGCGTCTGAATTCTTAAGCATGTTAGCACCTTGTGCTTGCAAATAGTCGTGAGCTCCCTCCCTCTTCTTCCTGATTTCTTGCTTGTTGTAACATAGTTTGCTGATAACTTTTCCTCCATATCCTTCATCTGCTTCATTACTTGTTCCACATATTGCATGGACACTTTTGCCGCAGAATATACAACAATGAGCTGCACCACAATCTTCTTCACAAACCATACAGTATATATTCGGCTTATTATTGTATAACTGATCTTGATTTCTCGTTGGTTCGATCTCCACGGTGTCAGTTTCATTGTTGGGAGTAGTCCCTAAATTTATACCGTCGTCCATTTCTCTTTCAACTTTCTCAAGGTCTTCCTCTGTCACTATGTTATCAATAATTTCTTTAGGCAGATGTGAAGTACTCAGCCCACTTTTGCTTTACAGCCAAACATTGTCTCGTATGGGGACTGCTGAATTCAATGATGAAAAGAACGGTTTTTCATGAGTTGGATGAATCGAAGACTTTCGGCCCAATGCGCTGAGTTATTTGTCTGCATTCATGTCATTAGCATATTCTGTACATCCTGGTTGGCCCGTTCGATAGAACCTTGGCTTTCGCTATGTCTGGGTTTTACATGTACCAGTTTCAGTCCAAGCCACATGTTACTCAGCTCATTTATAACTTTGTTCGAAAACTCTCTACCATTATCTGACTGTAGCACATTTGGAGCACCTATGGTGGTAAAGATGTGAAGCAAATGGTAAGCGACTTCTTCTGCTCTGCCGGCCGCGGTGGCCGAGGGGACTGAGACGCTTCAGTCACGGTCTGCACGGCCACTACGGTCGGGGGCTCGAATCCCCCCTCGGGCATGGATATTTGTGCCGTCCTTAGTTGTAGCTAGTTCATAAGTAGTTTGTAAGTTTAGGGACTGATGACCCCGTAGTTAAGTCCCATAGATTCTACAAACTTTTGAACATTTTTTCTTCTGCTCTTTTGCTTTTCAGGGGTCGCAATAGTATACATTTAGTTACGTGATCTTGATAATTGAGTTCTGGCCAGAATCCTCCCGCCAAGTCTCGAACTGGCTGCCAAATTCGGATATGCGTCGCTTCTTTCAAGTTATCGGACTCTGGCCAATCCACCCGGCCAAAGTGCGAAGTGGCCGGCCAGTTCGCGATCTGGCCGCTCTTCGGGTTTTGGCTGTAACATATACATACAAACATAGTCTACAATAGTGATAAATTGATGTGATTAATATAACGTAACGCAGAAATATTAGCTCTACATGCTTCTTCTGATACTGTTACTATTTCAGTCTGGCGCTCACCATGGCGTGTCTCTTCGCCTGCCGAATTCGAGAACATTGCCTTTGTGGCATGTATGACCATACTCATCGGTTAGAATGGTGCAACATTTGGAGCATATCAGTTGTTCACTGCAAATTTAGCATTGCATATACTTCTGGTGCAGTACCGACACTGTTCTGCAACATTCCACTACGCCACTGAACACTCCGACGCAGCCTTGTTCAAAACAACAATCGATGTCACGGTAAGAACCACCTACGACACAAACATCATGACATACGATGTCATAAACAATGACGTTCGTGATAAACTGGCACATCATGCAAAAATATTCTACAACTGCTCCTAAAATAATGGACCAATTACAAATTTTGAACAAGCATTCCTTAAGGACACGAATCATTTGCTATGGTGGTAAAAAACCTACGATACATAGTTCATACGATATCACGTCATAAACAATGAAAACTGTCCCATCTTGCGGAGCGTGATAGTGTGATTTTATTCGCCAAGTGTTTGAGGATGAGAGTACTTAGCGCCTTGCAATAAACTTTACACATAATTTTAAATCTTTACGATTCTTTGTATCACTGACAAATCCAACAAAATGACGGAAGGGAAAAGTTTATCGTTTACTACTTTTCCGATGTATATCTACGGCATTTGGTATGACGTTACATGTTCTGTGAATTGTATCCGCTAGACGTTTCACTTACATTACACTATCACTAAATGTTCCTTCGATATTATATCACAATTCGACATATATTTCATGAGATATGAAGTCATATATAATTTGCTTCATGAAAAACCGCATCATCACGCGTTAGGTTTCGATTTATTATGTCTTTACTGCTAACACCGTTCACGGCATAATTTTTCAGACATTACGCACATATACCACTGAACGTACATAATTATTCTTTGTTTTTGGCCTCCTTTCCCCGCAGTTGCAGTACAGGTTAGGTAACCGTCTGATGCAACTGTAAATTAGTCTAATTTAGACCAACCGCGTTTCACTTTATTCTAAAGCATCTTCAGTGGTCAAATTACTCACGTATTTTTAAGTTGTCCTCGTCATGTGTCTTTCGTAGCACATTGCCACTTGCTATCACTGTTAATAATTGCAATATTTACATTTTCACTTTCTCATAAAAGTTATTGAAAAATCGCCATTTCTATGGCTTGGTAGGCCTTGTTTCAGCGTTTCGCAGGCCTAAGTCAGCGCTTAGCAGTCCCAGTACAATTCTGTGAGCTTTAAGAAGAACCTATGTCATTTCTTGGGCAGCACAATCTGACAAATACACTCCTGGCCAATGAAATTGCTACACCACGAATATGACGTGCTACAGGCGCGAAATTTAACCGACTGGAAGAAGATGCTGTGATACGCAAATGATTAGCTTTTCAGAGCATTCACACAAGGTTGGCGCCGATGGCGACATCTACAGCTTGCTGACATGACGAAAGTTTCCAACCGATTTCTCATACCCAAACAGCAGTTGACCGGCGTTGCCTGGTAAAACGTTGTTGTGATGCCTCGTGTAAGGAGAAATGTGTACCATCACGTTTCCGACTTTGATAAAGGTCGGATTGTAGCCTATCGCGATTGCGGTTTATGATATCGCGACACTACTGCTCGCTTTGGTCGCGATCCAATGACTGTTAGCAGAATTTGGAATCGGTCTGTTCAGTAGAGCAATCCGAAAATCCGTGCTGGATCCCAACCTCGTATCACCAGCAGTCGAGATGACAGGCATCTTATCCGCATGGCTGTAACGGATCGTGCAGCCACGTCTCGATTCTTGAGTCAACAGATATGGACGTTTTCAAGACAACAACTGCACAAACAATTCGACGACGTTTGAAGCAGCATGGACTATCAGCTCGTAGACCATGACTGTGGTTACCCTTCACATTGCATCACAGACAGGAGCGCCTGCGATGGTGTACGCAACGACGAACCTAGGTGCACGAATGCCAAAACGGCATTTTTTCGGATGAAACCAGTTCTGTGGTCGCATCCATGTTTGGCGACATCTCGGTGAACCGACATTGAAAGCGTGTATTCGTCATCCCCATACTGGCACATCACCCGGCGTGATGGTATGGGGTGCCATTAGTTACACGTCTCGGTCACCTCTTGTTCGCATCGACGGCACTTTGAACAGTGGTGTCGTTACATTTCAGATGTGTTACGACCCGTAGCTCTAACTTTCATTCGATCCCTGCGAAACCCTACATTTCAGCAAGATAATGCACGACCGCTTGTTGTAGGTCCTGTACGGGCCTTTCTGGATACGGAAAATGTTAGACTGCTGCCCTAGCCACTAGCCAGCAAATTCTCCAGATCTCTCACCAACTGAAAACGTGTGGTCAAGGGTGGCCGAGCAACTGGCTCGTCACAATACGCCAGTCACTACTCTTGATGAACTGTGGTATCGTGTTGAATCTGCATGGGCATTTGTACCTGTACACGCCATCCAAGCTCTGTTTGACTCAATGCCCAGGTTTATCAAGGCTGTCATTACGGCCAGAGGTGGTTGTTCTAGGTACTGATTTCTCTGGATCTATGCACCCAAAATGCGTCAAAATGTAATCACATGTCAGTTCTCGTACAATGTATTTGTCCAGTGAATACCCGTTTACCATCTGCATTTCTTCTTGGTGCAGCAATTTTAATGGCCAGTGGTGTAGCCGAGCAGGTATACCACAATTCTATTTTGAATATCAAAGGTTACTGGAAGGTCACTTGCTCGGTGCTGTACAATGTGATCTATAAATATGATACTGGCAAAATGGTCATTCTGTAATCAATAAAATGATTTCGTAATGATTTAAGGAAAGGCGGTATATCTTTAAAAATGCTTTGTTTGTTTTAATTCTTATGGGATCAAACTACGTTGGTAATCAGTCCCTAGACTTACAAACTACTTAAACTAAGTTAAACTAATCTAAGGTCAAGACAAACATCCATTCCCTAGGGGGGGATTCGAACCCCAGACTTGGGAGGCAGCGCGATCCGAAACGTGGCGCTCCAAACCGCTCGGCTACTCCTGCGCAGGAAAGAAAAAAAATGCTTTCCGTCCATTGTTCACAGACTATAAAAATACGTGATAGTTGCTTTCACACTTCCAAATTCGTAGCTCTCTAATATCACGTAACAGCTACAATAAGAACCTCAACTTCTTTAAGTGTCCGTATGATTTTCGTTAGTAAATTCCTTGTTACTGTAACATCAAAAATGTAATGTGTTGGCTGGTGCACTGTCTGTCTATAGACAGTCCCTGCCGCGCAGACTACACGAAAAACAGAGCTGCATGCCTGAGAGCATAGCTCGATACCTGCAGGTGTCACCTATTGAAAAACATGCCGATAAGAAAAACAATCAAGAGCCTAATACGAATATTACTAGCCACGGCTGTATAGGACGCGCTCGGCGCGTACACGGTGAGTTACCTCCTAGCCAAGGAAGGCGCCGTTCTCGGAAGACCGCCGTATCACTGGACTACGGACAAGACCGGAAGAGGACCATCGCCTGCCTACATGCAAGCTTACTCATCGACCGTTTACTTCAACATAAATCCAGTCTGTACAGTGCTTTTTCTGCAAGGTTTCGTACTAAAGAAAGTTTGTCCCGTCGGCGGACCAGGTGGTAGCACATCTGTACCACGTTTGTCCAAAGAATGTTCTGTTTTGTTGGACCCCAGCTTGTGAGACCTCCTTCCACACTTTCAAACAGAAGCTCAGATCCCTAGGATCCCTTTCCTTGACACTCGCCACAGATGCCTCAGACTATGGAGTTGGGGCAGTCTTGTCCCAAAAATAACCCCATAGTGTACATCTCGAAAAGTCTCTCCACCGCCCAACGTACCTACATCTACATCTACATACATACTCCGCAATTCACCGTAAGGTGCGTGGCGGAGGGTACACTGTACCACTACTAGGCATTTACTTTCCTATTCCACTCCCAAATAGAACGAGGAAAAAAAGAATGCCTATATGCCTCCGTACGAGCCCTAATTTCTCTTATCTTGTCTTTGTGATCTTTACGCGAAATGTAAGTAGGCGGCAGCAAGATCGTACTACACTCAGCTTCAAATTCCGGCCCTCTAAATTTACTTAACACAAATTCACGAAAAGAACGTCGTCTTTCTTCCAGCGATCCACAATTGAGTTGCCGGAGCATTTCCGTGACACTCGCGCATTGGTCGAACCTACCGGTAACAAATCTAGCTGCTCGTCTCTGAACCGCCTCTATGTCTTCCTTTAAACTGATCTGCTGCGGGTCCCAAACACTTGAGCAATACTCAAGACGTGGTCGTACAAGCGTTTTATACGCAGTCTCCTTTACAGGTGAAGTACATCTTCCCAAAATTCTCCCAATAAACCGAAGTCGGCCGTCCGCCTTACTCACAACTTACATGTTCGTTCCATTTCATATCCCTCTGCAATGTTACGCCTTGATACATGAACGATGTGACGGCATCAAGAAGTTCACTACTAATGCTGTATTCGAACATTGTGGGATTGTTTTTCCTACTCATGCGCATCACCTTACATTTTTCTTCATTGAGAGCTAGCTGCCATTCTTCGCAGCAACTAGAAATTTTGTCTAAGTCATCCGGTATGCTATTACAGTCAGTTAAAGACGACACCCTCCCGTACACCACAGCATCATCAGCAAACAGCCGCAAATTACAAGTTACTCTGTCCATCAGATCATTTATATAGATAGAAAATAATAGCGGTCCTATCACACTCCCCTGGGGCACGCCTGACGATACACTCGTCTCTGATGAACACTCGCCGTCTAGAACAACGTAATGCGTTCTATTACTTAGGACTCTTCCAGCCAGTCACAAATCTGTGAACCTATTCCATAAGCTCGTATCTTCGTTAGCAGTCTGCAGTATGGCATCGCGTCAAATGCCTTTTTGAAGTCGAGAAAAACACAATCCGCCTGTTGCTCTTCATCCATGGCTCACAAGATGTCATATGAGAAAAGGGCAAGCTGAGTTTCACATGAACTATGTTTCCGAAATCCGTGCTGATTCGTAGAAAGAAGCTTTTCCGTCTCAAAGAAATTTACTATCTTCGAACAGGTTATATGCACCAAAATTCTACAGGAAACTGATGTCAACGATATTGGCCTGTAATTATGTGGGCCAGTTCTCTTTCCTTTCTATAAGAAAGTCACCTGTGCTTTTTGCAATCACTAGAAGCTTTGCGCTGAATTAATGATTCGCGATAAATGCAAGCTAAGTAAGGGGCCAATGCCGCAGAATACTCTTTATATAACCGAATTGGTATTCCATCCGGACCAGGAGACTTTTTCGCATTTAGCACTTTCAGCTGCTTCTCTACACCGGAAATACGTATTAGTATGTCCTCCATTTGGGAGTTAGTGCGTTGATCAAATGGTGGTAGATTTGTGCGGTCCTCCTGCGTGAAAGATTTCTTAAAGGTTAAATTTAGAACTTCAGCTTCCGTTTGCTTTTTTCTATTACTGCCCCGCAATGGTCAACGAGTGACCGGATAGTGGGCTTTGACCCGCTTATCGATTTTACATAGGACCAGAATTTTTGCGGGTTGTCGGAAAGATCTTTTGCTAAGGTATGACTGTGGTTATTATTGTATGCTTCGCGCATCGATCTTTTTATCAAATCTCTACTAACTTTAGCCTGTCATCATTTGCGTGTTCTTTTTTGAACCGAGAGTGCAACAGTCTTTGCTTTCTCAGTAGCTTTCTAACATGATTATTATACCACGGTGGATCTTTTCCATCCTTAATCGACTTTGTAGGCATATATATCTCTAACCCTTCATGTACAATGCATCTAAATTTAGTCTACAATTCCTCTACATCCATTGCATCGGAACTAAACAATGTTCATTCATTTTCTAAGTGCGATCCGAACAATTGCTTATCGGCTCTTCCTAACAAAAGGACGCTCCTAGCCTTCTTGATTGATTTATGAACTTCGGTCACTATTGACGCTATGACAATATCATGATCACTAATTCCTGTCTCTACACAGACATCGTTAATAAGGTCAGGCCTGTTCGTAACTATAAGGTCTAAAATATTTCCATTGCGCGTGGGTTGCCGGTTTAACTACTCAAGACAGTTGTCGTAGAATGTGTCCGAAAGTAGCTCGCAAGACTACTTGTCTGTACCGCCTGATATGTAGAGGGTTTATCGAACCACTATACCTCGTATTTCCTTACCGCTCCATTCTCTAGTAGCGTGCGAGAGAAAGGAACACTTACATCTTACTGTTTTCGATACGATTACTCTTATTTTTTATTTTGACGATCATGTCTCCTTATATAGGTGCCGCAACGAGTAACGTCTACCTTTTCATTATTTCCGGCCCAAATCATGATCATTTCCGTGACTCACTCTCTCCCCTCTTTAGGAGCAACAAAAAACAAGCTGCCCTTCTCTGTGTCGTCCGCCAGTGCCACTCAGTGGAGAGCCCACAGAGTGCAGCAATACTCCAAAACAGGACGCACAAAAGTGCAGTTTAGGCAGTTTCTTTGCACGAACTGTTGCATCTTCTAGGTGTTCGGCCAATGGAAGGAAACCTTTGGTTCGCCTTCTCTATGATCTTTTCTGTGTATTCTTTCTAATTAAAGCTGTTCGAAATTGTAGTTCCTAGGTGCGAAGGTAATCGAAAAAGTGAGGTCTACTATTTTTTATAAGTACAGAAGTCTGCTTGTGCGGCAGTTGGTCAGACTGTTATGAAGAGTGCTTCCCGCGCTGTGTGTAAACACGCTCTCGCCGCGCTGAGGCGCTCAGCCTCTGCAGGGGGGCGCAGTAAGCGATGCGCAGTAGGAAACGCGTTTTCGCCGTTCTGCGCATGACGCCACTGTGGGACACCTGGGAGCCAAACTATATGCAGAGTTGGTTGCTAATTCGTGTGCGTATGTGTGTTACCTTTCTGCTGTATTTGCTTAACCCTCTCATTCCCACGTTATGAATTCAGCTTTGGCAAAATTAAAATTCAGTGTTATCTGTATTAATACAATACACTAAAGATCAAAATACGTGTTTTAAAAGCTTTGGTCGCACTATTGATTTTTTATGTCATGCACAACAAAGATGTTTGTATCGAGGTATTTTATTACTTGGGATGTTATTTTGTTGATGATTAACACTGTCAGCTCAATAATACCAATATAATCTTCGCCACAGCACCAATGACAATTCACTACTCAAATAAAATAACATGAATCGCACTCGCGCTCCTAATCACAGCCACGTGCAGACGGCTACGTAACACGAACTACAAGACGGACAGATTAATGCCTCACAAGTGGCTACACGCCGTACCAAGCGGCAAAATGTCGTACTAGAAGCATGTTGTTCATCAACAACAATGCGACTTTAAGGATTGATACACAAAATACGGTATAAATCAGCTTTTAATACATTATTATCGAGAAACAACATCGGGAAGGAAAGGGTCAAATAGTTTTTTTTTTTTTTTTTTTTTTTTTTTTTTTTTTTTTTTTTTTTTCACTTCACAGTTTGGAAGTAAAAAGTTCAAAGTGGCAAGTATACTGATTTCCCGAGTGTTTGTCGCGCGTGCTATAATTTTGTGCTGGAATTCTCTGAAATACTTCTGTTATTATTTATACAATGCCAAGCTGTGCTACTACGGGTTGTAATTCTCACAGCGGGGAAACAAAGGGGACTGAAATAAAGTTTCATTTTTTTTACCTCGAGATGAAACGTTAAAGAAAGTGTGGCTCTCCAAATGCTACAGAATGGACACTGTAAACGTACCACATTCTCGAATACACTCCCGGCATTTCAATGAAAACGATTATGTAAGGGATGTACAGTCGGAGTTGCTTAATTTGCCACGGAAAAAAGTGTTTGAAACATTCCAGTTCTTTTAAAGTCAGCAGTCCATATTAAAGAAATTCTCTATATGTTTGCGATTTGATATGTTACTGATACGTACCGCGTAAATCTACGATAGAATATGACCCAGCGCTCTTAACTTCAATGTTTTACAGCAGAATAGCACTTTGTATTTAAGGCAAAAACAATTTTCGTCAGAAACTTATTATAAACGCACATTACGTGCCATAGCGGACTAAGCCTGTGCAGGCCGTTTTGGAGCGCGCAGTCCCACAGTGACGTCATAGCGCCAGCCAATGGCAGAGCAGAGCGCTTACTGCCCAACCTTATATTTATTAGCCTTGAGTCTCGGCTCGGCAGCCGTTGAGAACGGAGCTCCCGTTGGATGTTACCGCCGAGTGCGAATTGCGCGCAGTAACTCTGTTTTTGAATGCAAAGGGCACTGCGCCGACTGCAATCCGTCGCCAATTGACGGAAGTTTCTGGTGAGTCGCGCACGGATGTGAAAAATGTTCGTAAGTGGTGTAGAGGCTTTGTACCTTTCGGACTGAAATTCTCGACGAACAAAGGAGCGGGAGACCGTAAATTTCTGAGGAGGCAGTGTTGGTGGTTGAGCGAAGCACGCGTGAAGATGGGCGGATCGCCCTGGATGGTCTCTGCACGTCGGTTCCTGAGGTTTCCCGAAGCACCGCTCACAGAATTTTAACGGAAACACTGAACTACCGGAAGGTGCGCGCAAGGTGGATGCCACGATTGCGACTGAAGACCACATGCGGCAACAAGCTGACGCTTTCGCGCGCATTTCGTGGCCGCCTTGCAGCCGACCAACTTTATGGACTCATATACATGTGGCGTCTGTTCCGAGAGATCCTGCAGTTGTTATTATTCAACATTCATAGAATATATGACATCAACTGCGATTGGGCAAAGCTGAAAATATGTACCCAGCCGAGATTCGACCCGGGTCTCCTGCTTTCTAGGCCTCTTAGGCCTTCTGCCTAGAAAGCAGGAGACCCGGGTTCGAATCCCGGCTGGGTACACATTTTCAGCTTTGCCCAATCGCAGTTGATGTCATATATTCTATGAATGTTTTATGGACTCAGTTGTCAAGCGTGACAGACCCTGTGCATACCACTTTACACCTGAGACCACGCAACAACCACGCCAGCCAGGCGGAGAGCTGGTACGACATGGGCATACAAAAACTGCCACATCGTCTACTAAAATGCATCGACATAAATGGTGATTATGTAGAAAAACAGCTAAATGTTCAAGTTCTAAACTGATTTAAATCATGGTAGAAATAAACAGATCTATGTACTTATAAAAAAATAGTTCAGACAAAACGATGATAGAAGCTTTTGATATGTGGTGCTACAGACGAATGATGAAAATTAGATTGGTAGAACACGTAACTAACGAGGAGGTGCTTAACCGAATCGGGGAGAAAAGGAGTTTCTGGCATACCCTGACTAAGAGAAAGGAGAGATTGATAGGACACTTTCTGAGACATCAAGGAATTGTCAATTTAGCATTAGGAGTAAGTGTGTAGGGTAAAAATCGTAGAGGGAGGCCGAGGGACGAATACAGTAAGCAGATTCAAAAGGATGTAGGTTGCCGTACGTATTCTCAGATGAAGAGACTTGCTCAGGACAGGGTAGCGTGGAGAGCTGCATAAAACCAGTCTTCCGACTGAAGACCACAGCGCAGGAGACCTTACTTTTGGGGATTACCCTCTTATTTAGCTAAATTTGACTCATTCGTCTTGTAAATAAAGGTTAACGACTTTCTGTTAGTTCTCATAGGGGTGACTTCACACTTCAGTTTCCAATTTTCGCACCATGCAGGTAGCTAAATAATTTTACAGTTGCTTTTGCGATTCTGTCGAGTTCACTAACCTGTAAAGAGTAACATCGCCTGTCAACAATTCACGAGAGCTGCTCAGATTTTAAAAAAAATAAATAAAAAGAAAGTACTTGTAGTTGCAAAATAATTTGAACGACTCACGAGATTACGAAAAGGTAATGCAGACAGTGTGAGTATCTAATCAGCCATTACACGCGCGCGCACGCCAGAAACAGCGGCGCGCGCATTCTGTAGAAAGAACACGTAACTCCCGTTTGACATGTGTAAGGGGTCAGCCACTCTTACGGATATGTTCTTGCTCTGGTTGCATTACACAGGTCGAATTAGGCATTATATCGATAGCTTGCATAGTGAGCGCTGTGAGTCGATTGTGGGGAGTCTGGCTGAAGTGTGGAATGTCGGCGAGAATGTAGGCCGCGTAAGTAAGTAATATGAGTAATGGTGAAAGTCCGTTTATTGTGCGTATTTCGGGAAGAGTTTGTCCCCAGCACCGTGGGTGGATTTTCTCACCATTTGTTCCGATCGTAGCTGTGTAAGAAGATTTCCGCGCCGCGAATCGTGTCAACCGCGCCGGCTACAAACGACATGGAGGCACCACAGTCTAACATATACAGTCACGACACTCCCACAGATTCTTGTTATACGCTGCGATAGCAGCGCTCCAAGCAGCCGGCAAGCTAAGTTTCTGAATACGACAGTTGATGAGTGCGAATAGTATCGTTTAGATTGACTTCGGCATACTTTTTACATTGGGGAACGTTTAAAAATAACTCCCGATTTGTCTTTCTTGTGTTTCATAAGATCCCGGATAAGGTACGAAACGGTACATTACAGGACAGTTAATTTACAATCATGCTGTAACATAAGGCTTTAAAAGAGTAATTTCATTTTCTATTAAAAACAAAAATGCCTAGGAAACACCAGGAGACATACCCTTTAGCAGAGAGACGTCAATTTCTACGCAGGAACGTTAAGAATTCTTCATTAAAATTCCAGTAAAATCGGTGAGGGTGGAACATAGGAAACGTATGTAGAATGCAATAAATACGGTATTTAACATACCAAATCAACCATCACAGCTGTAGCTGAAGGAAAAACGTCACAGACGTTGCAATATAACGATAAAAGGAATCAAACTGTTTTCCAACAAAGAAGAACAGAATTCCACAATTGTTGCTACATCTGAAGCACAAACGGCAAGAATCATCAAAAAATAGGTTTTTAAATCTAAAGTAATAACACTTACAAGAATATGCACGTATAAGAAAGACGAGTGACGTGTAAAAATGTGAGAATCATTAGACTCCATACCGAATTGATGCACGTCAAAAACTGGCTCTCATAGTAAGAACAGACCATAATAGAAATTTATTATACCATTATGTTTATATGCAACTTACTTTCAGCGGAATAAGCTGAAAATATTCACATATTCTTAAGTATTTGTTCATGACAGAGTTGTTCTTTACACCATAGAATCATTTAAATTAGGCTGTTTTTATATTAATTTCCGTATTATGTTTGTCTCTCGATATTTTAATAATGCTTGTAACGTAAAAATTATAGTAAGTATTTCGTTAATTACGCTCAAAAGCGATTATAAACAAACATCACTACTTCGGCGGCTTTCCCACCGCTAGGAGCGCTAGTGTAGCAGCAACAGTCAGTTGGTAACAACTTTTACAGCAGTGAGTGTCGCGACTGTATATGTTAGACTGTGGAAGCACCGAGGGATTGTTCTACAATAGTCAGATAAAAGTAATAAATAGCACGTGAAGAGCAATATTGGCGACCTGTGTAAATTACCGGTATTAGCATGTGCGGTGAAAGCCGTGATTGCCTCGCATATTTGTGATTGTTCAGAAATATAAGAAACTAGCTTAAACCCGCGGCTCCGCTCGCATGTTGGTTGATTATGATAGCTGAGCTATCTTTCAGTAGTGTGATATGAGACTGGTTTTGAAGGATGAAATGAAATACAATACCTTCTTTACCATTTTTAATCAACATTATCAGGAAAGTAAGTAGTGTAGATCAAATCACACGAAAAAATGCACTCATTTCGAAGAATCCTCCACGAAATTCAACAATAATGTTTGTAATTATATCACAGATCGATCACTTGATGTAATGCGCTAAACGTCAAATAGATTTTTTTTTAAAGAGATGTATTAAAAGAAATTTCTTTTTTTACTACTTTATTTATTTATTCTTTTATTTCCTTATTCGTATGCTTATCGTTACAGAGGAAGAGCTGAAGACATTGGAGCACGCATAGAGCAAAGATATGGTCTGTGGCATTACGTTTCACTGTATGTAACCTCCTTGCTGTAGAGTCGCAAACGTCATCGCTGGCCTTCAGTCCGATTTTTTTTTTTTTAATAATTTGACAACTTTCAACCACCATATCTTCCACCCTCTAATAGCTATCGGCATGGTACTGCTATGGGGTACAACAGGAGACTTCGGACAACAATTACACACAGACCATTTTTTGTGTCCCGACTTCGTCGCCGCTTTTGTGTGCCAGCCTCGTCGTAGGTGTCGGTGGCCGAGTGGAATGAGACCGACACGCTGATGCAAGTACGGAGGGGAGCAGCCAGAAACTATAAACACTCGAGTAAATTAGAAAGAGATATATTGCACAGAATGTAACAATACTTAACTTTTACATAGTACTGCAGAATGTTGATACATAGTTGTTAGAGGCCTGCCTAGTGCCTGTACAATAGCAAAGTCTTCACTGGTGCCTATCTGATTACGAAAGTCCAAACTCGTTGCTATCTCAGTCCGAAGTGGCAAGTCGTTCAGCGGTGGCCACGAGCGGAGTTGTCGCAGAGGGCGCTCGTGGCTGTCGTCGTGAGAACGCCGCGCCGTGCGTGCATGGCGGCGCGCGGCGAAAGTAGGTGGCGCGCACTTTGTACTTGTGCGACACCACACCATTCGTTTGCGTTCTGTAGTTTTCTCTAAAGAGCGAAATATTAACACACACACACACACGTAGAATTTTATATACACTGATAACTTTCCATGCCAGTATACTCCACCCTTTTATCATTATCAACCCTCAATAACAATTCAGCCAATAAAACCATTTTCAAAGAGTAAATATAATTTTCAGAGAGTAATTATTGTTACGCGTTTCGCGTTATATTCTTCAAATTACTAAATACCTATCAGATCGCTATAAAACCGTGCCTAAAACCTTCCTCAGGTATAAATTAGTAACTGTACAAATATTTAAGTCTCTACGTCTTGTCATTCGGACGTGATAAGCGTACACCGAACAGACATTCACATTAATATATATATATAGCTATGCGATCGCCATAAAACCTTGCCTAAAGCATTCCCCGGGTAGACATTAGTAACTGTAAAAATTTTTAGCTCTTTATGTCTTGTGGTTCAGACGTGATAAACGTATACCGAACAGACAGTCACATTTATAAATATAGATTAGTTACACTTCGAAGTAGTATCTATTGCCATTATTGACAAATTATGAACCTTTAAGACAACTGTTTATCAACAGCAACTTAATTATTAGTGAAAGCTATTCACGAAACAGGCGTGACGTTAGCTCTTATCCTGTGCACACGGTCATACTTGTCATTAAAAAAATGTTCAAATGTTTGTAGAATTTATGGGACTTAACTACGGGGTCATCAGTCCCTAAGCTTACAAACTACTTATGAACTAAGACTAAGGACGGCACAAATATCCATGCCCGAGGGAGGATTCGAACCCCCGAGCGTAGTGGCCGTGCAGACCGTGACTGGAGCGCCTCAGTCCCCTCGGCCACCGCGGCCGGCGCTTGTCATTAATTGGATTGCTGTTCGATTTATACGAAGCACGATATAACTGGACACCTGCTAGCCATCCTCAGGTGAGCCATTTGTGTGTGTCTCTCAGACACTAGTCTTGAAGTTCTGGTAGCCTTTTGCTATCTTGCCTTCATCAAACACGAATCTTATTAGTGGCAAAGCGTTGAGTTTTTCTCGTTGTTCTGCATCGTGAGCCAATGGGTCCAAGAGGTTTGTTGCTTGTTACAGCAGGATGACTCGGTGGCTGCTCGCTGTAGCCACGTGATACAATGTACGGAGCCGTATTGGGGCCTCGTGTAGTGTGAGGCTTACGTGATCGGGCAGCGTCGATGTTGGCGTTAGCAAAGGGTGCAGCATTTTCGTGCGTACCATTGCTCGTTGGCTGACGTGCTCGATGTGTGGCCGCCATGTTATTTAGACGGCGGTCTAACTTGACGCCCAGGTAGGCGGCTGTAGCACTCGACGCTACCGGAACTCCCCGAACTGTGACGGTCGGAGAGTTTGCTGGTATCTGGCACGTGGTGGTGACGGTCGCTCGTGATTTGTCTCCGTTGCATGCGAGCCTCCGCTCGGTAGCTCAGGCGTCGTGCGCGTCGGGGCATGCTGCAGTCGCCGCTGGAGAACTGGGACGCTCCAACTGGACACTGTGTCGTCCGCGTACGAGGGCGGTCGGCTGTGTAGATGGAGGACAGCGGTGGGCCGATGACCAAACCTCCAGTGCTCGGCGCTGCGTGGGAATTCCACTGGCTGAAGGAGCTCGGCGTGTGACGCAGGTACCCCAGCACAAGTAAAGGAGGCCGTCAGGCCACACGGAGTGCAAGGCGCGTGGCGCGTCGAGCACGAGAGCGCCCGAGTACTCTCGTCGGTCAACCGCACCGAACGCTTTCTCCGTTAGGCGTAATAGCTGGTGTGTCGTCGCACGGTTGCGCCGAGAGCGAAACCGCTCTATTTGGGAATATTCCTTCCACTTCTCTGTGGGCGTCAAGTCGTGAGAGGTGCAGCCTTTCAGACACTTTTGAAAGTAAAAATTACTAAAAATTTCTGGGCTGTTATGCCGTGGTCTAGTGGATTTCATCCCCGACTGTGGAGGACATTCTCAAGGGGGATCGTAGCACTTTTGGATGTCCGATTCACACCCTGGCTCGCTACTGACTGAAGCGAGATTCCGTTTACGAGGGCTCGCGCGCAGTGGTGTGACGTCAGATGTTTTTGACATGCGCGCGCAATTCGTCGTTGCCGATTGCCTCCGTCCGTTAGTATCGTCCCATTGTGGAAGACTGTTACATTTCTTCTTCAAAACCGGAATCCAGATATCATTTAGTTTCACGCCCTCCTCCATCCTATTGAAATTATTGGGGTGTTTTACAATTTCTATAGCCTCTGTATACAGTCTTTCGTGGTATCCATTTGTGGCTGCTAAAACCTGAGTCTTATCAAATTGAATAAGGGCGTCCCCTGGTTGAAAAACATGTTCAGCAACAGCTGATCTGTCAATCTCTCCCCTTCTACAGTTCCCCTTGTGCTCATATAGTCGTTTTTTGACTGTAATTTTTGTGGTACCCAGGTATACGTCCCCACAGCTACACGGAATCCTATAAATACCTGCTTTTTCCAGCGGTTTGCCAGCATCCTGTATCTTCCGAGTAGGTTTGTAACTAACGGCAACATTCCGTTTCGTGCAAATTTTACTGATGCGGTCGGTGACGTCCTTAATAAAAGATAGGAAGACTTTAGATTTCACAGGAACCCTTTCATTGTTTTCAACTCTACGTGTCGGTCTCAAAGCTCTCCTTATCTCTGTAGACGAATAGCCATTCGTAAGTAAAGCATTACACCACTGCGTGCGAGCCCTCGTAAACGGAATCTCGCTTCAGTCAGTAGCGAGCCAGGATGTGAATCGGACATCCAAAAGTGCCACGATCCCCCTTGAGAATGTCCTCCGCGGTCGGGGACGAAACGTTGGGTTTTAATAATAAATCCACTAGACCACGGCATAACAGCCCGGAAATTTTTAGCAATGTTGTCCATTCCGGTCGTGAAAGTTTACATTTTACACTTTTGAAAGTGCCGGAAGGTCGCTGATCGGCCTGTAGTTCTTCGCTTCCCGAACATCTTAATCCGGCTTGGGAAAGGTAACAATTTCTGCGAGTTTCCAGCACGCTGAAAATTGTCTGGAGGTAAAGATTTCGTTGAAAATGTTCGTGCCAAGTCAGGAGCGTTTTTGTGACGTTGCTAGGACCGCCTGCTTTCTTCCGGTTGAGCCGTCTAAGTTGCCACTGCACGTCTTCAGTGCTGGTGGGAGGTATCTCGTCATCCAGAACTTGTGGTAGACGCTCGGCGACGCGTGGGCGGCGTCCACGGATCGTCGACAGCCGCCGACACGTCCGCTAGCACAGACGAATATATACAGGCGGGAAACCTCCGTAAGGGCCCGGTCCTACGCTCAGGGGTGCGGGGAGGGAGGGTTTCCAGCAGCAGTTCCGTAAGATGTCCCATGATGGCGCTGCGGTCAAAAGCAGCCCTTTAAACTGGCCAGAGCAGGCGGCAGGTAGCGGCTGTCCCCACCACCATCTCCCCTCAAACGCCAGCAAGCTGGACACAGCCGTGGCCTCGTGGCAGGCGACACGAGCTCTCCCCTCAGCCTACCCTCCACGCTACCCTCTGACGTGCGAGAGGCACCCTAAGCCAGCGATCTGCCTGACACGTGCTAGCATCTTACGGAACTACAAGGGGAGCGTAGGACAGTGGTTTAGAGGGGGCTGCTCCTCTGTATATGTTACTCTGTGCCGCTAGTACGTCGGCTTCAGCGGTCGGCTCGCTGACTGAGTCCGCCCTACACTATGTGGTGGTCTGCGCTGGTCGTCAAATATTCCGCACTATACAGCCCGCCGAGAGTGTTGCGCGCATGCGTCAAATTCAGATGTTCGACATTGTCCAGTGAACAGTGCCCTTGATGGCAGAACGGCGTAACTCAGTAGTTCTGGGCACTGCCACTCGCTGCGAAGACCAGCGTTCTCTGTCGTCACTGATTTGAGCAAATTTTGGAGACGACAGGTTTCCATGCGGTATCCAGTTGGTTGCCGCTTACACGGTTAATACGATTCTCCGCCATACGAATTTGTACCGATTCCTTGATAATGGAGTCCCAAAAAGTCGTCACTGAAGCCAGAATAATTGTTTTATCATACTCTATTGAGTGCCCTACGGATATACAATGTTCAGCTATAGCAGATTTGCTTGGTTGCAAAACTTGGGTGCGGCTTTTGTGTTCCTGGCAACAGTGAAACAGTGTAGTCTTCCTTCGTGTGCAATGAGACAGTAATTTTTGTTTTCTCGGCACTTTAATCATGAACAGGGACTGTGACTGCTGTGTGCGGATGCATTCTGAGTTAGTGACACTTCGCTCCCAGCTTCAGGCTGTGTTAACTTTGGTTTCACAGCTGGAGACCGAAATCGGGGGACGTCGTTGTTGTTGGCCGGTAGTGGGGACCGAACAGACTCCCATCGTCTCCACCGATCGACCTACGCCATCGACATGCCCTGATACTGCCAGCAATGAGGCAGACACCCTACCCGTGGTTGCGTGGGAGGTTGCTCCAGTACGTGGAAGGAGACGCAAGACATTCAGGGGAACCGATCGTGAGGCCTGCCACGTTCGTCTTCCTAACAGGTTTGAGGTGCTGTCTGTTCAGGACAACGTTCCTGAGCCGGATGTGTCTCCCGTCCTGAGATCACCATTCAGCCTGCAAGATCCAGGCTTTCACAGAGGGTGGGTTTGCTTGTAGTTAGGAGCTCTAACGTTAGGCGAGTGATGGAGCCCCTTACAGAGATGAGGGGAAGAAGGCCAAGTGCACTCCGTGTGCATACCGGATGGAGTCATTGCAGATGTGGAAGGAGTCCTTCCGGATGCCATGAAGGGTACAGGGTGCAGCCAACTGCATGTGGTGGCTCACGTCGGCACCAATGATGTGTGTCGCTTCGGATCTGAAGAGATCCTCTCAGGTTTTGAGCGGCTATCTCAAGTTTTGCTAGTAAGGTGAAAGCAGAGCTCAGCATCTGCAGCATAGTTGACAGGACCGACTGTGGACCTCTGGTACAGAGCCAAGTAGAGTGTCTGAATCAGAGGCTCAGACGGTTCTGCGACCGTGTAGGCTGCAGATTCCTTGACTTGCGCTATCGAGTGGTGGGGTTCCGGGTTCCGCTGAACAGATCAGGTACCGGGTGCTGTGTGGCGTGGACTGGGTGGTGTTTTTAGGGTAGAGGGCTTTGCGGAAACACTAAATGGGCTGTCCCAAAGGGTTCAGGTCGATCCCAGGAGAAATATAGAGCTAGAAACTATCGATATAACAGTTGTGAATTGTTGTAGCTGTGTTGGGAAAGTACCAGAATCCAAGCGTTAATAGAAAGCACCGAAACATACATCATTATAGGTAGAGAAAGTTGACTTAAGGCGGAAATAAACTCAGGAGAAGTATCTGCAAAACATCTAACTGTGTTCAGAAAGGACAGATTAAACAAAATAGATGGAGGCGTGTTTGTCGCCGTCTAAAGTAGTCTATCGAGTAGTGAAGTTGAAGGTTCCTTATACCGTCCCCCCCTCCACCCACGACTCTGATGATAGGTTCTAAGAAAACATGTGTCTAATTGCAACAAGTATCCAACTCACACATTAATAGTAGGCGGTGATTTACCCTCAAACTGTTGGCGAAATTATATTGCCGCGAGAGACCCTGCGTGGCGCAGGGGATAGCGTCACGGACTGCGGAGCAGAAGGTCGCCGGTTCAATCCCGCCCACCGGCAAAAATTTATTTCTTTGTAATTTACAATTCCAGAAGGTTCTACATCTTTCTTATGTTCACGTGTAAATTCTACTTGTTTCTTATGTTAACTGTTCTTCTAAGTTCTGGTAAATTCTGTCTGTGTATAAATAACAGAGCACTCTGCCTGAGAGGCAGTCAGTGCTGCGTGTATGTTGAGTTCGGAATAAACGTGCTTTCAGTATAAGTGCTGTGTTTAGTTGCCTTCGAAGTTAAGCCTACTTCCATTGCAACGTGACAATATTTTCAAATCAGGAGGTATGCATGAAACATCGTGCGAAATTGTACTCAACGCATTCTCTGGGAATTACTTCGAACAATTAGATCATGAGCAAACTAAAATTATAATGGATGTCAAAAAAACTTGATCTCTTAGCAACAAATAATCCTGAGCTCATAACGAGAATCAAAACGGATACAGGTATTCGTAAACACAGCGCTGTCATAGCGAGATTGAATATCGAAAGTCCCAAAGTTACCAAAAATAGACGAAAAGCATGTTTGTTGAGGAAAACCGATAGAAATACAATAAATTGCTTTTTGAAAGATTAGTTGAGACCTGATGTGGCTCAAATTCAAAGAAGTGGCGTCGACAGCAACTGGCAGTTTTATACCATAAATTAATAAAAGAAGGAGGTGATCCCCCTTCGTACACAAAACAGGTCAGGAGACTGTTGGGAAAGCAACGGAAAAGGCTTGCTAAATTTTGGCGATCCTATACAATGCTCGAAATTTAGTGAGAATTTCAATGCGAGATGCGTAGAATACTTTTCACAACGAAACTCTTTCACGGAATTTGACTGAAATTTCAAAGAGATTTTAGTCATATGTTAAATATACTAGGGGCAAAAAACAAACAATACCCTCACTACGTGATAGTAATGGCGAACCTGCCGATGACAGAGATACTACAGCCGACATAGCTTTTAGAAACCCATTCCCCATGTTGTTGTTATGGTCTTCAGTCCGGAGACTGGTTTGATGCAGCACTCCACCCTACTCTATCCTGAGCAAGCCTTTTCATCTCCTCATAAGAACGGCAACCCACATCCATTTGAATCTGCTTACTATACGCGTCTCTTGGTCTCCCTCTGCGATTTTTATCCCACACACTTCCCTCCAATGCTAAATTTACGATTCCCCGATGCCTAAGAATGTGTCCTACCAAGCGATCCCTTCTTTTAGTCCGGATATGCCAAAAATTCCTTTTCTCACCCATTCTGTTCAGTACCTCTTCATTAGTTACGCGATCTACCCACCTAATCTTCAGCATTCTTCTGTAGCACCACATTTCAAAAGCCTCTATTGTCTTCCTGTCCACACTGCTTATCGTCCATGTTTCATTCCCGTACAAGGCAACACGACACACAAATGCCTTCAGAAAAGATTTCCTTACACTCAAATTAAAATTCGATGTTAGCAAATTTCTCTTTTTTAAAAATGCTTTTCTTCCCATTGCCATTCTGCATTTTATATCCTCTATACTGCGACCATCGTATGTTATTTTACTACCCAAGTAACAAAACTCATCTACTACCTTCATTGTTTCGTTACCTAATCTAATCCCTTCAGCATCGCCTGATTTTCTAAGACCACATTCCATTATTTTTGTTTTGCTCTTGTTAACGTTCATTTTGTACGCTCTGTTCAACACACTGTCCATTCCACTCAACTGCTCTTCCAGGTCCTTTGCTGTCTCGGCCAGTTCAGAATTTGAAAGAGTGTATTCCAGTCAACATTGTCAAAAGCTTTCTCCAAATCTACAAAAGCTAAAAATGTAGGTTTGCCTTTCCTTAATCTATCTTCTAAGATAAGACGTAAAGTGAGTATTGCCTCCCGGGTTCCTATGTTCCTCCTGAATCCAAAAAATCTTCCCCGAGGTCAGCTTCTACCAGCTTTTCCATTCTCTTGTAGATAATTTGTGTTAAAATTTTGCAACCATGACTTATCAAACTGATGGTTCTGTAATTTTCACACCTGACTGCGCCTGATTTCTTTCGAATGGGGATTGTTACATTTTTCTTAATGTCTGAGGATATTTCGCTTCTCATACATCCTACACACCAGTTCAAATAGCCTGGTCATGGCTGGCTCTCCCAGAGACTTTAGTAGCTCTGAGGGTATGTCATCTACTCCTGGGGCCTTGTTCCGACCTAGGTCTTTCAGGGCTCTGTCAAATTCATCGCTCAGTATAGTATCTCCTATTTCATCTTGATCTACTTCCTCTTCCCTTCCTACAACATCATCTCTAAGTTCATTTCCTTTGTAGAGCTACTCTGTGTACTCTTTCCACCTTTCAGCTTTCCCTTCTTTGCTGAGAACTTGCTTCCCATCTGAGTTCTTGATATTCGTAGAGTTGCTTTTCTTGTCCTCAAATGTCTCTTTCATATTCCTGTAGGCGGTATATACTTTTCCCCTTCTTATACATTCTTCTACAGATTTCCATTTGGCTTCTAGCCACTCCTGCTTAGCCATTTTGCACTTCCTGTCAATCTCATTTCTTAGTCGTCTGTACTCCATTTTGCCTGATTCATTTACTGCATTTTTATATTTTCTCCTTTCATCAATTAAATTTAGTATTTCCTGTGATATCCAAAGATTTTTTTGTATGTCTGGCCTTTCTACCTATTTTGTCCTCTGTTGCCTTCACTATTTCATCTCTCAATGCTACCCATTCCACTTCTTCTGTTTTATTTCCCCCTGTTTCTGTCAATTGATGCCTAAATCTCCCTCTGAGTTTCTCCAGAACTTCACGTTCCTTCAATTTATCTAAGTCCCATCTCCTTATTTTCCTACCTTTTTGTAGTTTCTTCAGTTTCAGCCTACAGTTCATAACCAACAAGTTATGGTCAGAGTCTATATCTGCCCCTGGGTATGTCCTGCAGTTTATAACCTGGTTCCGGTACCTATATCTTACCATTATAAAATCTATCTGATACCTTCCGGTGTCTCCTGGTCTCTTCCACGTATACAACCTTCTTTTGTGATTCTTAAACCACGTGTTGGTTACGATTAAATCATGTTCCGTGCAAAATTCTACCAGGCGACTTCCTCTTTCATTCCTCCTGCCCAGTCCATATTCACCTATTATTTTTCCTTCTCTTCCTTTTCCTACTACCGAATTCCAGTCTCCCATCACAATTATGTTTTCCTCTCCCTTAACTGTCTGAATAATTTCCTTTAGATCCTCATATATTTCTTCGATCTCCTCATCATCGGCAGAGATAGTTGGCATATAAACCTGTACTACTGTTGTCGGTGTTGGCTTCGTATCTATCTTGACAATGATAATGCGATCACTGTGCTGCGCATAGTAGTTTACCCGCATACCTATTTTCTTATTCATTATCAGTCCTACTCATGTGATACCCCAACTGATTTTGTATTTATAATCCTGTATTCACATGACCAGAAATCCTGTTCATCCTGCCACTGAACTTCACTAATGCCCACTATATCTAACTTCAACCTATCCATTTCCCTTTTCAAATTTTCTAATTTTCCTACCTGATTATGGGATCTAACATTCCACGCTCCGATTTGTAGAATGCCATTATTGTCTTTCCTGATGACAACATCCTCCTGAGTAGTCCCCGCCCGGAGATCCGAATGGGGGACTATTTTACCTCCGGAATATTTTACCCGAGAGGATGCCATCATCATATTTCCATACAGTAGAGCTGCATGTCCTCGGGAAAAGTAACGGCTGTAGTTTCCCCTTGCTTTCAGCCGTTCGCAGTAACTGTGTGGCAAAGCCACATTAGCTGATGTTACAATGCCAGCTCAGTCAATCATCTAGACTGTTGCCCCTATAACAACTGAAAAGGCTGCTGCCCCTCTTCAGGAACCACACTTTTGTCTGGCCTCTCCACAGATACCCCTCCGCTGTGGTTGCACCTACGGCACGGCTATCTGCATCGTTGAGGCACGCAAGCCACCCCACCTCGGCAATGTCTGTGGTTCATGGGGGTGGAGAAAACATCATCAGAATAATATACAAGAAATCAGCGCTCCTTTCCGGGAGCTATTCGAGAATGGAATGGTAGATAAATAGTATAAAGGTGGTTCGATTAACCCTCTACTGGCACTTAAATGTAATTTGCAGATTATCCCATGTTGATGTAGATGTAGTAACATTTTTCCTGGTTGCATCTGGTCTGGCCTATATTAGGCATACCACACTGATTGGGTATTTTGCAAACACCCGCCTTCCGTAACAACCAACTGTCTTTTACTGAACCAAGCAAATCAGAAATCTTCGAAAAACCACCATCACTTGAAAACGCCGTAGGATTCTTGCTATTTTGAATGACAGATTCCCAATAAACGGAAGAAAAGCAAGAGATTTTGCCGGCATGCTCTCCTCTATCACTACTCAAATGTTCAAATGTTTGTAGAACTTACAGGACTTAACTACGGGGTCATCTGTCCCTAAGCTTACAAACTACTTATGAACTAGCTAAGACTAAGGACGGCACAAATATCCATGCCCGAGGGGGGATTCGAACCCCCGACCGTGACTGGAGCGCCTCAGTCCCCTCGGCCACCGCGGCCGGCTCTATCACTACTGCTTGGTTCTTGTTTTTAACTGTAGGTGCCTTGATAATATAGCAGGTAGAAAATCCGCGAGCTCTTCAGGTAGACTTTCTGCATCTGATAATGTATGTGCTCCGTGTATAAGTGTTTTATGGACACTCGTAGTTTGCGATGGGTGGTGGCAACTCGAAGCTTGTAAATACAAATCGATGTAATAAGAAAGAAGTTAAAAAAGCTGATTGGCTGCTGAGAATGAAACCATGCAGGTGACGTATAAAATCTTTATTCCTTTTGTACTGACGCGTTTCGGGCGTAGCCCATCTTCAGAGTACCTGGTAAGCGTAAAAACTAAGGTAATACATGTACAGTCAAAAAAAAAGTAAACGTGAAACAAAAAGAGAAATGACACAAAATAAAATTTATACATACCATAACATTATCCTTAAATCAAGACATAGCGTAATGGCCAGTAGAGGCTGGCCACTCATCAAATACTGGTAACATTAATATGTGAGTACAGAAATTAGTACATTTGTCGAGAGGTAAAAGTAAACTGAAATCAATTTCTTTTTGAGAGCCGCTAGGGCAAAAACAAACCACGTGAGGGCAGTACTGTTATATTACTGTATCTTTATGACGTCTTAGGTGAGGTGCTGCACTCACATCAAATCCATCACCACCTTCACCAACACCATCTACTTCCTGATACCCAGTGAGGCTTTTGATCTTCCTTGTCCACTGACAATCAGCTCTTTCGCCTCACACCTCCTCGTCGTATAACTTAACTCCCATCGTTCCACTATCTTTGTATCCCTAGACCTCAATCACACCTGACCAGGTATGGAATTCTGATCTGCTCTTCGAACTCCAAACCTGAGGCATTCCAATCAACTAAGTTTTGCCTCCTTTCTCTCCCAACACCCCTCCTACGTTACCATCCACAATTCCAACTCTCGTGTGCCAGCGCACACCTCCAACATGCCACATATTCTCCCTCTAGTCCAACTATTCCAATATGTTGATGACACCGCCTATCTTGTGCTTGTACCTTCCCTTGCTCAGCCCCAGTGCCTTCTCCAAACCCATCTCACCCAGTTCACCTCTTGGTGCAAACAGTGGTTCCCGTCTATCAATCTCGCCAAAGCCCAGGCGATCATCATAGGTCAAAGCACTTCTGGCTCCACGATTTTTACCTAACCCTCCCTGACCATCCCATCCAGCTTACCTCCACACTCAAATACCTAGGCCTTACCCATGACCGAAACCTTATCTAGAATTTACACCTCAAGTCCATCCAAGACAAAGCTCCTTCACAGAGGGACCTGGGGCCTGCACCCTTCCTCTCTTCCACATACAGATCCTATATGATCCCATCCTCTTCCCCCATCTCCTCCTCTTCCTTCAACATATCCGCCTTGGGTTTATCTTTCGTAAATTGGTCCCACCCAGTCCCATTGTTCAGCCACTCCGTTCCAGAGTTGAACCAAGGGGGAGGGGCAGACCGCCCCGGCCTCTCGTTTGGGGGCTCCACATACGTCGAAAATTTTTTATTTTACATCTTAACTTTTTTTAAGCGCCTTTGGCCTCTTGTTTTGGAGCCTCCAAATCTCAGAGGATACTTTTCCAAGATTCTCCCGTTCCTCTCGACCTGGAAGGGAGGGGGGAGGGCTCCAACTCTCAAAAGTTAAGTTTTGTAGTAATACATGTATTTCGCGCCCTGGTCCCCACTGCCACACCTCCACACTCTGGACATCCTGTCGTGTGGCACCTTCCAACACCTACCACTCCCAGATGATGCCCTCCTTCCTTTCAGCTTTGATCCCTCTCCCCTACGTCCCTCCTCCCCTGAGGGCCCCCTCTCACCCCTCCTCTCGCCACCCTCCTTCTCCCATCCCTCCCTTCTTCCTTCCCTCTCCCTCCTCTCCCCCACCCCTTCCTTCTCCCTCCCTATGCACAGCCCTCATGGTAAAATGTATTACAGATTTTATGAAGTGCTCAGCAAAACTTGAAGCTAAGGATGGAGCATATAGTTTCATTAATCCTCTCTTAATTGCGTTGATGAGGAATTTCTTGGACTAAAACGTGTTGTCAGTTTCATTCACACAAAAGCTTAGGTAGACTATCTCAAATTTAAGATAATATCAAGGTAAGGAGCGTATGAAGATTTCCTAAACACAGAATTGAAGAAGCAATCATTTGAAAGATTAGTGTTGGTAAATACTGGGAAGTATAAGAATACTGAAATCACAAAATGTAACCTAACAAGAGGCGATAAGGTAGTAGGAGTCTTGGACTTGGTACAATGTGGGTTTCAGACTAGTGTCATGTAACATTCTGGGCCCCATGTGTCAGTATATCCAGATTTATGTAATAGTTATCCAACCTGCTGACGCTGCTCAATAACAACCGTAACCCGTTCTCATTGAGATATTAAAGAAACTAGTCTGGTCTTACTTGATGAGGTGGGCTATGTAGATCTGCAGCTAATACATGGTGCGGAAGAGAGATAGCCAGGTGCAATTCATAACACGACCTAGATCTATACTTTGCTAAGAAGACCGGAAGGGCAAATGGTATCCATCTCCCACATACACAGCACGAACCTTTCATCCACATTGGAATTCGGATACCTACTGTAAAGCTACTGTACAGCTGTAAAATATAGGAAAGGCTGGCCGGGAGTTGTACAAAATGTGACACAGTATTACATTAGTGACGAAGCCCATCACCTCTTCAATAACTTCACGTAATCTGGAGATACTGAAATGGCAAAGGAATGTATTGCACGCTTGACAGTGCCTGGACAGAAAAGTGGAGGACGTATGCGATAGTACAGATTGTAGGAATTCTAGTAAAAAATCATCATCTCTGAAAACTTTGATCTGTATCACACATTTATCAAGAGCAAATACCACACCCCCAAACGGATCACACGAGGGGTATTCAAATTAAAGAAAAATAGGAGTCTTTATTCAACCGTAATCATAAGGAGCTTGAGTACAACTCACTGTTTATAACGACCTGAAGGATTCCTTTACAGTGACCTTCAGTTCGTCGTCCGATTTTTTTTTTCAAACAGAAGGAAGTGACAGGGCGACATGTCCGGGCTGTAGGGCGGATGCTCAAGCTGCTGCCACTTGTTGAACTTGGCCAGTACACTGTGTGTGACCCTGGAGACGCGTGGACGCGTGGACGCGTGGACGCGTGTTATGCAGCAGAATCACTCCCTCCGTGAGCAGCCCCGGCCGTTTGCTCTCGATGGACTTGCGTAGCCTACGGAGGGTCTCTCAGTACACGTCACTGTGAGTGGTTTTTCCGTGGTCGAGGAATTCTGTAAGTGTCGGACCTCTGACATCGAGCGTCACCTCGCCTGGTGACGGCACAGCTTCGAAATGTTTAGGGAGCGGTGACGACGCACGCTTCGTGGCCCTGCATGTGCCACGATGTTATCCCAAAGCGGCTTCTTCAGCTTCCAACCGGTTCGGTTGTTAAGACGTTTCGTATTTTTTCGTATGTACACCCCTAGCATATATCTCTCAGATTACACTTCTGTTACAGCCATTGAAAGTGTGATGAGAGCAGCGGAAAAAGAGCCAGCTGACAAGAGCTCAGTATTATGGTATAGAGAGAAAAACATGAAAATATATTCTTTCCTCTGACTGAAAATCCTGAGATAATTATATTGTTGTTCCGAACTTACCGTCGCTGGTGACGAAGTTCCCTTCCTCGGCTTCATCGGTAAAATCGACCAAGGCCGCATTATATTTCCCCATTATTTGAATCAGGCCCGCGACCTGGTCATAATCCTCTGGGATCGCCAACTTCCCGCCATCGAGCTCACACGTCCTCTTTGCAACATGATACGGTTTCTCCTCTGTGTATAGCTTGTAAAATGTCCTTGTCTCTCGGAAATACGTGTAGCCATCCGGTACTTTCTTGAGCATGGGTCGTTCGCACAAGAACGCATACTTCTTCCAGCAGGGGACGTCGTTGACTTCCCCATCTTGGTTCATTTCCACGCAGTTCTCATCTCCTCCGTAGTTGGTTGGCTGGCCAGGTTGCCACGGGAGGTTCGGCGCGGGGGTGACACCTTCAACAGTATTGCCACCTGTCACTGCACGTGCACGGAAAAGTAGCACAACAATTATACAATACTTCTCGAATAAGAACTAAAACTGTTTTAAAATCTCACTAGCTTGCTCGCCTAGCACCCAAACGTGGTAGGCCCACAGCATACCTTATCTCATATCATCATCATCATCATCATTAGAGACTGATTATGCCTTTCAGCGTTCAGTCTGGAGCATAGTACCTCTAATAAAATTCTTCCATGATCCTCTATTCAATACTAACATTGACGCCTCGTCTGATGTTATGCCTTTTACTTCAAAGTCATTCTGCGCCGAATCTAAGTACTTTCTTCTTGGTCTACCTCGACTCCTCTTACCCTCCGCTGCCGAGCTCATGAGTCTCTTAGGTAACCTTGCTTCTCCCATGCGTGTGACATGACCCCACCATCTCAGTCTGTTCGCTCTAACTGCTTTGTATATGGTGTTCATTCCCAGTTTTTCTTTGATTTCCTCATTATGGACACCCTCCTGCCATTGTTCCCATGTGTTCGTACCTGCAATCATTCTTGCTACTTTCATATCTGTAACCTCTACCTTATGAATAAGGTAACCTGTATCCACCCAACTTTCACTCCCATTCAACAAAGTTGGGCGAAAGACAGAGTGGTGCACTGCTAACTTAGTCTTTATATTTACTTCCTTCTTGCAGAAGAGAGTAGATCTTAGCTGAGCACTCACTGCATTAGCTCTGCTGCACCTCGATTCCAGTTCTTTCGCTATGTTGCCATCCTGTGAGAAAACTGTCTACCTGTTCTAACTTTGTTCCTCCTATCTGGCACTCACTCTGTTTGAATCTCTTTCCCACAGACATTACTTTCGTTTTGGAGATGCTGATCATATCATAATCCTTGCACCTCTCATCGAGCTCTGAAATATTAGTTTGCAACCTTTCAATTCAATCTGCCATTACAACTAAGTCATCCTCATATGCGAGACTGCTTATTTTGTTTTGACCTATTTTAATCCCGCCCTGCCAGTCTACTGTTTTCAACATATGATCCATGAATAGTATGAACAACAGTGGTGACAGGTTACAGCCTCATAACGTGACATAAAATGAAAATTGCGAAAATGCCCAAACAAGATTGTCGTGAAACTCTGTAGTAACCAGAAGAACCAACAAATATTGCAGCTACTATGGACATAAACAAAATAAAATCTTCGCATGCATGTGAGAGGTCACCTGGGAGCGGTTCTACTGATTTCGCAGACTTGTTTTGTGTGGATTCGTAATTCTCATGACAAGGTTAGTATAAAAGGAAATTTTGGGAAAATCTACCGGAAAATTGGAAAATTTGAGACAATCTGAAAGGTCATTTTTCAGTATGTTTTGAATGAGCCAAAACTGTAACACAAGATTCGAGTCATGTGAGAGGGGTAATTCCTTTTCTGTTTTGTTCGTTATGGCCCTGTAAAAGTTTTCAGAAAAAAATTCGGGACAGTCACAAACCCGAAAAATCTGAACTATGTGCAAAAATCACAGTTTTTCGTTGTAGCTCTTATAACGCTAGAACTTTCAGATGAATGAAACGCACGTGGCGACAGCGCAGTATCTGCCTACATCAGCCCTCAGACAAAGAAAGAGAGAGCTACGCACATCTTAATATACGGGGTGTCCCACTCAACTCTTTAACCCCAGATATCTCTGGAACTACACGAGGTACTGAAAAACGACTTTCACGGTCATGAACGTAAGGTAGGGGCCTACGAAAGTAGGTACTATGAGACAGTCTAGAACGTAAAGAAATATTATTTTCAATACAAACTGATGTCTTTTTTTTTTAAATGGGTTCCCCATTTTATTTCTTAAGCAATCAATAGAATGAAAAATCACAAAAAGAATGGCGTTGGTTGTATCGCGAATCGTCAGTTACATCCGAAGAGACTGCGAAACGAAGTTGACGTTTGAAATACATGAGACGCGGTGCTAGCGCGTGACCGAGGCTCACACGTCAGTCTCGCTTGAGTCTCGGGGCGCCTTAGCTGTGCGCTTCGTGTATTTGCAACGTCAACTTCACTTCGCAGTTTTTCCTGATGTAACTGACGATTCGCGATACAACCAACTCCATTCTTTTCGTGATTTTTCATTCTATAGATTGCTTAAGAAATAAAATGGGGAACCCATTTACAAAACATAACTTTGTGTTAAAAACAATATTTCCTTACGTTTTAGACTGTCTCATAGTATTTCCTTTCATAAACTCCTGCCGTACGTTCATGACCGTGAAAGTCGTTTTTCAATATATCTTGTAGTTTGATATATCTAGAGTGAAAGAGTTGAGTGGGACACCCTGTACATAAAAATTGAGGCGTTTGTGCCCATATTTCACTCCGCAGCCGAAACTACACATCGCAAACGAATAGTGTCGTAGAGGGTTGATAACGATAAGGGGGTGGAAGGTATGGGAGTTGAAAGTTACCGATTTGTATAAAATTCTACGTTTGGGTCTCAATATTTTGCTCTTAAGCAAAAACTACACAACAGAAACGAACGATCTCTCTGTGTTGTACACAATAGCAGATCCGTGTCGATAAGGATAAGAGGGTGGAGGATATAATGGTTGAAAGTTGTCAGCTTATATAAAATTCGGACTGAAGACCAGCGATGACTTTTAACATTATAATAGCAAAGAAGTTATATACAGCGAAAAGTGATGCTCATTCATCAGTTTTTTCTGCAACAAGCTTACGAATAAAGAAAAATAAGTGCTTATTGCAGTTTGAAGTAAAACTACCAACAAAGAAGCCAAAGTTTAAGTAAGAAAATTCGTGTTCTCGATCCGTTTCTAAAAGAGAGAAAACGGCGCTGAAAAGTGAATTTACAGAAGATAGAAAGGTGAAATCTGTAGACGTTGTTTATCTTATACGGTAGGCATCAGCGATTTTTCGATATATTCCTATCCATAAGGGGGTGAAAATACGTTGCTATTCAGGAAATTTTGAAGCAAGAAATACAAAACATCGGATTTAGATTTTTGATTGGAATTTTAAAAATACGGCTTTCGATATTTTTGGAAATTCAACCATTAAGCGGGTGAAATGAGGGAAAATCTTTTAAGGGTGATACTAAGACTTTGTTATGCTGAAATGCGAAAAATTGGATTTGGAACCATGGTTAGAATTTTAAAAAATGTGTTTCGAGGTGCTTTGAATTCTGCCATCAATGGTGCAATAGGGGGTGGCAAGTTATATCGAAATCCTTGATTAGGAAAGAATTTTTAAAGCTAAATCTATGAAAGCCAGGCTGTTCTCCGTGCCTGTCACCGCTGTGTGCATCCGATCTTCAAAAATAGTCCTTGTAGCCAACCTTACCGGTAGGGGAGAGAAACCGTTGGGGAAGCTTAGATCTTTCGGGCGTAACTGTGACTCGAACACTCAGGTTGGGACACCTGTTTGGAGCGCGGGAAAAAGCTGGTATGGCTTTTAAATATAACGGCTACAGGAAATTCTCCATTTTGAGCAATTTTTACATTAACCAAACGGGTAATGTAGAAATTATTCTGTCCCTTCCATTCGTTTGTCCTCTAAATCAACAATCATTCTGTGATGCTCCTTGGTTGGTAAAAATCAGTAAAACGTCCTAAATTAATTGATTTAATTTTGCTACTTTTTAATTAAGGGTTCGTCCGGTCTGTTATTGGTATCTAGGAGTTCGTAATTTTCCTGGCAACTCGAATCTGTTGTCAGAATAACATAATTAATTTTATTTCGCTTTTTTCTTTCTTTCTTTCCTTGTTATGGCACAGCCGCAGCGGCCGTGCATTGTGTGGTGTCAAAAAGTGTGCGTGTTACATGCTGACCCTACTAATTTATTGCCTATATAGAGGAGTATCAATTGTAGGGAGCAAGATCATTTTTGCAGTCTTCATTTAGTAGCCGGCCGCGGTGGCCGAGGGGACTGCGGCGCGTCAGTCACGGTCTGCACGGCCAATACGTCGGGGGTTCGAATCCCCCCTCGGGCATGGATATTTGGGCCGTCCTTAGTATAAGTTAGTTCATAAGTAGTTTGTAAGTTTAGGGACTAATGACCCCGTAGTTAAGTCCCATAACTCTGAAAACATTTCAACAAGATAATCGAACGCTTTTTTTTTCAGATTCTAGAGGTGTCAACATCGTCAGGGTGTACTGTAGGTCTCTAGAAGAGCGTAGCGTTCCAAAAGATTGGAAAATGGCGCAGGTCATCCTCGTTTTCAAGAACGGACGCCGAACAGATGTGCAGAACTTTAGGTCTATATCTCTAACGTCGGTCAGTTGTAGATGTTATTATGTTCGAGTATAGTGACTTTTCTGCAGACTAGAAAACTACTCTGTAGGAATCTACACCTACGTCTACATGGGATACTCTGAAAATCACACGTAAGTGCCTGGCAGAGGGTTCATCCAACCACCTTTGTATTATTTATCTCCCATTCCATTCTCGTATAGCGTGCGAGAAGAAAGAACACCTGAATCTCTCCGTTCGAGCTCTGATTTCTCGTATTTTATTCTGATGTAAGTGGAGTCAACAATACATTTTCGCATTCGGAAGAGAATGTTGGCGACTGGAGCTTCGTAAGCAGTCCACGCTGCAGAGATAAGCGCCGTTGTTGTAATAATTCCGATCCCAGATCCTGTATGATTTCCGTAACGCTGTCTCCCCTGTATCGTGACAATACAAATCGTGCTGCCCTTCTTTTGACTCTTTCGATGTCCTGCGTCAAACCCACCTGATAAGGATCCGACACTGGGCAGCAATACTCCAAAAAAGGACGGACAAGCGTAGTGTATACAGTCTCTTTAGTAGTTCTGCTGCATGGTTCCGCCAATGAAACACAGTCTCTTGTTCGCCTTTTCCACGTCATTATCTACATTTGATTTCCAGACCCAGATAGCGCTGACGTCCATCCAGAAGGACGAGAACGGCAGCTTACTTTTTTATTCTTGTCTGTGAGCATTAGTGTACAGTGTCATATTTTATTTCTTTGAATCGCGTGCTCCCATTTCCGATCAATTTCAGTTGTATTGTCGATTATAAAGCTGTTGGGTAACAGCTGCAAAGTTGAGGTTCATACAGAAAATACTGAAGACTTCCTCGTAGTTGTGTTTATATTTCTTGACCTTTCTTCATCGACTGATGTCCACGCAGTTTGGTCCGATAGATTTACAAACTTTTTAATTTTCTCCAATTTATGAGACATTTATATGTATATATTTCATCTTAAATATTGTTTTAATAATAATAATTGATCAGATTCAAATTATAAAACATTATTTTGACGTCATTCCAGAAAAACGGCAGTATTGCAATTTTTTGAGGAGTTTACGGCTTTCACTTTTGATGGATTTATCTTGTAAACAAAGTTCAACGGATTTCTTTTCATACTCATGTGGACGGCTTCACACTTCTCATTATTTAGAGTCAATTGCCAATTTTTACTCCGTGGTGATATGCTGTTTAGAACGTTCTGTAGTTTGTTTTGATTTTCAGATGATTTTACTAGACGGTGAATGAGGGCGTCATCAGCAAACAACCTAAAAGAGCTGATAAGATTTTCTCCCAAATCGTTTATGTCAGTAAAGAACAGCAGAGGACCAATGGGTTTCGAAAAAGGGGATCGTGTGAAACCCAGCTCGCGCTATTCGTCCACACGACTCAGAAGACCACAGACACGGGTCCCCAGGTAGATTCCGTGTTTCATGACTTGCGCAAGGCATTTGACACAGTTCCCCTTAATCGTTTAATGAACAAGCTAAGAGCATATAGACTATCAGACCAATTTTGTGATTGGATTGAAGAGTTCCTAGATAACAGAATACAGCATGTCATTCTCAATGGAGAGAAGTCTTCCAACGTAAGAGTGATGTCAGATGCGCCATGGGGGAGTGTCATGGGACCATTGGTATCCATAATATATATAAATGAACTTGTGGATAATATCGAAAGTTCATTCAGGCTTTTTACGGATGATGCTGTAGTATATCGAGAGGTGCTAGCAATGGAAAATTGTATAGAAATACAGGAGGATCTGCAAGGAATTGACGCATGGTGCCGGGAATGGCAATTGAATATCTATGTAGGCAAGTGTAATGTGCTACGAATACACAGAAAGAAAGTTCCTTTATCATTTAGCTACACTATAGCAGTTCAGCAACTGGAAGCAGTTAATTCCATAAATTATGTGGGAGTAGGCATTAGGAGTGATTAAAAATGGAACGACAATGTCGGTAAAGCAGATGACAGAATGAGATTCATTGGAAGAATCCTAAGGAAATGGAGTCCGAAAACAAAGGAAGTAGGTTACAGTACACTTGTTCGTCCATTGCGTGAATACTGCTCACCGGTGTGGGATCGGTACCAGGTGGGGTTGATAGAGGAGGGCAGCGCGATGCGCTACAGGATCATTTAGTAATCAGGAAAGCGTTACGGAGATCGATAAACTCCAGTGGCAGACTCTGCAAGAGAGAAGCTCTGTAGCTCGGTGCTGGCTTTTGTCGAAGTTTCGAGAACATACCTTTACCGAGAAATCTAGCAGTACACTGCTCCCTCCTACGTATATCTCGCGAAGAGATTAGAGCCCACACAGAGGCATACCGGCAATCTTTCTTTCCGCGAACAATACGAGACTGGAATAGGAGGGAGAACCGATAGTGGTACTCAAGGTACCCTCCGCAACACGCCGTCAGGTGGCTTGCGGAGTATGGATGTAGATGTAGACTACGCCGTGCTTCAGTGACTAAGTAGCACATGCTTCTCATTATCTTCGAAGTACTTCGCTATTGCGACGGTTGCGATAGTGTTATCGCTGCCTTTATGCCGTCAGATTTGGGTTGCCGCAAAATGGTATGCAGCGTGATAGTTACGTTGGTCCGACCCCTGTTTTGTGATCGTAAGCATGCGTAACCGACGGCTTGTACTCTTTCATCTGTGAGTTGTCGATACCGGTGGTCTTTGGGTAATGCGCTCGAATAGAAACAGAATGGTGGCGGCTTCGAAACTCGGTCTGACTTTGTATTTGTTCAGTCTGTGTTTGAAACCGTCCTCCACCTCTCAACGATATGAGGAGTCGCCACAAACGAGACGTGGTTCGGATTCCACGTTAAGCTGTAGGTCCCCTTTCCCCGGTTGCATAACTGTGGTACGCTAGGGACACGCAAGTCGCCGAAGTGGAGTCCAATTGAAAGACTTGCACCAGGCCAGTGAGCCACACGAAATTATCATTATTATCTGTGAACTCTCTCTAAGGACTTATCTTCGTTATCTTAAAGTGTAAATCAATGTATTACCGACTTGTTCTGTGGTCCAGTGGCTGTATTCAGTGAGAAATTGTTCTATTTATGAAAACTTGCGACAGGTCGACGACCTTCATATGTACTTGATTCAGGATATAATTTTTCAACCGACAGTCTGTAGCTTCCCATACTGTTCCACTTTTTTAAGGGGAGTCGTACCGCCCAGATAGCCAAAACTTCACATTTTTACTTTTATTCAAATTATGAAAAACGAATGTTCATGCCTAATTTGTTGTTGGTTTTATTGAAATATTTGATTTTTTATTATTTTAAATAAATATTTGAAAATATCTTGCATTGACATTCCTAAGAATTTTATTTTCCAACATTTCGCATGTTGGCATTTTTCTCTGGAACTATATAGTCTAGAAGGCTGTGGTTTCATTTGTTCTGTAGAAAACTGTCCGTTTCGTAAGTTGCCTACACTGGCGGTACTTGTCAGTAAACTCTTTGAACTGTACATTGGTTGACAACAATAGTTATCCATTAGCCGTGTTTTAGTTTCTATGTTTCCTGTGACAGTTTTCATCATGACTAAACCGAAATTGGTGTTCTTACTTTCATTGATGGCTATTCTGTGAGACTATAGGTTTTCGAATATCTTGGAATTCATAATGGTTACAACAACATTAAGGATGTGATGGACCAACTGCTAATCATGAAGGAAGACATTGCAAGAAACAATATATCAAAAGAAGCCAGATCCAAGAGAAGAAAGGCAGCACTGGGTGAGGAAGATGAAGGAGGAGATGACGGCTACCATCCAGGGAGATTACAACACTTTGTTTATGTATCAGATGGCTATATATTAAATTTTTTCCTTTAAACGCAATTTTATCAAAATCACATTTTTCAGTATAAATGCCCCTTTTTCTCAGAAACTTCTCATTCAACTTCCATGAATTATTTAACACATAACATAGATAGTATAATGATTTTGAACCTCAACTTTAGTAGTATTTGTTGTAATAGTTAAATATAAAGAAATTAAAATTGTAAAAATTTACAACATAAATTATATATTTAGGGCAAAATTTATAACTTTTTTCAGTTGTTATTTTAATGTGATTGAATAGCAATACAGTCACAAAAGATACGAGAACATGTGATAAAAACACCGCATTTATATACTCAACAGTTCTTGAGAAACATGGCATTTATATAGTTAATTTAACATTGTCGAGATAGGGCGGTACGATTCCCCTTTAATTAATCGCCTACTAGGCAACGAAACACCTGCCAAAGAAACGAAGTCCAGTCGCCTGGGACAGAAGATCTGCAGGTGAGTGATCGCATAGTGAACAATGTTAGTAGGTGGATCTTTCAAAAATACACTACTGGCCATTAAAATTGCTACGCCAAGAAGAAATGCAGATGATAAACGGGTATTCATTGCACAAATGTATTATACTAGAACTGACCTGTGATTACATTTTCACGCAATTTGGTTGCATAGATCCTGAGAAATCAGTACCCAGAACAACCACCCCTGGCCGTAATAACGGTCTTGATACGCCTGTGCAGTAAGTCAAACAGAGCTGGTATGGCGAGTAGAGGTACAGATGCCCATGCAGCTTCAACACGATACCACAGTTCATCAAGAGTAGTGACTGCCGTATTGTGACGAGCCAGTTGTTCGGCCACCAATGAGCAGAAGTTTTCAATCGGTTAGAGATCTGGAGAATGTGCTGGCCAGGTCATCAGTCTAACATTTTCCGTATCCAGAAAGGCCCGTACAGGACCTACAACATGCGGTCATGCATTATCCTGCTGAATTTTAGTGTTTCGCAGGGATCGAATGAAGGGTAGAGCCACGGGTCGTAACACATCTGAAATGTAACGGCCACTTTTCAGGCTGCCGTCGATGCAAACAAGAGGTGACCGAGACTTGTAACCAATGACACCCCATACCATCACGCCGGGTGACGGATACACGTTTCCAAAGTGCGTTCCCGCGATGTCGCCAAACACACATGCGATCATCATGATGCTGTAAACAGAACCTGGATTCATCCGAAAAAATGACGTTTTGCTATTCGTGCACCCAGTTTCGTCGTTGGGTACACCATCGCAGGTGCTCGTGTCTGTGATGCAGCGTCAAGGGTAACCGCAGCCATGGTCTCTGAGCTGATAGTCCATGCTGCTGCAAACGTCGTCGAACAGTTCGTGCAGATGGTTGTTGTCTTGCAAACGTCTCCATCTGTTGACTCAGGGATCGAGACGTGGCTGCACGATCCGTTACAGCCTTGTGGATAAGATGCCTGTCATCTCGACTGCTAGTGATACGAGGCCGTTGGGATCCAGCACGGCGTTCAGTATTGCCCTCCATTGCGTTGCGTACGGCAAGACTTTTGTCTATAGATTCACTTTTCAGCGCCGTTTTCTGTCTTTTCGAGAATGCGAAATTCCTTTCTTACGCTTTGGCATCTATCTTGTAACCTTTACTTTTCAAACTTTACTATGCACATATTTTTCTTTATTCGTACGCTTTTTGCAGAAAAACAACTGAAGAATTTGCATTATGTTTCGCTTTATATAACTTCTTTGCTATTATATCTTCCACCCTCTTATAACTACCGACAGGGAACTGCTATGGTGTACAACAGGAGATTTTGTACTACAACAACACAGAGATATCCTTAGTCTCCATTGTGTAGTTTCTGCTGAAGAGCAAAATATTGACATCCACACGTAGAATTTTATATAAGTCAACAACTTTCAACTCCCATATTTCCACCCCCTTATCGTTATCAACCCTCTATCACCATAGTGCACAATGGGAGACTGATACCTACTACCAAACACAAACACTATACGTTCGTGATGTGTAGTTTTGGCTGCAGAGTGAAATATAGCCACAAACACCTCCGTTTTTACAGATATTAAGATTAAAATCTTATACGATGACGGCGTTTTCTTGGGTAAAATATTGCGGAGGTAGAATAGTCCCCCATTCGGATCTCCGGGTGGGGACTACTCTCAGGAGGATGTCATCATCAAGAAAAATTAAACAGGCATTCTACGGGTCGGAGCGTGGAATGTTCTAACCCTTAATCGCGTAGGTAAGCTAGAAAATTTGAAAAGAGAAATGGATTGGTTAAAGTTAGATATGGTAGGGATTAGCGAAGTTCGGTGGCAGGATGAACAAGATTTCTGGTCAGGTGAGTACAGGGTTATCAATGCAAAATCAGTTGGTGGTAATGCAGGAGTAGGTCTGATAATGAATAATAGAAATGCGGGTGAGTTACTATGTACAGCATAGTGAACGCATTATCGTAGTAAAGATAGACACGAAGCCAACACCGACCACAGTAGTGCAAGTTTATATGCCAACTAGCACGGCCAATGATGAGGATATCGAAAAAAAATGTATGAAGAGATAAAAGAAATCATTCAGAAAGTTAAGGGAGCTCGGTAGTAGGAAAGGGAAAAGAAGGAAATGTAGTAGGTGAATATGAACTGGGAAAAGGTAATGAAAGATGAGATCGCTTGGTAGAATTTTGCACAGAGCACAATTTAATGATCACCAACACTTGGTTTAATCATCATGAAAGAAGGCTGTATACGTGGAAGAGGCCAAAAGGTAACAGATTGATTTTATAGTGGTAAGAAATAGATTTAGAAACCAGGTTCTAAACTGTAAGACTTATCCAGTTGCTGATATAGACTTTGACCATAACTTA